>OX101787.1:39734439-39941847 GCA_944452715.1 Ophion slaviceki | reverse complement strand
TAATCTTCGGTACAACTACTGAGAAAGGTGGGTGCTCTTTTCTCAACTCTTCGGAAAGGAACAAGACCGGGAGTTTTTTTCCTTGAGACAAAGTGGATGCAGTACCCACAGTAGATACGGAATTCATCGCGTCAGGCGCACTGAGTTAAATGTTCCACTCGTACAACGCGCCTGAGAGACAATATACATTGGAGACAAGAACGATGCATATAACAACAAATTTCAAACGAAAAACACCCCTATTTTCGAGATTGCGTTTCACCCCTTAAAAATTGGGTTCCGCAGATATAAAAAAATACATGTCGCCTATTTTTACCCATTCTACAAACATGCCAAATTTAATCGAAATCGGAGAGTTCGACCTCGCGACCTGTCCGTCTAAGTATCCTACACTCATTACAAAAATTAAGGGGCTATACTAGAGTGTGAACGCTGAAAATTTGGGTGATTTTGGGGAATTTTTTGGAAGAAAAGTACTCAATTAAATGTTTCGGAAAATCAAGAATTATTTGGCTATATTTGACCTATATTACATAATTTTTTCATAGAAAAATATTGAGATCCAAGCAACTTATGCGCTGCCTTCGGAGGCGCCAAAAAAAAAGTTCCTCCACTGCTGACATGATTCCGGCCGATTGAGTAGCTGAAACCGAAAAAGGAAAAAATGTCGTTAAATTGCAAGATATTTCTTGTACAATGACGTAGGATTTTCGAAGAATATCAAAATCTAACAAAATGGCGTAGTTATAAAAATAAGTCTGTTTTCTTGCCTATAAAATGGTCGTTTTTTTCAATGTCAAATCGTCAAATTTAATCCAATCAAAAATATCCTACGTCATTGTAGAGTAAATACATTCAACAGTACTCAGTTCAAATTTCAAGTCAATCGGATAATTGCTCTTTGAGTTACAATGTTAGCAAATTTGAAAAATCTCATTGCGAGCAAAACGCGTTTCAAGATTTAACTATCGATTTTTGCAAGACAAAATAATTAGAGTTACGGCCTAGAAATTTTTACAGGATATTCTTGAAAGTATAAACTATCGAAAAAGGCAAAAAAACATCGATTTTTTTAAAAGTGTCACACTGTTATAGCCCCTTGAGGAAACAGTAAAATTTCAAAGAAATTTTAATTTATTTTTGAATAGCTGTAACTTCGTGAAAAATGGTCGTACTGCAAAACAAGGGTTTTAAAGCTTGAAATCTCTAGTTTACGAATCTCATCGGTAATTTTTTTTTAAGCACCACGCTCGGCGTCAATCTAACAATCAGCGCGAGGCAAACATTTTTGAATTTTTTTTTCAATATTGTCCACGGGTTCGAACCCTTTCTTTTTGAGCTTGATCAATACGGGGGTCATTTCACCTGATTCTTCAGCTGCAAAACGCTATTTTTTGGCCCTCTGTACGACCATTTGTCGCTGAGATATCGGCGTTTAAAAAAAGGAGCTTTTTTCGTAGATTATTAATATCTCATGAACAAATGATCGTACAGCGAGCTAAAGGTGGGTTTCGTAAACTGAAATAAATTCTCTAAAAGCACCTTTTGGTACTTTAAAGAATTTTTTTAACCGTAATATTCATTTGAAAAAGTACGAAAAATGACTTTTCTTCCATTTTCGGAAAATCCACGTCAACTTTGCAAATATTGCGAAAATGACTCATGTTACTAGGTTTTTTTTTTAGTTCAACACATGCCCAAAGACACCCCACAATTTAAAATTGATCAGCTGAACTGTTATTTTCGACCGAAGCGTCAAAGTTTTATCAAAAATTAAAGGAACACTTTTATTGTTCCTTAAATGTCAATAAATGATTAGAATGAAAAAAAAATTCCATTATTTTTTCCTACAGTTTCGCAATAACTTTTCTTTAAATCTTGGAAAAAGAAAAAAATTCACAATTTTGAATTTTTTTCTTCAAAATTCAAAAGAAAATTCGTTTTTTTTAAATTAAAAAATTTGTCAACAATTTTGTGAAATCATTATTTGTGTTGTGTTAGTGCGATTGTTTCGTTTGCATGCCATAATTTATCGAGTTGAAATTAATTGCATTAAATAAAGTTGATACCGCCACGTAAATCTTCATGCATCTTTCTACACGTATCGCTATCGGATTTATCAATCACACATTTTACGCTTCTAAGTATCTCCAGAACTATTTTTTTTGCCAATCTCGCTTTTTTTTGTTAAAAATAAAGCTCTCTAATTTTCCAATTTTTTTTTCGCATTCATGGTGACGACATTTGTCGGAAGTTGAAAGTGCTCGGTTAGTCACTTTCATTGAAGAGGGTTACTCATACCGAGTTGTAGGTGACATGATGGGGGTTTCGGCTACTGTCGTGTTTTTTTTTCTCGAAAATTAAAAAAAAAAATTCAAATTTTTTAAGTTTTTTTCTTCTTCCATGATTTAAAGAAAAGTTATTGCGATACTGTGCGAAACAATAACGGATTTTTTTTATTTTAATTATCATTAATTGACATTTGAGGAACAATAAAAGTGGTCCTTTAATTTTTGATAAAACTTCGACGCTTCGGTCAAAAATAACGGTTCAGCCGATCAATTTTAAATTGTGGGGGGTCTTTGGGCATGTATTGAATTTTTTAAAAATCTAAAAACATGAGTCATTTTCGCAATATTTGCAAAGTTGAGGTGGGTTTTCCAAAACGGGGAAAAAGTCATTTTTTCGTATTTCTTCAAATCAATATTAAGGTTAAAAAAAGAATTCTCTAAAGCACCAAAAGGTACTTTTAGATCTCCAGCTTACGAAACCTACCTTCAGCTCGCCGTACGATCATTTGTTCATGAGATATTGATGATCTACGAAAAAAGCTCCTTTTTTCTTTGAACGCCGATATCTCAGCGACAAATGGTGGTACAGAGGTCCTAAAAATAGTGAGCCCGAGGACGATTTTGAAAAAAAAAATTCGAAAATATTTGCCTCGCGCTATTTCTTAGGTTCGCGCATAGCATGTTGCTTAAAACAATGTTTACCGATGAGATTCTTAAACTAGAGATTTCAAGCTTTGGAACCTCTTTTTTCCGATACCACCATTTTTCACGAAGTCACAGCTATTAAAAAATCAATGAAATTTTTTTTATCTGGATCGGTTCCTCGTAATCCGATGCATCACCTCTCTGTGCACACATTTTAGCAGTTGAGCAGTTAGTTCCCCATTGCAGACTCAAAATACAATTTTCACCGAGTTTCACGAAGATTCGTTTCGATCTGCCGTCGCCTGCGATTTTTTGTTTGGTTTTCACTTGCCTAGCGGCAGTTGCATGCTCCCAGGGTGAAAATCGTGCGCAGTCCATTGCGAAAGCCGTGGAAGTTTGCCCGTGGTCGGTTGCCAAGTTCCTGCTCACTGTATTGTCTCCAGTTCCTCTGTTGCTCGTGTATCCCAATTTTATTTGTTCTTGTTTTTCCCTAACTCCTTTCAGCCGTAAAGTTCGTAAATTTTTATTGCTATCTTGCAATCCAAACGGTTAGCGTCTCCTGATACGAGATATCCACGTATTTATAGGTAATCTTACTAGTTGAACGGCTGACATCGATCTTTGCGAAAAATGGTGAATCAGCTCCGCCTTCACGATCTTTCGTTCAGTCTTTACTGCTTTCGGAATATTCTTTTTCCCTCGAACGATAAAGAAATTATTTTCCATTATTTCCGATAACGATGAAATAATGAAAACAATTTATTGCGAAAGGTGGGGTACAGTGTGTCACTTTTTTTCTAACGAATGTTTACTCTAATCAAGCTAGTCTGATTAGAAAAAAAGGACATAACCGATTTTATAGACCTTTGGGCGTACAATAGAGATCCCACATTTTTTGCAAAAAAGATTAAAAATACCTAAATAATGGGATCGAAAAAAATGCGGCTTGGCACATTGTAGCCCATGGGTACAATGTATCACAAGGTGGGTACGGTGTGTCAACTGCTGAGAAACGTCGGGTATAATGAGGCGGTTGAAACTCTTATATTTTTCTAATAACGTGAGAATACCCCTTAATTCAGTGTGCATCGGGACTTTGATGTTCAATGGAACCGAATTACGGCTGTCGTGATTAAATTATTCGCCTATCAAACGATCCTACACACAACCGTGGGATAATAAAAGATGAGGCTTTTGTATATATTTCGCGTCGATGCCGCTGTCAGGAATATTTTTATATTTGCCACTTTTAAAGAGCGAAGCTTACAAAGAGCTGTCCCTGGTTGAGCACGCTTTATGATTATTTTTCATATACCAGATACACACAAAGTTTCGAGCTCACGGCGAGTTGGTTCTAACGGACAATGCTCCTTGCTGTCGCATCTTTATTTCAAGCATTATACCATAATATGATGTATCTCCTGCATATGCCGTTGCTGGGATGAGCAGAGATGTGAATTTATTCTAAACTTCGCGTGTATATAGGTTTTCTTCCATGGACAAAATTTTGACAAGTTTATCGGGTATATGGTTACCGAGTTTCATTGATCGATATACGTATGTGTGTGTGTGTAATATATACACATATACGTGCCATATGTGTGCCATAGCTGGACGAAAATTGAAACTCGATTCACTCGTGTCGAAGATGAGGTCTAAGGGTAATGAGACGTGAAAATCGCAGTCACAGTCATACCCCTGTGTTTCGTAATACATAGTCCACGTATTATATTTATTATATGTATGTGAAGTCTTTTCCATGTTTTATAGATAAACGCTTATATACATGTAGGGATTTTTATGCAAATTGTATATCTTTCATACATATTACATACGTGTACATTAGGGTTGCACAAATTTGAGCTTTATTTGCTTTTCCTTTTCACACCGTCCACTTATAAAGAAAAAAAAATTGTCGCGAAATTTGCAAGCGGTGAAAAAATATTTAGAGGTCGTTCAAACCTACCAAAAATTTAATTTTTCATTAAAACATCGATTTTTTCATCACCTCTCACCCATGAATTACGCTTTATAATGTTCGCCCCGCAAAAACTCTAACCGGTCAATGGATATTTAGCGGTCGCTCAAGAGCTTCGAAATGTCCAATTATCGTCAATTTTTTTTTACTCATCTCACCCATAAATTTGACGCTTTGTAAAATGTTCAAAACAATTCAGCGTTTTTCTTTAGAAACAGATTTTTCAAACTTACCTCACACTACGAACTCAAGAATTATAATCTTTGTTCTCATAAAATAATTCATTAAACTCTTGTCCGTAAGCAAAATTATAGGTTCCCCGTTTTATCGGGTTAGAAGTGTGAGGTATATTAAAAAAAAATCCTTTTCTAAAGAAAAAAAGGATTAATTGTTTTGAACATTTTTTAAAGTGTTAAATTTATGAGTGAGAAGAGAAATATAAATTCGCGACAATTGGAAATTTCGAAACTGTTGAGCGACGACTAAATATTTATTGGCCGGCTGGAGCTTTACCGAGTTTAATTTAAAAGCTTTAAAGCGTAATATTCATGGGTGAGAAGTGAAAAAATCGGTTTTTAATGAAAATTTGAATTTTCGGGAGGCGTGAGCGGCCTCTAATTTTTTTTTGACCGCTCGCAGCTTTGGCGAAAATGTTTTTTTTCTTCTTTAAAGTAGATAATTGGATGGTGAAAAAAAGAAAAAAATAGAGCACAAATTTGTGCCACCCTAGTGTACATGTTTTGGAATTAGATTACATTTTATGGTGTTCTATGATAAAATAACCCTACGTTGACACACTGGGTCATTTTGATCCGGATGAATTATCAGTAAAATGCTTACTTTTCCAAAATTGGAAATTTTCCATAATAAGTTTTTTCAATGATTCAATTTGATATTTTCCGAATTTAAATTATGCAGACATGTTAAGAAATGTTTGAAGTGTGCCCTGATTTTTTCCAATAAAAACCGACCAAAAGGTTATTAATGGTAGGTGAATGAAAATCGCACTCAATTTTATTACAAATCACTGGTGCCGGATGGTGAGGTATCGGAGACAACAATGACAGCATAATCCCTGTTTGTTGTTTGATTTTTTTTCCTTTTTCGTTCAACGGAAAATCGTAGTTGGAAAACTAAACGATTCCTATTGTTTTTTCCACATCGTCACTTCACGAGAGTCCATTAGCGTTGAGCTCGCCGCGTCGAATATCATGATACTTGATACCACGTACCGAGTCCCATAGATCGAAAATAACAGCGACATTTTTTTCAAAACCCCGTTCCACGTTCTACGTAAAATCGATTGCCATATGAAAATCCGGCTGTTTATTAAACAGCTACGAAGTCCTTTAACGCAGCCAATTACAATGTCGGTACATATCGATAAAAAAATCTGCTATAAACGTATTGCAAAATACAGACATGTTTGTTTACTATTGCAGGGGAGGTGTTAGAGGACGGGCATGCTAAAATCTACAATACATAACCTCTCGTTTCCATGCTATACATTTCAAATGGATATGAAACTCGTGTATGAGGAATTCATGAATTTCTAAAATAGTGACAGATGCCAGTCTGGTCATGATCCATTGAAATGAGCATCGGCGTGAGACAATAAATAATAAACAGGATGGGCGAGAGGGACGCGTTGATCGCGAATCTGGGATTGAATTGACATGAAATGCTCCATATACTGATCCAAACGGTACGGCGAAGGGCTCTGTAGTATATTGCAGTACAGCATATCGTTTATACATTGTATCAGATATCTCTCTTATTCTCTCTCCACACACACACACACACACACACACACACACACACACACACACACACACACACACACACACACACACACACACACACACACACACACACACACACACACACACACACACACACACACACACACACACACACACACACACACACACACACACACACACACACACACACACACACACACACTCACACACACACACACACACACACACACACACACACACACACACACACACACACACACACACACACACACACACACACACACACACACACACACACACACACACACACACACACACACACACACACACACACACACACACACACCCTTACAGCATCCCTTTCAGTACAGGTTGTATATCTCCTAGTGGATGTATATACGTCGAGAATATCCAGCGGTGAGTCTGTGGGGGCGTCTGAACCCAGAGATTCTCCCGAGCGGAAATTCCGTCGGCACCGCAGCTGCAGTGGTTTCTGACTGTGCTAGCCAGGCTGTCCATCATGTATGGTGAACCAGAATAACGCCGTTTCAAAACAGTACCCCTGTATATTTCGCCTCATACTTATCCCCTTATAAGGATGAAATGCTCATCCTCTTGGTAAAGAAACGAAATTTCTTTCGCTCTCCTTCGGGTTAGACGAAAGCAAACTCACCAAAAAGGCTCATATTTGTGTAAACCCATATAAACTTACAAAAAATACTCACATTTGCGTAAACTCAAACAAACCCAAACAAACTCACTAAAAAGGTTCACAATTGCGTCAACCTAAACAAACCCAAAAAGGCTCACATTTGCGTATACAGTAGAAGTTTGAGCCATTGAGGGTTTCCATTTCAGTAGAATAACTAATTGCAACGAAGTTTGCATCGTTGGAATGCAACAGGAGTCGTTTTTTTAGTTGCTGAGAAGTTTTTTTTTGCGGTTTGGACTGCGAAAATCACTAAAGCGTTTTTACGTATTCTTGTCAGAGATCTGCGATCGTAATGTGCAAACAAAGCTTTTGGTAACATATAGGAAAATATAGGCATAATCAATTGAATAAGTAATGGTTGGATTCCAACCATGCAAACTTCAATCTCATCGATTCTAAAGGTCTGACAAGGAACATCTCTCAGGGGTCGTCCTTTGATTTTGTTGAATCTGATATATATTGTGAAGCATTGAAAACTAAGCCACGCATTTTTTTTATCGGCGAAAAAACGGTTTTGAGAGGTGAAACCAGCCTACGACTAGGGGTGGTTCACCCCTGGATTATTTTTTTGCGATAACTCTCTAGTGGATTTTTCATCGCTTCGGATCAGAAGAATTTTCGCTTTTGTTTAATTGCGATCGGTCGACTGCTTGTAGGTGAAACTGCAATATTATCCCTTGACATGCCTTGCTTCGAGGGCTGGTTTCGCCCCTTAAAACCGTTCTGCCGCTGAAAAAAATCCATGTCGTTTAGTTTTCAATGCTTCGTGACATAGATAAGTTTCAACAAAATCGAAGAACGACACCTGAGGGATGTTCCTTGTTAATATATTTGATAAAGAGACAGCACGAAAGGTAAATGGGAGTGACATCTTACAGCGGTAGCATTTCTTTGTGAGTATAAAACGCATCCTTTTTCATTATTTCAATTTCAATCAAACGGCCTATGCCTCTTTTAGCCTCATTTCCTGACAGACCGACCTATAAATTCTTGTTAAATCACATTAGTGCCCTCGAATATTTCCGAAATTAAAGGGCCTTCTCACTTTCGACGCTACATAAGGCTGTTTTTTGATAGGTTTATATTATAGATATTGATATAAAAGTTGTTACACTTAATGAATAGACTTTGGAAATACATTTTAAAATATATCATGTATTTATGTAACCCAAACAAACTTTAAACGCGTTTTTCTCGAAACAACGTTTTTCGGCGGTTCGTTGATAAAATCTTCGAAACTACTGAACCGATCGTTATGAAATTTTAACCACATATTCTTTACAACTATAGCTATAGCGCATATCAAGAATTGTTAAAAAAATTGATTTTTACTTTTTTTTTGTCAAAAACTGTGAAAAAAAGACGTTTTTTGTGTTTTTTTCGAAAAAATGTCCGCCATTTTGTTATTTTTACATATATAAAAAATCGTACGATATGCGCTATCGCCATTAACATACTGAATCTAAAACCGTTTGATTTATCAGGTTGATAAAAAAGTTTTGTCGCAATAATTTCAATATAATTTATTTATTTATATATCTTATACAAAACATTTCTAATCAACAATATATTCGCCATCGGTTTCTATGACACTCGACCATCTAGTTGGCAACTCATTTATTCCCTTTGCCCAAAACTGCGGCGGCTGGAACTCAAAGAAATTTGAAATATCCCTTCTGAGATCGTCGACGTTTTCGAAAGTTTTGTTTCTCAAATATGCCTTCAAATGTCTGAACAAATGGTAGTCAGATGGCGCGATGTCGGGAGAGTATGGTGGATGAGGAACGGTATTCCAGTGAAGCTCAGTGATTGTTTTGTGGGTTTCTTTTGCGACATGGGGTCTCGCGTTGTCGTGGAGAAGGTGCACAGTCGCGCGTCTTGGCCGTTTTTTTCTTATAGCTTTTGCCAATTCCTGGAGATTTTCGATGTATCGTGTAGAGGAGATCGTCTTACCTACAGGGAGAAAATTGTGAAACAGCATTCCCTTTGCGTCCCAGAAACAGCACAACAAAACGTTTTGTGAGTGACGATCAGATTTCGGTTGGTGTGGCGGTTTTTCTCCGATAGGAAGCCAGTAGGCTAAACGCGTTCTGTTATCATACAAGACCCAGCTTTCATCTCCCGTCACAAGATCTTCTAAAAACTCCTTGCGATGGTGGCGAAGCAGGAGAGACTGGCAGATGGTCACGCGACAGTTCTTATTGTCGTCGGTGAGACGGTGTGGTATCCACTGAGCTAGAACCTTCCTGTATCCCAAGTTGTGTAAGTGATTGACTATTGACGGTTGGGTGCAGCCAAGTTCTCTTGCTAGCTCGTGCGTACTTGCTTCCGGTTTTTCTTTGATGCAGCGGAGTAATGCTTCATCATCGATGGTCGACGGTCGTCCGGAACGTTCCTTATCTTCAAGGCTTGTGTCTCCAGATTTAAAACGATTGAACCAACGCTGGACTGTTCGATGAGAAACTACGTTCTCGCTGAATGCGTCCTGTATATTTTTAGCAGTTGTGCTTGCGTTCGTGCCGCGCCGCCACTCGTAAAAAATGATCGCTCGAAGTTGCTCCTGCGAGATCGAAGCCATTTCTGTCCACTAGAACGCGCGCTCGCCCTTTTATACCCTGTCACGCGGAAGAGTAGAAAACATTCTAGAATATCCTCGACATAGCTCGATGTCATATTACGTCAATACGTAAAAAGACATTTTTAAAAATTTTGCGACAAAACTTTTTTATCAACCTGATATTTGTTTCGGATGATCCATCCTCGAGATTTCATTAACAGAGCAGACCAACCATTTTTTTAGGACATTTTTTCAACTACCATTTTAGTCTATAAATAATGACTCAAATAAATAAATAATTTTTTTAAATGTATTTCAAAAGTGTGTTGATTAAGTGTAAGAACTTTTATATCAATATCTATAATATAAACCTATAACAAAAAAACTCGTAAAAAATAGCCTTCTTAGCGTCTAAAGTGAGAAGACCCCTTAAATTATGCCTGCCCCATGTAGGGTGATCGGTAGTGGCCAACGATTGGCCGATGCTCGACGCCGAGCTTGCCAACATTGGCACTCGAGCTTGGCCCGATCATCGACCGAGCCTCGGATGATAAGAGCGGCCCGATATTCGCAATCAATATTGGCCCTAGAATGGCTTGTAAGAATCGGCCGAGCATCGCGTAGGAGTTCATTCGAGAATCGGCCAACAATAAGTCCCCGTCAACATTGCCATCATTGGCACTCGAGCTTGGCCCGATTATCGACCGACTCTTGGCGGATAATTGTGACTCGATATAGATCACCAAAATTGGTCCTGCACTGCCAAAAAAAGAATTAATTATTTTTGTATTGTAATTGGTCATTACCTGGTCTTTCAAAACGATTAGTTCGAAGAGAATATTTCACCTATATAGGACTCGAACCTTGAACCTACCTACTCATAGCCAAGCACGCTGCCCCTATGCTACCGAGTGCTTGTAACATTTGAATCGCACATATGGCATAAGAGACCAAATGGATTCTCATCATTATTTGTATCACATAAACTATATCAATTAGTTAATATCATTGTGATAATTAGAGAGTGTTATCGAATCACATGTTATAGAATTTTCAAACCTAACCTGTATATATATATATATAATTCCTCTCTCTCCACCCTCTCTACCCCCACAACCCTTTAATATGTGTGTTGCAATAAAGACAGATCATTAGTTCATTAGTTCAATTTTAATTTGAATAAATAAATATATTTAAAATGAATAATTCCAATAATAGGATGCAATAGGAAAAATTTGATTTCACGAAAAATCAAGTTAATTCAAATAAAAAATAAATAAATAGACGCGGTTAGTTAATATTAATAGAATTTTTCTGTCAGTGTGGGATGGTTCATAAAAATCGGCAGAGTATCGCGTATGAGCTCGTTCGAGAATTGGCCAACAATGAGTGGATTGATTTGGTAGTATATTTGTTAAGAATAATGTCCAATAGACTCGTAAAAAGTGTTTATCTCGTTTCTCAATGACTTCGACGCGGAACAATGAATCGTCAATATACGAATTGCGGTTCGATCATGCGTTACTCGGCAGAACATTGGCCTCGTATCGGCAAAAACATGATTGGCGAGTCTATACTTCGCCAAACATCGACCTCGTATCGATAAGCCAATGATTAGAGAGCCTATATTTGGCCGAACATTAGCCTCATATTGGCAAACCAATGATTGGCCAGTCTATACTTCGCCAAACATCGGCCTCGTATCGACAAGCCAATGATTAGCGAGTCTATATTTGGCCGAACATTGGCCTCGTATCGGCAAACCAAGGTTAGCTAGTCAATACTCAGCCGAGCATTGGCGTACAATGGGGTAATCGATCATCGCCCCGCCAACATTGGTCCAAGTATTGGCCGTTACGGTTCGATTGGCGAAACCTACATGGGTGTCGTTGTTTTCGACTATATCGACGTTGCGCGGACTAATCCATATGCGCGTTTTGTTTAAGTACACACGCGGTATCAACGACAAAACTACTGTTCCGCCGACATATATGGGCCTTAGTTTCGAATCGGACAGCGTGTATGGTGAATAGACAATTAAACACTGGGGCAAGATTCGTCGACCCATTTCAAGCCTTTGTGCCGAGCATAGAACGTATCAATCGGAACTGTGACCTCAAATTTTGTGCACTATAAAAGCTTTTTGGCGTGAGTGTAGTGATGATAATTCAATTGACTCTACCAGTCGTGCAAATTTTCGATTTTTATCAAAGTTGTTTGTCCGCTCCATCTTGCCCCACGTTCAGACTCGGGATAATCTAGCACGAAATTTCCCATCATAAAGAGCTTGAGCTATGGGCTTTTCTTACGGGGACAGCACGAATGCTGTTAGAGCAAAGAAAAAGCCGAGTATGGGTGGTTTTCGTCATAGTGATGACTCAATTTTTTGTTCTTTGGAATCGTTCAAAATGTTTAATCGTTAGTCCGTAACGGCAGGATATGAAATAACTAGTAATTATGGTCTTCCCTCGTTTTAACTGACCCCTAAACGTCACGAACTGTATCGCAAGATAAATGAAAGACTGACGAAAGAAGGTTGCGAAGTCGATCTCTCCGATTTCGATGATATTTGGCATGCTTGTAGAATGGGTAAAAACAGGCAGCACGTATTTTTTTACATCTGCGGAACCCGATTTTTATGGGTTAAAACGGACCTTCGAAAATTGGGGTGTTTTTCTTTTTTCGTCGATAACCCTTGAACGGTACGAGATATGAAAAAAAATAAAATTGCAACAACGTTTAATTTTTCGTATATCACACATTGGAGATCAGAACGATAACGTTATCAACGAAAAACGAAAAGCACCTTTATTTACGAGGGTGCGTTTCGCCCCTTAAAAATCGGGTTCTGCTGATATAAAAAAATACGTGTCGCCTATTTTTACCCATTCTACACGCATGCCGAATTTCATCGAAATCGAAGAGATCGACCTCGCAACCTTTCCTTGCAAGTCAAGCAACTTTTTCCTCAAGGCGAACAAAAGTGCAGAGCAAAGCTTTGCGTCACTGACTGAATGTGACAAAGGACGAATACTTTCCGCGTTTTTAGTTATATGAAAAGAGACCTTCCCGCAGACATAGCAGCCCTTTGCAAGTTTGTTATACTAGGATCCTTGCTACTTTGTTGAAAATTTCTTCTCAGATAAATTCATGTACGAGTTTCACTCCGTGAGAGGCCAGATCACACATATCTCGGGTTTCAGGCATCTCCAGGTTCTCACCCTTTCGCTCCCTCCATCTCCATCTCGCTATCCGCCTCCATCTATCTCGTCACACCACCGTCAATGGGAGTACAAGTTATGCACTCATTGCCAAGGATTCTCGAAAGTCCTCAAGAAGCTCACCACGTACACTTGTGAGACGGCACTTGCGGAATAGCAATAAGATTCGTCGCATATTCGACCGAAATCTCAAACTAAGTAAGTTAGACGAAAAACATTTGAAACGCTTCGGAGCGAGCCCAAAAGTCGTTTGGAATTCAGGCTCATGAGAAACTTGCCAAGGACTTTATCAACCTGAATTGATGGAATCTTCATAGCCAACGCGAACATGCACACAGACACACAAACACACACACACACGCGCGCGCGCGCAAACGTACGGATAACTTGCTCGTATGTGGATAAGTTTGTCTTTACGGATACCCATACATTAAGGGGTAGTCTCACTTTACACGCTAAAAAAGGCTATTTTCATGAATTCTTTGGATAGGTTTATATAATAGATACTCATATAAAAGTTGTTACACTTAATAAATCCACATTCGAAATACATTAAATTTAAAAAAAAATGTATTTATGTAATCCAAACAAACTTTAAGGGCGTTTTTCTCGAAACAACGTTTCTCGACGGCTTGTTGATAAAATCTTCGAAACTACTGAACCTACCCAGATAGAACACCAACGTATAATATACGTATATACGACGTCGCCATCGACGTCTGTAAGACGTATTTAGTACGTATACTATAGAGCTAAATGTCCGGCTAATATCCGTATAATGTATGTATATTCTACGTTTATTAAACGGTATATTTTACGTATATAAGATGTCGAAAATACGTCAAATATATTGTTTAACCAGCGTAGACTATATGTACATTAGAGGGATATTAGCCGAACATTTAACGTTTTAGTATACGTACTCAATAGGTCTCATAGACGTCGATGGCGACATCGTATTAACGTATATTAGCCATATCATAAACGCCTTATATACGAATAATACATTCATAAAAGATGTATACCATACGTAAATGGTATACGTAAAAATACGTATGATATATGTATGGCATACGTATATCATAGATATGCATGGTTGTATACACATAAGGTATATAATTTACGTATGGTATACGTAAAAATCGATCGAAAAAATAACATTTCATTGGTAGAGTGCCATTAGGTTTTTGATTCATCTCTATGTTCTTGCGTAATTTCATCAAAGTTTATATATGTACAGTGAGAGCCCATCTTATTGTATAAAGAGTGCGTGTTCGTCATCCGTGACAGCGGTGCTCATCTTTTTTATGGCAGTAGTGCTCGTCCTTTTTTTTATTCCTTGGCGTCAAGACGCTGCCGCGTCTCTTGATATATGCCAAGAATTCAAGTATATAGCCAGATAACCAAGCGTACTTGGTACGGCGTACCGAGATTGTAACCTACGGCGTACTCCACATCAGCCGTACATCTGCGGTACGTGGTACTGGGTATTAGTGTTATGTATTTATATGGTGTATTATATACATATCCCAAATCGAACAGGAATGTCTAATATACATATATAACATGTAAATATGTATATGATATATATATGTGTATACGTCCATGATAGGCCTGTGTTATACGTATATTAAATGTGGATTGAGGATCTATTTAACTGATAATAGTGAATGAATTTCATGTATGTATATTTTACGTACATTATACAGTAAGCATTGGACATCGAATTATATACATATATTATATATATAAGGCACATCTACTTGACGATACAAATGACTCCAACTGCATTGCTGTCAATATCAAGTAACATATACGTACATTGGACCTGTTTTTTTCAACATTATGTCCGTGGAATTTTGTACATCTCATATACGTATAATAGTCGTTCATTATCCTACGATTGTGATTCCTGGATCTGAAGCTATTTAACGAACGTATAATATACGTATATTTTACATGAAAATTTAAGGGGCCAGTCCACTTGGAAAATTCCAAAAAATCGAAAGCAAGCAAGACTTGAAGAAATCGAAGATGATGAGCAATCAGAAGGGATTTTGTACGATGCAGGAATTGCCGGTTGAGTTTAGGTAAGAGTTTTTCATAGTATAAACTTCAAACGCGTTTTTCTCGCAACAACGTTTCGATTTTTACTCTTTTTTTTGCGAAAAACTGCGTAAAACCGCGTTTTTAAAACTTTGTTTGTTTTTCATCTGCCATTTTTGTATTTTTTTGATAAAACTTTATATCCGAGGGTCATTTTGTAGCTGGTGTCATTCTGATTCTAATGGACTTTGATTTTTTTGTTTCAGACAAGCCGTTGCCGAGTTGTGATGGAGCCACCAAGCCCACCTATTTTTAGGCGTTACGTTAAACTATAGTTTTTGTACTTAAAGATGAATAAAAATGAATCAAATTTTTTTAAAATGTATGTTACGACTTTATTTATCAAGCGCAACACCTTTTATATTCATATCTTTTATAAAATCCTCCAAAATAAATCGCGAAAATAGCCTTTTTCGTGGCTCCAAAGTGGACTAGCCCCTTAATAAATGTATAATATACGTAAATTCAACATCAAAGATTCAACGAAAGAAGAAGGAACAGAATCCAATAATGGAATCACAATCGTAATATAATGAACGAATATTATGCGTACATGAGATGTACAAAATTCCACGGAGATAATGTTGAAAAAAAAAAAACACGTCCAATGTACGTATATAATATGTGATATTGATAGCAATGCAGTTGAATTAATTTTTATTGTTGAGTAGATGTTCCTTAAACATATGATATATGTATATAATTCGATGTCCAATACTTGTTGTATAATATACGTAAAATATACGTATGTGAAATTCTTTCACTATCATCAGAGAAATAGCTCCACAATATACGTTCTATATACGGATAATACAGGTCTATCATAGACCTACACATATCATATACATATATGCATATAATGTATGTATATTAGACCTTCCTGTTCTATGTGGGGATCCTTATGAAATTTTAACTACATATTCTTTGCAACTATAGCTATAGCGCTTATCAAGGATTCAATTTTTTAAAATATTTACTATTTTTTTGCCGAAATCGTGGGAAAAAACACGTTTTTTTTCGAAAAATGTCCGTCATTTTGTTATTTTTGCATATGTAAAAAATCGTATGATATGCGCTATAGCTATTAAGGGACAACACCACTGTGACGGCTTCAAAAAATCGATTTTTTGAAAACCATCTAGAAAAATCTAAAATACATATAAGATTAAGATGCCGTTGGACCCAGGTCAAAAAAATAATTATTTTCGGAGATATTGAATATTTTGTGGAGCGGTGCAGCGCTCCGTGACGCTCGGGGTCCCGCGCAGCTGCGCGCCTCAGGATCGGCAGGTATACCGGGATATATAAATTTGAGCAGAGACGATTTGCTGCAGCGTTGTTTGGGCGGCTTCACGCAAAACAACAACGAAAGCTACAACAAATCAGTTTGGGCAATAGCCCCCAGTGTCAGTCCGGGAGCAAAAAAATCGTCGATATTGCAGCTGATATCGCGGTATTATTATTCAATGATGGCCTGAGAAGCCTCATGAAAGTTTTGGAGACGTTGGGGATAACTATCGGCCCAAATTGTTTCAATTTTTGCGTTGAAACCGACGCAGCGCGGATCGAGCTGGCGGAGCGCTCGCTCACAGACGCTGCAAAAGAGGCAAGAAGAGCCTCTACAAGTTCGAGAAAATATTTTAAGAGTACGAGTTGAAACACGCCCCGCGATCTCGAATAGGTCATCTGGATCATAGCATGTCATGATCCAGAGTCCTTGGCGACGCCATGGTTACACTTTGTTTAATGCGTTTATAAAAACGCGCGTCTTCTTCCACCAGCCTGACCAGGCGGTCGTGGCCCACGGTCACCATCAATTCATTATTATTCCGTGTATCGTTGTTTACAATAAAACCATATTCTCGTTGTGAGCTCGTGAGCGCCCTTTATCTTTGATCCGAGCTGCCTCTCCAACAGGTTATGGGCCCAGGCATTGCGGTAGATCGATAAAAAAAAAAAAGGGAAATAAAATAAATAAACGCGAGCCGGACACAACGTGTTACGAAGACCACATCCACGACGAAGAATGTCCACGATGTCGGGCATCACGAAAATCGAGACTCTAACGAGCAAGAATTTCGACACGTGGAAAATCCACATGCGTGCACTATTAATTAAGTGCGAGTGGTGGGGCTACGTCAGTGGCGAAGAAAAAGAGCCGGCTCTAGTGGCGAATGATCCCAGATCGATCGAGGCGGAAGCCAAATGGAGAAGAAATGACGAGAAGGCCATGTCGGAGATCCTTCTAGGCATCAGCCCAGCCGAATTGAAACAGGTAAAAAACTGTGCGACTTCTCACGAACTATGGACGAAGCTCGAGCAGATCTACGAGTCAAAGGGACCGGCGAGAAAGGCTACCCTATTGAAACGACTCGTACTAAAAGGGATGCGAGACGGCGACGACCTACGCGAACATATTAAAAACTTCTTCGACGTAGTCGACAAGTTAGAAGCAATGGAGGTAAATATCTACGAGGATTTACTCTCAATTTTGTTATTGTACAGCCTTCCGACATCATTCGAAAATTTTCAATGCGCAATCGAATCCCGCGACGATCTTCCCTCACCAGAGATACTGAAAATAAAAATCATCGAGGAATACGATGCGCGCGGTAAAGATCGAACAGATGTGCAAAACGCAATGGCTGTCAGCAAAAATTTCGCGAAACGACCATACGATAAATGGAAAAATCGAACCAGCGCAAATAACGATGGCAACGATGAACATCGTAACTGGTCCTTTAAAATACGATGTTACAAGTGCAATAGGATCGGCCATAAAGCATCCGACTGCAGGCATAATCACGGAAACGCCAAACACTACGCTAAGTCAGCTGAAGATACGAGCCTGTACGCGGAAGCGTGCGAAGCCGCGGCATTGACGATCGAGGATCCATCAGAAAACAGATGGTGTCTCGACAGCGGCTGTACGTCACACCTATGTAACGACGTGCAAAAATTCTTGACAATAAGGAAGGCAAGCGACAAATCGCTGAATCTCGCGAATCACGAGTCCACGAACGTCAACGGGAAAGGTACAGTGTCGATCGTAACACAAGTCAAGGATGTTAAAAGAAACATCAAGCTCGAAGACACACTGCTAGTCCCCGACCTACGCTCAAATCTCCTGTCAGTGGGGAAAATAACTGACCACGATTTGAAAGTGATATTCGACAAAAGTCGCGCAACCGTCACCGACCAGCAAGGCAACGTCATCCTCACGGCCGACCGCGTCGGGCGGCTCTACTACGTACGGGACACGAAATCCGACGTATGTAACGCGATTTCAACCCCGACATATGATCACGATGGAAAAACCAACGAGCTCGAGCTGTGGCATCGACGATTAGGCCACGTGAACATCGACGACCTACGGAAAGCTAAAAATAAAGGTATGGTCAAAGGCCTCGAAAAGGTAAAACTATTGGGGAATGTCACGTGCGACATCTGCACGCGATGCAAAATGACACGTATTCCATTCCCGAAAAATCACGCCAAACGAACCGTACCCCTGGAGATCATCCACACGGACGTATGCGGCCCCATGAGAACTGAATCCAATGGAAAATCTCGGTATTTCGTCACATTCATCGATGAAGCCACGCGATGGTGCGAAATACGATTTCTTCGCAAAAAGAACGAGGTATTTCAAGCATTCCGCGAATATAAAGCAATGGCAGAAAACCTCATCGGAAACAAGATAAAATACTTGCAAAGCGACAACGGCCGCGAGTACTCAAACGGGGAATTCGACCGATTCCTACGACAACACGGTATTCAACGAAGATCGACCGTGCCGAGGAATCCGGAACAAAACGGATTGGCCGAACGTAAAAATAGAACACTCGTGGAAATGGCCAGGTGCCTCCTCACCCAATCCGGACTAGCGGCATCCTTCTGGGCGGAAGCCGTTTCAACATCAAACTATCTGCGAAATCGATGCCCGACAAGAAGTTTGACGGAAACGACGCCCTTCCAAGCCTGGTTCGGAAGAAAACCGAACGTAAATCACCTGCGCGAATTCGGATGTAAAGTGTTCTGCCTTAATACGAGTTACCAGAAGGGAAAATTCGAACCTCGCTCTCGTGAAGGAATACTCGTGGGATACGGCGAGCAATCCAAAGGATACAGAGTGTGGATACCAGCGGAAAGAAAAATCGAAACGTCCCGCGACGTGAGGTTTCTGGAAAGAGAATCGACGAAAACGGAGGAACACGTCGAGAATTTTGGACCCGCGGACACAGCGACTCCAGAAAAACTCACCGACAGAGCGTCGCAAGATGAAACTATCATTGAAGGTATACAACCGTCATCGGAAGACGGCCCGGCGGCAGAAAATGATCACGAACAGGATGAAACCCCACGACGCGGGAGGGGAAGACCCCGCACCATACGCTCAGGACGCAGGGGAAGACCGCGAAAGCTATTTCAACCCGCTACCCCAAGGGTACCCGAGCGGAATGAGCCCACGTCAGGACAGGACGAAGACGAGGACGATGAAGCTGGACAAAACGAGACAGCTTGCACAGCCGAAATCTCACTAAAATACGCATTGGCAGGAAACTCAATGGACGAGTGGAAGTCAGCCATGGCCGAGGAAGTGCGATCGATCGTAAAGAACGACACGTGGGAAGTCGTAAATAGGCCAGATCGTCAATCAAGCATTGGAGGCCGATTTGTTTTACGAAACAAATATAACCCTGACGGATCCCTTCAAAAGAGAAAAGCGCGATTCGTGGCGCAAGGATTCACGCAAAGACCGGGAATCGACTTCACCGAATCATTCGCTCCCGTGGCACGATTGAATTCGATCAGACTCCTCACCGCCATCGCTGCCCAATATGGAATGAAAATTCATCAACTCGACGTGTCTACAGCGTACCTCAACGGAATCCTTGAAGAAGACGTCTTCATGAACGTTCCCGAGTTCTTCGAAGAAGTATTGGAACAGCTCGTCCGAACCGAACGCGACGGCACCATTCGGAAGAAAGCCACGAGGATGCTAGAAGACATCAAGACCGGAAACAAGGTATTCCATTTGAAGAAGGCGCTATACGGTCTGCGCCAAGCCGGTCGGGCCTGGTACAAACGGCTCGACGAGGAACTGCGGAAATTGGGAGCAAAGCCCACCAACGCAGACCCGTGCGTGTACCAAATTGGCCGAGGACAAGAGTCGGTGATCATGGCTATCTACGTAGACGATATCCTGATAGCCGCCCGCAACGTAGACTCGATCGATAAGATCAAGTGCTCACTCGACAAGTCTTTCGAAATAAAAGACTTAAAAGAGGTCAAGTATTGCATCGGAATCGAATTCCAGCGCGAAGGAAATAACATATTGGTCCATCAAAAGGGATACATCAACGATCTGTTAACCAACTTCGGAATGTCGGAGTGTAACCCCGTATCCACTCCGATGAACGCTGGAACGAAACTCCAAAAACGAACGGATCCCGGCGATCCCGAAGACAGAAAGCTACCCTATAGAGAGCTGATCGGAAGCCTCATGTACCTGGCCGTAGCAACGAGACCCGACATCGCCCATACGGTGAGCCACTTAAGTCAATTCTTGACCTGCTACGACAAGTCGCACTGGGCCGCTGCCAAGAGAGTACTAAGATATCTGAAATACACTTCCGACTATCGCATCGCTTACAAGCCCGAAAAGGAGCCGACTAAGGGTTACGTCGACGCCGACTGGGGAAATTGTACGATCGACAGAAGATCCTTCACCGGATACGCGTTTACTCTAGCGAACGGAGTGATCAGTTGGAATTCTAGAAAACAACGCACAGTTGCGTTATCGTCAACTGAGTCAGAATATATGGCCCTAACAGAAGCGGCTAAGGAGGCAGTATTCCTTCGTGATTTTCTGATGGAACTCGGTTTCGACAACCTCGCAACCATAACGATCTTCAACGACAACATCGGAGCATCGAAGATTGCCGGCAACCCCGTGTTTCACAGCAGGACGAAACACATCGACATTCGACACCACTTCGTGCGTGAGGTGTTAAACAACGGAGGAATACATCTGGAGCATATCGCAACCGATGAGATGCCAGCCGACGTCCTCACTAAAGCGCTCCCAGGACCAAAGCACTCTAAATGCCTAACCTATCTGGGGATGATCGGAATAAAATCCAAATCGCGTGTCGAGTGGAAGTGTTAAGAGGACGAGTTGAAACACGGCCCGCGATCTCGAATAGGTCATCTGGATCATAGCATGTCATGATCCAGAGTCCTTGGCGACGCCATGGTTACACTTTGTTTAATGCGTTTATAAAAACGCGCGCCTTCTTCCACCAGCCTGACCAGGCGGTCGTGGCCCACGGTCACCATCAATTCATTATTATTCCGTGTATCGTTGTTTACAATAAAACCATATTCTCGTTGTGAGCTCGTGAGCGCCCTTTATCTTTGATCCGAGCTGCCTCTCCAACAAAATATGGTAGGGACAATGATTTGCTACTTGAAGGCCAGCTATATGGTGCCGGCATCGCTGATTAAAGGTAAACATTTTTTTTCCAATTTATCGCATAAATTAACAAACCTAAAACTTTGAACGCGTTTTTCTCAAAACCACTTTTTTGAGTGCGGCACGCAGCAGAACTCGAGCAATTTTTATCCGATCGACTTCAAATTTGGACTGCATCAATAAAACTAGATTATCTAAAGAAGTACATAGGATTTTTTCGATATCTCAATAATAAAAAAAGTTATAGCCTATTTTCGACGAGAAATTTTGCTCGAAAATCGTCCTTTAACATCAAAAGCGTGCCTATTTTTTAAAAATCAATATTTTTTCAAATCCCTGTGTACTTCTCTTCAAAATATCATATTATTAACGAAAACACTCGGTATTTTTTTTCAGATCGACTTTGAAGAGAGTTCTGCTGCGTGCCGCGAACCACTGCAGAGGCAACAGTACCTGACGCGGGAGCTTCCCCAGCGTCACCATGGGGCGTGAAAAATTTGAATTTTTTTTTTTATGTATCTTCAATAAACAACGAAAAAACAAAAAAAAATTCAAATATCTCTTTTTTCCCACAAAAAAAAATTCTTGAAAAATGGCAAAAAAACAGGGGGTCACAGTGGTGTTGTGCCTCAACATACTAAATATCAAACCGTTTGATTTTTTTGTTTCGGATGATCCATCTCCGAGATTTCATCAACATCGCAGGTCTACAATTTTTTCAGGACATTTTTTTAACTACCATTTTCGTCTATAAATAGTGACTTAAATAAATACATTTTTAAATGTATTTCGAAAGTGTATTTATTAAGTGTAACAACTTTTATATCAATATCTATAATATTTTTTTTTACACTTCCATCTGTACAGGGATCTTCCCCCTTGATACATAACCCCATATTCCAGTTTTTTCCATATATCCCCACCTTGCGGCCGCAGCCGACTTCCCCCTCTGTATTGCATTCACCATGCATTTCTGCTTTGGGTATAGGGAAACTGCGGAAAACCTATACCAATACAGCCGGTCCCGAGTTAGCTTCACAGTCTCGGAGCTAGTCGCGTTTCGTCGAGAAATAACACACAGGCTACAGTGACACTCGCACGACACACATACGTACCGGTCCGTGTGCGCGACACGCGTGTAGAACTGGAGCTACGTCACGCCTGTGTTTTTTTTTATTTCTCTCCGAAACTACAAGACGGTGATTCGAACTCGCGACCTCAGGACGTGTTGATTCCAGAGGCAAGCACGCTAACCACTAGACCAACACATCGGTTTCAATATCTATAATATAAACCTATAAAAAAATCCATGATTTTCATGAAATTCATTTCATGGAATTCATTCAGCCTTTTTTTAGTGTCTAAAGTGAGAAGACCCTTTACAACAATTGTTGAAAGAAGCACTGCTCTTCTCGCAATTTTCCAGGGCCACCGAAGCTTCCAAGTTCAGCAAAAAATCAATTTACGAATTTTTGGAAGCAAAAGGAACATGTATTCCGCGTATATCTACTTAAGGGGGGAGATACCCATAGGCGAGGAAAAAATTAGCTGTTTTCACTTTTTGTTTTCAAAGGCAGCAATTTCTTCACCATTTTCAGACTTGCAAGGAACATTACTTACGTCTCCGCCTCCGATTTTGTTGAAATTCATATTTGTGATCAAGCATTGAAAACTATTAGACACGTATTTTTTTGTATCTGCGGAAAAACGGGTTTAAGGGGAGAAACCACCCCTCAAAGAAAGGCGTGCACCCCTTAATTTTGATTCAATTATTCTATAGTGGGTTTTTCATAGCTTTAAAAAACACGTTTCCAATAGTTTTCGAAGTTTTGTCAGATATGTGAGTTTCGACTAAATCGACGGCGGGCATTTACGTGATGTTCCTTGTTAGTGTATGTTTTATGAGTACTTGAGCTCTTTAAAAATGGCGGAGATTTGGCACGGTCTTGTAAACTGCATTTTCAAAACTGGCGGGGCGTATAGCTAAAAAAACTGATCGACCAATTCTGATGGAATTTGGTATAAATCTTTCTAAACTTTTTGTCTAAAACATGACGCTAAATGTTTTTGAAAATGACCAAAAATTGTTTTTTATTGGAAAATGTAGCCATTTTTTTCGGGAAATTCAATCTTTTTTTTCAAGGGCATACCATTTAATCGGTTTTCAACATTTCTCACTTTTGCTTGGTTCATATTCGGCGTGTGAGTGTTAATGCGAGAAAAATCTTCGTTGGTTTTTTTCAGAGTAATTCCGCCGACGCTACATGTCACGCCGTTTGACTATATCCGCCGCAACCCGTTTAGAAGACCGTGCCATACCCCCGCCATTTTCAGAGCTTATTTTTTAAAATACCGGCAACAGCCAAAAGTAGTAATCAAAAATGCCCTAAGTAGAAAAAAGGGTAAAGAACTCATTCCTTTTTAAAAAGAATCATAAAAATCAGCAAACGTTTTTCCTACCACAAATCACCAATCATTAGGTATAAAGCAGATCCACGATTGAGAATAATTTTCCGGGCTTACCGCCTGAATATATTTGATTCTCGTGGCTAACAAGGAAAGGTTGCAAGGCTGATTTGGCATGCTTCTAGAATGGGGAAAAGTAGGCGACACGTATTTTTTTTATATCTGCGGAACCTGATTTTTCAGGGTTGCAACGCACCCTAAAAAATTGGGGTGTTTTTTGTTTTTCGTCGATAACGTTTAAACGGTACGAGCTATGGAAAAACTTCAAATTGCAACAATGTTTTTTTTTCGTGTACTGTACATTGGAGATGAAAACGATAACGTTATCGACGAAAAACGAAAAAACACCCCTATTTTCGAGGGTGCGTTTCACCCCTTAAAAGTCGGGTTTCGCAGATATAAAAAAAATGTGTCGCCTATTTTTACCCATTGTATGAGCATGCCAAATTCCATTGAAATCGGAGGGATCGACCTCGCAACCTTTCCTTGTAAAGTGACGTTTAGTAATGTTTCATTATTAATTTTGGTCAACATTTGAAAAAAAAACTCTTGACTAACTGTGATACTGTTCTCATTTTTCTCTAATAGACACCATCTCAACATACATTGATAAGCTGATAAAACGGAACAAATTTTATTCACAAGAGATTGCGGAATGATTATGAAAAATGAATATTGAGCTCGTTGCTGACTTTTTGCATAAACAGGTGCAATGAGCATCCGTACTCACATGTCAATATTTGATGAAAATGAACACCAAGCTATATACCTTCATTCCGATTTTATTTCTCTGTTATCCAGATGAAGTACGTGAATGGGAGCCAGTAAGGGATTCCCCGAGGGAGCGTGAATTATCGAAACACCGGTACACCAAAAAAAAGTGGAAGGAGGGAATATGAGAGGCGTATAAACGGGACGGAAGAAGGAAAATAGATCGCAGCCGGCATTGGGAAATCCCTGTGGGAAGTTGACCGTCGTAACGATCTAGTTGTGTGGAACGGTGTGAGAAACGGTATGCCGGTGTTTGAGGGAGGTCGAAAAAGGAACTCCATAGTTAACGGGCGCGCAGTTATCTTCGCCAGGATGTGGCCGGTGGTCTCGCGTGGCTACCGGTAATCGAACAGGTGTGAGAAAGAAGCAAAGAGCAAACGACGAGGATACAAGTGAAAAGAAGAAAAACAAGAAAAAGGACGATTTCGATGATTTAGATGACTGAGAAACATCGCGATTCGAAAGATACATAGGTGACTATTGATCCACGTTGGTAAGGAAGACAATGACATTTTCTCGTTGATCGCTACCGAGCGTGTAAAAGGCCCCTCCAACCTTGTATTTTCGAGAATTCAACGCGGAATTCATATCCCCGAAGAGTTCTAAGAGGCTGAGGGTCCCGGGGACAAAGCGAAGCTCCGGAATCTCGACCGCCCTCGGAAGCATCGAAGGGTATCGATTTGACGAGTTGAAAAACAGCCTCCCTTTCTCTGTGGGCCACGAGGTGAAAAAAAAAAATAAATATCAACGCAACGGACAAAGAGTCGACCGAAAAGAAAAAAAACGAAGATGACGTTCCGCGAAGGTACGTAGTTTATGGCTGAGCATAAATAAGGCGAGGTGGAACTGCGGCCTTTTCTACTGGCGGTAAGGGCGGCTAGGGGGTGGTGGTGCGGACCACCAGGAGAACACTGAGAATAAGAACAGAGAATATACACAAGCACAAGCGATTTCGCGACGTATCACACAAAAGTACCGGGAGGAAAAGAAGTCTACAAGGGGGTGAGGAGGATCGATGCCGTTTAAGGCTCGTACGGCTTGAGAACATCTATCCCGAAAGTTTATCCCGCGAAGAACTCCGAGGAATAACGATGGAAAGCGTCGGCCTCCGAAAAGCCTGAAGGACGCGAAAGAGGGAGACAAATAAACAAGTAGCTCGCAAGTTGGGAATAAGAGGCGAGAAACGCGCCGAGAGGAAAAGGAAGAGGAATAAACAGGTGGACGAGGAGCACACGTGAGAAGAAAGATAGCGAGAATGACAAGAAACGAATGTAAACAATTTGTAAATATGTGACTTCAGTGGTTACGTGGGTTTCGGAGCAAAAGAGCATATTTTCTCTATTCTTTAAAAATATAACATATTAATTATTTTATTCAAAATGTGAAGACGTCTTCTCATTTTAGACTCTATTTTAGAAAAGGCTATTTTCATGATTTTTTGAATAAATAAATATATATATATATATATATATATAAGTTGTTACACTAAGTAAATACACTTTCGAAACACATTTAATTTTTTAAATTTATTTAAGTCATTATTTATAGACGAAAATGGTGGTTAAAAAATGTCCTTAAAAAATTGTAGGTCTGCGCTGTTGATGAAACCTCGGAGATTCATTCGGTTATAGATTCAGTATGTTCATGGCTACAGCGCATATCATACGATTTTTGATATATGCAAAAATAACAAAATAGCGCACATTTTTTGAAAAAAATAAAAAATAAAAAAAATAAAAAATAAACAAAAAAAACGTGTTTTTTCATCGTTTTTGGCAAAAAATAGCAAGTACCAAAATTTTTTAAAATCCTTGATATGCACTATAGCTATAGTTGTAAAGAATAAGTGGTTAAAATTTCATAAGGATCGGTTCAGTAGCTTCGAAGATCTTATCAACAAGCCGTCGAAAAACGTTGATTCGAGAAAACGCGTTTAAAGTTTTTTTAAATGAAAAACCGTATGAAAGTAGTGAAGTTCAGGTCACACAAAAATACAGTTAGACTCCTCCGATCTTCATAAAATTGTAGTATGATAATTTTAGATATGTATACTTTCGAAAAATGTAATTTGAAAAAAGCGATTTTTTGAAAATTGCAAATTCACAAGACGTCTTAAGTACGTAAAAGAGCAACATTTCAACAATATTTGAAAAAAAATTCATCCAAAAATTTGGGAATTTCAGCCGGTGGGACATGGTTTCCAGAGACCCCTTAAAAAAAGGGTCCTCGTGGTGGTCAGGATAACTCATGATAGCTTTATCTGAAATAAAAAAAAATTCTGTTGGTAGATAAGTATAGCTCGTGATTGAACGAAGGATTTTTAAAAATATTGAAATTTGAATTTTTGGCAGAGCTGTATGCAAAATAGTTCAATTTTTGGTCCAATTTACACTACGTATAGCCTTGTAAAATTAGTTGTAATCGAAAAAAAGACCCTCATTAAATCACTAGTCAATGCTATTTAAAGAAGTGTGCAAAATTTCAATAAGGTTGGTGCATTAGTTTTCGACAAAATCGTGTCCACCGACTTCATAAATAGTGTTTTGAGAAAAATGCGATATACCTGCATCGCTCTCCGCCGGTCTTTCCCAACGGGGGGAATTCCCAAAGGCTCTTTCTCCTAGACTTTTACTCCGATTGACTTAAAACATTGGGAGAATATTCTAGACATGTTGTACTATTAGATAATAAAATTTAAAAAACATGGATTTTTTTAAACTTTCAAACTCACGTAACCCATTAAAACTTACAAGTTTATTCGAGAATATATGTAACTTGAAGAAAAACAACGAACATTGTATTCTAGTGAAAAACGGAAGCGACAATAAGTGAGGAGTTCAATATCGTGGACATCCGGCGCCCATCGTGCCTACCCCTTGAAGAGGCACAAACGGCCAGAAGATAAGAAAACGACGGAAGCGGAAAACGCTGGAGACGTACAAAGTGCTCGGTAACTTTAACATAGCAGGAAAGAGGATCGGATGAGATTGGAGGTGCGGAAGGAACGGAGGAGAACAAGAAGAAAAACAAGTGGCCGAAAAAAAGGCAAGGTGGTCCGACGTCCCTCATTCGACGACATGGGGCTGCTGATGTTACTGATGGCAACAGCCATTCTCTTGGGTTCCTGCCAGTCCAATGAAAATGGTAACGTATGGATAAATTGGTGGGGCTGGGTCTAAATTCCGAACTTTGAATCATCAGAACCCTCAAAACTCGGAAAGAATACTACCCCGAAAGATTAAAACTACGAAAGAATTTTACACGAAAAACCAAAACTCCGCAAATCTGAACACCGTGAAAATAATTCGTCTATGGAATTTTGAAAAGTTCCAAAATGTTCTATAAAACGATGAAATTATTTCAAGATTTTTTTCAATTAAGAAGTGATGATATACGTTTTACATCATTTACAGTCAACTGTGTAGACTTTCGCTGCCATGATCTTTACGAAACTTGTAATTTCGGAACATTAAAATTAAGAATTTTAAGCTATTGGAGCATTCAAAGTTCGGAATTTCAACCCGGGCCCAAATTGTTGTGAGGCTCGCATATCCGTTGTCTTTGCCTGTATCTGGCTCCCCCTTTCTAAACCATATCCTTATCCTGTCGGATATCTCGTTTACGGGAACACGAATAGAGATGTGTACTGAAATATGATAGACCCTCAATAAGCGAGATTATTCGAATACGGAAATCAATGTGGCCTAAATCGTTTCCTTTTATTGGGACGTTGAATGAGTTTTCGCTGGTTCCCAACAGATGGCGTTGCCAGAATGGCGCGCGTGTTGTTTAAGATGGGAACACACCTATAAATAAGTACTATAAACAAGCTTGAAAATGAGTGTATGTCATTGCGCCGAAATGTAAACAACTTTTTTTCATAGTTTTACAAGAAAAGGTTGCGAGGTCGATCTCTCCGATTTCGATTAATTTTAGCATGCTTTTAGAATGGGTAAAAATAGGCGACACGTATTTTTATATCCGCGAAACCCGATTTTTAAAGGGTGAAACGCACCCTCGAAAATAGGGGTGTTTTTCGTTTTTCGTCGATAGTCGATACCTCGCAACCTTTCCTTGTTAAACATGTCAAATTTCGTGCCAAAAAGAGTATGTGCGGGGAATTTTACTGCTCTACTTTATTTTAAAAAAATCTGTAAGTGAAACACACAGAATTCTTGTTGAGCGTAACGGCGACCAGACTCTGTCAAAAACAACATGCAGAGACTGGTTTAGCCGCTTCGAAAATAATGATTTTGATGTGTTGAATTTAAGGCATTACTTCATGAAGACTCGTGTCAGATGCTAGCTGAACTTGCAGAATCATTAGGAGATGAACACAACAGTTTCCAAACGTTTGAGAACACTAGGAATGATTTTTTTTTAATAAAGCATTCATTCTCACGAAAAAATTACGAGAACCTATTCAACATGCCAGTAAATTGGAATTGGTGTTATTATTATTTTTTTTTTTTTTTAAGTATTGCTTTCTCTTTTTTCCTGAAGCCTTATCAGCCACTTTGCGGCGGTGAATGAAATGTGAAACAAATCAGCGTTTTATCGGGTCAAGAGATGACGTCGCTTTTAGCACTGGTATTGATTTCGGGGTAATTATGCAGTATGAGGACTTTTCCGAAAAACGACGAGAAAATGATTTTTTCACCGTCAACTTGTTTATTTTATTATATTGAGTGATATTCCGTCGGGGGAGGCTGACATTTCCCTTAATTCCAAGTTATGGAGTTTTGAAGTTCGCGGAAACACGGGATAAAATAGGGAATTTTTAATTATTTCGATGTCTATAGTAGGGAGTTTATTTGGGTTTCTGTGGGTTTGTTTGGGTTTGTTTGTTTGGGTTGGCCCTTAGGAAACACATAGCTGCTTAGCGACAACACACAAGAGGCAGCAAAATATTACCTGTTTCCGGACACAGGACAGCTGTGGGCACAAAATCAAAACGTATACATCGTTACCTTCATAACACACTATCTATAAGAAAACACCCCAGATAGAACACTAACGTATAATATACGTACATACGACGTCTGTAAGACGTATTTAGTACGTATACTATAGAGCTAAATGTCCGGCTAATATCCGTATAATGTATATATATTCTACGTTTATTAAACGGTATATTTTACGTATATAAGATGTCGAAAATACGTCAAATATATTGTTTAATCAGCGTAGAATATATGTACATTATACGGATATTAGCCGAACATTTAACTCTTTAGTATACGTACTAAATACGTTTCATAGACGTCGATGGCGACATTGTATTAACGTATATTAGACATATCATAAACGCCTTATATACGAATAATAAATTCATAAAAGATGTATACCATACGTATGGTATCGTATTTTATACGTATGGTATACGTAAGAATACGTATGGTACACGTAAAAATACGTGTAGTATACGTATTTTATACGTATGGTATAAAATATGTATACCACGATTACGTTGTCGTTACGTGTGGTAAAAATGGATTTTTACCACACGTAAAAATCGATCGAAAAAATAACATTTCATTGTTAGAATGTCATGAGATTTTCTATTCATCTCCATGTTCTTGCGTAATTTCGATTCAAAGTTTATATATGTACAATGAGAGCCCATCTTATTGTATAAAGAGTGTGTGTTCGTCATCCGTGACAGCGGTGCTCATCTTTTTTATGGCAGTAGTGCTCGTCCTTTTTTTTATTCCTTGGCGTCAAGACGCTGCCGCGTCTCTTGATGTATGCCAAGAATTCAAGTATATAACCAGATAACCAAGCGTACTTGGTACGGCGTATCGAGATTGTACCCTACGGCGTACTCCACATCAGCGGTACATCTGCCGTACGTGGTTATCTGGGTACTAGTGTTATGTATTTATATGGTGTATTACATATATATCCCAGATTGAACAGGAATGGCTAATATACATATATAACATGTTTATATGTATATGATATATATGTGTATAGGTCCATGATAGACCTGTATTATACGTATATTAAATGTGGATTGTGGATCTATTTAACTGATAATAGTGAAAGAATTTCAAATATGTATATTTTACGTACATTATACAATAAGCATTTGACATCGAATTATATACATATATTATATATATAAGAAACATCTACTCGATGATAAAAATGACTCCAACTGCATTGCTGCCAATATCAAGTAACATATACGTACATGGGATGCACAAAATTCCACGGAGATAATGTTGAAAAAAACACGTCCAATGTACGTATATAATACGTGATATTGATAGCAAAGCAGTTGAATTAATTTTTATTGTTGAGTAATGTTCCTTCTACATATAATATATGTATATAATTCGATGTCCAATACTTGTTGTATAATATACGTGAAATATACGTATGTGAAATTCTTTCACTATCATCAGAGAAATAGCTCCACAATATACGTATAATACAGGTTTATCATAGACGTATACATATCATATACATATATACATACAATATACGTATATTAGACCTTCCTGTTCTATCAGGGACGTAGCTGTTTAGCGAGGCGTCGGAATATTACATGTTTCTGGAAACTTCAAAACCCCATAACGTATGTAATTATTGGGAAATGTCAGCCTGCCTCGACGGAATATCACTTACTATAATGGAATAAACAACATCATGGCGAAAAAAATGTTTCTCATCGTTTTTCGGAATGGTCCCCAAACAGCATAATTACCGATTTCGGTTTCGAATCTAGTAGTTGAATATGACAATTATTTAATATATTATGTATGCATGTTAGCGAGAAGCCCCATATATCGGATACTTTTGTTTAAAATTGAAAAAAAAGTAAATCATTGCTAAGACCTTCAAATGTAACGATTTTATGATCTACGTGTCATATACAACAAGATGCTAATCATTATTTTAGACATTACTCTTGGATATTTTGAGTTATATTGTGTTTTACAAAAAATGACAGAAATCATGGTTTCCAAAAAGGCTGCCTATAATCGGATATCCGATATAGGGGCCCAATTTTTCTTATATATGATATTGGGGGACTATTTTTATATAAAATAAAACTAAACGTTTATTGTTTTAACTTTGTAATTATTATCGTACAATCAGTCTTTATGAGAATCTTCGATCAGGTAGGAACATTTTGGCACAAACGGATATCCAATATTAGGCTCGATCAATCATCAAATATCAAGTTTTGATATTGTTACGCAAAATGGCTCGATGACTCGAATCCAACTAGCGTTCGTTATAAACTCTGTCCTTGTGCAAAATACACATCACAAGATAACGCGTCTTTATAAAGAACCTCTGGTTTTCGAATCGCCAGGTTAAGTTTTTTGTGAAGCCTTTCCAGGGCTGTATTACGTGTCAGGATGGTAATACGCGTAACAATAGGCCTGTAGCCCAACGGTGTCTTTATCGACGGCGCAGTCTTTCCTGGATGTCCGAATCAGGACCAATATTGGAAGTGAGATGAGTTTCACGTGTATTTTGATACTTGCCGAAATGTTGATCAAAGGTCTCTTTCCTTGGGGCTCCTGTTATAACAAACAGTCGACGTCTTTACAGAAAGAGGACGAACCTTGGTGAGTACGATGCGAAACGGGTGAAGAATCAGAGCTTGCCAGGATTGGAAACAAGGTGTCTTCAGGTTAACACAAAGGAGAAGATCACGAGTTAATTGTGTCAATGATTTAATTACACTTATATCAGTTGGTTACATCGATGTTATTTTTACTCGGATGCGGATAACACTCTTCCGGTTTATTAGCGCGATGGTTTTGGCGCGTTGCAACAAACGGGTTCACGTAATTTACGGAGTTTCTTAATGAAAACTTGCGCGTGTTATCCCGTGTACTGTACAGAGTATCGCTAGCGTAGCAGCTAACAGTAGAGGTCTTCCGGAGAGAACCTCTTCGAAACAGTGATTTCAGTATTCTGACTTATATCCATGTAGGGTGATCGGTAGTGGCCAACGATTGGCCGATGCTCGACGCCGAGCTTGCCAACATTGGCACTCGAGCTTGGCCCGATCATCGACCGAGCCTCGGATGATAAGAGCGGCCCGATATTCGCAATCAATATTGGCCCTAGAATGGCTTATGAGAATCGGCCGAGCATCGCGTAGGAGTTCATTCGAGAATCGGCCAACAATAAGTCCCCGTCAAGATTGCCATCATTGGCACTCGAGCTTGGCCCGATTATCGACCGAGTCTTGGTGGATAATTATGACCCGATATCGATCACCAAAATTGGTCCTGCAATGCCAAAAAAAATTTTTTTAATTATTTTTGTATTGTAATTGGTCATTACCTAGTCTTTCGAAACGATTAGTTCGAAGAAAATATTTCACCTATATACGACTCGAACCTTGAACCTACCTACTCATAGCCAAGCACGCTGCCCCTATGCTACCGAGTGCTTGTAACATTTGAATCGCACATATGGCATAAGAGACCAAATAGATTCTCATAATTATTTGTATCACATTAACTATATCAATTAGTTAATATCATTGTGATAATTAGAGAGTGTTATCGAATCACATGTTATAGAATTTTCAAACCTAACCTATATATATATATATATATATATATATATATATATATATATAATTCCTCTCTCTCCACCCTCTCTACCCCCACAACCCTTTAATATGTGTGTTGCAATAAAGACAGATCATTAGTTCATTAGTTCAAGTTTAATTTGAATAAATAAATATATTTAAAATGAATAATTCCAATAATAGGATGCATTAAAAAAGATTTGATTCCACGAAAAATCAAGTTAATTCAAATAAAAAATAAATAAATAGACGCGGTTAGTTAATATTAATAGAATTTTTCTATCAGTGTAGGATGTTTCATAAAAATCGGCAGAATATCGCGTATGAGCTCGATCGAGAATTGGCCAACAATGAGTGCATTGATTTGGTAGTATATTTGTTAAGAATAATGTCCAATAGACTCGTAAAAGTGTTTATCTCGTTTCTCAATGACTTCGACGCGGAACAATGAATCGTCAATATACGAATTGCGGTTCGATCATGCGTTACTCGGCAGAACATTGGTCTCGTATCGTCAAAAACATGATTGGCGAGTCTATACTTCGCCAAACATCGACCTCGTATCGATAAGCCAATGATTAGAGAGCCTATATTTGGCCGAACATTGGCCTCGTATCGGCAAACCAATGATTCGCGAGTCTATACTTCGTCAAACATTGGCCTCATATCGATAAACCAATAATCAACGAGTCTATACTTGGCCGAACATTAGCCTCATATTGGCAAACCAATGATTGGCCAGTCTATACTTCGCCAAACATCGGCCTCGTATCGACAAGCCAATGATTAGCGAGTCTATATTTGGCCGAACATTGGCCTCGTATCGGCAAACCAAGGTTGGCTAGTCAATACTCAGCCGAGCATTGGCGTACAATGGGGTAATCGATCATCGCCCCGCCAACATTGGTCCAAGTATTGGCCGTTACGGTTCGATTGGCGAAACCTACATGGGTAGGTCGTCAGTCCCGTGCTACGCAGGGCCGATATTCATCGGATAGCGATAGTGGGGCAAGGGTCTACGTGACTGCATTTCTGGGAATGCATCCGTGGGACCCATCGATAAGTATATATTCCCACACGCTAGTCTGACTCAGTCTGCAGTGTTTCAAGGGTTTTGGACGACGGACTCGCGCTGAAGGCGAGCCGCAATAAAATTTAATCTTACACAATATTTATGGAAATGTTGAGAGCTCGGGCGCATATGCAGGCCGCGAAATATCGATACTTAATCCTAGACAACGTTGCTTTGTGCGTTGATCGCTTGGTCACGTACGCAAGCGATGATACATAGCGATTTATATTAACGAAAAAATATATGAGCATATATTTTTACTTTTGTATTTATATTTGTTCTTATTCTATGAATATGAGAATAAAGCATTTACTCTAATTAAGGCAATTTATATGGTTGCCTTAACAATATGGCCGATGGACAGTAATATTTTTGTACATATTGCTATCTTTGCGAACATTACATATTTATTAAGTAAAATAAATGCTATAGTTCATTAAAAATAACAAAAACATAAATCATTTGGACTTACCTCAATGAAAACAACACTTTCTAATATAAAAAAAAATGTTCACGCCGGCGAAAAGTAACATCAGCTCACTGTTGTGTCATTTTTGTTGCTAGGCAACCAAAAGTTTTGAAGTGACTACATCTTACTAGTAGTTATTATTGTACGAAATCAAAAACAGCTGTCGCTATGGTAAAACTGGAGATAGTTTTATCTTTAGCCTATCTCATATACAGGGTGTCCCAGAACTTAATGCGTTCCCTGAAATGGGGGGTTGGGGATGAAATTCTGAGTCGATTGATATAAGCATGTGTGCGTCTCAGAACAACCCCTGAATTATTATTATTTTTTAAAGACGGGCCAATCAGGTGCGCCCGCAATGTAGGTGCATGGCTCCCACTAGGCACCACTCATCGGGCGCACCTAATTGGCTCGCTTTTAAAAATCAATAATAGTTCAGGGGTTGATCTGTGACCTACACATGCTTATATCAATCGACTTAGAATTTCACCCCCAATCCCACATTTCAGCCAACGCATTCAGTTCTGGCACACCCTGTATGGTGCTTCTCCCCTGTTCTGTATGCTTTCCGCGAAATGTTCGAACATTTTTTTTATTCTCCATACCTTGATCTCGACCTGGTTCATTTTTCACAGCGTTTGAAGGCCGGTGCGAAATAAACGAGTTTAATTTCAAAAGAATTAGGTTAAAAAAGATAACAGGATAGCAGTTCGACACCAAAATGATGTAGGAAGATTGCGTTTTCTTTTTGGTATGTCGGAATTAATTGATAAGAAACATGAAATCCGATTCAGGACAGTCAAATAAGTATTTTCGAGGGATGAAATTAAATCCGACAGAATCTAATCAGCAACCTGCTTTCACCTCGAGTTTTTCGGGTTCGACGTTCCCATTCGGTCCCGAAGTGTTGCTAGTGTAGCTTCTTGGACGATACTAAAACTTTGAAGTGCCTCGGAAGAACTGCCGCACATTCCCATAGATAGTCGTAAAAAATGTACATGTTATATCCAGCTAGTGAACGTTACAATCATTTTAGGTTATGGAAAGTTTTCTCCTCATCCTCTTCGTCGAAACTCTTATCCTCATCCTCCTCACGAGTCCTCGCCTCTTAGTCTCCTTTTCCTCCTATTATTTACGGACGGCACGTTGAAACGGTGAAACGCCACAATAACATAAAGCCAATATCAACTTTTATAGAGAGCACGAGATCAGGTCGGCTCTGAAGGCGGGTATGTGTGACTGCGGCCTCTGGATAGAGAAAACGAGACGGTGAATGGTGAGAGCACAGAGACTAAAAGAGAGAAAAGATAAAATGTAGAAAAGGACGAGAAAACCGTTTTACTCCTTTTTTCTTGCATTCGCAGGCTATATACGCTTTTTCTTCAGCTTTCCTCTCTCGTTTCTCCAGGCGTTCACGAGCAACGTATATCTACACATTCTCGAGTATTCTTCAAACTATATATATATATAAATATATATATATATATACACACACACATATACACATGTCTGGTATAGTTATAGTGTGTATGTATTTATATATATATATATGAGAATTCTGATAGTAACTCGATTAACGTAAAATCCCGCGAACGTTCCTGATTTCATCATTGATATTATGTTTTTAGGATGCCTCTTCTATCTCTTTTACCCATACATCAAATATTTCGGCATTCTTGGTAAAACGCGTAAGCATACAAAATTCACTGGCCCTTAAAGCTAAACCACTCTCAAAAGTGATACCATATCAGAACATTTCAAATAAACGATTTCCAATCAAACGAAGCGGTCCTAAAAATTGAAGTGTTGATAATCAAAAGGCCATGACATTTTTAAGATGTGCCTTGGCGTATTCTAATAGCGCTACCTATTGCGGCGTATGGCAGATATCAAAAATAATCTAGTTCGGGTGAAAACTATAGATGTGCTGACTATACCACAAAAATTTGCGCGAAATCCGTTCAATAGTTTTTGAGATATTGTCCTTTTGAGATATTGTTGCTAAGCCAATTTGAAGAAAACAGTTTTGAGAAACAAGCGTTCTAAAGTTCAAGTACGATTTACACAAAGAAAATGTTGACTCACCATTCGTCTGCTATGTCGGGTCCAAATAACACACACAAACTTTTTGCAATATGTGCAAAACATTTTTTTTCTCCAATTTTATGGATCTGTCACATGGGATGACCGCTTTAAAAAGTGTTTCTTCAATTGTCAATTTAGTCGAAACGGTGTAGACGATCGATTTAAAATGTGGAGGGTGCATTCAGTATATAACAAAGAATTTACTGTATAAATTTGACTCAATTGGTAACATATCAACAATTTTCTCGAAACTCCTTAAACTTCCAAAACAGTTATTACAGATATCGCATACAGCGTCTTTGATGTCTTTTGTTTTAGCCACCAAAGACGCTATATACGATATATGTCAAATAGTTATATTCATCACGATGCCCCAAGAAGCTGCAATAAAACTGTCATTGGAGCTTTGAGGTTGGAAAACGTATAACGTTGCTTCGTGGAATGAATATTTCATGACGACCGATATTTTTTGCAATGTGACATCGAAGGAAGTTGTAGGAGCATAGTTCTGTTCTTCAATGCACAATGTTGCAATCGACAACAAGACAATTTCGTTGTAATTAACGCTCAGATAAAGGATATCGAAGTTGAAGTGGAATTCCCGACACACACACACACACACATACACACACACACGCACGCACACACGCACACACGCACGCACGCACATACATACTTATGTGCAAAACCTAGTCTATAGATTGTTTCTTAGACTCATCCTCCCACGACTCCATTCCCTCTTGTCTTTATCCCTCATCCCTTCGCATCTCTCGCATGGTTCACCCCAGTTGGTACACGGCGCATCGTTCCTGACTACCTCAACTCTCTTCCACCTCTATGTATGCTATAACCTGTGTGAACGGTTATAACAGAGGTGATAACAGCGTGCAGTACAACAATAGTACGATAATAGGGCCGGCGATGTTCTGTTTCTGGGCAACGAAACCATACATACATGTACACACGTATGTATTCATATGTATGCACCACACACACACCCACATGCAGCCATACATGGGTGTATGTGAAGAATATGAACACAGTGAGAGACGGTTACGTCCTGTGCAATGAGAATTCCGGTCCTCTGACAGGTATACACGCTACTGCAACTTTTCATCGTCGGTTCACATGTCTATATCATACTTTATATTATGACATACACATGATTTATTCCATGCTAAATAAACGTGATTTGACTCGGCTATTTCTTATTTGGCTGCTTTTTTACATATTAATGTATACATTCAAGGTTTTTTTTGTGGATTTTTGTCTTTATTCGTTCGCAGTTATAGATTTGCGAAAGCTGTCGAAGTTGTTGGTTGCTTTACTTTTTCTTTCGCTATGTACGGCGGAAGGAAAATGATGTCGATATAAATGAGGTGGTTTTTTCTTCCTGCTGAATAGATTTTTCAGAAGAAAACGCGGGAAGTTGTTGAACGTCGTTTTGATGCTTTTTTCACGCAGCTGAAAGAGCATTTTTCGTGGTGGACACCTTCGATTTTTTATTATGATTGTATTCAATTTCTGGGTTACTTTAAGGCCTTAGGGCACTCTAGGATTTTCCAAGAATCGATTTTTTTTTGTTTGTTGAAGAGGTACCTTAGTACCTACACTGTAAAAAAATCTGTATTAAAATTAATATAGAAGTGCAGGAAGTCTTTTTACCGATACCGTTTATGAATTTTAATATTGTCGTTTAAAAATCAATGCACTGATTTTCGAATGTCTAATAATCGTTTAGTAATATCGCAACACTTAAGTACTGGAAAAATCATATACGTATCGCAAGCTATCTATTATAAGCGTATTAAAATTAATATGCACAGAGTGTATTTAAGAAAAAAGTAAATTTGGCATAGAAAAGTGTATTAATTTTACGGTGTTAGGTTAGTGTAAATGTTATTATTTACTTTCTGCGTCTTTAATAAACTCTGTATGAATTTTAATATACAAATTCCGAAATTCTTTTTACTGATTCAGTCTGTGAAAACTAATAATCGTTATTGTTAATTAATACACTACGTTTTGAATGTCTAAGTAATGTGTAGTAATGCTGCAATACCAAAGTATCGTGGAAAAATCATATACCTATTCAAAAGTATCAGTTGTAGATATATCAAAATTAATGCGCATAGATTTGCGTTTGTTTGGGTTTAATTAGACTTGGCTGCTTGTTCGGTTAATTTACCACTTACTTATTTGTTTTTTCCTTAGGTACACGCTTTTCGCGTTTGTTACCATTTTTCCCCTCATTGTGACCCTTTCTTTCCTCTACTGTTTACTCCTTTTTTCTTCCTGTTTCCCCCTCTTGCAACCGCAGCCGACTTCCCCCTCTGTATTATATATATATGTCGGAGAAGGAGCAGAAATCACTCGCGAACTTTGCGTTCTACGTGTGGGGCGCATGTTGAGCCATTAAAAGAACATTTTATTCACTTCGAACTCGAAAGATATCAGTATTCAAATATTTTCCTTGACAGGACACGTCGACTCTTCTCGAGATCTCTCGAAAGATTCCTCTTCGTTCTTCTTTTTTTATTAAACAGATTCTTCACAAAATAAATGAAGAAAAGCAACGACAGCCCTGTTCTCCTATCATCGACATATATATATTCATCATGACATTTCTGTCATGGGTATATGGAAACTGCGGAAAACCTATACCAACACAGCCGGTCATCGAGTTAGCGCCCCCCAGTCGTGGTCTTCCCAGTCTTATTTCGCCGCGAAATGCCGAAGAAAAACATTTCACGATTAAATGTACGCGACTGGGATTCGAACCCGGGACCTCCCGTCCGCTGGTTTAGTGGCGAGCACGCTACCACTAGACCATTGCACCGGGTGTTCACCACTTACTTTAAATTTGGTGTTACTCGATACGTTTTTTATGATTTGATTTAACATGCTGACCAAAGCACGAATTTCAAGTTTTCTGCACTGAATTATATATTAAATCAGACTATCAGAATAAACATAGACTAAATTAGAAAATGTACCTTCGTATTGTAAATATCCTATTCATTTCTTAATTTTCTCCAGTCCATCATAATATTCAGTGCACAAAAAATTGTATACTTCTGAACCAAGTATGGTAAAAATTAAGAGTCAGTTTGTATTTTTCTTACTTTGTCTACATTTTATATATTCAAAACGCTTGTTGTATTTTTCAAGTAAGAATATTTATTTTTCTATTAGACGCCTTGAAAAATTGTAGATAGTGTATTAATATTCAGTTCGTACGTACTACGAAATGTAAAACCGTATGAAATGTAGGTCCGGTATTGAATTTTACAACACTGAAGCCTAAATATTCATTCATATACTAAGTTTTGAAATTTCATTTTCCATAGTATTGTAAAAGTATTTTAAATTTCATATTTCTTTAAACAGTGTTTTGTAATATTCAATGTACAAGGTATTGTACTTTTCAACAAAATGAAGTTAAAAATAATAGTCATATTGCGATTTTAATAGTTTTTGTGTAAATAATAAAATCATATACGTTTGTTGCATTAATCAAACAAATATTTGTATTATTATGATGGGCGTTGAAAAACTCACACGCAGCATACTAATATTCAATGTCCCATATATTAAAATGTATACGAATCTATGAAAATTCATTTACATTACTGAAGTTTCCATTGCTGAAGTGCGAATTTGCATTTCATATTCCGAGTTTAGAAATTTTCAATTATAAAAGTATAGTAAATTTAATGACTTTTTTTACAGTGTATAAAATTATATTCCAAAAGGTGATGGGTGTGAAAAATCTCTAAGTACTCGATTTTCAAAGATTGTTGAGGATTAAAGGTATTGAAACATTATTCATGTCGTGACTTTCTACTAACTTCAAACGCGTTTATCTTAAAACTACATTTTTCAAGTCGGCCGGACTCATAACTCAAACAAATTTCAACCGATAGACTTGAAATTTTAACTGTATATTTATAAATACATCCTCTAAGGCACTACGTAAGATTTCTTAAAATTATATTGCATACTCCTTTTTTATTTACAATTTTCTGACGATTTTCTCATGCCATTTTATATTTTTTGTTTTAAAAATGCGCCATTATGACAAAAAACAATATATTAAAAAAATGTTACGTACTTCCATAGCTATTCTTATATACAGGATGAGGCACATAAAAGTGTTACAGAGGAATAGCACTCAAACTATTGATCATATCCAACAATGTTTCAGACAGAATTTTCAGTGTTCGAGAAGGCCGTCATACTGGACCACTCTATTTTTTTATCGGCGGAGGCGCTGAAGCTACGTCAAGGTCAACTCCACTTTTTTAAATGGAATGGTACATTTTTTCAACCATCTTGTGGAGCACCTCAAGCCGCATAAAAACATCAGGGGGTCAAAGTCGTTCAATGTCGTTCAAGGTCACCTATTAAAATGAAATACAAATCTAAATATCTCGGATGACTACCGATTTGTATCATCGACACTGACCTTGAATGACCTTGAACGACTTTGACCCCTGATGTTTTTATGCGGCTTGAAGTGTTCCACAAGGTGTTTGAAAAAAATGTACCATTCCATTGAGTTGACCGTGACGTAACTTCAGCGTCTCCACCGACAAAAAAAATTGGTTGGTCTAGTATGACAGCCTTCTCGAACACTGAAACTTTTGTCTGAAACATTTTTGGATATGATCAATAGTTTGAGTGCTATTGCTCTGTAACACTTGATGTGCCTCACCCTGTATAATCGAAAAAAAACTTTAGTGTCTCACCATAACCCAAAAGTTGTAGGAGCTGTTGGTCCGGCCGTTGACCTTCCAGAAATAAAGGCGTCGTCGGAAAAATGCTGCACGGTCACCATTTTGACATGTACCGCTGTGAAAAAATAATTTTGTATAGTCAATTACGTGTATGACAAAACCCCTATTTTGTCATTTCGATTTAATTTATGGTTTTGCTGAAAAAAATCACAAAATATGCCCTTTTTGGCCTCTAGAGTGGCCTTAAGCATTTTTATCTTCGGTAAACGCTACAATTGGAGGATCACTTTATAGTTGGATAAAATGTCAACCTCCCTTGAACAACTGTATCTCTGTGAAAAATAATAGCAGAATTATTTTCAAAAAGAGAATGGTAAAGCCGGATTGTTTGTCTTAAAAAATCGCGATTGGAAAAAATGAGGGCATATTTTTTGTTGAGTTATGTATTGTTCGTTGAATGACATAGAGCTGTAACTGATTTTCGCAGTTCGAACCGTATACATTCCATTTGAAATGCATGTTAGCAGGCTCTATAGAATCTTTTTACCGAGTTATCGACCGCCAAAATAAAAAGTGCATGTTCCGACTTTGAACAAAAAAAAGAAGAAAACAAAAGTCATGTTTTTCAGCTGGAGTAGGCATTCCGTACGATTATGGAGGGATTGAAAAAATTGTGCATTTGTATCACCACGAAGAAAGGCAAAACCCAGGCGTCAGACTTTTTGCATAATATTTGAGCATATCATTGGCTTAAAAAGGAGAAAGAAACATTGGGGGTTAACATTTTTTTATAGAGTTACACCATATATAAGAGAAAAGTGTCAGATTCGCATATTAACAAATTTTTTTATTTCGCAACGCGACAAGAAATGTAAGAAAAGTTTTTCAATGCCCTTCTTGTGAACACTGTGCGACCTTTTCTACCTGATTGTGAGTTACGCCCTTTCAAAGTCGAAATATACACTTAGTTTTGGCAGTCGGTAATTCGGTAAAAAATCGTTAAGAGCTCGATAAAATAAGAGTCTAGCAAAACGTGCTTCTCCGAAGCTACCGAAGCGTTTTTTTAAATTCATTTCTCGTGCACAACTTCAAAATTGCTTTTTTTTCAATTTCTTCTTTTTGGCGCCCAACAAACAATAACTTGATTAAAAAAGCTATTTCTGTTCAACCTCGATTTTTGCAGATGCTTATTCACGACTCAAAATGCTTTTTTCGGAGATTATTTACAACGGAAATATAGAGATTTAAAAAAAATCGAAAATGTGGCTTCAATTGTTATGCTTAAAATCAGTATATAATATATGATACAAAACTGATTTTGACTATTTTCGAGGAATTGAAGTTTGCTTACGGAAAAAAAAATCCTTTTTGCAGTTCAGACATCTTCGATTATTTTCTCCCTCGTTGAGGGAATCTCGTTTTCGTCAACATCATTAAAAAATTAAACTTATTTTAATGCTATAAAATTATAGACACCATGTTTGAAATTCCTAGCCAATAACTCGTCATAGGCAAGCAACTTTTAGTATTTTTTGACTATCGATATAGTATGATTTCATACGAAATTTCTTATTGCCAACCGTATCCATTTTATTGTACGCTGTAACATTTTACGGTTAATCTCATAATTGTAAGGAAAGGTGGGGCAAGACGGGCAGCAAGGTAAGATGGGGACCCATGTTATATCGATGTTCCATTAGAGCTTCGATGATATTGGGAGTACAAGTAAGTCTCCGCCGTTTGACAAAAGATGACCGCACCAGGACGTTATGGTTGAAATTGTCAGATTTAATAAAACGTAAGGTTGAACATCTGGCAAGACCATGACCTCAAAATATTCGCGATTTTGTATTAGCATCACATAATTTTTTCGTGCGAAAATGTCGAGTTTTGAGCCGAACAAGCATCATTTGCGGGAACTCTTGCGTTTGGCACGAATCTCCCTCCAACAATGCTTCCGTGTCGTCGTATATTTTCGGCCGTCCGCTACCCCATATAGGGTCGCCTGTCGTAACAAAAATGCCAGCATTCAGCCATTAAACGGTTTGCTGATAATCGGCCAATAATTCGTCGACCAGCATTGGGGTACTGTAGGCGGATGAACGGCTTGCCAGATCTATGCCAGCCATTCGTGAGCCAATACTATCGCACCGATAATATGGCGATCAGCATTGGGGTATCGTAGGCGGATGAACGGCTTGCCAGATCTATGCCAGCCATTGGTGGGCCAATACCATCGCACCGATAATATGGCGATCAGCATTGGGGTATCGTAGGCGGATGAACGGCTTGTCAGATCTATTCCAGCCATTGATGGTTTGTTTTTGGGCGTTTTGCAAATGCAGGTCGTTAAACTCTAACACGTAAAAACAAGGGATAAGGTTTCGAAAAGCATATCCCACTGATGAAGCTGAAATTTTGCACCGACCTTCTTTTCAATATTTTAAGAGAACCTTTAAAAGGATATTGGCGACTAGCAATAGTTTTCGACATATCGTATATTGAAAATTATTTATTGTACTGCGCTTCTACTATATTAAATAAACCCAAACAAAGCCATCCCACATGGCAAGTGATATGCACATACGGACGAGCACTGTTTGCCAGGAAGCAGCGCGGCCGGAGGAGTGGGGGGTATCTATCGGATATATAGATATACTCGTATGGCGTGAAATAATAAACTTTACAATGCGATATATGGAAAACTATTGCTAGTCGTCAAAAATCCGTTAACGGTTTCTCTTAGGATAATGAGAGGAAGTTCGGTGCAAAATTTCAGCTCGATCAGAGGAGTATGCTTTTCGGAACTTCACCCAAAACGAGCGAGTTATTTTTACAGCCTAAATGGACCAACAAAATTGTCGGTAAACTTTAATGTCACGAATAAAATTATCGGCATCAAAGTAAGAAACGAACAAACGATGGATTCTGTAAGTGTTAGAATGGCTAAGTGGGTAGAGCGCTCGACACTAGAACGAAAGGCGCAGGTTCGATCCCGACGAAAAGTAAAAACTTGAACAATGCAGAAAGCGTTTTTAATGCAATTATTCTATGTACATGGACATAAGTAAAGTAGAAGAAAACAAAAAAGATACTACTAGAATTTTTATATTCATAATTTGTCAATTTTTTGTTTTTCATTTCCGGCAGAAGATCCGGCAGCCGTTGCTGGGCCAATATGGGCGTATGATAGTTGGCCCAGTCTTAGCAGCCATTTATGGTTTACCATTACCAACCATGCATGGCGCGGATCTGGCCCGTTTGTATAGCCATTACCGCGCCATCGTTTGTTCTCTGGCAACCAGTCGTGGGCCATTACTGTGCCGATTGTAAAACCCTATTTGGGACGTTCTTTGTCGCCGGGATACATTCCGAGCAAGTACATCTTCACGTAATGCCTTCCCGGCCAGAACATTGATATTTCCCAACATGGCGACAAGGCGTTCAAAAACCACGAATGACCTGCTTTACTTTTTTGCCTCATCAAATAATTTGGCTATTCTTTATGCCCAAGTGATCAGTTATCGTAAACCCGGTATTTATGATAAGCATTGTTATCCTCGTTGGTTATCATTGATGAAATAAATGCTTTTAATGATGAATAGAATTACAACAGATGTTTTAGTTTCATCACAATCAATTATAAATATCTTTGATGAGGCGAAAAGCAAAGTAGCTTTTCTTTAGCCCTTAAAGACAGGCTCCTCTTTTCAGAACATGTCAATGTTCTGGCGGGGTAGACATTACGTAAAGTTGTACTTGTTCGCAATGCATCCCGGCCAGAAGATTGTAATTTCCAAACATAGAGGATAAACCGTAAAAAAAGATTTTGCGATCTTTCCGGTTTGTTCCATGGGAAGGCCCGGTCAGGTGAATCAGACAAGGCAAGTCGGGTCAGGGCCGAACACAAAGTAGAAAATGCCCGGTTACATTTCTGCACGGGTAAAGCTGCATCGATGGGGTTTTCCGTGCGGGCATTATCAGAGTTATTCTTCTATTTGGGGAGCAGAATGACGAGTTCGTGATAAGCACCCATTTCGTCATAAGATTGAGCGAAGCGAGGCTGTCGCGGATCAGCATGATATTCGAACCATTGTTGTGTGTTAGGTATGTTCTACGATAATCCTCATCTTGATCTTCGATAGACCGAACGGCAGTTAGGAGTTCTCCCATCAACGGCGAGTCGAATCCTCTAGGAGGTTCGACATCATCCGTATCATATCACGCTTGTGTCGGCTTGAAGTGGAGCGCATTGAGTGAAGAAACAAAGGGCTGTATTTTTCTGGCGGGTAATTGAGCAGATTTGCAAGCAACTAGGTCAACGAAAACAACGCGATGGGTACATGATGTGGGTACGTTACGTTTTGGCGCCACCATTTTGGCGCGACCGTTTTGGCACGAGACGTTTTGGCGCGGGGATGTTTCGGCGCGGGGATGATTTGGCGCTGCTGTTTTGGTGCGAGGACGTTTGGGCGCAAGGACGTTTAGGCACAGGGATGTATTGGCGCGGGGCCGTTTTGGCGTGGGCACGCTTTTGCCGGAATGTACTGGCGCACAAGCAAATCTGAGTAAAGTCGAATAAACCATAACAACACACACACACACACACACACACACACACACACACACACACACACACGCACGCACGCACGCACGCACGCACGCACGCACGCACGCACGCACACACACACACACACACACACACACACACACACACAGACACACACACACACACACACACACACAGACACACACACACACACACACACACAGACACGCACGCACGCACGCACGCACGCACGCACGCACGCACGCACGCACGCACGCACGCACGCACACACACACACACACACACACACACACACACACACACACACACACACACAGACACACACACACACACACACAGACACGCACGCACGCACGCACGCACGCACGCACGCACGCACGCACGCACGCGCGCACGCACGCACGCACGCACGCACGCACGCACGCACGCACGCACGCACGCACGCACGCACGCACGCACGCACGCACACACACACACACACACACACACACACAACAAAACCAGAACAAAAAAAGATTTTGTTGATGATTTTTTTTGGCTGATATTTTTATACATTTTGTATTAATTAAAAGGAGTATTCTTCCTTTTTTCAAATGTGTTCCTCAAACAGCTCAATACTTAGGCCTATGACATATGGTTTATCATCGACACACGATTCGTGGGGCTAAACCAACTTGTGCTGATGCCGGAACACCCTGACATCAAAACGTCCCCGCGAGAAAATGTCCCCGTGCCAAAACGTCCTCACGCGCAAACGTCCTCGCGCCAGAATGGCAGCACCAAAACGTTCCTGCGCCACAATGTCCCCGCGCCCAAATGTCTCGTGCCAAAACGTACTGCTCCCGATAAATCTTGCATCCATATACGACAAAAATATTTTTTTCGCCGTCGACCAATTTTTTTGGACACATTTGGACTATGAAAATCACCTAAACGCTTGTGAGAATCTTAATTAGAGATCTATAATGCGAATTCGCAAAAAAAGGATTGTAGATACTAATGAACATAAACAAATGGTAAAATCAAAAAGAATTTCCATTGCATTCTAACGATGCAATCTTTAACACCATCTTTATGTGTAATATGAAGGGTTTCCGATAACGAATGGCCAACTTCGTGACAACACTTAATATACTCTTGTTCGATGCGTTCAGCTATCGTAAAATGCAACACGATAGACGTTTGGCGTTTACTTAAAAGCGTAGCGTTACCAATTGAAGATTTGCAGGATTGTGCTACCTGGCAGAGGGACGTTTTGGACAATAGCGCACCTTACAAGGAACATCTCTCAGGTGACAACCTTCGATTTTGTTGAAATTTGGATATGTTATAAAGCACCAAAAAGTAAGCGATACGTATTTTTTTATCGGCGGAAAAACGGTTTTAAGGGGTGAAACGAACCCTCGAAAATAGGGGTGTTTTTCGTTTTTCGTTGACAAGGTTATCGTTCTCATCTCCAATGTATAGTGCACAAAAAAATAAACATTGTTGCAATTTGAAATTTTTTAATAATTCTTACCGTTAAAACGTTATCGACGAAAAACGAAAAACATCCCCATTTTTTGAGGGTGCATTTCAGCCCTTAAAACCGTTTTTTCCGCCGATAAAAAGATACGTATCACTTACTTTTCGGTGCTTAATAACATATCCAAATTTCAACAAAATCGAAGGGTGTCACCTGAGGGAGGTTCCTTGTTAGTGCAAGGTTAGAGCACAATACCGAATTCTTTCCGGACAGATCACGTACCAAAACCAGAGCAAAATTCCCGCATCGGCGGAGTAATGCATATGCACTTTGCAGTTCTTGTCAACTGCCCGGATATCTACAAGATTTATCATACTTTCTGCTACTTCCATTGATGCCATGACAATATTTGAGGCTCGTTTGAATGGACTGGCAAAAAAGAGGCCATTGAAAAGCTGAGGTTCGAGTTATTGTATGTTCTAAACACGTCAAAATTTCAAATTTCAAATGTGAATAAAAAACGAACTAATAAATTTAAATACTGTGAAAATTGAACAAACAAGTCCCAACAAGGAGCAAACATACAACTGTAAGTAACAAAAAACAAATTAAACTTCACAAGTAATGAGTACTTTGTCTGCAAATCAATGGAATATGAATTTCTTTGGATCAAACAAAATATATTGGTTGTGAAAAAACGACAGATCTCAGTGGTCGTCTGTATATATTCACAAATACATAAAAATCATATATCTACGTTGGTATGTGAATGCAGCGGTTACTCGCTTGACTGACGTTAATTGCGGCTGTCTATCGCGTTTCCTGCAAACGTATTAGAACTGACTGTCAGATCGAAAATTGAATATATTCATTTTCAAATCGGCTGTCAAAAGTGACATAACTGAATATGCGACAAAATTGCCAATATGTCTAAACACACCCAAACAAACTCCCAAAAATCGTGAAAAGGGAACCACAGCGTAGGTCTCGTCTCAAATGCGGCAAGTACTGCCGAATATACATCCCAGGCACGAGAATAAAGGGCACAGACGTTGTTTCAAGATGGCGAGCGACACGTTGTTGCTGCGAGGATGAGTATGTCCAAAAGTAAAGAGAAAGGTTGGATAGCGATTTACAACCTAACACTAGGGTACGAGTGGCGGAATCGGTTGATGACAGGCAAGAACGATCAGCGATTAATAGCCATCGATACGCACCAACTGGCGAGCTTAAAGTAAAGATTGTGATAGAGAATGTCCCCAAAAACGAATGCAGTTTCTAGTAAGTAAGAATCCCACATGATGTGGTAATGCGGACACCACTCACTGCATTATATAAGATTCTTTACAAATCCGCCGAATTAACCAACGGTGTTCAAATATGGGGGTTGCCTTTGCCAAACGGATTTCAACGTGGACGAGGTCGAGACCACAGATAGTAACTATATAAGTTTCATGGGTATCTGGCTTGCTCTGATGGGTTGAACATTTTCCGTCTACACTTGGCACCTACATGGAAAGGTTGCGAGGTCGATCTTTCCGATTTCGATGTAATTTGGCATACTTGTAGAATGGGTAAAAATAGGCGACACGTATTTTTTTATATCTGCGGAACCCGATTTTTAAGGACTGAAACGCACCCTCGAAAATAGGGGGTTTTTTCGTTTTTCGTCGATAACGTTATCGTTCTCATCTCTAATGTATAGTACACGAAAAAAATAAACATTGGTGCAATTTGTATTTTTATTATATCTCGTACCGTTAAACGTTAAAGTGAGAAATGTTGGAAATCGATTAAATGGTACGCTTAGAAACAAAAATATTGAATTTCCCGAAAAAAAGGCTAAATTTTACAATAAAATGTTTTTTTTTACTTATTTTCAAAAACATTTAAGGTAATTCTTTAGACAATAAGGTTAGAAAGATTCATGCCAAATTTCATCAGAATCGGTCGATTGGTTTTTTAACTATACGTCACGCCAGTTTGGAAAATGCAGTTTAGAAGACCGTGCCAAACCTCCGTCATTTTTAAAGATTAATAAAACAAAAATACCATGTAACAGCCAAAAGTAGTAATAAAACATACCCCAAGTCACAAAAATGGTTAAAAAATGGAAAATGGTTTTAAAAAGTCATGAAAATCAGGAAATGTTTGCCTCGTTTAAAGGTGTCTCCCCCCTAAAATAAAAGGAAACGGTCACGGTTCGAATAATTTGTGCAACTGCACCAGGCATGACAAAGATAGTCATCAGGTTTTGAGTTCGGTCGTTCGCGAGAGAAAAACCTTAAAAAATGAAAAATTGCAGGGTTGCAATCAATTAAAAATAGCCATTACGTACAGTCAGTCTGATGAACAGATATATTGAAGTAGCATGCGTGTGATCAAGTTTATGAAGCTCTCTCAATCCAATCCACCCTCGATCGACCAACGCCTCTTTCCACATCGGTCCACGCATCACTCCAGGCGATGTGGTCCAGCGTTCGGAATAATGCGTCCGAACGCCCAACGCTTGTGCGGTGGTGACTCTCTTTTCGCTCATGTCACATTGATACATCCGCCATTTAAACTATCCAGGTCACTCAGTCGCAGCACTGGCCGCGAATCGTTTATTATAGCAATGCACCCATAGAGTTCAACACGGGGAGAGGGAGCAACCCATTTCTTTCGGATTTTCCAATTTCGGGGCGAATCGTATGTTGCCTTAACCATCCTACGGTTATGGTATGCGTTCGAAACCAAATGCCCGTGGCACTCAATGAAACGGACAGAGAAAGAGCGAGAGGGGGAGAGAGAGAGAAAGAGAGGGAGAGAGAGAGAGAGAGAGAGAGAGAGAGAGAGAGAGAGAGAGCGCAGCATACACATGTACACATAAAGCAGCTGCGGGCCTGTGAAGGATGAGAAATAGATCGATGTTGGATCATATCCCGATAGAGACTGCGCCCTAATGGAAACTCGTAAAAGAAACATTGCTGCATGCAGCCCACTAAAATGGAATCGGCCAATATTCATGATAACCATCGACAACCTCGTCCTGTATTTCATACCAAACTACCAGGTCCGAATTCTATGCGCGTACGATTAGCCGGATTGCTTTAACCCTCGCACTATTCGATTCTTGGCTAACAAGGAACATCCCTCAGGTGTCGTCCTTCAATTTCGTTGAAACTTATATATGTTATGAAGCATTGAAAACTAAGCGACACGTATATTTTTTTATCGGCGGAAAAACGGTTTCAAGGGGTGAAACCAGCCCTCGAATAGGGGTGATTCACCTCTTGATTATTTTTTTTTGAGATAACTCTCTGGAGGATTTTTGATCGCTTCGGATTAGAAAAATTTTCGTTTTTGTTTCATTGCGATTGGTCGACTGCTTGTTGCCGAAACTGCAGAATCACGCCTTGACATGCCTTTTTCCAATTTTTCAACATGAACATTTTTCAACATGAATCGTTAAATGATTGCATATTTATCAGCCTATTCCACGTGCGTCTTGCCGCTGCAGTCCCTAATCGGTGAGAAAGATGCAGCTCGTAATTTCTGACTGAAAAAAAATCAATTGTCATATATTCTTCTTCTGGGTGAACTAAGAAAAAGCTGGAAAAATCATAAAATTATAACTTTTCTCAGATTTGCAAAAAAAATTGTTGAAAAAACACTTTAACTCATTTAGTTTTTTTGCTATCACGCCCGCCAATTCGGAAAAATCGTGAAAATGAAAACTGTAGAAAACGCGCTTCAAAGTTTTTAATGGGAGAAAATATCAAGATCAGCTTCTCTGTTTTTAACCTTGTATCGTCGAAAATATTTACAATCGGCCTCTGTAACTTTTTAAATATATTCTTGAATAGTTTATCTATCTATGTAAGCAATAAAAAAAACGACTGATCTCTGGCCTTCCAATTCACGCCCCGGCCTTAATAGTTGTCGCCTTACTCGACACAGAACATCGGATAACGTCGGAACTGTCAAGGAAATTGTACGATAATGGAGGAACAAAGCGAATTCTCTCCTTTTCAATCATAATCTGATTTATTTAAGCACATTCAAAGGTCAATCTTTCGTCGCCTTCTTTAGAAGTATTGAGCATAGTTTATACTACCATCAAACATTTATCCACGGCGTAATACATTTAATAATACATAAATAAGACAATGACTCTGCCGAGGAAAAGTTTCGAAGACTGGGTGACGAGAAAAGAGAGCAGGATACAGTGGACTCTTTCCAAAGTTTTCGACCTCTCCTGAAGTACATATTTCATAGTCGAACCACTGTCTTTTATCTCTTTTCTCTTCTTTTGTCTCCTCCACTTTCCAATCTCCATAAAGATCAGAATAAAAAATTCAGGAAGAAAAAGTGCCCAGCGAAATATCAGACAAAAGTATTACTTGCGAGCTCACAACGCGCCGGTGCAGAGAAGGTGTAGAACACACGCACCCCCCCCCCCCCCCACACTCACACACACGCATCGAATATCGAATGAAAGTTTAACTCATCGAGTCCGAAAACTTTTTAACTGAAAACTTTTCCGTAAATTTTATACATCATCACCTGTATATCTGTATGTGATTCGACAGAAAATCGAGAAGAAACTTTACTTAAGTTTCCCGTAACTTTGTGAGCCCTGAGCTTTGTGTGGAAAGTTCCGAAAAATATAGATGAACGAAGAAATACGTGCGCGCACACGTACGAATTCGTTTTGGCTTTTCTGCCTCCCGTGTTTATAAACGTCAAATCGTGGACGTAGACGTCTCGTGGACAACATTTTGTGTGTTTATTCTAGTTGGAGATTGCACGGAAGGTGTGAAAAGTTGCAAACGATAAATTGGACAAAAATACGACAAGGAAATGGGTAGAGAAAAATGCTGTCGTTGATTGTTTCACGTACATTCATTATATTCGTAGTTGAAATGTTCAATGACGAATTGGTCGATAATCGACAGGAGAATTTAATTTTTTTTCAATGTTGATGATGTTAGCAAAATTTAATACATTTTGTAATGAGGAAACGAGATTTTATAATAATTTTGTTTACGATCTTTCGGAAATTCCGTGTGCGCGAAGATGCTTTTCCAACTTGATAAATGGATGTTGCAAAGCCCATTAAAAGTACGTTGTTTTTTTAGTCAAGGCTCGTAACAGCCACTCAGAAAACATCGAGTATAACAAGCTTTTGTGATTTGACGACAATGTCGAATTTCGTTTCCATAACGGGTATAGAAAATAGACTGGAACTTTGTATTCAATAGAAAATGTATTCAGACAAAAGCACGCTGTCCATTAGAGAATCCACGAGATCGCTCGGTCCGGTATCGGAAAAATGTTCCATTTTGTTTCCATAGCTACAGCCTCTTGACAGTTATTACCAACGCGTTCAATGATCGCATAGCATAAATGGAAGGACCACTTATAGCCTCGTTAAGGTAGAATGAGCGCGCGCTATTGATTTCTATAGATTTTGCTCAAATGTTAACCAGACATTGTTCATATCATTATGCATGTTTGAGGGGAATTTCAGAAAAGTCGACTATTTAGATTGGGAGATAATGGGTTTTAAAATTGTAACTTTTAACACTGCAGGGTCTGCATTGACCGAAAGTCAGATCACATAATTCGTCGTGCCATTCTATTGTGTTTATAAATTTTGAAAAAATTATGTTTAGATAACAAACTAGTTAGGGAAAGAGTGAAAAAAGTTTAGATTGCCTTTACTATTCTGTTTTGCTGAAAACGTTTAGCAAAGACATAATAATTCTCCGTGAAAAATATTTGTCCCCTATAATAAGAAGACATATGACAACACCGCAGAACAGTATTGTTCAATATTACGAGAAAAAAATAATTATCGTTCTCCTGAAGTTAAAAACTTTTATCATAAAAAATATTATATGCGTTATAAATATTAACATCTTATATTGTTTATGTTATCTTCATTAACAAATAAAAGTGTTGGTTAATTCATAACTAATTTAAAACTTTGCTCCATTAAAATCACTTCCAAATAAAAATTTGTGTTGCAGTATTATTTTAAATATTCCGTGCAAACTTACGTCATTGGATACGTGGAACGATGCGGTGCTGCTATATGTCTTTTTATTATAGGGGATAAATTTTTTTTCACGGAAAACTATTCTGTCTAAATTTCAATGCAGACCCTGCAGTGTTGAAAGTTGCTATTTAAAAACCCATTATCTCCCAATCTAAATAGTCGACTGTGCAGAAATTTCACTCAAACATACATAATGATATGAACAATTTTTTATTAAAATCTATGAACATCTGAACATCTATTGAAATCAAGAGCGTACGCTCGTTCTACCTTAATATCTGTTTCCCCCATAAAAAAATTCCCTTGCAGGGCCGTTAAGGGCCTATTCTACTGTGATGAGATGAAAAAATAGAATTTTCATCTTTTCATTTTTCAACTCTATTCCATCATAGAATTTATGTCCAATTGCTGGTAAAGTCGATTTGCACTTTGTCGACTCAGTACAGCGCTTCAAAGTAGACGCGCTCGGTGCGCGAACTCTCTAGTACGGCTATCGGTTGCGCATCCCGGCAGCTCTTGGGAACAGCTGTTTGAAATTTATACCTGAGTATACACATATACACATATACTTCTATACATTTACTGTATAGTAGTAGTCTTTTCACTGCGTGAGTAGAAGGACGCTCTACCGGTTAGATAGTAAATTTTAACCGCGTTTTTTTCGAAACGACTTATTATCACCTGGCGTTGATGATTTCGGAAAAACGGCTTAAGCAATCGGGCTGAAAGTCTTACTTCATATTTGGCATATGTATGCCTATCGCCCGAACTAGGATTATTAAAAAATATCAATTTTAACTTATACTTTCCCCCAATTTATGACGAAAAAAACGTGTGTTCCAAAAACTTTTGCAAAAAACGACGCCATTTTGTTATCTTGCAACATAAAATAATAGTTCTAGTTCGGGCGATAACGACACTCATACAGATTAAGAATCGGTCTGAATTTTATGTTTCTGATTACCTGGAGAGCGCAAATTATCAGCGCCAGCAACATATTTTTTTCCATGGCTTTACACGATTATGAATTGTTAAAAAAATATACATTCATATGCAATGAAAAAAATTGTTTTCTATTCTGTAAGAGTGTACCATTAAGCGAAAAAATAAATTGTTCCGATACATGCAAAAGTTTTCAAAAAAAGAAATTTTTGAAAATAGGTAATTTTTTTAGCCGTCACAGTAGAATAGCTTTAAGTTTAAGTGAGAAAAAAATGGCTGAATTTCATCATTTTTTTTCAAGGAAAGATTTCTTCACCGTTTTTAGACTTAGAGCATGTTTTATTACTTCTTTTGGCGGTTACATGCTATTTTTTTATTAAATTAATCTTTTTAAATAGCGGAGGTGTGAGGCACGGTCTTCTAAACGAGTTGTGGTGGATGTTATCAGACGGCGTGACACGTAGCGTCGGCGAGATTAATCTGAAAAAAAAACCCACGAAGATTTTTCTTGCATTAACACTCACATGCAGAATATGAACCAAGAAAAAGTGAGAACTGTTGAAAATCGATTGAATGGTACGCTTTAAAGCAAAATGATGGAATTTTGCGGAAAAAATGGCTACATTTTGCAAGAATAAAATGTTTTTTTTTTAACTTTCAAAAACATTTAGGTTCATGTTTTAGACAATAAGGTTAGAAAGATTTGTACCAAAGTTCATCAGAATCGGTCGATCAGTTTTTTAGCAATAGATCACGCCAGTTTTGCAAATGCTGTTTAGACGGCCGTGCCATACGTCTGCCATTTTTAAAGGTTAATAAAAAAATACCATGCAGCAGCCTAAAGTAGTAATAAAACATACCCTATGTTTGAAAATGGTGAACAAATCTTTTCTTTTAAAAAATAATCATGATAATTAGTAAAAAATGTTCTCACTTATTGGTATCACACCCCAAAAAGTCCTTTCTGGGCCTGTTAGAAAAAAAGAACCCCCATGGTGTATCTGTATTGTAATGCAGAAAAAACCTCTTTCCGTTAAATGAGATGGAAAATCGTAGACACGCTACATGAGGGTTGTTGAGCTAAGTAAATGTCCCCGGGAAATTACAGAGGTCGATGGGTAAAATGCGAGCAGAGCACCGATGAATATTCGACACTGTAATGAAATTCAATGATACGGTAAACCCGCAAAGACTATTTTCTTTCATCTTGGAGAGGAATTTCTCCCCTCTCCAAAATGCGAAACGTTATTTACGCTTGAATAACTGATCGCTCATTTTATTTCACATCTTTTTATAAGATAGATCGTGGATGATTCATGGTAGAATGTTTCCGGGCTGAGAAAAAAATGAATTACCTCTCTCTTGAAAAATTAATTGCATATTTCAATATTCCATTGATTGCCTATATAGTGAAACCTCGTTTATACGTTTTGCACTTATACGTTATTATCATTTATACGTCATTTAAAATCACCGGATGACTTCCATATGACGTAAACCTGCAAATATTCATTGTGAAATTCAATTTTGCCGTCTTACGCGCACTGAGAAAAAAAATAATTGATCCAATATCATTGGTGTTATTGAATGAAATTTCGTTGAGTCAATTGTAAAATTGTTGGTGTAAATAATCGGATTTATTAGTCCAAAGAAAACGCTATTGACTTTAATAACACGATAAAATCAAAAGTTTTTTTTTTCATTCAAAAGATATATTGTTAGCCGAGAACAAGATATTATTGAAACTATCTAAAATATTATCGCGAACAAATTATATAGTTTTGAATGCATTTTCTGCAACGAACGAAAAAAGCGGTTCAATTCATAACATGAATATTGTTGATTCGAGTACACAAGAAAAATTGAATTTCGCTCGTTTGATTCAGATAAAATTTCTATTGAGGAAATATGTTATTTTATTTTTTTCGCCATATCCGATATTAATTTCCAAGTACATTATTCATTAAAATATTAATATTTTATTTTGTTTGATAAATATTAAGCAAATGTCTGAATTGGTTAAAAAATTATGCGAAAATAAAATTTGTTTCTTGCGCATTTGGTTGAAAAAATTCAACCAAATCATGGCCGAGTGCCACCGAAATTATAGGTGTGAGGAAGCCCGTAGTTCTCGGAGTAACCGCTAGAATCCGCACGCGCGCTCGTTTCTCGTAAGCGTAGCGCGAACCAAACATCTACTTAAACGCCGGAAAAACTCTAAAGAGTATCGCTTCTTGGCCTGTGGCTAAGATCAAGGTGTAGCATCTGATCTTATTAGTTGAATATCTGATATTCTCTCCATGGATATTCCATTGGATATCTGATATTTTCTCCACTATTATCGTGGATGATCATTCTAATGCTCACTTTTTGGCTCATGAAACTTGCGTTGGCTCATTACTCAATTATTACCAATCAAATTTTACTTTGGAAAACCAAACATTAACATAATAGAGGTACTGCTATTGAAAAACATCGGGAATTATGCACCAATTGCCATTTTCAAATGTTAAGGGGTTTTCTCACTTTACCCGCTAAAAAAGGCTATTTTTATGATTTTTTAAACAGGTTTATATTATAGATATTGATATAAAAGTTGTTACACTTAATAAATACACTGTCGAAATACATTTAAAAAGAAAATTATTTAAATCACTAATTATAGACGAAAATGGTAGTTAAAAAAATGTCCTAAAAAAATTGTGGACCTGCGCTGTTGATGAAATCTCGGAGATGGATCATCCGAAACAAAAAAATCAAACGGTTTTAGATTCAGTATGTTAATGGCTATAGCGCATATCATACGATTTTTTATGTATGCAAAAATAACAAAATGGTGGACATTTTTCGGAAAAAAAAAACTGTTTTTGCACCGTTTTTGGCAAAAGAAAGCGAATTAGCACTCCACTCAGCGATGGAGCACTCCAAGGCTCCAATACATATGACATATATGTCGTATGTATTTCAAAAACCTGATAAATATAGCGAGTGCTCCACACTCTTCAATGGAATATTAATAAAAAAAAAAATTAAACAAATAAAAATAGCTGTTACTTCACGGTGTTTAGGAATCCCATAATATAAAAAATACCGAAAATCCGTTTCTCGTATTCACAATTTGGGGAAATTCTTAAAAACAAAATAACCAGTGTCTTTCCTTCAGAAAAAAAATATTTTTGCATATTTTGCCCTGAAACGGACGTTCGACTTGCTCAATAAAATCTAAATTAATTTTTTTCTGTAAGGCTAGAAAAAGACGCACATCTTCCTTTTTTACGAATTTAAATACTCAAACGTCAAATCCTGCCAAAGATACAGCCATTTGAATGGAAAAATATTAAAAAATGGTAATCAGCGAGAAAAAACGTCAGAATTTTTTTTTAAATGTCGACACTCCGTGAATATTTTTCAATAAAGTAACTCGATTTTTCAAAATTATTTGTGGATTGTTTTTTACTGGCTGAAGTGACGTGCAATGCCTCATATGAGAGTGTTACAATACTATAAAATATTGGAAAATGTCATTGATTTAAATAACATCTTATTTTATTTGGAAAAGCTCTTCTGTTCTCTGAGTTTCTACATTATCCTTCAAATAAAATTATATTCTATTGAAATCAATCTACTACAATCCGTAGATGTATGGATGAAAAAATTAAGCGGTTGCTACAACATTTTTTATTTCGTACAATAGAATTAATTATTTCATTTCGTATCAATAAAATTAATTATTTCATTACTGCATCGAAACGAATATGCCATGGGACGTAAGTTTTTCAATTTGTTTTAAATCTTAAATAAAAAGTGAGCATTCGAATGATCATCCACGATAATAGTGGAGAGAATATCAGATATTCAACTGATAAGAACAGATACTACACTTTGATCTTAGCCGCAAGCCAAGAAGCGATACTCTTTAGAGTTTTTCCGGGGTTTAAATAGATTTTCGGTTCGCGCTACGCTTACGAGAAACGAGCGCGCGTGCGGCTTCTAGCGGTTACTCCGAGAACTACGGGTTTCCACACACCTCTAATTTCGGTGGCGCTCGGCCATGATTCGGTTGAATTTTTTCAACAAAATGCGCAAGACACAAATTTTATTTTCGCATAATTTTTTAACCAATTCAGACATTTGCTTAATATTTTTCAATCAAAATAAAATAGTAATATTGTAAGGAATAATGTACTTGGAAATCAATATCGGCTATGGTGAAAAAAATAAAATAACATATTTACTCAATAGAAATTTTATCTGAATCAAACGAGCGAAATTCAATTTTTCTTGTGTACTCGAATCAACAATATTTATGTTATGAATTGAAACACTTTTTTGTTCGTTGCAGAAAATGCATTCAAAACTATATAATTTGTTCGCGATAATTTTTTAGATAGTTTAAATATATTGTTTGTGACTAACAATATGTCTTTTGAATGAAAAAAAACGTTCAATTTTATCAGGTTATTAAAGTCAATAGCGTTTTCTTCGGACCAATAATTCCGATTATTTACACCAACAATTTTACAATTAAATTAACGAAATTTCATTCCATACCACCAATGATATTCGATCAATGATCTTTTTTCTCAGTATATACTGGTAAAATTTCAACCCAAGTTACCGAACTTTGAACGAAAAATTTCGACTCTAAAAATCGTCTCATTCATACGGGGCTTTATGGTAATGGCACGCTAGTCACATTTCTATCTAATAATTTATGCACTAAATAACTATGAATGCTTGATAAAAACTGCTCACGAGTTTGAAAAAAACTAATGATTCCGTAACGACAATAAAAACAGGGAGTCACTGAGTGTTTGAAGAAAATATTAATGACAAAACTTAGAAAAATGTGACCAGTAGAATAATTTTCAAGGCCACGTTTTTTTTAGGGTAAAAGTCTAAATTTACTAACATCTCGCGAATTTTTTTGTTCCATAAAATCGTTAGGAATGACAATTGATTGTGAATTATTTTTATTAAGCGCTACTGTAATTGCCCTCTTTATGCCCCCACAAAATGCGCCCCACCGCGAAAGGAAGACCTTAAGGGGATACCTTTAGACGAGGAAAAAATTGCTGATTTTCATGACTTTTAATTAAGGAAAGATTTCTGCACTATTTTTGAGACTTACAAGGAAAAGATTGCGAGGTCGATCTCTCCGATTTCAATGAAATTTAGCATGCTTGTAGAATGGGTAAAAATGGGCGACACGTATTTTTTTATATCTGCGGAACTCGATTTTTAAGAGTTGAACCGCACCCTCGAAAATTGGGGTGTTTTTCGTTTTTCTTCGAAAACGTTTTAACAGTACGAGATATGAAAAAATTTCAAATAGCAACAATTTTTATTTTTTCGTGTACCATACATTGGAGATGAGAACGATAACATTATCGACGAAAAACACCCCTATATTCAAGGATGCGTTTCACCCTTTAACCCTTTGAAGCATACATTTTTCTTTACGTGCACGTTTTTTTGCACTTTCGTCATTGATGACACCCGCTACGTGAAAAATAAAAATGTAATAGGTATGTTTTAGTAGTTATTGAAGTCCTAGGAACTTTGAAGCGCATTTACAACAACCATATTTAATTGGAAAACACTTTTGAATCGTCAAAATCTGAATTGAATTAGGCGTAACACTAATGTTACACTATGCCGCAAAGGGTTAAAAATCGGGTTCCGCAGATATAAAAAAATACGTGTCGCCTATTTTTACCCATTCTACAAGCATGCCAAATTTAATCGAAGTAGGAGAGATCGACCTCGCCACCTTTCCTTGTTAGGGTGTTTTATCACCACATTTGGCTGTTACATAGTATTTATTTTGATTAATCTTTGAAAATGGCTGACGAATGTAAATGATACCGTCTTTTAAGTGGGTTGGAGCAGATGTTGTCAGACGGCGTGACACGTAGCGTCGGCGGAATTAATCTTTAAAAAAACCAACGATTTTTGTTCTTTTATTACCACCCATACCCAGAATATGAACCAAGAAAAAGTTAGAAATGTTGAAAACCGATAGAATGGTACGCTTTAAAACGAAAATATTTAATTTTCCGAAAAAAATGGCTACATTTTGCAATGAAAAAATACTTTGTTTTTTGTTTTAAAAACATTTAGGCCCATGTTTAAAAAAAAAAATTCTATTCTGTAAGAGTGTACCATTAAGCGAAAAAAAAATTGTGCCAGAACATGCAAAAGTTTTCAAAACAAAAAAAGTATTAAAAATAGGTAATTTTTTTAGTCGTCACAATAAAATAGCCGCTTTAAGTTTAGGCGAGAAAAAAAATTGCTGATTTTCATGATTTTTTTTCTAGGAAAGATTTCTTTATCGTTTTCAGACTTGTAGCAAGTTTTATTACTTCTGTTAGCTGTTACATGCTATTTTTTTTATGTAATTAATCTTTGAAAATAGCGGAGGTGTGGCACGGTCTTCTGAACGGGTTGTGGCGGATGTTGTCAGACGGCGTGACACGTAGCGTCGGCGAGATTAATCTAAAAAAAACGATTCAACATCGATTAAATGGTACGCTTTGAAACAAAAAGATGGGATTTTCCGGGAAAAATGGCTACGTTTTGCAATAAAAAAATGTTTTTTTTATTCATTTTCAAAAACATTTAGGGTCATGTTTTAGACAATAAGGTTAGAAAGATTTATACCAAATATCATTAGAATCGTTTGATTAGTTTTTTTGTGATACGTCACGCCAGTTTTAAAAATGCAGTTTAGAAGACCGTGCTATACCGCCGCCATTTTTAAGGATTAAGGGGTTACCCCCACTTGCGAGTTTGAAAAAATCGATTTTTTTTATTGCATTTTTTTGAAGTATAAGTATCTGAAATTATGTCCTGAAAATTTCAAGTCGATCCGAACAAAATTGACTGAGATATGAGAGTTGAAAGAGAAGAATCCGTTGTGTAAACGACCGGCTAGTCTGCCGTCTGGCGCGTTTTTCTCAAAATGGCATTTCTAAAGTCGGTGACCAAGATTACTCGAACACTAATGAACCGATCTTCTTGAAATTTTGCAGGCTTATTTAATACATATAAATGTAGTCTTTAATCGTTCGATTTTTTTTCGAAAAAAAATGGCCGTTTTATAGCCAAAAAACGGCCGTTTTTTTTCGTTAAATTCGAACCAGTAACTTTGACTGTCCGCCATTTTGTGAAAAATGAATATTTTTTAAAATCCTTCGATTAAAGACTAGTTTATTTGACTAAATCCATCCGCATTTTTTTTTTCAGATGACTAGTTTATTTGACTAGTTTATTTGATGACTAGTTTATTTGACTGAATCCTAAAGTGATGACTAGTTTATTTGACTAAATCCATCCGCATTTTTTTTTCAGATGATCCACTTCGCCGCAATGTTGGTCACCGCAAACCGTGTATATAAAAACATTATTTCATTGACGGCCATTTGCCACTAAACAATGTAATATTTTTCAAAAAAAAAAAAATTACGGAAAGTTCTTCAAGATGTGTTCTTTAAGATGGTATATTGGTCGATTAAAAAAGTTCTGTAGTTTTCTTTAAAAAATTCATGAAAAAGGCCTTTTTCGCGCTACAAATGGGGGTAACGCCTTAATAGGAAAAAACCACGTAACAGCATAAAGTAGTAATGAAGCATACCCTAAGTCTTAAAAATGATAAAAAATCTTTCCTTTAAAAAAAAATCATGAAAATCAGAACATTTTTCCTTCGCCTAAAGGCATCTCTCCCCTTAAATTATACTATACTGCATTTGCCGAGGGTATAGGGAAACTGTGGAAAACCCGTACTAGTATGGACGACCCCATATTTTTTTTATTCTCCGGTGCACAGACATTCTACTCAAGTATCTACACCAAGGTACCATAAGTATTGGCCTTCCATTGACTAGTTCCCAAATAGGGTTTTACAATCGGCACACTATAATAATGGCCCACGACTCGTTGCCAGAGAACAAATGATGGCGCGGTAATGGCTATGTAAACGGGCCAGATCTGCACCATGCATGGTTGTTAATGGTAAACCATGAATGGCTGCTGAGACTTGGCCAACTATCATACGCCCATATTGGCCCAGCACCGGCTGCCGGATCTTCTGTCGGAAATGAAAAACAAAAAATTGATAACTTATGAATATGAAAATTCTAATAGGATCTTTTTTGTTTTCTTATGCGTTACTTATGTCCATGTACATAGAATAATTGCATTAAAAACGCTTTCAGCATTGTTCAAGTTTTTACCTTTCATGGAGATCGAACCTGCGCCTTTCGTTCTAGTGTCGAGCGCCCTACCCACTTAGCCATTCTAACACTTACAGAATCCATCGTTTGTTCGTTCCTTACTTTTATGCCGATAATTTTATTCGTGACATTAAAGTTTACTGACAATTTTTTTGGTCCATTTAGGCTGTAAAAATTACTGGCTCGTTTTGGGTGAAGTTCCGAAAAGCATACTCCTCTGATCGAGCTGAAATTTTGCACCGAACTTCCTTTCATTATCCTAAGAGAAACCGCTAACGGATTTTTGACGACTAGCAATAGTTTCCGATATATCGCATTGTAAAGTTTATTACTTCACGCCATACGAGTATATCTATATATCCGATAGATACCCCCCACTCCTCCGGCCTCGCTGCTTCCTGGCAAACAGTGCTCGCCCGTACGTGCATATTTTGCCATGCGGGATGGGTTTGTTTGGGTTTATTTAATATAGTAGAAGCGCAGTACAATAAATAACATTCAATATACGATATATTGAAAACTATTGCTAGTCGCCAATATCCTTTTAAAGGTTCTCTTAAAATATTGAAAAGAAGGTCGGTGCAATATTTCAGCTTCATCAGTAGGATATGCTTTTCGAAACCTTATTCCTTGTTTTTACGTGTTACAGTTTAACCACCTGCATTTGCAAAACGTCCAAAAACAAACCATCAATGGCTGGAATAGATCTGGCAAGCCGTTCATCAGCCTACGATACCCCAATGCTGATCGCCATATTATCGGTATGATGGTATTGGCCCACCAATGGCTGGCATAGATCTGGCAAGCCCTTCATCCACCTATGATACCCCAATGCTGATCGTCATATTATCGGTGCGATAGTATTAGCCCACGAATGGCTAGCATAGATCTGGCAAGCCGTTCATCCGCCTACAGTACCCCAATGCTGGTCGACGAATTATTGGTCGATGATCAGCAAACTGTTTAATGGATGAATGCTGGCATTTTCGTTACGACAGACGACCCTATATGGGTTGATTGATTTCAATCAACTATTTATTCATCCCGGTTCTATACGTTCCGTACTTTCGAAATTATTTCGAAAACTTTTCACGTGAACTATTGATTTTTATCGATGTTTGAATAAATCCGTTGTGTTATGAACAATAGCTTAATTGAAAAACATTGTAAATAAAATGGTTTTCATAAAATACTACATACCTAACAAGATACGAAACCCTACTTCGAGCCATCGTTAAAAACGCACTAGGACGTTTTTTTCCTTTTCATTATAGTTTTCCTTTCCAAGCATTCACATTCTGCGCCGTAAATAATTTGACTGCGCTCCAGCAACGTTACTCGGTAAAATACAAATCGATTATTCACTTGCTGGAAACAATTTTTTTTGGAGCACGCGTGTTTTTTCAATTACTGCGATGTTCCGGATTTATTTATCAATTAGCCGATGCATTCATACACAGATTGTTTATAGCTTGGCAAACGTACGTTAAAGAGATTGAACAAAATTAAGAGTCAGTAGGGCCTGAAAAAATAATTGGTAAATTCCAAACTGGCGTATAATTGTAGGGAGTAACTCTATACTCACAAATGGAACCCTATTAGGGTTTCCCTATTATAGTTCCAGTGTGTGTCTGTGTATATATATATATATATATATATATATATATATATATATATATGTGTGTGTGTGTGTGTGTATATATATATATATATATACACATACATACCCAGTATCTCCAGTGTATATATATATATATATATATATACACTGGAGACAAGCATTCTGGGCCCGATGGATTCGAAACTCAAATGATGGCGTTTTTTTAGTAGGGCACACTTTTTTTGCCGTTTTAATTTTTCAATCCTGTGGGTGTGTGTGTGTGCGTGTATATATTACATTTACACCACCGGTGGAAAGTTTCCAGACAAAAATTCAAAAAAGTTCCGGAACGATTTTTTATACTATTTCGCCGATCGTTTACATGAATGAATTTGATAAACCGTATTTTGAAGGGGAGGAATTCACGTTCATTCAGTTATTTTAAAGCTTTTCACTTTTTTTTACGACTAGTGCCCTTTTTCGAAAACGACCATTTTTTGCCTTTTTTTGTTCCTATTCTGGTGGACCCCGTTTACAGATAACATTTTGTTAAGGCACAACACCACTGTGACCCCCTGTTTTTTTGCCATTTTTCAAGAATTTTTTTGTGGGAAAAAAAGAGATATTCGAAATTTTTTTTGTTTTGTTCGTTGTTTATTGAAGATACATAAAAAAAAATTTTCAAATTTTTCACGCCCCATGGTGACGCTGGGGAAGCTCCCGCGTCAGGTACTGTTGCCTCTGCAGTGGTTCGCGGCACGCAGCAGAACTCTCTTCAAAGTCGATCTGAAAAAAAATACCGAGTGTTTTCGTTAATAATATGATATTTTGAAGAGAAGTACATAGGGATTTGAAAAAATATTGATTTTTAAAAAATAGGCACGCTTTTGAAATTAAAGGACGATTTTCGAGCAAAATTTCTCGTCGAAAATAGGCTATAACTTTTTTTATTATTGAGATATCGAAAAAATTCTATGTACTTCTTTAGATAATCTAGTTTTATTGATGCAGTCCAAATTTGAAGTCGATCGGATAAAAATTGCTCGAGTTCTGCTGCGTGCCGCACTCAAAAAACTGGTTTTGAGAAAAACGCGTTCAAAGTTTTAGGTTTGTTAATTTATGCGATAAATTGGAGAAAAAAAAATGTTTACCTTTAATCAGCGATGCCGGCACCATATAGCTGGCCTTCAAGAAGCAAATCATTGTCCCTAGCATCTTTTCTCGAACTTGTAGAGGCTCTTCTTGCCTCTTTTGCAGCGTCTGTGAGCGAGCGCTCCGCCAGCTCGATCCGCGCTGCGTCGGTTTCAACGCAAAAATTGAAACAATTTGGGCCGATACACAGTAGGAGAAAAGCCCAAAAACCTGGCCAAAACCTCAAATGACCTTTGACGGGAATGAAAATTGGCTTACAGGGGTTTTCAAGGTCGCTGATTACGAATCTGAAAGCCAAATTATCGTAAACAAAATGGCCGATCCAATATGGCTGACATGAATGTTAAAAAGTTGCCAGATGTCGACAAAAATTGGTATTTACGGGTTTTCAAGGTCGCTGATTACGAATCCGCAAGCCAAATTATCGTAAAAAAAATGGCCGATCCAATATGGCCGACATGAACGTTAAAAAGTTACCAGATGTTGACAAAAATTGGTATATACGGGTTTTCAAGGTCGCTGATTACCAATCCGATATCTATTGTTTATAACTTGCAACAAAGAGCTTACAGCAAATTGTTATAAACAAAATGGCCGAGTATCCTGCTAAATAGATAAATTAATATATTTAAAAAAATCATCATAATAAAATAAACGTGAACAGTGTATTCTACGCAATTATTATTTTTATTTCCAAAATACATACGGAACGTTTCAAAAATAGAAAATTTTATTCTTAATCAAAATCGTAATCGGAGTCGGAGTCGGAGTCAGAATCATTATCCGAGTTTGTATCTATTACAACTCCCGGCACGGCTTCAATCTCGGCGCAAAATTCGTCTCTATATATATATATATATTCAAATATTTTATTTGAATGTTATAACATTTAATTCATATTTAAGAAATTTTTATGTGGTTGATTTTAATATGTATATATATATATGCATACGTATATATCATAATTAAATCACAGAAAATTTATATATATATATATACACATACATATATATTAAAATAATTTATTTCAAGCGTATAACAGCCGTCTTGTCCGTTATGATGCTACTTCACCCATTCTCAGGTAGAGGCGCAGAGGCTGCTCAATAGTGCCGCGTGCACGCTCGGCTACCGCACGATGCGAAAAAAATCATAACGGACAAGACGCACGTTTTCCGCAGGTAACTCTTGTAAATTTCGAAAGCTTACACATTAAACTAAAGGCCGAGACTAGGAGCTTTGCAAAATGTGACAAAATATATAACTTTTCGGACCGTTGAAAATATAAGTTTTCAAAATTATTCAATTTTATTTATGCCGAAGGCTATACTACATTTGAATCATTTATACATAAACTTTAGATTCAACCGATGTAAAAACATGTTCTACATACCTCCAGAAGTCGTATCCATGTTGCAGAATTGAAATTAAACCCGTCACTTTAAAGTTATGGGTTTTTGAAGTCAGCGTTATTTTCGTCTGTTCAGCGCGTGACACGTACACTCTTCACGAACACTAACTGCCAACTGACGCTGCGGCGCAGGTATACACTTAAAGGGCTTTCCCTTCCACAATAGAATGCAGTTACTAGTCCTCTACCTGAATGACTACTCAACTGACCCTATTTCGAAAATTTATTTTTTGGGGTTTTGGCCAGGTTTTTGGGCTTTTCTCCTACTGTGCGATAGTTATCTCCAACGTCTCCAAAACTTTCATGAGGCTTCTCAGGCCATCATTGAATAATAATACCGCGATATCAGCTGCAATATCGACGATTTTTTTGCTCCCAGACTGACACTTGGGGGCTATTGCCCAAACTGATTTGTTGTCGCTTTCGTTGTTGTTTTGCGTGAAGCCGCCCAAACAACGCTGCAGCAAATCGTCTCTGCTCAAATTTATATATCCCGGTATACCTGCCGACCCTGAGGCGCGCAGCTGCGCGGGACCCCGAGCGTCACGGAGCGCTGCACCCCAAATAGGGTTTTACAATCGGCACAGTAATGGCCCACGACTGGTTGCCAGAGAACAAACGATGGCGCGGTAATGGCTATACAAACGGGCCAGATCCGCACCATGCATCGTGGGTAATGGTAAACCATGAATGGCTGCTAAGACTTGGCCAACTATCATACGCCCATATTGGCCCAGCAACGGCTGCCGGATCTGCTGCCGGAAATGAAAAACAAAAAATTGACAAATTATGAATATACAAATCCTAGTAGTATCTTTTTTGTTTTCTTATGCTTTACTTATGCCCATGTACATAGAATAATTGCATTAAAAACGCTTTCTGTATTGTTCAATTTTATACCTTTCATCGGGATCGAACCTGCGCCTTTCGTTCTAGTGTCGAGCGCCCTACCATTCTAAAACTTACAGAATCCATCGTTTGTTCGTTCCTCACTTTTATGCCGATAATTTTATTCGTGACATTAAAGTTTACCGACAATTTTTTTCGGTCCATTTAGGCTGTAAAAATAACTCGCTCGTTTTGAGTGAAGTTCCGAAAAGCATACTCCTCTGATCGAGCTGAAATTTTGCACTGAACTTCCTCTCATTATCCTAAGAGAAACCGTTAACGGATTTTTGACAACTAGCAATAGTTTTCGATATATCGCATTGTAAAGTTTATTATTTCACGGCATACGAGTATATGTATATATCCGATAGATACCCCCCACTCCTCCGGCCGCGCTGCTTCCTGGCAAACAGTGCTCGCCCGTATGTGCATATCACTTGCCATGTGGGATGGGTTTGTTTGGGTTTATTTAATATAGTAGAAGCGCAGTACAATAAATAACTTTCAATATACGATATATCAAAAACTATTGCTAGGCGCCAATATCCTTTTAAAGGTTCTCTTAAAATATTGAAAAGAAGGTCGGTGCAAAATTTCAGCTTCATCAGTGGGATATGCTTTTCGAAACCTTATCCCTTGTTTTTACGTGTTACAGTTTAACGACCTGCATTTGCAAAACACCCAAAAACAAAACATCAATAGCTGGAATAGATCTGGCAAGCCGTTCATCCGCCTACGATACCCCAATGCTGATCGCCTTATTATCGGTGCGATAGTATTGGCCCACGAATGGCTGGCATAGATCTGGCAAGCCGTTCATCCGCCTACAGTACCCCAATGCTGGTCGACGAATTATTGGCCGATTATCAGAAAACCGTTCAATGGCTGAATGCTGGCATTTTTGTTACGACAGGCGACCCTATATGGGACCGCTCCACAAAATATTCAATATCTCCGAAAATAATTATTTTTTCGACCTGGGTCCAACGGCATCTTAATCTTAAATGTATTTTAGATTTTTCTAGATGGTTTTCAAAAAATCGATTTTTTGAAGCCGTCACAGTGGTGTTGTCCCTTAATGCATTTCTTTGACCGGAATCATGAAGGGGGAATGCTCAAGCGTTAATTTTGTTTTTTTTTAAACTCCGTACGATTTTTTTAAAAAAGATATTTTGATTAAAAAAAGAGATAATTTGAAAAATAACGTGTAACGTGAAAACGACAAGAATTCAAGGAAAACCTCAAGATAGTAAACAGTTGAATCGGTTTTTGTTGAGTTCGCGAGAAGTTTTCCATATTTTTTTTCGAAATTATTTTTTTCACCTATTTTCGGTAAAAAATCAGATAATTTAAGGGGCTATACCAGTGTGAGCGCTGAAAAATTGGGTGATTTTCGGGATTTTTTGGAAGAAAAGTACTCAATTAACTGTTTCGGAAAAGTAAGAATATATTTGCCTATATTTGACCTATATTACATAATTTTTTCATAGAAAAGTATTGAGATCCAAACGACGTATGCGCTGCCTTCGGAAGCGCCAAAAAAAAGTTTCTCTACTGCTGACATGATTTCGGCCGATTGAGTAGCTGAAACCGAAAATGGAAAAAATGTCGTTAAAAAATATCAAAATTTAACAAAATGGCATAGTTATGAAAAAAAGTCTGTTTTCTTGCCTATAAAATGGTCGGTTTTTTCAATGCCAAATCATCAATTTTCATCCAATCAAAAATATCCTACGTCATTGTAGAGTAAATATATTCAAGAGTACTCAGTACACATTTCAAGTCAATCGGATAATCGTTCTTTTAGTTACAATGTCAGGAAATTTGAATAATCTCATTTCGAGAAAAACGCGTTTAAAGATTTAACTATCGATTTTTGAAAGATAATATGATATTGATATAAATGATAATGGTATTCTTGAAAGTATCAACTGTCGAAAAAGGGAAAAAAATTGGTTTTTTATAAGTGTCACACTGATACAGCCCCTTGATTACCGTAATTCGAGAACTAAGGGGTTTGTGGTCAAATTTCGATAGAGGAAAACATTGTAGTAGTAGTAGCAGTTGTTGTTATTGTTGTTGTTGTTGTTTTTGTTGTTGTTGTTGTTTATTCGATGGTATACCCTCATGGGTGTTTACACTGAAAGTACCCCCCTACATGTGATTCCCCTTTTACAATATTTGCTTAAATCTAAACTTACATTCTAATTTCTCCTATCCTCTCCTTATCTTACCTCAAGACAAATCAGCAATTTTATTCATTAATTTCCTTTTTTCTTCATTTTTTCCCTCTATCTCCGACTTTTCTTTATGCGCATCCTTCGTTATTTTTTCGAATTCTCTGATGTAGGAGCATAATTCTTTGGCCGGGCCATTTCTTGCCAACTCTCCTATTTTTCGTCGGAGATCGTCCCCCCTCTTAAATTCCGTCACTTCCTCTAGGCCTTTCATAATTTCTGTTTTTAGTTTTCGCTTTATGTCTCCGCAGCTGCATATGTGCTCCAAAGGCTCTTCCCCTTCCCTACAAAATCGACATTTCGTATCTCCGTACCCCTTGTTCCCTTTTTAACCTATGTTCCCGCATCTTATTCTCGCCCAGACTTCTTTAGTTTCGCCACGTATCTCCTTTGCTTTCCAGTATCCTTCCATTTCTGTGTTCTTTTTCCTACTTTTGTACTCAGGGCAGTACATTGATTTATCAATCTTACACCAGTCGCCTTGCACCTGCTGTACTTTGATTTTTATCCCTCTATCTATTATTTTTTCTATGCCTCTCACCTCCCCGTTCCGAATTAGCTGCCACACTCCTTCTTCTCCCACTCCTCTCATGGCTTTAGCCATTTCTTCTCCCCACTTGGACGGATTTTCATTCATAATCCCTCTCACCTCCTCCTTCAGGCACACCTTCGGCCACCTTTCTTCCCCCATCTTCATGAATTCTGTTATGTATTTCGCCGCCTTTTTCCATGCCTTGCTTTCTAAGCCTCGGCAACCTGCTTCCATTCTCCATATGTAGTTGGGCGTGTTTGGACTAATACCCATGGCCATTTTTACGAACCTACCCTGCCATCTATCCAATATTTTAGAGGAAAATATTGTATTTTTCTATTTTCAACGCAATAGAATCGGTTGAAATCAATCGCTTGGCGTGACTAGAAAACTAAAAATTTTAACGGGGGAAAAATGTCGAAAAAAATCTGTAATAACTCTATTGCGTTGAAAATAGAAAAATACAATTTTTTCCTCTCTCGAAATTTTACCACAAACTCCTTAGTTCTCGAGTTACGGTACTTGCTACATCTGATCTTTTATCGAAAATAGGTGGAAAAAAAGTTTCCAAAAAAACATCTGAAAAAATTCTTGCGAACTCAACGAAAATCGATTCAACTTTTTACTATCTTGAGGTTTTCCTTGAATCCTTTGCGTTTTCGCGTTACACATTATTTTTTAAATCGTCTCTTTTTTTAAATCAAAGTATCTTTAGAAAAAAAATATCGTACGATGCTTAAAACAAAACAAAATTGAAAATTGAGCTTCTCCTTTTAGGATTCCGGACAACGGAAAGCATTTAAAAATGTTGTCTGTAAACAAAGTTCACCAGAAAAGGAACAAAAAAGGCGAAAAATGGTCGTTTTCAAAAAAGGATACTAATCGTAAAAAAATAGTTAAATTTTTTCAAGAAAAACGGAATAAAGGTGAATTCCTCCCCTTAAAAATGCCGTTTAATAAATTTGTCTATCTCAGCTATCGGCGAAATGGCATAAAAAATCGTTCCGGAACTTTTTAAAATTTTTGTCCGGAAACTTTTTGCCGGTAGTGTATATACAGGGTGATTCACAACTATTAGGGTTTCATTTGTGAGGATAGAGTTACTCTCAATAATGATACTATTCACAACTATTAGGGTTGATGATTACTATCAAAAGCGTTCTGCGGCTTGGGACTGTTACTGAACCAAGTAATTGAGACTCAGAGACCTGACTGACTGAACTCACCGAAGTCCAAATTCATAGTCGAAATCGAGCGATGGATAAACGTAAACAAATCGCGATAAAACAAATTATATTCGGTCAATAGATTTTTACTACCGCGGCATTTACGATATCAATCAACGAGTGATACGTACAAGTAGAGTAATGTACGGGCTATGCCGATAATGGATAGGGCAAGCGATATCGGCAAAAAATAGTATCAGTCCTTCAGTTTCGTTAATCCGGACCCAAGCAAATTTGCATTGAACTCAATCGTTGATCGAATTACAGCCGATCACTGCTTCTCCAGATATGAAAATTCTCCAAATCCCATCAATTTGTTTAGCGCCATTACATCGATCAATGTCGATACAGTCAGTTTGTTTTTAGCGACGAATATTTACGCAATTTATTCGTGACGAAGCTTTTCCTAAACGCGCAGATCTAAGCCTTCGCCAGACTGCGAGAAAATTTAAAGAGATGAATTTTGATCCGACGGATGTCGGAGAGATTGGATTTTGATTCTTCAAAGGTTACGAGGTCGATCACTCCGATGTCGATGAAATTTGGCATGCTTGTAGAATGGGTGCAAATAGGCGACACGTATTTTTTCATATCTGCGTAACCCGATTTTTAAGGGGTGCAACGCACCCTCGAAAATAGGGGTGTTTTTCGTTTTTTGTCGACAACGTTATCGTTTTCATCTCCAATGTACAGTACACGAAAACATAAACATTGTTGCAATTTGAATTTTTTTCATATCTTGTACCGTTAAAACGTTACCGACGAAAAACGAAAAACACCCCAATTTTCGAAGGTGCGTTTCAACTCTTAAAAATCGGGTTCCGCAAATATAAAAAAATACGTGTCGCCTATTTTTACCCATTATACAAGCATGCCAAATTTCATCGAAATCGGGGAGATCGATCTCGCAACCTTTGCTTGTCAAAAAATTTCAATCCTGACGTTCCAAAATATTCACAGTATCGTCGTATCGTGTTGAATATCCGGTATCCATTTACTTTTTCGATCATAAGTCAGTCAGCGGGCCATTCCGCGGATCAAAACCGGCTCAAGCTAGTGCCGTCATAAAGTAATTTTCTTTGGCGTTGCCAGTGGGGGCAACAATAAAGTCGATTTTGCACACGACGTAAATGTCCGCGGTACCGGAAGTCATAGCTCCGATTGTACACGAGTATCGGTTGCTGATCGATGTGCACGCGGTTCGATGCTCACAGAATACAATTCGAGATGAATAAAGTGAATGCGTACATTGTACGTTAGGAACCTGAACATTACGACAACAGTGATTAGACTATAGACAATTTTGTAAATCGAAGATCTAATTATCGATGCCATATATCCAGTTTTCGAACGACACGCAACGCAGCTAATGTGCAGAGAAGACAAGAAAAAGTCATGGTAATACGGAAAAGGCACCATTAGGGTGGCACAAATTTGAGCTCTATTTTTTTCCTTTTTCTAGCCATCCAATTATCTTCTTTAAAGAAAAAAAAGAAAAAATTGTCGCGAAATCTGCGGGCGGGAAATTCAATTTTTCATTTGAAAAATCGTTTTTTTTTTCGTCCACTTTTCACCCATGAATTTTACGCTCTATCATTTTTCAATTAACCTCGCGAAAGCCCTAACCGGTCAATGAATATTTATTGGTCGCTCGAGAGCTTCGAAATTTCCAATTTGGGCCGATCTTTTTTTACTATTCAATCATTTTTGTTCTCGAAAAATAATTCTTTAAAACTCTTGTTCGTAAACAAAATTATAGGTCGCCTGTTTTATCGGATGATAAGTGTGAGGTAAATTTAAAAAATCCTTTCCTAAAGGAAAAAAGGATTAATCGTTTTGACAGATTTACAAAGTGTTAAATTTATGGGTGAAAAGCGAAAAAAAATTCGCCACAATTGGAAATTTCAAAGCTCTTGTTCGACGTTTTCAAGAAGGTTGCATATCACCTGATATCTGATATAAGGGCCGAAACTCCATTTTTCGGTAATCCTTTAAATAAGTCACTTTTCCGAAAAAAGCGCCAAACATTTTTTGCTATTTTCTCATTTATTGGGTTATTAACGATATTCAGTCGGGGGAAGCTGAAATCCACATCCCCCCTTAAAAGTTATGGGGTTTTGAAGTCCGCGGAAACACGTGATAAAATAGGGCATTTTTGAACATTCCGACGCCTGTATTGGGTTTGGTTGGGTTTTTTGAAAAATTCGAAATTATTTTTAACAATTTTTTGCTCGTAAAAAAATTGTTAAAGAAAAATTTCAGCTTCCCTCAACTGAATATCATAATTTATAGCCCAATAAATTAGAAAATAGCAAACGAACATTTTAGGCTCGTTTTTCGGAAAAGACACATATCTAAAGAATTACGCATTTTTCTTATATCTGACATTAAGAGACTATTTTTATATAAGAAAAAACAAAACCTATTTCTGATTTATTTCTCGACGAAACGCGACTAGCTCCGAGACTGGGAAGCGAACTCGTGACCGGCTGTATTGGTATAGGTTTTCCGCCCTTTCCCTATACCCATGGCAGAAAATGTCATGGTGAATGCGATACAGAGGGGGAAGTCGGCTGCGGCCTCAAGGTGGGGATCGTTTAGGGATGTGGAGTGGAGAAAATGGTGGGAAATGTAATAAGGGGAAATACCCCGTACATGGAAGCTACAATAAGCGAAGCGTTCGCCTCAGCAGACAATGAAAAAGAAAAAAAACGAAAAACACCCCAATTTTCGAGGGTGCGTTTCAACCCTCAAAAATCGGGTTCCGCAGATATAAAAAAAATACGTGTCGCCTATTTTAATCTATTCTACAAGCATGCCAAATTTCATCGAAATCGGAAAGATCGACCTCGCAACTTTTCCTTGTAAGTCCCGATACTAAGATTTGACATGGGCGAATACAAACGGTAATATTTTTGTGCATATTGCTATTTTTGCAAACATTATACAGGGTGTCCCAGAACTGACGGTAGTCTCTGAAATCGGGTGTTGGGGGTGAGAGTCTGAGTTGATTGATATAAGTATGTATGGGTCTCAGATCAACCCCTGAATTAGTATTCATTTTTAAAGGCGGCCAATCAGGTGCGCCCGCCTTGAAAAATTTATAATAATTCAGGGGTTGATCTGAGACCCATACATACGTATATCAATCAATTCGGAATTTCACCCCCTACCCTCCATTTCAGGAACTACCATCAGTTCTGGGACACCCTTTATATTCATTAACCAAAAAACATGCTATAGTTCATTAAAAAATCACAAAAACATCAATCATTAGGACTTACCTCAACGAAAACAACACTTTTCAACACTAAGAATACTTTTTCACGCCGGCGAAAAGTAACATCAGTTCACTGTTGTGCCATTTTTGTTGCTAGGCAAACAAAAGTTTTTCATGTATAAAATAAAAAACAGATCTCGCTATAGGAAATCTCAAGATAGTCCACTATCCGATATTAAAGGGTTACGTGGGTTTCGAAGCCAAAAAAGCATATTTACTCTATTAAAAAAATATAATATATAAATTATTTTATTCAAAATTTTAAGCACATAAAAGAGCAACATTTCAACAATATTAAGAAAAAAGTTTCATCCAAAAATTTGGAAAACTCATCCGGTGGGACCTGGATTCCAGAAACACCTAAAAAAGTGTCCTCCTGATGGTTAGGATAACGCATGACAGCTTTATCTGAAATTAAAAAACCAAGTCTTTCCTGTTGGTAGATAAGTATAGCTCGTGATTAGACGAAGGATTTTTTAAAAAATTGAAATTTGAATTTTTGGCAGAGTTGTATGCAAAATAGTTCAATTTTTGGTACAATTTACACTACGTATAGCCTTGTAAAATTAAGTGTAGTCGAAAAAAACCTTCGTTCAATCACTAGTCAATGCTATTTTGAAGACGTGTGTAAAATTTCAATAAGATCGGTGCATTCGTTTTTGAGAAATCGTGTCCACCGACTTCAAAAATAGTGTTTTAAGAAAAATGTGATATATCTGCATCGCAGGTATATCGCCGGTCTTTCCACCGGTCTTTCCCAACGGGGGGAATTCCCAAAGGCTCTCTCTCTCCTAGCCTTGTGCTCTGATTGACTAAATACTTTGGGAGAATATAGACATATCGTACAACTTGATAATAAAATTAATAAAAAACATGATTTTTTGAAATTTTCAAACCCACGTAACCCCACACGCAACTATCCGATATACGGTGCTTCTCCCCTATGTGAAAAATTGAAACGCCGCCTCCGTGAGGTAGCGAATCGCGAACTTCTCCACGATAAACCGTTCTCTCCGACTCGATTACTTATGCATTCCACAATTTAATATAATTTATCTAAAGATAAACCAGATTGCCGTTGAATTATGTGTGGTTGATCTGACACAGATTTTCATATATATCCATATGCATGCACACACCCACACACGCATATATACACATGTGGAAATATCTGTGTGCGTGAGTGCGATCATGCGTGCCTGCAGTAAATCGTCTATAAAATAAAGCAGTAACGATAGCGGTAACGCATTTCGTGGTCGGACGACTGCGAATAATGGCTTCTCTCTCCCTCTCCATTGCCCTTATTCCGCAGCATAATGCAGTAATATATACATAAAAATGCGTTCTTCTCGTGCATTTTATTCCATTCAACAATCACGAAGTCTCTCTATTTCCTTTTTTTTTCAGTCTCGTTCTACGGCGCTAGCTACATCCACTTTGCGGTGCAGGAGGCCAAGGGTGGTACGGACATCAGTTTCCGATTTCGAACCCACCTACCAGACGCGATATTGCTCCTGGCCGTGGGCAAGACGGATTACTGTTTGATCAAGCTCGAGGCTGGTAGATTAAAGGTTCGTATTATCCTCAGGATTTTCGCCTCAATATTTCCCCATCATCGTGCTACCTTGTCTCGCCCCCGTCCCCCCCCCCCAACCTTTTCCGCATATTCTTCCACAGCGGTCCTTTAACACGAGTCGCGTCTCGACCCTTTGTCTTTTTATCTTGTACCTTTGCCGTATAAAAGTCTCGTCCTTGGACTCCATTAGATTGGACGATTATTAAAGGGACGGAGAAGGATAGCGCAACTTTTTACGAGGCAGCATAAACGTGTATGCGTGTCCATTAGGGTGGCACAAATTTAAACTCTATTTTTTTCCATTTCCTCACCATCTAATTATCTACTTTAAAGAAAAATAATTGTCGCGAAAGCTGCGAGCCGTCAAAAAATATTTAGAGGTTGCTCAAGCCTCGCAAAAATTCAATTTTACATTAAAAAATTGATTTTTTTTCCCCGTTCATCTCTCACTCATGAATTTTACGCTTTATAACTTTTAAATTAAGCTCGCGAAAGCTCTAGCCGGTCAATGAATATTTAGTGGTCGCTCAAGAGCTTCAAAATGTCCAATTTTCGGCAATTTTTTTTACCCTTCTCACTTATAAATGTGACCCTTTGTAAATTTTTCATAACAATTAATCGTTTTTCTTTAGAAACAGATTTTTAAAATTTACCTCACACTGAAAAATCGGTGTGATCCATAGGGAATTATATTATATCGATTAGAACAGAAGTCAATTACAATTCTTAAATAAACAAATGAAATATTTTTGTTTGTGAATTCCGTTGTCCTGCAAAGTGATCATTTTGGGAGAATCACCTATATACCTACGTATGATCCATGGCTGGGACATGATCTCTTTTTTCCAACAAAGTTTTTCCTCTCTTCTCACATTCCGATCTTGCCTCTCTCTAGTTTTCCTCACCTCTTTTATCTTTCATCCACTTCGAAAAGTTCCCACTTTCTGGAGGATATTGAGGCGCATACTTTGAATTGTTTTGCGACGAAGATGATAAGATTCTGCGGGATAAGAACGCATATATGTATATCACTACGTAACAGGTCGGGGTGCGATCTAACCTGACGGCCCCACCAATCTTATCCTCTTTCCACCTCTCGGCCTCTTCCTCCCGCCCTCACTCCGTCTTTCACCGGCAACTCGCCGAGGTTCGAATTTGCGTGAAGATCGCGTTGCCGGAATATAGAACGTGTACAAGCGATAAACCGTCCATAAGATAGAGAGAAAGAGATAGAGAGGGAGCAGAGCGAGAGAGAGGGGGGAGGGGGGTCGTATGTTGCATGATCCGAATATTGAACTACTACGGAAAAGCGAGGGGGCTTTTCCACATTCCTTCCGTCAGGACGCAGACATTAAAGAACTTACGATACATTCTACACGCTATGTACCCCGAGTAAGACAATTGCCAGTACACTTTTATCGAAGCTTTATTCAATCGAAAAGTTCATTATAATACTACGGCACTGTTTTCTCCCACGTTGTAACCCGAATAAACAATTCCACGTTCCTGAAACTGAAAAATGCTTCAGCATTCGGTGACTAAGAGATTTCTGCTTGAGAATGGATATTTTCTTGCATGGCGCTCCAGTAAAACGGCTTCGAATCCAATTTTTGCGGATTGTTGTAAATGCACTTGGATTAGAGGCCCACAAACTTCACCGCGGCCTTTTATATTCATCAAATACCATATGTGAAAATCGAGACGTTCAAGCTTCGCAACCGGAATGCGTGCCCAACCACACCAGTTCGCTCCGAACTGAGGAAACCTTTGAAAAAAACTGATCGGTTTACTCATTTAATTAACGATGGAAATTGAATTTCTCGTTTTGAAATTACGATCGTATTCTAGACCGAACACCCATTTTCAAGGTGATTTTTTGGTAATTCAATTTAAAGATAGAGTTAAATCTACAGTGTTGCTATTTCACAGTTATATTTATACATGTTTGAAGTAATATGTTAAATTTTTCAAAGCATTTCATTGGAAATTGTATATGGAATTTGATGTTGCGCAGATCATGTTGCGAAATTTTTTATCGCCCGGCGTTGTGATTGCGGCCGTCTTTGCCATCTGTAACAAACAATTTTTTTAAATTCCATTATGTACAAATATGGGTAACATTCGGCCCTCTAAGGGGGCGTCCATTAATTACGTGAGGCGTTTGGGGGGGGGGGGGGGGGGGGGGTCGAGCGAAATCTCACCCAATCTCACGTGGGGGAGAGGGGGGCTTCGGCAAATATCACGTAATTTTGGTAATTTTAGTAATTTTAGTAATCACGTAATTTTTATCACGTAGGGAGAGTCTCCCTACTACTTTACATGGTGGAGTAAATGGTACTACAACCGCAGTCCCTTCTACTACAATTTATTTTCCGTGAACGTATGCATTTTGAAAAATCTCACGTGAGATTAGGGGTGGGGGGAGGGGGTCGAGCAAAATCTCACGACATCTCACTAGGGGGAGAGGGGGGTCGAAAAATCGCCAAAATCACCTCACGTAATTAATGGATGCCCCCTAATAAAAAAAATTAGGAAAAATTTACCACATGGCGGTGTTTGAAAAAGAGTACTTTGATCTTTACAATAAAACTTTAACTTCACGGGGCCCGAAAAATAGTAATTATAAAGCACCCAAAAAGATGGAGGGCCGATCGATAACCACATTCGTAAATAGAATTAAAGAAAATCGTTTGTTTAAGTTGACAAGGACGGCCGCAATCACAACACCCGCAGACAAAAAAAATCGCGACATGACCTGCGCAACATCAAATATCATGTACAATTTCCAATAAAGTGCTTTGAAAAAATGTAAGATGTTGCTTCGAACATGTATAAATATAACGGTGAAATACTAACACTGTAGATTCAACCGTTTCTCGGAATTCAATGCTCAAAAAATCACCTTGAAAATGGGCGTTCACACTATAATACGGGCTTAATGACATCGCGCAAATACAAAACATTAACTCCTACTTGTCGGCGATCAAAGCACCGGTTGTATTGAAGTAGGTAAACTAAAACTTGCCAGAAACTATAATGGTGATTCATAACAGATTCGTCTGCAAATATCCCCTCATTAACGTTGGATATTGCATGTAATAGGTGTGTGCGCATATATACTGTTCGTATAGTGTCCGTGTATGCATATACAGGATGTCCCAGAACTGAATACGTTCCCTGAAATGGGCGGTCGGTGGTGAAATTCTGAGTCGATTGATATAAGCATGGGTGGCTTTCAGATCAACCCCTGAATTATTATTCATCTTCAAGGGGTTATACCAGTGTGAACGCTGAAAATTTGGGTGATTTTCGAGAATTTTTTGGAAGCAAAGTACTCAATTAAATGTTTCGGAATATTAAGACGGAATGACACCTCATCGCGGTCGGTATGGTAGAACAATTATAGATTCCCAAAAATCTCTGAAACGGCTCTTCAGATCCCGTCGAAACTTTGCCAAACGACGTCAAATAGATAGACGAATGGCTTCTAGCCCCTCAAATTCAGAAAATTTGAGGGGCTAGAAGCCATTCGTCTATCTATTTGACGTCGTTTGGCAAAGTTTCGACGGGATCTGAAGAGCCGTTTCAGAGATTTTTGGGAATCTATAATTGTTCTTACATACCGACCGCGATGAGGTGTCATTCCGTCTTAAGAATATATTTGGCTATATTTGACCTTCTTCTAATTTTTTCATAGAAAAATATTGAGATCCAAGCGACTTATGCGCTGCCTTCGGAGGCGCTAAACAAAAAAAAGTTTCTCCACTGCTGACATGATTCCGGCCGTTTGAGTAGCTGAAACCGAAAAAGAAAAAAATGTCGTTAAACCGGAAGGTATTTCCTGTACAATGACGTAGGATTTTCGAAAAATATCAAAATCTAACAAAATGGCGTAGTTATGAAAAAAAGTCTGTTTTCTTGCCTATAAAATGGTTGTTTTTTTTTTTCAATGCCAAATCGTCAATTTTCATCCAATCAAGAATATCCTACGTCATTGTAGAGTAAATATATTCAAGAGTACTCAGTTCAAGTGTCAAGTCAATCGGATAATTGCTCTTTGAGTTACAACGTCAGCAAATTTGAAAAATCTCATTTCGAGAAACACGCGTTTAAAGATTTAACTATCGATTTTTGCAAGATAAAATGATATTGATATAAATGATATAAATGATAATGATATTCTTGAAAGTATAAACTGTCGAAAAAGGCAACAAAAAAATCGATTTTGTGGAAGTGCCACACTGGTATAGCCCCTTAACTCTTTGAGTTACAACGTCAGCAAATTTGAAAAATCTCATTTCGAGAAATACGCGTTTAAAGATTTAACTATCGATTTTTGCAAGATAAAATGATATTGATATAAATGATATAAATGATAATGATATTCTTGAAAGTATAAACTGTCGAAAAAGGCAACAAAAAAATCGATTTTTTGGAAGTGCCACACTGGTATAGCCCCTTAACCCTTTGAGTGTCAGTAATACACATATGGGCAAAAAAAAGTTGTGCCATTTTTGTGTCATGAGACACATGTGGGCATCTGAAAAAAAAAACATATTTCTACTACAGTGATTTGACTAATTTGGTAAATCATAGGTTTTGAGGTCGCTGAATCTGAATTTAAAATCAGATTTTCAAAATTCAAAATGGCGTATCCAATATGGCAGACGCAAATTTGAAAAATGGTTCGATTCCGACAAAAGTATATACCGTATGGTTTTCGAGGTCGCTGAAATCGAATTTGAAATCGGATTTTCAAAATTCAAAATGGCGGATCCAATATGGCGGACGCAAATTCGAAAAATGGTTCAATTCCGACGAAAGTAGGTACCGTATGATTTTTGAGGTCGCTGAAACCGAATTTGAAATCGGATTTCCAAATTTCAAAATGGCGGATCCAATATGGCAGATGCAAATTCGACAAGTAGTTGGATTTCGACAAAAATTTGTATCTTTAGGATGTTTGTGGTCGGGAATTTCAAATTTGAGTCCTAACTTCAAGTATCTGACGCTTGGATACAATATGATGAATTAAAATTTAGCAAATCATGTATGACAATCTATCCATAGTAACAAATGTAAAAAAAATACTTTTTAGGTTGTTTATTTCGGTTCTCTGCCGAACTCAGAGTCACGAATCGAGGACGTGGCGGTCATTGACTCCGATTTTGTATTTTTTTGTACTTTTTGTGCTATTTGTATTTTCAATTTTTTGTTGTTGTATGTATCTATTGTTTTTTTAATTCTTTGTAGATTTTTTTTCATTAATTTATATCTTTCATTTTATGTTTGAACAACAAGTAAAAAAGAATTTCGGTATTTCACCTGGTCATACCGTTATTCGTGGTACTTTTGAAAGCAAGGTTCCGCGCACAGTGGAACGTTACCACATTCTTTGCTTATAAAGAATGTTTCCTCCCTTTGTTTTTTGGAATAACATTCAGTGCAACGCTTTCTTATCTTCTTATCGTCTAAAATATAGAATGGATAGTGACTTCGTGACGAGCGCAAAGGATTTTTGAGTTTACAATGATATTCTTTAGATGATGTGTGTTGATCACAATGATCTTCTAACAGCTCTGTTGCCAGTGCACGAGGAAACTGTAAAGAAGTCATTTTTTTCGAGTCAGTTTGGAGATGATTATAGACGACGGAAGCATTGTAAATTGCAGTATCGAATAATTGAAAATATAATTTGTGATGCCACTTGACGGTCGTGTGAATTGTTTTGTAAGAAGAAATAGACTGATCTGTTTTGTCTACTCCTCCCATATTGTTATTATAAGAAATAATAACAATTGGCTTCATGATCTGCCTTTAGTCCATGTCAAAATTCTCACTAGACATTTACATTGTTCATATTATTATTAATATTATGTTAAATGATTTCTCGCATTTAGTCGCTCGAATTCAAATAAATTGAATCATAGTATAACTGAAAACCTTTCCTGTCATATTGGAGCCACCATTTTGAATTTTGCAAATTCGATTTCAGATTCGGATTCAGTCACCTCGAAATCCCTGAGGTAATCACTTTCGTCGGAATCAAACCATTTTTCAAATATCCGTCCGCCATATTGGATCCGCCATTTTTTATTTTGGAAATCCGATTTCAGTTTCGGATTCAGCGACCTCGAAAACCCTACGGTACTAACTTTCGTCGAAATCAAACCATTTTTTAAATTTACGTCTGCGATATTGGATCCGCCATTTTTTATTTTGGAAATCCGTTTTTAGATTCAGATTCAGCGACCCTAAAAAGTAGCACGAAAATCTGATTTTCGCCTGACTGCGAAGTGGTTAAAGGCGGGCCAATCAGGTGCGCCCACCTTTAAAAATGAATAATAATTCAGGGGTTGATCTGAGACCCACACATGCTTATATCAATCGACGCACAATTTCACCCCCAACCCCCCATTTCACGAAACGCATTCAGTTCTGGGACACCGTGTATATACGGCACCGTAGTTCTGCCGTCGATATTTGTCACTAGAGGGTTGCCTTTAGGTAATCAAAGCCAAATAAGTGCATCTGCATCATACGGATCACTAAAAGTTCACATTACACACGTGGATAGCCAACTACATATCGTTTCCGCACGATATGTCTAGTTGGCCGTTTAAAGTGACTCAATTCTCAAAACGAAAAGCGCAAATCAACTTCTAATTCTATTCTACTGAACATCCATAACGGAACCATTGTTGGCAGGGATCTTCACATTACTCCCAGATTCACTTTAATTGATGGTTACAAGAAACATTTAGCTACAGGTCAGAAATGGAACGATGGGCTGGGATGGTACGTAGGCGGTGAAGATAAATCTTCGCAAATCACCGGAGCTCTTCGCTACTCTTCCGTTCTCTCTCGCTCTCTCTCCTTTCTCACGTTACCCATCATACCCTGGAGCTTGCACCACGAAAGCACACGCGTCTAGCTTTTATAACAAGCAATAGGCGTCTGGCAAGTTAGCCGAGAAGATATATGCTACCCCGATGGAACTCTCTCGTCGTTCGGCTGGCCCGGGATGTTGGCTGGGTTACCTAGGAGTGTATAACGAAACTCGGTGTTCATAGTGTATGTTGCAGAGGGAGAGTGTGTGTGTGTGTGTGTGTGTGTGTGTGTGTGTGTGTACATATATATGTATGTGCATATAAATATGAATATAAATTTATATATATATATATATATATATATATATATATACAGGGTGGACCATTTAACGTGACCACCCCAAATATCTCCGTTGCCTTCAGAGTGACGAAAACAAACTCAAACAAACCTAACAAACCCAACCAAACCCAAAATATTTTGGTGAACAATTATTTCAAGGTCATGATATCATAGGCCGTTGGATTCGTCTGAGAATATGAGCTACAACGTCTTAATAAAAAAATACATGTTCCCATTTGAAAAACCATTGATGACCTTGAGAACGCAAAAACTATGATCTTGACAAAATTGAATTTTTCACCACTCTATCAGCCCTTCGAAATCAATAAAATTGCCTCCTGACATTTTTTTGTCACTCCAAAGGCTTTGTGCGTCGTTTTTTAATTTTCACAAAATTTCTTCACATATCGTTTATATCAGCGAGTTCGAGTAGAAATATCATATTTTGAAAAATAAATTGTCCGTCTCCACATTTGCACGTTTATAGCTCAAGAACTACTCAACCGATTTTGATGAATCTTCCGCAGAAACACAGCTTGGTGTGTGACATGATTAAGGCTATAGAGTATCAACGCTATATAGTTCATCACTATTACTATAAACGATCATAAAAACAGAGAAATATAACGTTTATATTTAACAAACAGACAGCAACAACTGTTGCTGTCACACAACTGTGAGTACGGGCACAAATGGACAAACAAATAAATACATCAACGAACGGATAAGCAAAAATGTACAATTGTGAGGGAATGTGTCCAAGTATTGCATTGTCTTACATTATTTCCGCAAATAATTATTTTGAGCGAATATGAGCGAAAAAACAAAATATCAAAATCAAATAAACCAATACATCTAATCACACGGAAATAAACGAGAAGTATAAATATTTGAGAGTTTTTTGTTTGTAAATAACGAATGAAAAAAATTAATGTATGAAAACATTATTTACAAAAAAGCGGCAACATATGATATATGAAAAGAAAGAATATATAAGTCGATATGCGAATGTAGTGTTTACTCAATTGACAGAAGCTAATTGCGACTAAAATTACGATAACTAAAGAGTCGTAATACAGACTGCTGTGAAGTCGAAAATTGAAGATATTCATATTCGGAATGAACATCTCGGAATGGAAGCGAATTTTGAAGGTGATATTGTAGAAGCTACGGGTCCGCCCAAATTTGAAAACGTGGTTTCAAGATAGACGCGTTTGACGTTTTAAAACCATTTTTCTTCGGCCCATGTCATTCTTCGGATGTTTATACATGTCAACCATATCAGTAGTGCAATGTTTATGCATCATTTAAGCCAATAAAAAACGATACGCTCTGTTGAAATGTATATAAGGCCTTAAGGGGTCTTTAGACGCTTAAAAAAGGCCCTTTTCATAATTTTTTTCGATTGGTTTATGTTATAGATATTGATATAAAAGTTGTTACACTTATTCAGACGGGATATACATTTACAACGATAAAAAAATCGACTTATTTTGTTTTCTATTTAAACGATAGAACTATTTATGTACAATATTCCCCTAAAGTTTCAAAGCGAAGTTCTCAAAAACAGGATTACTACAGGATACATTACTACAGGATTACTACAGAATTCTCAGGATTACTCAAAAACTATTAAGTCGATTAAGTTGAAACTTGGTGGAAATATTGATAATATTGGTACCTTCTACTTGACGAGAAGTGTTTTTGAAAAATTGAAAAAAAAAACTACTTTTTTCATCCACATTTTGCACACATGTTGCGGGAAATGATGATTTTTTTCGTAAATGCGTGCCATTTTCTTAAATTTGCATTTTCTTCATTTTTATTGCCATCACATAGAAACTACACATGTTCTAACTAAAAAAATGTTTGACCTTTTTTGCAAATCAAAGTCTCCGGGAAGCTAGACTGCGCGCCGATTTGCAACTCCCGGGGCGACCTTGCTGTAACACTGTGCCACAGCTTCGTCAGTTTGATGATTAATTAATTCGAAAAAATTGTTTTGTATACTTAAATATATTATTCAAGTAGACCTAAATTTGATAATTGTAGAATAATTATGTCTTAGTTTAAAAAATCCCTCAATGTTGCTTATTCTTTCCTGTCTAAATGTATATCCCGCCTTAAATACACTTTCGAAATACATTAATTTTTTTAAATTTATTTATTTAAGTCACTATGTGTAGACGAAAATGGTAGTTAAAAAATGTCCTAAAGAAATTGTAGATCTGTGCTGTAGATGAAATCTCGGAGATGGATCAACCGGGTCAAAAATCAAACGGTTGTAGATTTAGTATGTCAATGGCTATAGCGCATATCATACGATTCTTGATATATGAAAAAATAAGAAAATGGCAGACATTGTTCGAAATAACAAAAAAGTTTTTTTCACCGTTTTTGGCAAAAAAATAGTAAATATTAAAGTTTTGAAAAATTCTTTATATGCGCTATCGCTATAGCTGTAAAGAATATGTGGTTGAAATTTCATAAGGATCGGTTCAGTAGTCTCGAAGATTTTATCTACAAGCCGTCGAAAAACGTTGTTTCGAGAAAAACGCGTTAAAAGCTTGTTCGGGTTACATAAATACATAAAAAAATTCTTTTATATATTGTGAAAGTGTATTTAATAAGTGTAAGAACTTTTATATCAATATCTATAATATAAACCTATTTAAGGGCGGGGTAAAGTTAATTCGGCGAAAAAAGGCATGTTTTAAAGATTTTTTTGGCGTAACGAATAGTGTTCGTTTATTGAAAAACACTTTACTTACTTTACTTTATTACATATAATAAAGTAACATTTGAACAACATTCTCCTAAATTTGCATTGCAAAATATTCAAAATTGAGCGAGTGAAAATTAAAAACCGGAGGCGCCTCGAAAAAAAGTTGGTTTGCGGTGTGCACCATAACTCGCAACAGAATCATCTGAAACAAAAAAATCAAAATGCATTTGTTAACGGAGATGTTTCTCGAGGTAATGACGGGAGAATTTTTTTTTTTTCGATTTTTCGATTTTTCGTAGCACTTGGGAGCCAAAAACCCGATTTTCGCTAAAAAAATCGGCTAATTTGTTGTCGAAAAATTAGTAATTATTAAAAAAAACAAAAAAGCTCTCGACAATACCTGGTGAATTATGTGAAGAAGTACTGTGCAAAATTTCAAAGCGATTGGTCCAGCAGATTTTGAGTTATCGTGCACACGGACTTCAAATATGACAAGTCTCAAAAAAACGGTTTGAAAAACGCAGAAGAGTTTGGTCGCTTAGCGCTCATTGCACATAAGTTTGAGAACACTTCTCGATTGCATAAAAATCTGAGAAAATTCATGCATATTAAAGGTACTCAAAAGATTAATTTTGCATAATAATAATTCCAAAATGTTATTAACAAAATGATGAAAAAAAAAAATTAGTCAACAAATTTCCCCGCAACCCAATTTTTTTCGTGATTCGTTCATTTTTCTGAATACGTATGAATTTTTTCAGATTTTTTAATTATCTTTGAATTTTTAGAAATTCAAAATAAAACTCGATAATTTTCTTATACTCACTCAAAGTCGTCGATGCCAGGTCCGTAGAGCAAAAGGCTTCCATCAAGATGATCGAGAGCATCTTTTTGCGTTTGTCTACGCAAAACTCTTCCTTCTTTACTGTCGTGCGCCGCTTGCTCCTCTGCTCTACTAATTCGCAAATCGTCAACTTGTCGGGCCCATGAAATTTATTCGGGGTCGAAAAATACAATAGCGCGCCGCGCAGCTGCCGCCCAGGTATAAAACCCGGCATGGAGCAATAGACGCTCAAATACTCATAAATTCGTTAATTTTACTCCGATCGACTTGAAATTTTAACACAATATTCTTGATATATTATGCATTCATTTAAAAAATGAAAAAAATTTTTAATACTTTACCCCGCCCTTAAGAAATCATGAAAATAGTATTTTTTAGCGTCCAAAGTAAGAAGACCCCTTAACTCCGTCGTCTAGGGTGAAGATAGAGGAACGCAGTCATTCTTTGAAATTTTTGTTTGATCGAAAACCATCAGACATAGAACATTTCGAGTTTTTGTGATTTATTAATCAAGAAAATGAAGATCACATACGTTTTTACGGATTGAAAAAAATGTTAATTATTAACAAAGTTATACGTTTATTAATATGGTTAGAAAAAAACGGATGCTCCCGTTTTTTGAACATGATATCTCAGCTTCCAGTGGCCTGAAACAAAAAATGTATAATCTATAAGCTTATCGCTAAAATAATATTAAATCTCAATCGACAACAAGGGTAATTTTTTAAACTTCTTAATGGCTCACGGAGAGAATTAAATGTTAAAAATTACCGTGCAGTAACGGTAACCAGATGACAACCCTGAAACTTCGCTTATTATTGCTGAGTAAAACACAGATTTTCACGAAAATAAAATAAATTTTCTTCTTCAGATAGAAAATTTTACCAGATTTTCTAGAAAATTTTGATGTGTAACAAAATACGCAAAACTTAAATTTAGAAAATATATAATATCAGCGAAATTGTACTGTGCATTTTATTATTTTATGCCTTTCAAAAATGTCTATAAAAAAGTATCGTCTTTATAACAGTTATTTTTAGATTTATTATAAAATTGAATGAGTGTTATAGGAAAATGTATTGTGCTCTTGGTTAGAATTATCGTGCGCGCTCAGTTAAAATTATCGTGCGGTACGGTACGGTAATTTTGAGGCACTGCGTGGTAAAAATTCCCCTTCATACCTTTCACTTCAGAAATGGTGGTGGGGCTAAGTAGGGGTGCGCGGTCTCGTTTCAGTGGTCTATCTATTCCTTATGTGGCGCGATGGGAGTTCCCAAAAAAATTTCATTTAAACTGCGTACATAAACGGCTTATGACATCTTTAATAGTGAATACGATTTTACGATTTTAAATGATGACGAAATAATATGTGCGCAAATTAGTCACAATACTCGAGCCTACGATGGTACAAAATGTGTTGTAAAAAAATGGTAGTATTAAATGAAAAAATTCTAATAATCAAATTTCTCTCCTTATCCGTTTGTTGAGTATACCGATTTATATGAAAGAAAAAAAATTCTCAACAAAAAACAAACAGCGTTAATTTGTACCAAATTTTTAATAATAAATAATATATTTTTTTTTAATATTAGACTTTATTGCTCCGGGCAACACATTTCCTCAGTTTGCACTGGGAAATATTCACCTACCCCCGGGGGTTAGGCTCGGTCTTAATCTAGACCGGAACAATAACGCTGGACGACACTCGAGGGTTCCGACACCACCTCGACTGCCGCCCAGGCAAAAAAAACACGCGAAAAGTCCAATAAATCGCTCTGCGATAGCCGCTCCCTCAAGCCAGAGGGTTAGCGGCTACCGCAGTCCACAATCGTGTTGCCTGAGTAAACGGAGGGACCCAAGTATGACCGCCTTCTGCATCCGACCCGCTAGCAACCGGACACCGGGTTTGCAAACCGGTATGCCAGCGACGCCCGATACAAAAGACTCATTCATCCCCCCTAGCGCGCCGATGATGAGGACAACGAGAGTTACCCTGAATCCTCGGTGCAAACGACGTAGCTCGGCCAGGAGAAGCTGATACTTGAGCCGTTTCTCCTCTTCCTTTCGCGACACGTTCACTTCGGCCGGAGCCGAGAACTCAATGACGTATATCGTCTTGTCGTCAAAATCGAAGAGGACAACATCAGGCTTAGGCGCATAAAGCGGCCCGATGGTCGCGAATGAGAAGTTCCAATAAATCTTGCACCTCTCGCCCACGACAACGGACTCAATATCTTCTGGTAAATAAGGCGGCACGGGCTCCCGGTCTATCCCATAAGAGTGCCGTAGATGGTAGTACAACACTCTTAGGGCCGCGTTATGGCGATGGATATAGCCGGAGACTGCATATACAGGGCAGGCCGACAGTAGATGCATTAGTGTCTCCGGCGATTGTTTGCATGCACGACATAAAGTGGTCTGCAGAGGCTGACCCAAAACGCGACTGCGATAGACCAGGGTGTTGATGACTCCGTCTTGGCAGGCGCAGATAAACCCTTCGGTCTCGGACATCAGTCCAGCTGACCGCAAGAAGGAAAAGGTCAGCTGGGTGGACAGCCCCTGTTCCTCGATGTGGTGAAAAAACACACCGTGCATGGGTCTGTCCACGTGCTGCCGAGTCAGGAAAGTCTGCTCGGCAGCCCTGATTGCCCGCCGACGTCGGGACTTGGGCAACCGAGCGACGGAGTCTATTGGCAAGGCGCCACGCTGGCGCCGGCGGAACTCCAAGCCGAGAGTCTCTGCCGCACGATCTACCGCCTTATAAAGAAAAGCACCCGCCCCATGAAGCTCATGCTGGTGCACAATCTCCAGGAGTGGGTCCGAGCTTGGTATCACATCGCTTGCTATTCCGAGGACCATGCGGTCATGAAGACACTCCAATCCCAAGAGCCCACGCCCGACGCTCTGACGCAGCATATAAAGGCGCGGGGTGGAAGATCGAGGGTGCAGACTCCGCTGGATGTTCATTATTTTGCGCGTGCCGATGTCCAGCTGTTTAAGCTCGCTCTACGCCATTTGACGACGCCAAAGGAGTAGAGCAGGACCGGGACAGCGAGCATATTGATGGCAGTGATCTTATTTTTCCCAGACAGATCTGATTTCCAGATCCGTCTGAGACGCCGCCTATACTTACTGCGGAGGGCCCCCTTGACGCCCTCAGCGTCTTGTAGAGAGCGCTGATCGATGCCAAGGTACCGATAAGACCCCCCGGCGTCCAGGTGTTTGAAGACGCTCCCGTCCATCAGCCGCGACACCCTCTGCTTTCCCTCTCCTGAGATGAAGAACAGCGCACTTGTCCAATCCGAAGTCCATTCCCGCCGCCCGCGTATACGTCGCTACGATGTTCAAGAGGAGCTAAAGCCCCCCCCCCCCTCCCCGGGAGTGTATAGCTTGAGGTCATCCATATAAAATAAATGGGTGATCCCTCGTCCACGCTCCCCGGGGCGCCCCGCTTCGTACCCGCGTGCAGCCCGCAAGGCGATTGATAAGGGTAATAGTGAGATGCAAAACAGGAGGGGGCTGAGAGAATCTCTCTGAATAATCCCCCTCCTATACCCCTCCACTCCGGTCGAAACGTTGCCTTCACTAGTCTTAACTATGAAGTGTGTCTTCCAGAGCGGCATGAGCTGCTTAAGGGGTTACCCCCACTTGCGATTTTGAAAAAATCGATTTTTTTTTATTGCATTTTTTTGAAGTATAAGTATCAGGGCCCATACTTCTGTATGGGCCCGGAATCGATGACTCTATGTAAGTTTACAAAAAAAAATATTTTCTTCGTGTAAACTGAAATTGAAACTTTAAACGCGTTTTTCTCAAAATGGCATTTCTGAAGTCGGTGACCAAGATTACTCGAACACTAATCAACCGATCTTCTTGAAATTTTGCAGGCTTATTTAATACATAAAAATGTAGTCTTTAATCGTTCGATTTTTTTTTCGAAAAAAATGGCCGTTTTATAGTCAAAAAACGGCCGTTTTTTTTCGTTAAAATCGAACCATTAACTTTGACTGTCCGCCATTTTGTGAAAAATGAATATTTTTTAAAATCCTTCGATTAAAGACTAGTTTATACTTATATTTGACTAAATCCATCCGCATTTTTTTTTCAGATGATCCACTTCGCCACAATGTTGGTCACCGCAAACCGTGTATATAAAAACATTATTTCATTGACGGCCATTTGCCACTAAACAATGTAATATTTTTCAATAAAAAAAATTACTGAAAGTTCTTCAAGATGTGTTCTTTAAGATGGTATATTGATCGATTACAAAAGTTTTGTAGTTTTCTTTAAAAAAATTCATGAAAAAGGCCTTTTTTGCGCTACAAGTGGGGGTAACGCCTTAATGCATCTCACTATGTAAGGACTCACCGAAAGGCGTTCGAGTAGGTGTATAATCAGTTTGTGACTGACAGTGTCGAACGCCTTACGGTAGTCTATCCAAGCGACTGAGAGGTTACGCTTGTGCTGGACCGCGTCTTGCGTGATGCAGCGGTCCACCAGCAGGTTCTCCTTACAACCTCTCAGCCCCCTCTGGGATCCCCTTTGTTCGTGTATCTCCCGCCATGCAGGCTCGATCTCGCGCAGAACACGCTCATAAATAATCTTTGTGAAGATCTTACAGAGCGCATTCAGACACGTTATCGGGCGGTAGTTCTCCGGACGAGACAAATCCCCTTTTTTGGGGAGTAGCACCGTCCTTCCCTCTGTCAGCCACGCAGGGATGGGCACCGTCCCATCGATGAACGACGAGAAGATGCGGGCCAGACGGGTATGGATGCACGTGAATTTCTTCCACCAGAAGATGTTAATCCCATCTGGTCCGGGAGCGGCGTGGTTCCTCATGCTACTCACCGCCTTCTCCACCTCACCCCGCGTGACTGGAAGACAGTCACCACGCTGACTCGGCTGTTGCCGGCAAAACGCGTCGAACCGCCCCAGAGCTGGAGTGCTTTCATTAAAATGACCCTCCTTGCTATACAGTTCTCCCCAAAACCGCTCCACCTGAACAGCTGTTGGCGCTGTGTCGGGGGCAGGCGTAGGTGGTTGGAACCAGCGGCCTGGGTCAGAACGGAAGAGGGCGTTGTCTAACGCCCAACCCAGTCGCCTCTCTAGGGATTGCTTCGCAACCCCCAGGTTCCGCACCTTCTCCACGTAGCGTTCCTTCACAATAAGAAGGATAGCTTTGTTCAATGTGTGGTGACGGCATTTCAGTTCCGAGCTGATTTTTTGGATTTTAGGGGTAAACGCCCTCCCCGCCGTAATGAAGTCCAACACACATTGAACACGGGATGCCTGCCTCCGCGCTTCATTGATCTTATTCTGGAGCTGTGCTACGCGCCGCCGAGTCTTAACCACGAACGTTGCCTTATCATTGCGTGTCCGAGGTTTCGCCTCGCCAGTTCAAGCTGAGGAGGCCAGCAGTCTCAGGGATTGCTGCCGCAAGGGCTCATTTGCCGCTTCTAGGCAACCAGGCTGAAGAGAAAATTTCCCAGTGATTCTCTCTCTCCTTGTTTCCCAGTCCTCTGTCAAATCGACGCGCCAACGGGGGGGATCCGACTGCCGGGGGGACCGATCTTGAGGCCGTCCGGCAGAGCTCCGCACTGGACGCGCGGAAGAGCGCCTGCCGGACAGCTCTGGTAGTAGTAACAAGAGATCCGTAGCCTTGTCGTCGCAAACGGGCGGCCTGGTCTCGCAGATGTTGTTGCGAGAAGTATGCAAGCTCTGGGTGCAATTGGCTCCACAGGGCCTGCAACCTCGCCATGTAGCCCCTTCGCGACGGCAGGCTATCCCTCCAGCAGCGGATGAGGTCCTCCTTGAGTTCCTCCGTCCACTCTAGGCGCCGATTTCGAGCCGTAGCCGTTGCCGTGGATCTTATCCGGGTGCCCCTCCCAACTGATCCGTGGTCCCCATCCGAGAGGGACCGGTTGTGGGGGGCTTGACTAGGTGGTGTTCGAACCTAGTTTTCGGCGTGCTAGGTGGTTGGCCTGGCACGTCGGTGGATATTGCGGGGGAGTTGTTCTCCCCCGGACGATGGGCACGCCAGCTTCCCTACGCCAATAAAAATAAATAATATTTATTATTATTATATAATGATATAATAATAAATAATAATTATAAATATAATAATAAATAATAATAAAGCCCATGGCGTAGGGAAGCTGGCGTGCCCATCGCCCGGGGGAGCACAACTCCCCCGCAATAGCCACCGACGTGCCAGGCCAACCACCTAGCACGCCGAAAACTAGGTTCGAACACCACCTAGTCAGGCCCCCCCAACCAGTCCCTCTCGGATGGGGACCAAGGATCAGTTGGGAGGGGCACCCGGATAGGATCCACGGCAACGACTACGGCTCGAAATCGGCGCCTAGAGTGGACGGAGGAACTCAAAGAGGACCTCATCCGCTGCTGGAGGGATAGCCTGCCGTCGCAAAGGGGCTACACGTCGAGGTTGCAGGCCCTGTGTAGCCAAGTGCATCCAGAGCTTGCATACCTCTCGCAACAACATCTGCGAGACCAGGCCGCCCGTTTGCGACGACAAGGCTACGATCTCTTGTTACTACCACCAGAGCTGTCCGGAAGGTGCTCTTCCGCGCGTTCAGTGCGGAGCTCTGCCGGACGGCCTCAAGATCGGTCCCCCCGGCAGTCGGATCCCCCCCGTTGGCGCGTCGATTTGACAGAGGACTGGGAAACAAGGAGGGAGAGAATCACTGGGAAATTTTCCCTTCAGCCTGGTTGCCTAGAAGCGGCAAATGAGTCCCTTGCGGCAGCAATCCCTGAGACTGCTGATCTCCTCAGCTTGAACTGGGCTGTGTATCACGCGGCTGTTGAGGCGAAACCTCGGACACGCAATGATAAGCCGGCGTTCGTGGTTAAGACTCGGCGGCGCGTAGCACAGCTCCAGAATAAGATCAATGAAGCACGGAGGCAGGCATCCCGTGTTCAATGTGTGTTGGACTTCATTACGGCGGGGAGGGCGTTTACCCCTAAAATCCGAAAAATCAGCTCGGAACTGAAATGCCGTCACCACATTGAATAAAGCTATCCTTCTTATTGTGAAGGAACGCTACGTGGAGAAGGTGCGGAACCTGGGGGTTGCGAAGCAATCCCTAGAGAGGCGGCTGGGTCGGGCGTTGGCCAACGCCCTCTTCCGTTCTGACCCAGGCCGCTGGTTCCAACCACCTACGCCTGCCCCCGACACAGCGCCAACAGCTGTTCAGGTGGAGCGGTTTTGGGGAGAACTGTATAGCAAGGAGGGTCATTTTGATGACAGCACTCCAGCTCTGGGGCGGTTCGACGCGTTTTGCCGGCAACAGCCGAGTCAGCGTGGCGACTGTTTTCCAGTCACGCGGGGTGAGGTGGAGAAGGCGGTGAGTAGCATGAGGAACCACGCCGCTCCCGGACCAGATGGGATTAACATCTTCTGGTGGAAGAAATTCACGTGCACCCATACCCATCTGGCCCGCATCTTCTCGTCGTTCATCGATGGGACGGTGCCCATCCCTGCGTGGCTGACAGAGGGAAGGACGGTGCTACTCCCCAAAAAAGGGGATTTGTCTCATCCGGAGAACTACCGCCCGATAACGTGTCTGAATGCGCTCTGTAAGATCTTCACAAAGATTCTTTATGAGCGTGTTCTGCGCGAGATCGAGCCTGCATGGCGGGAGATATACGAACAAAGGGGATCCAAGAGGGGGGTGAGAGGTTGTAACGAAAACCTGCTGGTGGACCGCTGCATCACGCAAGACGCGGTCCAGCACAAGCGTAACCTCTCAGTCGCTTGGATAGACTACCGTAAGGCGTTCGACACTGTCAGTCACAAACTGATTATACACCTACTCGAACGCCTTTCGGTGAGTCCTTACATAGTAAGATGCATTAAGCAGCTCATGCCGCTCTGGAAGACACGCTTCACAGTTAAGACTAGTGAAGGCAACGTGTCAACCGGAGTGGCGGGGTATAGGAGGGGGATTATCCAGGGAGATTCTCTCAGCCCCTTCCTGTTTTGCATCTCACTATTACCCTCATCAATCGCCTTGCGGGCTGCACGCGGGTACGAAGCGGGGCCCCCCCGGGGAGCGTGGGCGAGGGATCACCCATTTATTTTATATGCATGACCTCAAGCTATACGCTCCCGGGGGGGGGGGGGGGGGGCTTAAGCTTCTCTTGAACATCGTAGCGACGTACACGCGGGCAGCGGGAATGGACTTCGGATTGGACAAGTGCGCTATTCTTCATCTCAGGAGAGGGAGAGCAGAGGGTATCGCGGCTGATGTTCGGCTGGTGGACGGGAGCGTCTTCAAACACCTGGACGCCGGGGGGTCTTATCGGTACCTTGACATCGATCAGCGCTCTCTACAAGACGCTGAGGGCGTCAAGGGGGCCCTCCGCAGCGAGTGTAGGCGGCGTCTCAGACGGATCTGGAAATCAGATCTGTCTGGGAAAAATAAGATCACTGCCACCAATATGCTCGCTGTCCCGGTCCTGCTCTACTCCTTTGGTGTCGTCAAATGGTGTAGAGACGAGCTTAAACAGCTGGACATCGGCACGCGCAAAATAATGAACATCCAGCGGAGTCTGCACCCTCGATCTTCCACCCCGCGCCTTTGTATGCTGCGTCAGAGCGGCGAACGTGGGCTCTTGGGATTGGAGTGTCTTCATCACCGCATGGTCCTCGGAATAGCAAGCGATGTGATAACACGCTCGGACCCGCTCCTGGAGATTATGCACCAGCATGAGCTTCATGGGGCGGGTGCTTTTCTTTATAAAGCGGCAGATCGTGCGGCAGAGACCCTCGGCTTGGAGTTCCGCCGGCGCCGGCGTGGCGCCTTGCCAATAGACTCCGTCGCTCGGTTGCCCAAGTCCCGACGTCGGCGGGCAATCAGGGCTGCCGGGCAGACTGTCCTGACTCGGCAGCACGTGGACAGACCCATGCACGGTGTGTTTTTTCACCACATCGAGGAACAAGGGCTGTCCACCCAGCTGACCTTTTCCTTCTTGCGGTCAGCTGGACTGATGTCCGAGACCGAAGGGTTTATCTGCGCCTGCAAGACTGAGTCATCAACAACCTGGTCTATCGAGGCCGCGTTTTGGGTCAGCCTCTGCCGACCACTTTGTGTCGTGCATGCAAACAATCGCCGGAGACACTAATGCATCTACTGTCGGCCTGCCCAGTATATGTAGTCTCCGGCTATATCCATCGCCATAACGCGGCCCTAAGAGTGTTGTACTGCCATCTACAGCACTCTTATGGGATAGACCGGGAGCCCGTGCCGCCTTATTTACCAGGAGATATTGAGTCCGTTGTCGTGGGCGAGAGGTGCATGATTTATTGGAACTTCTCATTCGCGACCATCGGGCCGCTTCAAGCGACTAAGCCTGATGTTGTCCTCTTCGATTTCGACGACAAGACGATATACGTCATTGAGTTCTCGGCTCCGGCCGAAGTGAACGTATCGCGAAAGGAAAAGGAGAAAAGGCTTAAGTATCAGCCTCTCCTGGCCGAGCTACGTCGTTTGCACCGAGGATTCAGGGTAACTCTCGTTGTCCTCATCATCGGCGCGCTAGAGGGGATGAAAGAGTCTTTTGTATCGGGCCTCGCTGGCATACCGGTTTGCAAACCCGGTGTCCGGTTGCTAGCGGGTCGGATGCAGAAGGCGGTCATACTTGGGTCCCTCCGTTTACTCAGGCAACACGATTGTGGACTGCGGTAGCCGCTAACCCTCTGGCTTGAGGGAGCGGCTATCACAGAGCGATTTATTGGACTTTTTGCGTTTTTTTTACTGGGCGGCAGTCAAGGTGGTGTCGGAACCCTCGAGTGTCGCCCAGCGTTATTGTTCCGGTCTAGATTAAGATCCAGCCTAACCCCCGGGGGTAGGTGAATGTTTCCCAGTGCAAACTGAGGAAGTATGTTGCCCGGTGAAATAAAGTCTAATATAAAAAATAAAAAAAAATAAAAAAAAAATAATTATATAAAAATAAAAATAATAAATAATATTTATTATTATTATTATTATTATTTTATTATTTGAGTTATTATTATGATTATTATCGCATCAGTCTTTGAAGAAAAAATACATTTTACTCGGAAACCGCTGCGATGGTCTAGTGGTTAGAGTGCTCGCCGCTAAACCAGCGGACTCGAGAGGTCCCGGGTTCGAAACCCAGTCGCATACCTTTCGTCGTGAAATGTTTTTCTTCAGCATTTCGCGGCGAAATAAGACACAGAGGGGGAAGTCGGCTGGGCCGCAAGAGGGAGGAACAGGGAGGAAGGTGGAGAAAAAAGGTAAACAAAACAGTAGAGGAAAGAAACGGTCACAATGAGGGGGAGATATATCAATTTTACCAGCCTTATAGGAAATTTTTCTTCTGAGGTTGACGCATGTAAATTTTACTGTGCAGTACCGTAAAAATATCGTACGGTGCGGTTGGTAATTTTTGACCGACAGTAGGTAAAATTTTAGCTACGTATTTGAAATGTTCTGTAACGTGAGTTAAAAAACTTGTCGCATACGAATTATTATGTTTTTCTCACTTGTCACCACATTGAAATATATCACGGTAATTTTGACCGTGAAATTCACGTAAAAAACAACACGATCAAACGCGGCCGGGGCGAGGTTCGATCCGGATTATATGAAGACGTCTCGTTCGAAGATGATTACATGTAGTAGCGTCAACTATCCTTCAATCCGCAACGTTTAGAGTATTTAAATTTCAACTCTTGCGCCGTTTCCGGTTTCCATGGTCCCTAGTCTCCATGGTGAGAGTGTTACCCATCGATCTTCATTAGTTTGGAGCTTAATCCCAAAAAATGTTTGCATTGATGATTACGGGAAAAAGTCTGGTCACAACATAGGGTGGGGGGTAATTATCTTCGAACGAGACGTCTTCATATAATTCCGATCGAACCTCGCCCGCCTTCGGCGGGCTCGTTTGATCGTGTCATTATACTACGACGTCTCGTTCTCAATGATTACATGTAGATGTTTAGAGTTTGCGAACAATTTTTTGACGCCAGTTTATTTATTTATTTATTTATTTTATTTTTTATTATTTTTAGTGAAACATAACAAGTATGAAACAAAACTATTATAATTCACTTTTTAAGTACAGAAAGCGCAAACGTATCGTTCTTATCCACTATAGGCCTGTTATAAAATTTAGCAAAAACAGACGACTTTTCGGACCAGCCTGCTGTACGCTTAATAGTGTCTACATTAACGCCCCGGTTCAGTGCCTTAGATACAGCAGCATGCTTAGTACTATAGGCCGTAAACTCCTTCGTACTAATTCCCGCTTTTTTTAGGAAGGATTTTACCCAATGTCCCAAGGTTTGGGCACAGACTAGTTTATGAGGTTTTACTGTAGAAATAAACAAAGCTTTTTGTTCTCCTCTTAAGGGTTCAGTATAATCTATATATTGCAATAGTGCCTTTGCGACACAGATTTTTATTTTCCTTGAAAAAAGGTAGAATTAAATTCGGTTGATTAGCTCCAGGTCTCGACGTTTTAATCTGTTCGGGAATTTTTATCTCAATACCTGATTGGGTTTTACATATATTGTCTATGTGGATCATAGACATAGTTTGTAACCGATGAGCGGTAGTGAGCATCATTAGCGTGATTGTCTTTTCTGACAAAGTTCGTAGATCGATCTTGCGTTGACTTGAAATAACATCGATGAATTGGAGAACCGAATCTGCATTCCACGTAGTATCATACTTAGCACGAATCGGCCGGTTTTTGAAAACTCCCCGCATGAATCGTGACATTAGCTTTCCATTACAGATACTTTCGGAAATAATTAAACTTATCGCTGCTCTATCTGAGTTTAGCGTTTCGCATTTGGCACCATTATTATAACGTTCTATCAGGAACTCGATGATCTTGGATTCGGTTGTGTTATAAATATCGTAGTCTTTCTCTTTCGAGAATTGCCACCACTGTCTTAATGACGATTCATATTGCTTTTGTGTAGACAGTGATATAGAATTGACCATTCTATTCGTTGTCGCTTGCGAAAGACGCTTATTTAAAAAAGCCTGCCTGATAATTGTCCCGCCACCAGGGAAAGTGTCTGAGCGAGGGTGCGATAATGTCCTGCAAGGAGACATTAATAATCTTTTATTTGGTCGAAAAATGATTGGTGATCCCCTGAGCAACGACTGGAAAATGGGATACCAAGACAGTGTTGGCCAGTTTGGTACAACGACTATACCTTCCGCTTTATCTGTGATAATCTTTTTCAAAGTAGGCAAAATTAAAGCAAATGGGGGAAAGGCATACAAATGTTCATCTTTCCACGACACAGTAAAAGCATTAACCTTATATACCTCGGGGTTTGGGAATCTGGAGCAAAATTTTTGAACTTTCCTGTTTAAACTTGATGCAAATAAGTCAATGGTATACGGAGCAAACCGTTTTGATATTTTATTAAAGGCATCCTGTGATAATTCCCATTCTGTATCAATGTTTGTGATTCGCGATGGGGTATCAGCATAAACATTTTCTTTGGAGGGGATGTACGATTTCGTAGCAAGAGTTCTTGCTGGCGGCTCGCGCTTTTCTGCAGCCAGATAATTGTTCAAAATTAATTCTTGTTAACAATCATTACATTAACAAATGTGCGGTACGTCCTATACCTCTCAGCAAAAATGGGTATGATTGGTAGATACGGTATTTTCTGTACCTCTCAGTCAACAAATATGATTGCTGCTTACACGCAGCAAAAAACAACGGTAAAAGTTTCACAAAAATAACTGTCGAAAAAATTGTTATTGCACTCATTCTCGATCATGAGTATGATCGGTAGATACGGTATGTTCTATACCTCTTAGTCAGCAAATATGATTGCTGCTTACGCACTGCAAAAAACAACGGTAAAATTTACGCAACAATAATTATTTAAACAATTATTATTGCATTTATTCTCGATCATGAGTATGATCGGTAGATACGGTATGTTCTACACCTCTTAGTCAGAAAATATGATTGCTGCTTACGCACTGCAAAAACAACGGTAAAATTTACGCAACAATAATTATTTAAACAATTATTTTTGCATTTATTCTCGATCATGAGTATGATCGGTAGATACGGTATGTTCTATACCTTTCAGTCAGCAAATATGATTGCTGCTTACGCGCTGCATAAAACAACGGTAAAATTTGTGCAAAAATAATTATTTAAACAATTATTATTGCATTTATTCTCGATCATGAGTATGATCGGTAGATACGGTATGTTCTATACCTCTCAGTCAGCAAACATGATTGCTGCTTATGCGCTGCAAAAAACAACGGTAAAATTTACGCAACAATAATTATGTAAACAATTATTTTTGCATTTATTCTCGATCATGAGTATGATCGGTAGATACAGTATGTTCTATACCTCGTAGTCAGCAAATATGATTGCTGCTTACGCACTGCGAAAAATACCGGTAAAATTTACACAAAAATAATTGTTAAAAAAATAATTGTTGCATTTATTCTCGATCATAAGTATGATCGGTAGATACGGTATGTTCTATACCCCTTAGTCAGCAAATATGATTGCTGCTTACGCACTGCGAAAAGTAACGGTAAAAATTACACAAAAATAATTGTTAGAACAATTATTATTGCATTTATTCTCGATCATGAGTATGATCGGTAGATACGGTATATTCTACACCTCTTAGTCAGCAAATATGATTGCTGCTTACGCACTGCGAAAAGTAACGGTAAAAATTTCACAAAAATAATTGTTAGAACAATTATTATTGCATTTATTCTCGATCATGAGTATGATCGGTAGATACGGTATGTTCTATACCTTTCATTCAGCAAACATGTTTGCTGCTTACGCGCTGCAAAAACAACGGTAAAATTTACGCAACAATAATTATTTAAACAATTATTTTTGCATTTATTTTCGATCATGAGTATGATCGGTAGATATGGTATGTCCTATACCTCTTAGTCAGCAAATATGATTGCTGCTTACGCACTCTCGAAAAATAACGGTAAAAATTACAGAAAAATAATTGTTAAAAAAATTATTATTGCATTTATTCTCAATCATGAGTATGATCGGTAGATACGGTATGTTCTATACCTCTCAGTCAGAGGTTCAATTTTTATTAAATAAATTATAACATTTTTTACTTAAATAGATATTATCAACATTATCAATTTATTATTTAATATAAATTATAATAAAAAATTTAAGATTAGCCCTAAAATTTTTAATAATTAAAATTTTGATATAAAATAAAATAAAAAAATGATCTGAATTAAATTCATTTATTAAAAAACTAGATATCTTAATATTGGAGAAAAAATCATAAAATTTTTATTAAATTAACCCTGATACAAAAGGTGATTAAAATCAATAACTCATTTATTTATATAAATATTAAATTTAATTTAATATACATTACTATTATATAATTTTATTTTTTATAAAACATACTAAAATCAAAATTTATTTTAATTATTTTTTTTTATTAAAAATTAAACATTTATATATATATATACGAAGGGGAATCTCGAACAGGAAGCCTTCGAAATGGGGAAAAGACTTTTTAAGGAGTGAGATACAGTCAGAGCCGTGAAAAAACGAGCATTTTCAATCATTTTTTTTCATAGTAATTAAGTTTGTTTTACAAAAGTGGTTACACACACTTTTTATGTTATATTTCAACTTGACTTGTACAAATTTTCAAAGAAAAATATTGATTATTCATCAAAATATCGCCATTTTTGTCGGACCCCCGTCGGCATGTAGTGCTTTGCGGTGACCATCATGAAATTTTACTGGATCTGAAATTAAAAAACCAAAAAAACATAATTACTTTAATAATAAATCTAGTCCTTAATCGAAGCTTTATTTTTTTTTCAAAAATTGATAAATTGGCGGCTTTCGACAGATGACTTTCGATTTTGGACCAAAAAATCGCTCGTTTATTGCAAAAAAATATAAATTTTCAACAAAAATGAAAATCCTTCGATTAAGGACTAGTTTTGAATGCTATCAATAAGCACACCAAATTTCATCAAAATCCATCGAGTGGTTTTTGAACTATAGTGGCCACCGACTTGAAAAACGTAGTTTCGAGAAATACGCGTTTACAGTTTTTCGATGTGGATACGGTATTATATGTTCGTAAAATTTTGAGCTCGATGGATGGAGCTAAACTTTTTTTATGTATTTTGATCCGCTAAATCTGAATGTCACCATTTTTTTTACCGAAAAGTCGAGCATTCAATTGTTTGTAGCCAATTGTTAAAACAATTTTTCGAAAAATTAAAGTTTTTCGGGATGAATTATTTGTTAAAAACATTTTGGGCAATTTTAAAACGAAAGTATTCTTTATAAAATTTTGCTTAAGTTCATCGTTTTTGAGTAATACATTTTTGAAAATTTCTGAAAGAGTTTTCCAATTTTACACTTGATTTATGTATAGAAGTACTAAATAAAAAATTACTTACATCGAATCATCAATTCCTGGTATATACAATAGGGCTTCTGGAGATGTGGAAGCTTCCAAAATATCAATTTGTTGTTGTCTTCGAAGCATTCAGCCTTCCCGGGTATTATCGTTTGCGCGTTTGTCAGCCACGTCTATACGTTGAGAATAGACGTCAACCGTACCTGTCAATCGTACGAAGAACTTGTTCTTGGCAGAACACAGAGTTCTTCACAGCGAGCCGATGAAGATCTCGCTGGAAGGCACCTGTCGAACGTAGTTTGCAAAGAACTCGTTCTTGGCACAATGCTGTATCGTTCGCAACAAGCGTCCAAACGACCCGCTGCGAGGTACCCATCAAATGTGCCAGCATAGATCTCACTGCGAAGCACCGATACAGTGTGCGTGCCAGCATCTTGCTCCAGATGGCAAACTTTTGTATTTCGCCGCTTGCCGCTGGGGAAAAAGAGAATTTGTCAAATGTATTTGCTAACAACTTGTTCTTGGCATATCACTGTGTCTTCCGCAATGAGCCTCCCAAGATCCCGCTGCAAGGCACCTGTCAATCATGCAAAGAACTTGTTCTTGGCAGAACACAGAATCCTTTGCAGCGAGCCGATGAAGATCTCGCTGGAAGGCACCTGTCTAACGTAGTTGCGAAGAACTTGTTCTTGGCACAACACTGTATTGTTCGCAACAGGCGTACAAACATTCCGCTGCAAGGTACCCAAGAAATGTGCCAGCATGGATCTCATTGCACAGCACCGATATATTGCCAGCATCTTGCTGCAGATGACAAACTTTTGTGCTTTGTAACGAGCTTGCCATGATCCTGCTGCAAGGTACCTGTGGATCGGGCCTGCTAAGAACTTGTTCTTGGCAAATCACAGAATCCTTCGCAGTGAGCCGGTGAAGATCTCGCTGGAAGGCACCTGTCGAATGCGGTTGCGAGGAACTTGGTCTTGGCACACCATTGTATCTTTTGCAACGGGCGTGCAAAGACTTCGCTGCGAGATACTTGTAAAATATGTCAGCATGGATCTCGCTGTACGGCACCAATACAGGGTACGTGCGAAGATCTTGCTGCAGATGACAAATTTTTGTGCTTTGCCGCTTGCCACCGGGGAAAAAGAGAACCCTTTACAATGAGCTGGCGAAGCACTTGTATAATGAGTCACTGGAGGTCTTCTTGCAAAGTGGGTGTCCTTTTCAGAGATCTCCACCGACGGAGCTTGCTGAGACCACGACAAGAGGAACGGTGGTTTGCCGCTACCTTTGTACACTTAGCGACAGACGCCAGATCTCCGGAGGCTCTGTTGTACACAAAAATATTTCATCGCACCAGTGGCATTCTTTTCAAACACGTCCGCAACTTTGAAATTATTTAATTTTATTTGTTGAGATTTGGAGGGCTCAAAAAAAATATTTAAAAAAATTGCTGCATAACCTCAGCAAACAACTGTGGCTCGTCGGATACATCGCCCCGGTGATTCGTTCCTTGACAATATTCGCAATTGTCGCACTTGATATCGCACGAAAATTTCTTTTTGACGTCGCTTTTGTACAAAAAACCAAAGCGACTCCCATTTTTCGATGGCACTCACACGCGCAGCCACATATCAGCTGTCACTTTGTCGCGTAATGAGCGTGCTCACACAATTATTTTAGATTGCCACTTTTTTCCTAAGATATGCAACGAAATGCACTGATTGAGTTCTCGAATTGTTCGTTTTTTATGTGGCTACCCGGCTCAGCCTATCTCCAAGTCGTGACATTAGCGAAACGTCTGATTTTTCATCTTTTCGGTCACGAGTTCGATACGACCAGTCAATCGAATTTGCTTTCTCTGCGGCCCGTCAGATACATTACCACGTTCGCACAAAATGTTCACAATCCCATCGTTGCACTTGAGATCACACGAAAATTTCTTTTTCGTGTCGTTTATATACGAAAAACAAAACTTTTTCCCCTTTTTCGATGGCACTCACACACGCAGCCAAATATCAGCTGCCACTTTGCCGGCGTATCGAGCTCGTGCACATCGATGCGCGTCGTCTGCAGCACACGTTACGAGCGCCTCGCCGTAATTCGCGAGAACTAGCTATCTCGGACATCGTGCGAGATTTGTTTGAAATCGTCTGCTATTACCTATTAATTGTAGATACCCACGGATTTCCGAAGATATGCGAAGGAATGAAATGATTGAGGTGTCAAAAAGTGTGTTTCTAATGTGGCTACGCGGCTCTGCTCCTCTCCAAGTCGTGGCATTAGCGAAACTTTTTATTTTTTATCATTTCAATCACCACGGACGTATATAAGGGGGGGGTTTAGGGGGTCCAGACCCCCCCCTTAGTCTACGCAAAAACGCGAATATTCGCTGAATACCTACCATTTCGAAACTTCGCGCCACAAAATAGTAGTCACGTGCCGCACGTGATTACCATAGCAACGCAGGATAGCTGTCAGAGCCACGCCAGTCTGATTGGTCGCTTCGCTTTGCGCAGTCAACACAGCGAATGTTTTGGCCGTCGTTTGTCAATCGAGTTTAGCGAGTTCGTGCATGTATGTGCGTAATTATTGAATAGATCAAAAGTGTCGCGTTTTTAAAAACTCCACGAAACGGACAAGTCAGCAATCTCTTTTGGGATTTTTTTCTAAAAAAGAGAGATCGGAACCTCATGAACCTCCATCAAAAGATAATAGCACATCTCCCCGTGATGCGGAATCCCATCGTGAAGAAGTAGTGGGAGCGGGCCCATCCACAAAGTCTGACGATGAAGCGAAGAAGGGTGAGTCCGTTATTTGCCATTGTGAAAAAGGTTATTTGACATTGAACAGTAATTTTTCAAAAATGCTTATTTCCTCATTACCTCCCATCTGATCTGGAGTTTACGGATTGTGCCAGTTGCAAAGACTAATTTTCGGAATATTTTCTAGAATCGTAATAAATCGTTTGTTTCGTATTTGTATGTAGATATGTCTGTTTTTTGCTATCACGGAAACGTTACTGGGCGAATTTAGATGAGATTTTTGCGTAGTTATAACCTGGCAAACGCCTTAGTGACAATCCCATAGCAGCGGGCGACGAAGGACGAAAAACAGCGGCGGGTGCTAAAAAGTATGCAGGTGGCGGGACCGCCTCGCAGGAGCGTTGGTCGTTCGCCGTCGCTTTTGGCGGTAACTCGTATACACGGACCCGCTATCCATCACGAAACGAACACGATATTAATATCCGAAGACGAGTTTGACGATAATAAAACTCTTTGGATGTCGAATCAAATCGATTACGTACATACAATGTATCTTTATGATTTATAAATACTCCAATGTATTAATATACATATTCATATATCGCAAAAAAAATCCATACTTATCCGAAAATCAAAATAATATTAATTCAACAAAAATTGTGTGTAGTAGCCTGTATTTGGGGAACACTATATACAACAGTCAGGAATGTTATTGACCAAGAAAAGTCGTTGTGTAAAAATGTTGACATGATAATAAATGCTCAATACTGAGTAAACTATTTGAAAATGTATTTTGATTACGCAAATAAATGTAAAAATATAATATAATATAATAAATGTAAAATATTAGAATGATATTTTATTTTGAAAATTTCGTTAAATGTTAGTACGCGTTACAACATATTTCCATAGAGAAATTCGTAAATATCTCTCCACAATACAATAACCGTGTATAGCGGTCAGTCGCGCGTTAGTTTCCTTACCGGTCACCCGTCATCCGCGCGGACCAGGGGCGTGTCACTAAAGACCTTGTCAACCTTATAAGTTAGCTTATGGCGCAACTCAAGGGGTTACGTGGGTTTCGAAGCCAAAAAAGCATATTTTCTCTATAACAAAATATAATATATAAATTATTGTATTAAAAATGTTAAGGACATAAGAGAGCAACATTTCAACAATATTTAAAAAAAAAATCTACCGAAAATTTGGGAAATTCAGCCGGTGGGACCTGGTTTCCGGAGACCCCTAAAAAAACGGTGGATACGATTTCTCAAAAACGAATGCACCGATCTTATTGAAATTTTTCACACTTCTGCACACAATCACTAGTGATTGAACGAAGGTTTTTTTTCGATTACAACTAATTTTACAAGGCTATACCTAATACGTAGTGTAAATTGTATAAAAAATTGAACTATTTTGCATACAACTTTGGAAAAACTTCAAATTTCATTTTTTTTTAAATCCCTCGTTCAATCACTAGTCAATCTGATTTTAAAGAAGTGTGCAAAATTTCAATAAGATCAGGGCATTAGTTTTTGAGAAATAGTGTCCACCGTTTTTTAGGGGTTTCCGGCAACCAGGTCCCACCAGCTGAATTTCCCAAATTGTGGGATGAATTTTTTTTTCAATATAGTTGGAATGTTACTCTTTTATGTGCTTAACATTATAAATAAAATAACTTATTTATTATATTTTGAAAAAATAGACGAAATATGTTTTTTTTTGGCTTCGATACCTACGTAACCCCTTAAAAACTGGCTTATACAGCATCACACTGTTATCATGGGGCTCGGCAGCAGTGATTTTTGTATTCCCAAAATATATTTGCATGCACTGCGCACAAGAACGCGGGTGGTAGCTAGTTGTACACCAGCAAAATAGATGCTTGCAGTGCGTGCTCTTGTATTGTTTAATTTCAATTATTTTTTTCTTTCGCAGTCTGGATAGATTTGCCTCCAGCTACGTCCATGAATAATGATATTGGAAGATATGTCTGTCATCCTCCAAACAATGATGACGAAAAGCTGGAAGCATTAAAAAAGCCTTGGACCCCATCGGATTCGTTCAAGTTTCCAGTCACTGGCAAAAAGAATCTTTCTTTTCAACGGCATTGGACTACCAGGTGGTCATGGCTTGTGTATTCAAACGTCTTGAAGGGAGCACTTTGCAAAGTATGTGTTTTACTGGGAAAAATGCAAGGTGGTCGTGGTCATCAAGACCTTGGAGCCTTGGTCAGTAAGCCATTTACTAACTGGAAGAAAGCTTTAGAGAGCTTTGATCGTCATGCGGACACGCATTATCATAAATTCGCCGTCGAGCAGGCAGCGAATTTTATACAGATCGCGGAAGGCAAAGCGCTTGATGTTACGGAGTCAATCGATGTGAAACATAATAAAATTGCTGAAGAGAACAGGACAAGATTAAAAGCTATTGTGGAAACAATTCTTCTGTGCGGGAGACAGGAAATGGCCTTAAGAGGAAGCCGGGATTCTGGCGAAGTAGGATTGGACGAACCCGCACACAATGATGGTAATTTTCGAGCACTTCTTCGTTTTCGTGCTCGAGCCGGCGATGAAGCACTCAAGAATCACCTGCTCACACAAAATATCCACAGTAGAGCCATGTACACCTCATCAGGAATTCAGAACGAAGTGATTGAAATATGCGGTAATGCTATTCAAGAGCAACTTCTTAAAAGGGTCAAAGAGACAGGTTTTTTTACCGTACTGACTGACGAAACACAAGACATATCACGGCGAGAACAACTAGCGTTATGTTTACGATACGTAGACTGCTCATCTGGAAAATCAGTTATCCGGGAGGATTTTCTTGAATTTATCTACGTAGAAGATGTTTCAGCTCAAGCACTGGCAACGACGATTATAACACACCTCTTATCCTATAACTTGGATATGGATAAATTGATTGGACAAGGCTACGATGGCGCTGCAGTGATGAGCGGCCGGTTACGAGGCGTGAGAACAATAATCGCTAAGCAATACCCGAGAGCGCAATTCGTACACTGTGCGGCTCACGTTCTTAACTTAGTTCTAGCGCATTCATGTGAGATACCTATGATACGGAACTGTATCGGAACCATAAAAAGTATAGTAAACTTTTTTCGACAATCTCCACTTCGGGACTGCCTTTTGAAGAAAATTGCGGATGAAATGAACTCATCTCATTCAACGCTTATCTCCCTTTGTGAGACGCGATGGACCGAAAAGCATGTGGCTGTCGAAAGATTTTCAGAAATGCTCCCTGTTGTACGCGCAACACTTGAGGCACTTCAAGGTGCTGCTAATAGGGACGTCGCTACTCAAGCATACCAACTGCAGACCGCCATGGAAAACAGCCAGTTTATCGTGTCGCTAGTTATATTGAGAAAAGTTTTTTCGTATACTGCGAACCTAAACAAAGCAATGCAGAAGGTCAATGTTGACTTGACAAATACCTGCAGTTATGTGAAAACTATAAAAACGACTTTGCAAAATATTCGAAATGAAAGTCAGTTCTCAATCCTTTTCGAGCAAGCAAAGCAGATGAGTTCAAGCGACATCGTTGTTCCAAGAATGACTGGAAGGCAAACCCAGCGCAGCAATGTACCAGGAGAAACTGCCCAAATATATTACCGTCGAAATGTATTTTACCCTTTCATTGAACATGTGATTACGGAACTCGATGCTCGCTTTAAACCACACGAAGAAACGATCGAAACGATTCAAATGCTTCTGCCGGAGAAGACCAGTAATGACTCCAGGACAAAAGAAAGTCTTAAAAAGATAGCACAAACGTTTCTGGGTGAAAATGAAGACACGTTTTTTCTGAGTGAATATGAGATATGGCACAATCACTGGAAATCTGTAGCGGAAAAACCTGCCACTGCAATAGAAGCTATTGATCAGTGCGATAAAGAGTTTTTCCCTTTAATAAAAAAGCTTTTAATCATTTTAGCCACACTCCCAGTGTCCACTGCTACACCTGAAAGATGTTTCTCCACTCTAAAGAGGTTGAAAACTTACATGCGAAACAAAATGGGAGATGAAAGACTGACTGGTCTTGCGCTAATGAATGTTCATCGTGATCTCGCAGTGCAACTAGATGCCGAAGAAATTATAAATAAGTTGGCAGTAAGACGTAAAAGGTTAAATTTAATACTTTAAATTAAAGTATTAAATCAAAGTCATTATTATGATTAATGGTACTCAAATTACGTTAACTTAAGTTACAACTAAATACCAAAGCGTCGCAAACTTAATAATCCTTCATTAAAATATAAGCAAAGAATAATTTCGTAATATTGTGTTATATATAATTTAAAGGTTTATAATTACCTACAGTTTAAGCTTTGTTACTTTCGTCATAAAAAAATACCTCAATACTTACATTGCATGTTTTATTTAAACGTACTTAGATAAACTAGCGTTTGCCTGAAGCTTTACTTGCCCGTGATATGGATTCTAACGTATTTATGGGATTTTCAATGTCTAATCCATTGATTTTGTTAGGGTTAACATCTTTGTCTTTTTATGACGTGAACGAAGTCGCGAACCAAAGCTAGTTTACCTTTGTAAAGTATAGTGTTGGACCCCCCCCCCCCCCTTGTAAAAGCTATAGCTACGTCCGTGTCAATCACGAGTTCAGCATGGTAAGACAATCTACTTTTTTTTCCCCAAGTTCAAGAAATCTGAGGGGCAGACAGCGGTTCGTCTATCAATTTGTCGTCTTCTGGCCAAATTTCACGAAATTCTGAAGAGCCGTTTCGGAAATCCGTGGGTATCTACAATCGTGTTCTGCCATACCGACGGCGATGGTGTGTCATTCCGTCTTAAAATCATCTTTCCATCATAATCGCCATCGTTTGCAATCAACGCCAGCCATTTTTGTCTTTCCAACAGTTTACAATGCGAGATGCCGTACGCTACGGCTGGGCAAGCTGCATTTAAAGTACCCAGAAAAGTGGCGAAATCACGAATTTTACAGGATTGCCCAATTTTAATATTAGTAATTAAATAATCGATCTGTTTTTTTTTCTTTTTATCGGTCAGTTCAATAGTGTAATCTATTGTAATCAGTTCAATAATGTAATAAATGAATTAATTATGAAACCTAAAAATTTACATTTATGAAATGGAATAAAATTGCTCTTTCTTTTATTTATGATGAAACCCAATTTTTCTAGAAGATATTTTGACTCCAATGTATTATTTTCACAGCTTTCGAAACTTTTTTCAATAAAAAGTATATCATCGAGGTAAATTGTCGTCAAAAAACCCTTGGTCCTTAGTACATTCATTACGGGCTTCATAATTTTGGTGAAAATGTAAGGACTAGTACACAAACCAAAAGGCATGCACGTAAATTGGTATAGCTCGCCTTGTAAAATGAACCTCAAATATTTTTTATAATCCTTGTGCACAGGAATAAAAAAGAAGGCGTCTTTGAGATCTATGGAAGCCATGAATGACTTCGGAGTTACCAAATTCTTTACTGACCTAATATCCTCCATTTTGAAATGAGGTGGATCTATGTAATTGTTTAATTTCTTGAGATTCACAATAAATCGATAACTCCATCTGGCTTTGGAACCAAAAAATATGTCGATATGAACTGACCCTTATAGCTTTGACATTTTTCTATTGCATTCTTTTCCAGCAGATTTTTAATCTTGATCTTAATCACCCTTGTTTCTTGATTTGACTACCTTCGTTGCTCAGGGACCCGACTGTGAAAAGGAATTTCATTAAATGGAATAGAATATCCTCTTATGGCGTTTAAAATAACATTATCTGAAGATATTTTCTTCCATTCGTCGATAAAGTAAGAAAGCCTGCCTGAAATTGGTCCTACCGAGTTTACTTCTTTGGCGGATCCTTCGTCTGCCGATTTTTGTCTCGATTCGCCGTTTGATTCGAGCGATGTTGAGTCTTCGGTTTGAAGTGTAAGAACTGTTTCCTCTGCTGAAAGTGCCCGTCTGTCTGTAAGCAGACGGGCTCTTCCAGTTTCCCTGATATTGCCGCTGGAAAGGCTTCTTAATAGTTTTTTTCCGGGACTTTAAGGTTTTGATACGCATTTTCAATAGTTTTGGCTTCTTTTATATGGTCGGCGAGCTTTTCTCCATACAACCATTCGTTGGAATGTAACGATTCGACCAGATGTTTAACACTTTTATTCATTATCGGTGTGATTAATGACTTTCTTGCTAGAAACTCTTGATGAAATACATCGAAAGGCAGCTTTCTGGCATCAGACAAAAATTCTAGCAATTTTATCTGATCGATGTCCTCTTCTCTCTCGTCTAGCAAGAGAGACATAGCTGCGCCGATAGATATAACAGCTGTTCCAACGCATCGCTGAGTGTCAGCGAAATGTTGATCACGCTTTTTTGCAACCTCAGTTAATGCTGCTGCAACTTCTGGGTTAATTTTTGGAGGCTCTGTATATAGATCTCCTTTACGCAGATACTTTTTAAGTATCTCTTCTCGAACCTCTTCTGGCAGGCCCTTTCGCAGCCAAACCTGCCAGCGGTTTTTAACCTCAGTATGAAGATTGTGAGAATCGTCAGGTTTTGCGTTAGGATCCTCTCCTAAAACCTGGAGAATTTCGTTGTCTAACAGAGACTCCTTGAGATCAATCAGTTGTTCCTCCGTCTCGACCTCTGGTTGTACGCTATTTGCGTCATCGGAAGGGTCGACTAATTTTTTGGCATGATTTGTCTCATTTTCCTTGGAATGATCGTCTAGGAACATAATATACTTACGTGAGTCGTTGCTGATTTTTTTTTGCTCGTATGGAGACTAGATTTTTTTTCACGACGTCCCTTTTTGGGTGCACGATTCGTGTGGAATGCGTGCCGTGTTTTTTCGTATGGACATAAACACGAAAATTTGAGGATATTACTTTACCGAAATTTATATCGGGATCACTTTGGACCGATGCAACTTCGTCGAAAGCTTTTTGCTTGACGAGTTGACTGATAACGTTGGTAAGGTTATCTAATTGCTCCTGCATTTTTTCTATTTTCGTCGTATTCCCACCATCTCTTCTTTTCCTTTCTCTTGAATCCTCTCTTGAAGAGGAACGTGAGCGCTTTCGTTTCTTCTCTTTACCCATACTTTACTTCACCGATTAATCAAAATCTCGAATAATTTTTCTCCACACGTGTGGATCGTTGAGCACAACGAACATTAATGAAGATCGATGGGTAACACTCTCACCATGGAGACCAGGGACCATGGAAACCGGAAACGGCGCCAGAGTTGAAATTTAAATACTCTAAACGTTGTGGATTGAAGCATAGCTGACGCTACTACATGTAATCATTGAGAACGAGACGTCGTAGTATAATTACTTTTTAATTCTCTCCGTGCTCAAAAACAAAAATATTTGGAAGAAATTATACTTTCAGAAAATACAATTTGAAAAAAATGATTTTTGACGGTCTTAACACGAGCGAAATCGAGGGCTCAGCTACTGTGTAATAATACCTACGTAGTTGTACAAAGATTCCCACGCACATATTCATAAGCTATGCATAACTGGTTATGGAATTGCAATGTGCACAGTTCTCCCTTATTGCCACGGTACATATCATTTCTCGACATTAATTCCTCGAAATACGCGCACCCTCACAAATATATGCATACCCCCACTCGGATGTACGGTGAACGTAATATTCAAGAAATACGAGACCCTGTATACGTTTCGGATGTAGCCGATTACACGTATATACAAGGCATTTCGCTCTCCACCGGCCACCCATCATTCCAGATATCGTTTGAGCGATCAAGCATTAACATTCGTTACGTCGTTTCGCACATTGCGTTCGACATTGCTATCTGCTAAACGATGATAGCTCATTCCACAATTTACTTCGAAGCGGGCTACCTTCTGCGGACACATTGATCACTTTTTTGTTTCGTTTTACCGGCGTTGGTACGTCCCAGCCTTCACTTTTTTCTCATTCTTTTTGAAACCACGATGGTTAATACGCACGATAGCAGCACCCTCACTCATCGACCAGAAACCTATATTTCTTTAACGCTAAGCGAGCGATAGCCAAAACGTACCACAAGACCAAAAGCGAAACCGTCGCACGTAGGTCCCCACGCATAAACATAGCCAACGACAGACGAATTTACGAGAGGAGCGTACTCGCAGCCTCGGAAGAGAAACCCTACGCCTAAAGCACTCGAACAAAATGCAGGGACCGAACTACGCCACAATCCTACCTTGTCCCAAGACCCAAACAATCCCACGAGGAAAACTCGCTTGCATCAGAACACGTCACCCGGTCATATCGCTAGACCCACGAAACCTCGGTCGCTGAACCCGATCCTCGGACATAGAATAATGCCCGCATTCACCAGCGGTGACCTAATAAGTAGACGACCAAAACTATTCCCACGCATGGCACCAACCTATCACGTAAGTCAGCGTACATTCTCACGATTGATTAACCAATCACTAAGAAGCTCCGATCCGAAAATGCATTCCCCCAAAAAAGCTCCGTCCCCTACAACCAGACTTTCCTAATTTTCATATCACGAAGGAGCAGACACTCTGTATTCGAACTCCGAACTGAACAGTCGACTTACAAGGCTAAACCCTTTCGCCCTGCGTTTCCGTGTAATCATTGTACGCGTAACTATCTTTGTACCGAAATTATAAGTTTGTAAGAGTCGAACGTAATAAACGTGAACTACGTGAATGAAGACAAAATCTACGCGTCTGAACATTTATTTGATCAACGATCAATCCATCGGGTGGATTCTCTCTTACCAGAATCACGCACCTCAAATTCGTCTCAATCCAAATTGTTATTAAACTGTGTTCGGAACTCACGCGGAAGCCAAACAAAGACTCACTGCGCAATCTAATTCAATTCGAACTTCCGCGCTTTAAATCGGCAACCTCGCGAGTCCCACCTAAATCTCCCTCCGGGACGTAACAGCGTATCGCAACGATGCACCACTCCTTCTGAGACTCTGTTATAATTCGTGACTTGGGAATTTCCGAGTCGTGTTGTTATTTTGGCTGCATAGTCCAGTGAAAAATTCGAAAGTAAGCACTTTTCAGATATAAATACACAAAATTGATTTAAGGGTAATTGGATGACGCTGAATCCAATGGTGATAATGATTTCGCAATCAACCTCCGAGAAAATGTTTGAAAATGTTTAGAAACCGTTTAATTCGGAAACTAATAATTTTCGAAAAATATGCCAAACAAAAGTTCTTTAGGACATAAAAGTACGTAAAAAGGTATTGAACGTTCGTCTTCGTATTTTCAAAAATGATGGAGAACAGTACGAATGAAGATTTGTTTGCAGGACAAAATCGCTTTGCAGCCGAAGCATCACTGGGAGTGTAAGGGATGTGAGATACTCATTGGAGCGCGTTGCGCGCATGCGCATATAGCCATAGCCATATAGTGCGTCTCTTTCTAACAGTGATCCTCAACCAGTAATTTTGTCAATGTTCAGTCGTCATTTTTGAATACTTACACAATAAATAAAAATGAAAAGAATTCTAGAAAGTTAGATTAATTCTCACCAAACCAATGTGTAACAAAAAAACCTTCATTTTTTTTAAACTTCGAGGCTTTTGTCCCCCAAATGAATGGTTTTTCGTTTTTTTCTCCCTTATTTTTGAAGATACGAAGATAAACGTTCAAAACTTTTTTACGTACTTTTATGTCTTAAACAACTTTTGTTTGACATATTTTTCGATAAAATATTTATGTTCCAGATTAAACGGTTTTTAAAGTTTTTTAAACTCTTTAAAACATTTTCTCGGATTTGTTATCGCCATTCGATTCAGCGACATCCAATTACCCTTAGATCAATTTTGCGTATTTATATCTAAAAAGTGCTCACTTTGATGCTTATTGCCTGGACTAGCAGGGCGACTCGTGTACCGAACAAAGGGGCTCCGCTTCTCGACGGATCGTCCGTTGCTCGATTAAGTTTTGAATAATTAATTGATAAAACCTGAGCGACGTGCACCTCGCGGAATGCCCCGGGGGTTCCTGTGATACAGTGTAGAAATTTGAGTCGGGTAAAAGTACTCCCCAATATATGTCTTCCCTAGATAATATCAGGCTCTGGTCGGGCCTCCCACCCTGGAATAGGTTCGCAATATAACGGGTCTAGGGCTAGGTCCCGATCCGCCGTTCCCTTTCTGGGGAACTGATCAGGAATCAGCCGGAGAACAAGCGGTAAATGATCAGAAAAGTAGTAGGTAATAGATCAAGAAATCACAAGGAACAACACGGCAGTAGTGCAGAGCTCGCAGTTTTTAGCTACGAGCTGCCGCTGACTACCGCCCGATGGCGTAGCGCACGTTTTCTATAGGGCCTCGATGCCAGGCGCTACGCCAAAGAGTCGAGGCCCGATAGGCGACGGTTGCTGCGCGTGTGTGTATTCGTTACGCCGGCAACGTGCAGAATGAAAAAAGTGACCTTTTCGCACGCGGTTCGTTCGTAACGAAAACATTGGCTGTGTGTGTGTATCGATCGATCGAAACACACACCTATGTAGTCTTAGCCGACCGTGGTACGCTTCTATGCTTGAAACCAAGCATAAGGCGTGAATTTGCTCTGCGTGCAGAGTCCGGAAAAAATGGTTGCCCGATCATTGCTCTCGCGAAAGAGCGATGCAATTAATTAATAATTATGTGAATGAACAATTCACGTACAGATATGCATGTATATTAGGGTGATTCGTTTCAGGGCAACTTTTTTGTTTTTGACCCATCGTGCCCGAAAACCTTTAGTTGGTACCCAAAAACGAACTTTCGTGAAAGGGGGGTGTTGTCAAAAAATATTTAGAGGTCGCGAATCAAAATCGAAGGTTTCCCATTTGATTAACATTGAAAAAAATATTTTTCTCATTATTAGTGTTACCGTTCCGCGAATTCTGATATCGCGATATTTTCCAAGTGGGTTCTCATAGGAAATATGATACTCCACAATAAAGTTCATTGAGCCATGGCCGTAAATTCAACCGTTTCAGCGGTATCATTATTTGAAGTGAATATTGTGCAAAATATATATTCAAACGGCTGTAACGCCTAAGCTATTAGATATATCGAAAAAAATTCAAATGAGAACTTTGTAGAGAAAGTAATTTGCTACAAAAAAGTCTTATAAGCCGAGCCCGAAAATTCAACTCTTTCTCAGCTACAGATGGATGAAGTAAAATAAATAGATTTTTTTTAAACAAAAAAAAATCTATTCATTTTACTTCATCCACCTATAGCTGAGAAAGAGTTGAATTTTCGGGCTCGGCTTATAAGACTTTTTTGTAGCAAATTACTTTCTCTACAAAGTTCTCATTTGAATTTTTTTCGATATATCTAATAGCTTAGCCGTTACAGCCGTTTGAATAGATATTTTCATACAATATACACTTGAAATAATGATACCGCTGAAACGGTTGAATTTGCGGACATGGCTCAATGAACTTTATTATAAAGTATCATATTTCCTATGAGAACCCACTTGGAAAATATCGCGATATCAAAATTCGCGGAATGGTAACACTAATAATGAGAAAAACATTTTTTTCAATGCTAATCAAATGGGAAACCTTCAATTTTGATTCGCGACTTCTAAATATTTTTTGACAACACCCCCCTTCCACTAAACTTCGTTTTTGGGTGCCAACTAAAGGTTTTCGGGCACGATGGGTCAGAAAAAAAAAGTTACCCCGAAACGAATCACCCTAATGTATATATGTATATAAATGCGTATGGCAATTCCGCCCCGATTCAAGAATTATAAACATTTTCAGCAAACGACGTTGCTAGAGAGGCCCGCTCTTCGAAAAAGAAGTGATCTTTCGCAATATATTGTTTAAACAATATAGCTCCATCGTTTTTCTCATTACGGTCAGAAATTCTATTTCGATCGGAATTTCTAGATAGTATTATCGTTCAGAACGCGCTCTGTCAAAACGTAGTGACATTAAACAATTTTATTGGATTGTTCAAACAAATGAGTTTATGATACACTCATCTTCTGAACGACGCGTATCGTTGCTGAATTCGATTTCATCTGAATTCTCCAGCAATCGAGATTGCTAGAGACTCGCTCTATAGAAGACCGGTAAAATAACGCGATTTTCAACTGTTTAAACAAATTGGCTTAAGCAGTATATATATTTTCGATGCCGTTTGCCTTCGATGAATTCAATATCGGCCCAATTCTCGAGCGAACGGAATCGCTGGAGACTCACGCACTAAAAGCATTGAGCATTTCCCTCTTCGTCGACTTTTGTCTTCGGGAGGTTCTGCGAGGATCGAATTCTGTAGCAATGGAAATCACTAGGACTCGCTCTATAGAAGAGCGGTAAAGTATGCGATTCATTTTTTTTTAAACAAATAGGTTTGAACAGTGTGTATATTTTTGATGTCATTTATCTTTAATAAATTTTATTTCAGCCAAATGCTCGGGCGGGCGGAATCGCTCAAGAATCACTCGCTAAAAGAGTGGTGAAACTTATTGGTTAAACAATTAACAGTTTTGCATTTTTTGACTTTTGTTTTCGGGAGGCTCTACAAGGGTTGAATACTCTAGCAATAGGAATAGCTAGACTCGCTCTATACACGAGCGGTAAAATAACGCGATTTTAAATTGTTTAAACAAATATGTTTGAGCAGTATGTTTACTTTCGATGCCGTTTGTCTTCGATGAATTTAATATCGGCCAAATTCTCGAGCGCACGAAATCGCTGGAGACTCACTCGCTAAAATGTATTGTAAAATATTAAATGTATTGTTTAAACAATTGATAATTCAGCATTTCTCTCTCCGTCGACTTTTATCTTTGGGAGGTTCTGCGAGGATCGCATCCTCTAGCAATGGAAATCGCTAGAGACTCGCTCTATAGAAGAGCGGTACAGTAAGGTAGATGGCCCAGTAATCGTCACCTTCAGCAGATCGCTTGACTTTGCAAATTTATATAGCTCAACTATCAAAGTGAGTAAAAGTTATTTTAAGTCGTTTTTAATCAGTTTTTCATTACGAAGACGAAAGTCGTTGTGAAATTCCCGTGCCTGGTACAGTTTTCGAGAAAATATTTCGTAAAGGTTATAAGATGCTATTGTACGAGTCATCGCAGTGGCGTAGCGTGGATTTTTGCCGCCCGGGGCTAACCCTAAATTTGCCGCCCCCCCTCCCTATTTTCGCAACTGAGTGCCGCCCGCCGCCGCCGCCCCACATCTGCGCCGCCCGGGGCCAGGGCCCGCTCTGCCCCCCCCCCCCCCCCACGCTACGCCACTGAGTCATCGTCATGCCGCCATGACAGTTGGTCTGGTAATCGCCATGGAAACGTCTCACTAACCGTCACATGCGTTCAAACTGCTTTGAGGCCTTATATACCTTTGAAAAAAAAACTTGTTTTTTTTTTATTGACTTAAATTATGTATAAACATGTCGAAAATAATATGCAAAAGTTATTTTAGGTGGACATTTTTTTAAAGAGATGTACAAAAATGCTTTTAAAACTTTAAACGCGTTTTTCATGAAGAGATATTTTAAAAATCGGGCGGACTCGTAGGCCCTGCATTTTTTGACTGATTGACTTCAAATTTCAACTATAACTTCTTAGATACATTTTATAGTGATGTACACACGATTTTTACAATCGTTTAACATTTGTGATTTTTGGAAACGAACAAAGGCCGTTGTTTCAGTCGAAAATGCGACTTTCTTAAAAATCGGTCTGGATGTACAAAAATAAATATTTTATAATAATCGTGTGTACTTCGGTAATAAAACTCATGTAGATTACGGGGAAAAGAAAATTCTTCTGGGTGCACATGTGCGACTCCAACGAGTGACTCGATGGAGTCGCACATGAAGTTTTTTCTTTTCCCCGTAATCTACAGATCTGTAGGAGGTACTAACAGATATGTGAAATAAACCCTCTAAACCTCATTTTGATTGCTTTAATGTATTTTTAAAAAATCCAAAAAAGCCTTGTTTTCCGACTATCCAAAGGTATATAAGGCCTTAACTAATTATGCAAAGGTTCGTAGGACTTTGTTGACTCGATTATGTCTGCATATAGAACGGCAGAATAATTTTCACGCACTCTGTCACAAACTTTATGGTTTTTATTAAAACATATGATAAAGAGTTTTAAACATAAATTTCTCTTTCATGGAAGATTATTAATTTCAAAAATAAAACTAATTATTGCCTATTACGTTAGAATAATAATTTTTATTTATTTGTAGTCATTATAAACAAATATTTTATCATAAAATAATGTTTAAACTTATTTCGATCGAATGCTGTTCACCTGTGTTCAAGACATACCCAGTTATCGACATGATCACGACCCAGTAATCGACAACATTTATTTATATGTATATCTTTTTACTATTCCGAATATGTGTATGACGATTACTGGTCCGTGGATCCTTCAGACAATGCTAATTACGGAGTCAATACTTCTTTTCTGATTTTCTATAAACTAATATTCGATTCGTAAGACTCTTTTTTTGCTAACATTGTCCCAGTTATCGACAGCCGTTGCGATTAATCGGCAAAGTGTTTATGTTGCTGAACCGGCAATCGTCATATATGAAAATTCATTGAAATTAACATAAAACTACAATTTTTATGATGAACGCAAAACTAAAATCCTTGTTAATCACGTAAAGGAAAACTTACTTCACGCATTCTCAAATCACTCGAGATGTGACATGGTTCACGTTAACCTCCTAATGAAGAATTCGGCCGAAATCACAGCTAGACGTCGTAGCGGAATATATTTAATTCGATCAATCTTTTATACGTATACTTACGGGTGTGAAAATGTAATACAACATAGTAAATACCTCCTGGAAGCTAATATACCACAGATCTGCACAAAGGACTGATTTTTATCTTAAAATACTTATTTAATGCGTAAACATGACGATCACTGGGACCCTGACGGCCACTGGGCCGACTACCTCATGCGATTCAATTTTTTTTAACAAATAGGTTTGAGCATTGTGTATATTTTCGATGTCATTTATCTTCAATAAATTCGATTGCGGCTGAATACTCGAGCGAGAGGAATCGCTCGAGACTCACTGGCTAAAGGAGTGACGAAACTTATTGGTTAAACAATTAACAGTTTAGCATTTCTTCTCTCCGTTGAATTTTGTTTTCCGGAGGTTCTACAAGGGTCGAATTCTCTAGCAATAAGGATCGCCAGAGACTCGCTCTACATATGAGCGGTGGATTTTCACGACTTGAAACAGTTTCAATTAATAGGTTTGACTCGAATTATTTTTTAGATGACAGCTATCCAGCTCAGTTTTCAGTTTTAAACTGTTTGGACAAACAGGCTCGAATACTTTTTTCGACGACGGGCCCTCCAGCCCGGTGAGCCGGCGATCCCCTTCAGAAAAAAAGAGACCCGAAATAGTTGAATTCAAATAATCGCATAAATTTTCTTTAAGTTTCACCCAAGCAAGCATAAAGAAATAATTTGACAAAACGAACTGTTTCCTTTTTCGTAATTTCTATAAAAAATAGCTACTTCGCTACGAACATTAAAGAGATTTTCAAATTTGGCAATTGAGTGAAAATCAACATTTACTATGTATAAATACTTAGTAGAGATAATATCATTGTAAATCTAAAACAGCGACTAGAGAATCTATAGATATCTCATGCAGTTGATGCGTTTTTGTAATTGAATATAAAGAACGACGAGGGTTTCTTCAATAATTATATACAAATCTTAATAATTCATAAATCAGCCTTAGAAGCTGGAACGATGATGATGAAAAAAGATTTCAAAAATACTTCAATTTAGACGGGAAAAAGAAAGCAAATTCAAGGGATTTTTTTGCTAAGAAATAATTATTCTAGATTTATCAAATTGTAGGTATGCTTTAATTGTATATTGACGTATAGGTACAAAACGATTTTCCAAAATTAATTTATCATCAAAATGGCGGAGCTGAGGGCAGAGTGTTACAGCAAGGTTGCCGCGGGAGTTGCGATTCGGCGTGCGGTCTAGCTTCCCGTAGACTTTGATGTGCAAAAAAAACAAACATTTTTTTAGTTGGTACATGTATAGATTCTATTTGACAATAACTAAAATAAAGAAAATGTAACTTTAAGAGAATGGCATTTGCAGAGAAAAAACAACATTTTGCGCGAAATATCTGTAACATTTGGATTAAAAAAGTATTTTTTTCTAAGTTCTCTAAAATAATCCTCGTCGAGTAGGAGGTGGTAATATTATCAATATTAGTACCAAGTTTAAATTCAATCGGCTTAGTAGTTTTTGAATAATCCTACACACCAATCTCAAAATTGCAGTTTTGAAAAAAACGTATTGACGAGATGCAACGTTCGATTTTTTTCTAACTTCGCTTTGAAACTTTGGAAAAAATATTTTACATATATAGTTCTATCTTTTGAAGAAAAAAAAAGAAATTGATTTTTTATCGTTGTAAATGTACATCCCGCCTTTAAAAAATTATCAAATAAATGCTGCAAATTCGAAAAAGCATATCAAACAGGAATACCACCCTAACTTATATAAATGTTTCCAACCAGCAACAGTACTCTCACATGAGTGAACTCCGCTGGCTATGAGAGAAGTTTTGTCGCCATGGGGCTGGTAAAAACGTGGTTTACAATTAGAAGCGCGATGCTTCAGGAATGATTCTCTCCTATGTCACTGCTGAACATAGACATGACTTTGTTAGAAAATATTTCAGCTGAAAAAGTGTTGGGGCGGTTCGCAGAAAAAAAGTAAGATTTATTGAATTGAGTATCTACTGAAAATAATTATCAACGACTGGTAACATGAATGATGAAAAATTAGTTAATTATTCTTTAAGGGATTTCAAGAGTTTGATATCAATTTTAACAGTAACTCTAACAGTACTTAGATTGACTTTGTCTCTCTATATAAAACTAGTTCATAGAATATAAGTGAGTTATTTTTTACCCTACTCTACTGATCTTTGTATAAATTGCCCCTTGCTAAGGTTGGCTACACAAACGCCCAGCGTAACCAGTTATTGTAAAGAAAAACAAGTATGAGTCTTCTGAATCGTATGAAAACATTTTTTTCTGTTTTTTTTTCCTGTGTGAGAAGTCTTTGGAAGAACCAATACTTCCGAAGACATGCCTGAATCTTGTTTTCCTTGACAATCATTGGCTACGCAGGACATTTCTCTAGCCAGTCTTCACAAGGGACAATTTGTGCAAAGATCACATCCTCAAGGTAAGAAGTAGCTCGCCAATGTTCAACGTTACTAGTTTGACGCAAAGGTTTAAAGTCAATCTTACTACTGTTTAGTCCACCGCAACCACTTTTCGCAACACTTGTTCCTTGCAAAGAATAAGTGCATCGGGTCGAACAGTAAATAAGTTAATTTTTTTACTTTCGCATAAATGCTGTAACTTCAATTATCAGTGGGCTACTTCACACTCTGCGACACTGATCTATGCAAAGATTGTTCCTTGCAAAGTCCCTGTGGAACTAACGGTTTTAAAGAAAAACAAGTTTCTGACGTGTCTCCAGAAGTATTATTTCTTCTAGATTACTTGCAAAGAAAAATAGGAAAAAAAGGTTTTCGTTCAATCACAAAGACTTGAACTTGTTTTTCATTATAACCACTGGTTGAGCCAGGCAATTATGAAAACAGCCTTTTCAAAGGGCAATTTATGCAAAACGAGCCTAACTTATTGTTCGGTCCAGTGTAAACCCTGTCCGAAACAATAATTTTTATAAAGAGTGATGGCCGCAGACTGAACAGTAATAAGATTGACAATAAAAGTGAAAAGTATTAATATTGTATTTAAAAGGATAAAAATATATTGAAATAAAGATACCTAACCTTAAAATGCTTCAGGGAATATGTGGACCTAGCCGGTAACAACACCTTATCCTTCGCACGGCGCTGAACTTTATGCACTCACACATTTATTGACTTTATACCGGCACTAAATTGTTTAAACTTAAACCTTCAAAAATATTATTCCGACAGCATAATGTCGGCTGTCAGAATCGAGCGCGGAACCGAGATCACACGTCAATCGCCGAATACATTTCAGAAGGTGTGTGCGAACCCTGCTTCATTGAGCTCGAGCAATCAATGTCGATATTTGATCGGCGCGACAGAACGATTTCTCTACGCCCTCGCTGGAATTCGCGAGAACTAAAATCGATGGTTGTCACGCGAATTTTTCAGAAAATTCTTGACAATTACCTGCAAAGTAGAGTCACCTACGGATCTCCGTAATTACTCGCTGGAATAAAACGGTTGAGATCTCAAAATGTTCGTTTTGAGTACATCCGTCTCCCCTTCGTTAGACGATTACGTGAGTAATCGTCCCTCATGTCCCCATAATCATGTCCCCATAATCATGTTTTTCCCTCACTTTGGTTTGGGGTCTCGCGTGGTAAGAGAAACCGTTTGTTTTTCAAAATCGGGAAAATCGCGAAGACATTGTTCCTTTATTCATTTGACATCGACTGTGCAAATTTTGTGATATTTTGTAGAGCCCTTTTCGAAAACACTTCGCACTGGTAATTGTTCTGTTTTACCGGCCGGATGGTGAGACACATGGCCTTAAAAATGATGTTTCAGCATTTTTGGAATCCTTGAGGAAGTAAAATAGGGAGTGTATTCAATTTAGTGTTTCAACAACACATTGTTGGTTATCTACTTGCTAAGGTAGTATATGAGTGTATACATATTGCTCGCATTTCCCGATAAACAAAGAGACCAAAAAACGTACACAGATCACTATCACATCACATCACATTACCCTACCACAGATCACATAAGCGTAAGTGCACGCTGTAAGCACAGCACTTCTGTACGTGGTACAACTCACAGGACGAACTTTTATCCTCGTACGGCGGCACCTTGCTTACGCGAAGTGCTTCCTTTATAGCCACCTGGCGGATTGTTGGCGAAATACATTCAGGTAATGTCTTCCCGACCAGAACATTGATTTTTCCCAATATGGCGATAAGGCGTTCAAAACCCACGAATGACCTGCTTTACTTTTTTCAGGCCTTCCAGCGTGGATCAGGTTCGCCATGTAACAGGTTTTAAACCAGGCTCCAATCCGCCGTTCCATTTTTCGAGAACTGATTAGGAACTTGACAGGGAACTGATCAAGTACTGGAAGGGCTTTTGGCGATCTACCCCAGTAAGGTAGATAGTATTAGGTGGTACTGATACTTATTATTTCACAACTATGACAAAATCATAAGCGTAAGTGCATGCTGTAAGCATAGCACTCCTGTACGAGGCACAACATCAGGTCGAACTTGTATCCTCGTACGATGGAACCTTCCTTACGGGAAGCGCTTCGCTTGAAGCCACCTGGCGGGTTGTTGGCGAAATACATTTAGGTCATGTCTTCCCAGCCAGAACATCGACATTTTCTGACAAAGCGACAAAGCGCTCAAAAACCACTCCTCGATTGTCATTGACGAAATGAATGCTTTTAGTGGTGAATAGAATTACAACAGATGTATTAGTTTCATCCTAATCAATTATAAATTATTCTTAAAGTCAAGTTTCACTTTTCAGGATATGTCACTATTCTGGCCGGATAGACATTTCGTGAAGATGTACTTGCTCGCAATGTATCTTGGCCAGAAGATTGTAACTTCCAAACATAGACGGCCAAACCGTAAAAAACGATTTCGTGATCTTCCCGGTTTGTTCCATGAGGGCCCTCTAAGGTATATCAGACAAGGCAAGTCTAGTCAGGATCCAACACAAAGTAGGGAATGCCCGAACACATTTCTGCGCGGGAATCGCCCTCAATAGGCAATTGAGTGGAACAAACTGGAACCGTGATAAAACAGCGAAAATGAAAAGCCGATTCCGGTCGAGTCCGCCGATCGAATTAGAGAAATAGATATTGCCCTAGCGTATATGGGTTTAACAGAAGTGACGGGTGAACCTCGCGTCCATCCGGATCGTTGCTACGCTTTCCCCCCAGAGTTACGTGGGTGCCTGCATATGTGTATTTTGATAGGTGTATACATTGTATGTTTGTATATTTAGTTCACGATACTCGTCTATGTATATTAAGCTCTGCATGCGTCCCCGCCGCAAATCGAACTTCCCTACTGACTCTTCTATCCCTTTTCTTCTCTCATCTTCCCTCTCTCTCTCTCTCGCTCTCTCTTGCTCTTCCTGTCTTTGTCGCTTCGTTTTCAATACGTTCGCGGGTCTCGCTGATCCATCGATCGATTCGTGTACCAATCGCATTTCGTCTCTCTCTCTCTCTCTCTCTCTCTCTCTCTCTCTCTCTCTCTCTCTCTCTCTCTCTCTCTCTCTCTCTCTCGCTCTTGCTCCTGAACTTTTTGTTTCACCACTATTCCTTTCTCTCGTCCATCCAACCCCTTTTTCACTTGACCGTCATCCGCCGCGCTCGCTTGCCACCGAGCGTACTCCCGTTCGCTATGCCTAGAAATGAATAACGCGCGGAGCTTTTTAGCTCTCGCACAAAGCTACCGCCATCCCCGAGCTCTCGTCCTCCTACTCGTCAGAGTTTTTCTGCCATTTCTCTCACCGCCGAACTGCCCTTTACCAGCCATCCCCTCGATACATCCGAGCCGTTGCTATGTTCCGAAAAAGGGCCCCGGTAACGTACAACGAGGTAGAAAAAAAGAACCAAATTATAAACGTCCGTACCGAAATGGGGTAGGAGTGAACGAGCACAGAGGGCTCATTCTATTTCGTTTTTTAAAAATATTCATATATTTTTATAATTAAAAGGAAATGCTGTTGGGGCAATTTTTTTGGTTCTTTCCACCAGATATGCTTGTGAATATTACGAAAATGCTAGTTTCTATATGTGTGAGTATTTGTTTGGGGCTGCTCGGGTGCACAGTGGGCATAAAATCGAGCGGACCGAGCTAGGATACGGTATGGAACGAAATTGAATTGAACTTGTGGTTGGTCCATCGAGTGACGAGAGTCCAATGTGTCGTAGAATTTTTGACTTGCCATTTTAGTGCTGGTTCTGCGATATGACATATTTTTATTTTTTCCTCGGCTTATTTGGCCAACGTATCCATACTGATTGGAAATATTAAATGACATACATATTCCATCCCTCGCAAGATCCTGATATCGAGCTTTCCGAATACATATTGGAATGAATAATCATCAAGCAAACACTGTATTCACTGTGGATCAATACTTTAGGTCGTTTTCCTAAAATATACAGTGAGTAAAAAGTGTATTTGTCCACGTCGTCTTTTTCAAATTATCCTTCGAAAAAAATTAAATGCTTTATTAAGTGTCCGTGCTCGATATCTTATCCTAAATATACATGGTGTCTGTTTACACAAATCTTGAGAAAAAACGAACAAAAATCCAAATAAACAACAGTTTCGTGTGAGATGTACAAATACTTTTTTACCGACTGTAATTCAATAAAATATGTAGAAAATACTTTCTAATAAAAATTAATCATTTAATCATGGGCAATTTCACAATTCCTCGCGTCACCACATCCAGGTTCTACCGCACGGTGAAAGTGTGATAGGGTAGAGAAAAAGACCCTCGCGAAATGTTCCACTGTAAAAAATGTGCCGTGTCCTGTCGATAGCCGGCCCGAAAAAAAAACAAGTCTTTCCTTTATCACACCGATGAAAGTAGATAAAAAAGGAAAATTATTGCGATTGTAGAAGAGTTTCGTGACCCACGTATATTACGGAAAAGAGGGCGTAGCGAATAGATCGAGGGAGCTAAAAATAATATATCGATTGGTCGATCGGCATGACAGCAAGATGACTACATGAGGCTGATGTTCGTCTCATTGCACTATGATCGCTGCGTTATCGACGAGCCGATCCAGAGAATAAAGGACGAGGGCGCCATTCAAACAGCCTCTTTGTATCTCTTTATCTGTAAAGTGTGTAGGTATATATGTACTGACATTCAAAGTTAGAGGATGGAAAATTTTTCAAAATTTTTTTGGTAATTTTCGAATGGTCGTATCCCCGTGAAAAATAGTCGTGTAAAAAGTTCTAAAAGTGAGTTATAACATTTGAACATTTAAATGTTCCGCTCGCAAGCTGAATTGCCTTCCACTCTCCAGCATAGAATTTTTAATGTTTCAAGGATTTTCGGGATAATTGACAATATGTTACCATTTTATTCAAATTTATACAGTAAATTGATTATCATACACTGAATGCAGCTGCTAAATTTTATATCGATCGTCTACACCGTTTCTATAAAATTAAAATTGAAGAAAGATTTTTAACATAGGGAGATGCATAATTATCATTATGTACTGACAAGAAACATCCCTCAGGTGTCGTCCTTCGATTTTATTGAAACTTATATGTTATGAAGCATTGAAAACTAAGCGACACGTATTTTTTTATCGGCGGAAAAACGCCTTTAAGGGGTGAAACCAGCCCTCGAATAGGGGTCATTTGTCCCTTAATTTTTTTTGCGATAACTCTTTAGTGGGTTTTTCATCCCTTCGGATTAGAAGAATTTTCGTTTTCATTTCATTGCGATCGATCGACTGCTTGTAGGTGAAACTGCCATAGTACCCCTTGATATGCCTTCCTTCGAGGGCTGGTTTCGCCCCTTATACCGTTTTCCGCCCCTTACACCGTTTTCCGCCGAGAAAAAAAATACGTGTCGCTTAGTTTTCAATGCTTCAGAGCATATATAAGTTTTAACAAAAGCGAAGGACGACACCTGAGCGATGTTCCTTGTTAGTGATTTGAAAATTTTTCACTCACAAGGAAAGTTCGCGAGGTCGAACGCTCCGATTTCAACAAAATTTGGCATGTTTGTAGAATGGGTAAAAATAGGCGCCTCGTATTTTTTTATATCTGCAAAACCCGATTTTTAAGGGGTGAAACGCATCCTCGAAAATAGGGGTGTTTCTCGTTTTTCGTCGATAACGTTTTAACGGTAAGAGGTATGAAATAATATATAATAACGGTAAGAGGTATGAAATAATATGTAATAACAGTAAGAGGTATGAAAAAAAAAATCAAATTGCAACAACGTTTATTTTGTCGTGTACTATACATTGGAGATGAGAACGATAACGTTATCGACGAAAAACGAAAAGCACCCCTATTTTGGAGGGTGCGTTCCACCCTTTAAGAATCGGGTTCAGCAGATATAAAACAACACGTGTCGCCTATTGTTAACCATACCACAAGCATGCCAAATTTAATCGAAATCGGCGAGATCGACCTCGCAGCCTTTCCTTGTGAGTGATTTAACAGTTTATCATAACACTTTAAACTTTTTTGACACTATTTCGGGCGTAAAACTGCCACTTAGCGATGAGGGTAGATATCTCCCTATATTCAAAAGTGTTTCTCCAATTGTAAATTGTATAGAAACGGTGTAGACGATCGATTTCAAATTTGGAGGGTGCATGCTGTATTTGGCAAAGAATTTACTGTATATATTTAAATTACGTGGTACATATCGTCATTGGTCCCGAAACTCTTTGAATGAACAACCCTTATAATTTCCCCACGCCCATTTGTCTGTCAAACACTTACAGTTCCTACAGTTTTAGATCTATTTGCATGAAATTTGGCAAGTAGATGGTTCAAAGGGAGATCTCGATTACGCAGACAAATCTTGAAGAAAAAAACCCTTTTCAAGGTTCTCTACATGTAAAATGTGGGTGAATATTTGTTTAGCCGTCCCCGTCGAACCGAGTTTTATTGGGCAAGTATTCTAAAATGGAATTGAGGTTTCACTTACCGTTTTGCATTTTTAAGCCCCTTTTGCGAAATGTTACACTTCAGAGTGAAGTGCACTGCCCCCCCCCCCCCCTCAAATTTCGACCGGCGATTTGAAAAATCTGAGAAATACTAGGTACTAGTATATGATAAAAACTTTCGATAAAAATTATTTTAATTGAGTGACGTAAACGAATTCCGCACATATGGACAACCAAGTTATCGCTCGACTTTGTGAAAACTCCATGAGACGACTGCATGAATAACCTATGTATGTTATTTAAAGCCTCGTTAATAAAATATCAAATATCAAATGTTTTTAGAAAACTAGTAGATGTCTATTTCTGAGGTCTGGAGTAATTTGCGTAAGAACGGCTTTTATTTTCGAATTATTAATTTACGAATATTAAAGGGAAGAATGTACCCTTTCGAAATCTGCCGTCGGAATTTTTGTCCGTTTTGACTACTTATAGGCGCTTGATGTAGAAAGTGGGCTTTTTTCTTCGATTGCGAGTGATTCAGTCAATTGTTAGTTCATCGATATTTATAAAAACATCCAGGCTTTAAAAGACAAACATTAGATTTTGTAAAAAAAAATCGACTCCATGGGAACCTCGATAGTTATGGCAAACTTTTGTTCTATATATCCTTAATTTTTTTTAATCCCCTGAGGGAATAAAATATGTTTAATTACCGGTATTTTGCGAGGTTTAAGCCTCAAAAACTTTTTTCTACCTATTCTGTGATTATTTTCCGCAGGGATACACCAATTTGAAAATGTGTATAATTTTCGGAATCTTTTAGTTACTATCGCTGATATGTGTACGTGCGTGCATGAATACACGCGTGTATGTACGCGAGTATGTGTGTCTGTATGTATGTCGAAACCACTTTACATATAGGAACAAAAAACAAATTTTATGACTTGCGCGTATTACAGTGCCTCGGTTGTCGGGTTGCAAACAGCCATTGTCCTCTCAAATGTATTCGGAAACACGTAACACATGCACTCATAATAGGTATATTCATGTATAGCAAACGACGTTTTGCACGCTTAGTGCTACCTACACTGCCAAAGAAAAATATGTAATTTAAATCGGATCTATTTAAATCAAATCGGTATTTTCCTTTTTTCTCGGCCTACTACTAGCCTGTTTGTTTCAAATACATGTCGTCATTTGTGCCAGGTATTCTTGTTGAATATGAAATATATTCAAAATTAATAAATAAATATCAGATCCGCGCACATTCCTCCTTTCAACGTATAGGAGAACGTATAGGAGGAATTTGAGTTTACGAAAAATTTAGTTGATTCAAATTAGAAAGAATCAAATAGGCGCATCTAGTTAATATCAATAGAATTTTTCTGTCAGTGCATGATTCGTATACTGGGTGTCCCATTTTAATCTTACACCTGATTTATCTCGAAAAAGACTGCTCCGATCAAGTTTTTAGTATAAAAAAACTTTAAGGGTTCAGAGGGGGCCATTAAAAAAATCTTTCTCTTTTTTTTAATGGGACCATGAATTTTTTACACCAGAAATGTTTAGGTCAGAATACCATTTTTTATCATTTTAGCGCTATCCAAAATGTACCACGAGGAGGGAAAGTCTTTAACATCCCCAGTGTAAGTGTGCGTATGTGAGTAGGTGTAAGTTTGTTTGGGTTTGTTTGGGTTATCGAACAAATCCAAACAAACTTACACCCACCTACACACGCACACACACACTAGGAATGTTAAAGACTGTACCTCCTCGTGGTACATTCTGGATAGCGCTAAAATAGTAGAAAAATGGTACTCGCACCTAAAATTTATGAACGTTATCAAAAAACTTATCTTTAAAAAGGTGATAGTTATGGCCTGACAAATTTTTTGTGAAAAAAAATCCTGTTTCCATTTTGTTAAACATGTCGGTCATCTTATCGTCGCTATTTTGCATTTTGAACGAAAAAAAATGTCTTTTAACGTCCGCCTTTGAACCCTAAAAGATCAATACTTGATCGGAGCAGTATTTTTCGAGATAAATCAGGTGTAAGATTAAAATGGGTGATCCGGAATACAAGACTTTTCAACTTTTAAAATTTACATCGATGCAACTAATAATCGAAGGAGGAACATACTTTGCACCATAAATTAGGGGAAGAATATAATAACGCATGGTACAATGATGTGCACTGCCGTCCAAAAGTATGGATACACCTAGAAAAATTTCGCGCCGCACTAAAAGTTTGATATCTCTGTGAAAAAAAAGATATCCGGATTTCCAAGGCGGCATTTTAAAAGCGACAAATGAAGCTTCACTTTGCGTTTTGGAAAAAAAATTCGATTTCTTTTAGACCCGGGGCGCCATTTTGAAAATGGCCGTTTTTTGGCTTTTTTGGCTGTTTAAAATCGGCTGCACGTCTTCAGGACATATTTTTGGCATTTTTTTAAAGAACCTTAAAAGATAGAGCAAAATAGCTATAGTTTCCTTTTTTAGAAAGTTTCGTACGATTTTTTTTCACCGAGTTATCGCATTTTTTCTCAAAAAGACAATTTTGAAAAGATGCTGCTGAAATGAGAAACTTTGAGGTTTAGAGAAAATTGCCAAAAGGAAAAGAAGTTGCGTTACATCGTATTGAATCGAGCAGAATTTTTTCAAATTTTTTTTCGAAATTTTTTTTTCAAAATTTATTGCTCCAACATTGAATAAAAAAAATTTGTTTTTCAATTTTTTTTTCTCAATTTTTAGCCGCATAAAACATCCACTTCTTACCTCTTACCTCATCTAAACACAAGGAGCGGATATAAAGCTTGTCTTTGTTTACATTTTACCTTTGTGGAGCGTAAAAAAGATTCTATTTCTCGCGAGTCGATATTCTATTTATCTTGTGTTCTTTTTCTCGCTCTCTTTTACGCTCGTCGTTTTTGTTTACATTGTTGATTCTTTGGAATAATGTGACGAGTGTCGCGCTGACAAAGCCAGTTAGTTGTGCGAAAACTTCGAACGCGAACACGTGTGGTCTACAATCGACAAGTTTTTACGCAATTTTTTTTTTCTTAACGGATCAAAATGGCACGGAAAAAAGAAATTCCACTGTATAAAAGAGGGGCTATTGTCGCGTTGCGCGATAAGGGATTGTCGTACATAGAAATTGCCAGACAAACTCGCGTGTCTTTGAAAGGAGTGCAGACGACCATCGGGAGATTTAAGAAGCCCGAGACGTATTTCAATCGCAATCGTCCGGGTCGACCCAAAGTGACAACGTCCTCAGACGATAAAAATATCGTCGTTACCAGCAAAAAAAATTGTCGATTAACAGCAACGGAAATCTGTGCCAAATTTAACGAACAAAGGGAAACCTCGATATCACTGACGACAGTGAAACGTCGTCTTAATAGTGCTGGCCTCAGACGCTGTGTCGCCGTGAGAAAATCTTTGTTGCGTCCGGCGAACAAAAAAACGATACGCATGGGCCCTGGAACACAAAAAGTGGACGATTAATCAGTGGAGAAATGTACTCTGGACGGACGAGTCAAAATTTTTGATCTTCGGTAGTCGTCGACGCATTTTTGTTCGAAGAAATCCTTCGGAAAAAATGGCACCACATTGTTTGATACCAACTGTCAAGCATAGCGGTGGCTCCGTTATGGTGTGGGGTTGCTTCTTCGGTCATGGTGTCGGAGACTTTGTGAAAATTGACGGCATAATGAGAAAAAAATAATATAAAGAACTTCTCATTAATCATGCGATTCCATCGGGTCTAAAAACGATCGGGCGTGGTTTTACCATGCAACAAGACAATGATCCGAAACACAGTTCCCGTCTCTGTCGAGAATATTTGGAGAACGAGGCAAAGAAAAAAAATCGTGAATATGGTGTGACCGCCACAATCACCTGACCTAAACCCCATCGAACTTCTCTGGGAAGAGCTCGATCGAAAGATACGAATGACCTGCCCTACATCGGCCGAAGATCTGTGGCAGAAACTGCAAGCTGCGTGGAGATCCCTCAGCTCAGCTCAGCTGGATTTATTAATCGATCGGATACCACGAATCGTTGATGCAGTGCTGAAAGCCAGAAGTGGGTTTTTCAACGAAAAGAGCGTTTAGATGAGGTAAGAGGTAAGAGGTGGATGTTTTGTGCGGCTTAAAATTGAGAAAAAAAATTGAAACAAAAATTTTATTTTATTCAATGTTGGCGCAAAAAATTTTGAAAAAAAAATTTGAAAAAATTCCGCTCGATTCAATAAGATGTAACGCAACTTTTTTCCCTTTTGGCAATTTTCTCTGAACCTCAAAGTTTCTCATTTCAGCAGCATCTTTTCAAAATTGTCTTTTTGAGAAAAAAATGCGATAACTCGGTGAAAAAAATCGTACGAAACTTTCTAAAAAAGGAAACTACAGATATTGCTCTATCTTTTAAGGTTCTTTGAAAAAAAAAAATGTCCTGAAGACGTGCAGCCGATTTTAAACAGCCAAAAAACGGCTATTTTAAAAATGGCGCCCCGGGTCTAAAAAATCGAAATTTTTGTTTCCAAAACGCAAAGTGAAGCTTCATTTGTCCCTTTTAAAATGCCGCCTTGGAAATCCGGATATCTTTTTTTTCACAGAGATATCAAACTTTTAGTGCGGCGCGAAATTTTTCTAGGTGGATCCATACTTTTGGCCGGCAGTGTATGTGTATGAAATGTGCGGATATGTAAAAGTAAACGAATACCAAAAAAAATATTTCAAACCGGAATATGTGTTTATTTTCGTGTGCGTGCCGATTTGTTTATGAATATATAGACGACGCGGTAAAAATAAGAGAATGGATTTAATTTGGTTTTCTTGCGCTGAATGCAATATAAATAGTTGCTTATATGAGTCATGAGTGGAGAATGTCGCATTAAACTTTTCGACCATAAAATGCCTCATTGTGCAAAAATCTCCCTCTGTTACAGAAACTTTTCATTTAATCAACAATACGCTTTTTTTATTCGTATATTTTATCAATTACATTGCAGAGTTTCACCCTTCTCTCGTCACTCATCTCGAATTATACAAAAATAAATGCTACCTCCTGGCCTGGAATAATGACTGTCACACATGTGCATAACGCCCCTAAGGGTCTTGTGAAAAATGACTGCATTTTAATTTTAAAAGTTCGTTTCTACGTTTTTCTGTGCGTCTCAAATGAAATGCTGAAATATATTTTAATAAGTGTCTGAAATAGAAAAAACCATCACCCGCGTAAATACATGTTGTGACAGTCGAAAGAAAAAATATTTTTCCTCCCCTATTTGACTCGGCATTTGCATGAATACCTATATTTTTTTTCAATTATGGATGAAACCCCCTTTTTTCGTTTAGCGACAAACTTTTCTCCGAATACGAGTAAAAGTATAGTGAAGGTTCAAAAAAATTAAAACCTCTTCGTACTATTATGATTCTTAATTAACGAATTTTATCAGAGCGTGCAATTGAATTCTTTCATAGCCGAAGAACAATTTGCGCGTATACTTTTTTTTTCATCAATCGAGTTTTCACATGCTTTATTGATGATACATTCGAACTTTTGAATACCAGAGTACTCCAAGAATGAAATTGATTTAACCTGGCCCCCTTAATCTGTTTCGAAACTCCAAACAGTCGCGTTTCGTATTTCAAGCTCAACTTCCTGGCTGTCACCTCGTTAATCTACTTACCTGCATAAATCAATAATAGTCTACGCGTTTCGTACCAGCCAGTCAAAACGCGAATCTACATTCAAAAAATGTTCAATAATAATTATCCCCGCTATGAATCACAGGCTGTATCTACAGGTATTTGTTGATTTTTACTTGCCCAGCAGGGCAGTCATATATCTCAGGAACGAATCTGTAAAAATCGTCGTAATTTTTTAGCGGAGCTGATTTGCACGGTTCTACTTTAAAAATAAATGTTTAGCATCGAAAGAGTCTAACTGTAGCACAAAAACTGTTTATCCTAATGTCCATCAGGGAATCAAAAGATGTAATTTTCGTAAAAGCAACAGCTATGGAAATAAGTTGACGAACGTAAATACAAACGATTTGAAGTGAGACGAAAAAATTGTCATACAACAACGTACTCGAGTTTGTACTCACTTCAGTCTCGGCTGAACGACTGAAATTCATTTAAAAAAAAGACAGAATAACGTAAAAAATCTTTAAAAAACGAGCTTTTATTTATAAAATATTGAACTGAAAAGTAAAAAATAATGTGTAGTGTATAAAGTTAAATAGTAAAGCTACAGAAGAACCCCATTCTTGGTCACTGATCAAAAGCAACACAGAACTTAAAAATTTGTTAATATTCCTTAAGCGCTTAGCGCTTTATTTCAAGTGACGTTTCACGCCTCAAGCTATTAAGAAAATATTTAAATTTTTTAAAGTTCCATGTTTATGTACGTTTTATTAAGTATTCATAGCTTTACTATTTAACTTCATACAGTAAATATTATTTTTTACGTTAGTTTTATTTTATACTTTTTAGTATTAGAATTTGTTTATTTAGTTTCCATGCCAGACCCCCATGCCATTCAAACATCGGCGTAATAAAAAACCTTGCCTTAGGGTATAAACATTTCGCGAGAAACTTTATAATAGTGTAATTTCTAAATAGTGGTCAAGTCAACAAAGATCTATCATTTGCCATTAAAATATTTCAATTTCCACCTCCCACCACCGTTATCGGATTCTCGTTATCATGTGTAAGGAAAAGTGCTCATGACAACAAAACAAATGAGCACAAACTCGACTGTCCTTACATTATTATGGAGTTGCATTGCCCACCCACCACCCCCATCATCAGACCAGCTCCATGATACCATATTATTGCATTGTCATCGAAGTTTCATAGGTATGCCAAATTTCAGCTCAATCGGATGCCATCAAGTGCTTGAAAAATGGATTACAAATTTTGATCCGGAGAAACATACGAACGAAGTAAGTTAACCCGTAATAGTCACACTGGGTCCACAGGACCCAAACAAAGTATTTTGGTGCCGTACAACTTTTTTTTCCAATAAAACATACATTTTTTCATATGCGTAAGCGTTGCATTCTTTCCTTTCCTTTCCTTTCCCTTCCTTTCCATAGAAACCGCTATGTCTATTTCAAAGTACATTGTTTCCAGATTATAAAACCATTTTTTTTTGTCAATAATTACAAGAGATACAGCAATTTTGTAAAAAAAAGTCATTTTTCACATTTTTTTGCATAATTTTTTTTGCTTATTTTAAATTTAATATTTGTTTTCTCACCAATATCCTTGTATTAAACAAGGTTCAAATTATACCTCAATATTTTTTTTCGTATCGCTCAATGCATTATTTCATTATTTATAACAATTTAACGCCTGGGTCCCATAGCCCCAGTATGACTGTAACGTGATTCTAGCTAAGTGTGACTACTAAGGATTAAATAAAAGGGTGGGAGTAAAAATGTCGAATGACCAAATATAGAACGACAAAGATTTCGAATCGACAGAATTATGAACTCTCAAAATAACGAAGGTTAAATTATTCGAAATTTTATCTTTCGACTGATAAAAAAATCGAATGACTATAAATCGAACCATTATTTATTGGAGAGGTAATTTATTCGAAAACGAATGTTCAGATATTCTGCAATTCGGAACATAAAAATACAGAATGGAAAAATGTAGAATACCCATATCTCCGAAACAGAAAATAGCAAGTGCCTAATATGCGTAATACCGTCTATGGCGAAAAGCAATATATCGAAACGCAAAATGTCGATGGCCCGAAATGTCGAATGCCGAAAGATCTAACGGCCAAAATGGCGAACGTGGTGGGGCCCGTCACGTGGGATGACTGTCTTACGATATTTTAGCCGACAGACCGCCAGCGCCATCTCGCAGCTTCACTCTGAGGCGCAAGTAACGTATTGCTCGATTCGCCATTCGGGCCGTTCTACATTTTGACCGTTTCTGCATTGTGAACCATCGCCATTTTCTTAATTCGGAGAATTGTCGTCTCGAATTATTTGGTGTTATGCATACAGTCCCATCGATTTTATGTTTTTCGATACTTTATTAAATCTGATTTTTGTTTTTCGCTATATTTCAACTTCCGAGATGTTCATATTCGTAATTGTTATTTTCGACTTCACAGACTCTAGTAAGATTGATCTATCTATATTCGAACATTCGTCATTTTCGAATTCGACATTTTGGCCCATCCGCATTTCGATCGTTCGACATTTTTCCCCCCACCCGTTGCTTAATATCAGATGGTGGACTATCTCGAGTTTTCCTATAGCGAGATCTGTTTTTCATTTTATACATTAATAACTAGTCGTAAGATGCCGCCACTGCAAAACTTTTGGTTGCCTAGCCACAAACATAGCACAACAGTGAAGTGATGTTACTTTTCGCCGGCGAGAAAATATATTTTTGTGTTATAAAGTGTTGGTTTCTTTAAGGTAACTCCAAATGATTTATGTTTTTGTTATTTGTTATGAACTAAAGTATTTGCTGTACTCAATAAATATATAATGTTCGCAAAAACAGCAATATGTACAAAAATATTCGGCCATATTCGGTTCATATTTGGCCATGTCAAATCTTAATGTCGTATACTTAAGGGGCTATACCAGTGTGAACGCTGAAAATTTGGGTGATTGTCGGGATTTGTTTGGAAGAAAAGTACTCAATTAAATGTTTCGGAAAATTAAGAATGTATTTGGCTATATTTGACCTATATTACATAATTTTTTCATAGAAAAATATTGAGATTCAAGCGACTTATGCGCTGCCTTCGGAGGTGCCAAAAAAAGTTCATCCACTGCTGGCATGATTCTGGCCGATTGACTAGCTGAAACCGAAAAAGGAAAATAAATTCATTAAACTGGAAGGTATTTCCTGTACAATGTACAATGTACAATGTACAATGTACAATGACGTAGGATTTTCGAAAAATATCAAAATCTAACAAAATGGCGTAGTTATGAAAAAAACGTCTGTTTTCTTGCCTATAAAATGATCGTTTTCTTCAATGTCAAATCGTCAATTTCCATGCAATCAAAAATATCCTACGTCATTGTAGAGTAAATATATACAAGAGTATTCAGTTCAAATTTCAAGTCAATCGGATAATTGCTCTTTGAGTTACAATGTCAGCAAATTCGAAAAATCTCATTTCAAGAAAAACACGTTTAAAGATTTAACTATCGATTTTTGCGATATAAAATTATTTTTGCCATAAAAACTGCTAATCAGATATACCTGGCCTATCCAATAGACCCTCCTCTTCCTCGAATAATGCCTGCTCAGAAGCTGAAGCTTTTCACACCGGTATAGCCTCTTAAGCGAGCCTAATAGTGAATATCCGTTTACGTCAAAATTATTTAACAATATATACAAAGTTATATTATTATACAAAATTATAAAACAATAAACGTTTCGTTCTATTCTGTATAAAAATAGTCCGCTACTATCACATATATGAAAAATGGAGTTTGGGTCCTTATATCAGATATCCGATAATGGGCACCCTTTTTTAAAACCACGATTTTTGTCATTTCTTATAGAACAAAATACAACTTCTTATAGAACACAATACAACTCAAAATATGCAAAAATAATGTGTATAATAATTATTAACATCTTGTTGTATATGAAATGTAGATAATAAAATCGTTAAATTAGAAGGTCTTAGCAATTGCTTACTTTTATGTCAATCTCAAATAAAAGTATCCCATATATGGTGCCTCTCCCCTATAGCAAGTTCAATTGCTATGATTGTCAAGTCGAGCATAATTCGTTTGCCGGGAGGCTAGTTGGTAAACTATTAGCGAACGTTCGAACACTACATGGAGAGTGATGGAGCGTTGAGTTCAAACGTGACACAAATTTCCCGAACAAATATCACGCTGCAAATTGCCGTTATCCCGCGGTGAGGATCGTCCTTAGTCACTAGATAATTAATCAAGCTTGCTCTCCCCTCCCCATCCTTCTCTCTGGTGGTCCTTATCTCACCGCCTCTCTTTCCTCCATCCGAATTCGACCTAGAGCTAAAAGCCGAATGGCACATCGAACCAATATTAGCACTGTTGGATAGTACCTGCCGTGTCAAATGCCTCTTGACTAACTCAAGACCCCACACTTGTCATCCATCCAGTCCTCTTCATCACACGAAATGGTTGGTACAGTAGCAGTATGGAATAAGGGATTTTTTCTACGAGAAACCTAATTGTATATTAATAAAAGCGTCCTCTAGGTATTTTTCACACGAACTTAACGCGGTAGGGGAGGGAGGCCCAAAGTGGGCACTCAAAGGGAAATAAAAAAAGCGGTTATAAAATGTCATATATAAACAATTTTCGTTTGCTATCGAGTGCTAAATTTTTCGTAGTTTAATAGTACATTCACACATTTCCAGTAAATCTTAAAAATGCAAATAATAAAACCAATTTAAAAACTTTAAGTAATGCCCGCTTTGCCCAGGGAGGTCGCCTAAAGCGGGCACGGTTTCTGGGCAAAGCGGACACGTAGAGGGTAAAGCAAGCACCCTGTATTTTTTACTGCAATTAGGCATAAATAAGAAGAAAATAGGGAATCATGGGGGGGGGGGGGGACTATGCACGTACCCACATATTTTATTGCAGACAAATCATTATTGCTATCATAAAAGAACAAAACCTTAACGCGTCTTCTTAACAGTCAGTAAACTTATTTTTTTTGCATTGCGAGGCCAGAAATGGCGGCATCTCTACAAAGCTCAAATCTAATCTGAAACGAAAACAAAAAATATTTTTTTCAAATATATCCAACTGGCTATGAGTTCACGATCCACTTTTCGAAATTTCGAAAAATGACAGCTTCTCCAAAGAAAACCTCATTTTCTCTTGAAAAACAGCATTCCTCTGAAGAAAACCTCATTTTCCTCTTGAAAAACAGCATGCCAGTCATTATTATCGACAAATGGTTCATCAAATTGAAAAATGCTGTCGTGAACCGAAAATGACGACTGTTTGAACGCTAACTGTGCAAATTCAAGTCGATAGTGTGAAAGTTACTCAATATATCAATCCCGCTGTGCCAATATATGTAGATTCGAGATAATCGCGTTCAAAGTTTTGGTACATATTTTACACGAGTTTGTGAAAGATTGTCGTCTTACTCCTAGTCAGCAATTCCGGCACCATATAAGTGTCCTTCCTTATCATCGAGATCGTGTTGCACACTTAATCTATGCAATCTGCAGGCAGTTCGGGCCTCTTTTGAGTGTTCTTGTGCTTTGATGTCCGCTTTCGTTACACGCGAATCATCCTTAATGATGTATTGCCCGAACATTCCCTACCATAAGTGAGTTTCGGTGAGAATTTTGAGTATTTTGCGATAACATTAAAATCTGAACAAATCAACCGTATTGAAGATGCTAAGAACATTGGTTTTGAATAATAAAAATTCCAAAAATTTATAAATAAATTGTTCAAACAAAAATTTGTTGAAAAAATTCCGGTAAACTTGATTTTTTGTGACATTAAATGAATGATGATATTTTCTAAGTACATATGATTTTTTTAAAGAACTTTCTTTCTAAGTGGAAAATCCCATTTTCAGAATTTTTCGGAGACTGTGCCTATGACACGGTTTGTTCAATACCCCGGACATTTCTGAGATTTAATATGGAACATTGTTCCGAAAACATTTTGACAATTTATGACATTTCATCCATTTTTTTAATTAAAAAAATTTAAATGAAAATCGAAAGACAATTCTTAAAAAATTCATACCTATTTAGAAAAATCTACGAATTCATTTTATGATAGAAAAAAGTAGTTCACCGGACATTTCTTGAACAATTTGTTTTTTCAACAATGTATTTATAACTTTTTGCATTATTATTACCCGAAATTAATATTCTTAGCATCTTCAATGTGGTTGATTGAAAAAAAAATTATCTCATCGCAAAGTACTCAAAATTCTCGCCGAAACTCACTTTCGGTAGGAAATGTACGGGCAGTATATATCCTTAAGGGGTCTTCTCACTTAAGACGCTAAAAAGGCTATTTTCATGAATTTTTTCGATAGGTTTATATTATAAATATTGATATAAAAGTTGTTACACTTAATAAATACCCTTTCGAAATACATAAACAAAATTTCATTTATTTTTTTAAATCCCTATTTATTGACGGAAATGGTAGCTAAAAAAATGTCCTAAAAAATTGTATGTCTGCGCTGTTGATGAAATCTCGGAGATGGATCATCGGAAACAAAATAATTAAACGGTTTTAGATTCAGTATGTTAATGGCTATAGCGCATACCATACGATTTTTGATATATGCAAAAATAACAAAATGGCGAACATTTTTCGAAAAAACATAAAAAACGTGTTTTTTTAAATCGTTTTTGGGGAAAAAAATCGTAAATATCAAAATTTAAAAAATCCTTGATATGCGATATATCTATAGTTGTAAAGAATATGTGGTTAATATTTCGTAAGGATTGGTTCAGTAGTTCCGAAGATTTTATCAACAAGCCGTCGAAAATCGTTGTTTCGAGAAAAAGGCGTTTAAAGTTTGTTTGGTTTGCATAAATATAATACATAACATTTTTTTTTAGGAATTTATAAATAAATCCATGGAAATAACCTTTTTTAGCGTCTAAAGTGAGAAGACCTCTTAACCCAAAGCAGACTGTTCCACTAAAATAGGTGTAAGTTCGTCAATTATAGAATATCAGAGTTCGATTGGTCTTAAAATATTCTTGACAGTTCACACTATAACAATATGCAAAAAGCGATTTTTTGAAGTTTCCAGAGAGGGATACCTCCTTTAAAAAAATGTACAATCTCCAGCGCTCGAGTTTAACAATAATGGGTCCCTGTAAACATTTAACCTTCCGAAGTTTTTTCTCCTTTTAATCTGCGTCGATCTGGCTTGCCGTCCGACATCGGACATCCTGCTGCAATATTGCAATTTAGCATACGTAGACGTGGCTGGAGTATCGGCACATGCTAGAAGTTCCTTTTGCAAGTCCGAACAGAGCGTCAACGGAAAACCTCGGTGGAGAAGACATGGCGTCTCTCTTTGATACCTCAAATACGCGATATTGTGAGATCCACTAGAAACTGGGTGCACGAGTGTCAAACAGATTTACGTACAGAGCACATATTACTGCAAGGATTCGTTTTGAACTGGGAATACCCTCGAATTTTTCTTTTCTTTCACTCTTCTTTCCAGTTCTTCATTTTGCTCTGACTAATAATAGTTTCGGCTACTCTCATCTGCGCACTTGAGCCGCAATAAAATGCAAATATTCCAGTATACGGGAGAGGCACCATATATTAGATACATGTGTTTGAAATTGAAAGAAAGTGAGCAGTTATTGCTAAGTCCTTCAAATTTTACGATTTTATGATCTGTATGCCATATACAAGAAGATACTGATAATTATTTTACACGTTACATTTGAATATTTTGAGTCATATTGTGTTTTACAAAAAATGACAGAAATCATGGTTTTCAAAAAGGTTGCCTATAATCGGATGTCCGATATAAGGACCTAAACTCGCTCGCGCAGACTTGTGTTGAGTGGTCTTCAATGAAATGTGCTTCTGAAATGTTTCATTAAGGCCTGAGGCCACTCTAGAGGCCAAAAAGGGGCACATATTGTGATTTTTTTTCAGCGAAACCATAAAATAAATGGAAATTAAAAAAGAAAGGTTTGATTATACGCGTAATTGACTATACAAAATTATTTTTTTACAGCGATACATGTCAAAATGGCTACTGCGCAGCAATTTTCCGATAACGGCATTATTTCTGGAAGGTCACAGCCGGACCAACAGCCCCTACAATTTTTGAGCTATGATGAGACACTAAAGTCTTTTCGATTACATATAAGAATAGCTATAGTAGTACGTAGGATTTTTTGATATATTGTGTTTTTGTCAAAATGGCACATTTCTGAAACAAAAAGTCTCAAATGCCATGAGAAAATTGTCGGAAAATTGTTTATTAAAAAGGAACTATGCAATATAATTTAAAAATCCTACGTAGTGCCTTACAAAATGTAATTCTAAATATAGAGTTAAAATTTCAAGTGAATCGGTTGAAATTTTGTGAAATGGGTTGAAGTGAACCCTTTTTTAGCTATACTATCGGAGGAAATGATTTTGAGCCATCCAGAAATAGGCGTGGCCGTTAAAGGGTTAAAGTTAGTAGAAAGTTACGACATGAATAATGTTTCAATACCTTACTCTTCAACAATCTTCCAAAATCGAGTACTAAGAGATTTTTCACACCCACAATCTTTTGGAGTATAATTTTATAGGTAGTAAGGGACCTTCTTAACAAAAAAAAAATCGATTTTTGAAAAATCCTAGAGTGACCTACGGGCTTAAGAAACACGTAGAATTGTGTTGAAGAGCATTAATACTGACTTTCAAGTAAATCTGACCAGATTTCTCTTTTATCATACAAACTTTGCCACCGCCTTTCGCCCCTTAGGAGTTGGATTTCTAAAAACGCTGAAATACGTGCTTCATGAATTGTGTCGCGAACCACAAATGCCAAATTTCCAGTCAATCTGACCAGTTTTTTATTTATTTTCATACAAACTTTGCCACCTTTTTTCTCCCGTTAAGGGTCGACTTTCGGAAAATCCCTTCTGAAATAGTGCCTACATAATAAAATCAACATGCCCTCCAAATTTCACGTTTCTACATTTAGCGGTTTAGCCTGGGCGATGATGAGTCAGTCAGTCAGTACTTTTGCCTTTTATATATATAGATAGATAGATTAGGGGACTATTTTCATTTAAAATGAAACAAAACGTTTATTATTTTATCTTTTTCATTATCAATCAGTCTTTATGAGTTAATCTTTTATGAGGTAGGAACATTTTGGCCCAAACGGATATTCAATATTACGCTCGATTAAGTATCCGATATTAAGTTTGTCATCGCTAAATATAAACAGTAATATTTTTGTACACATTGCTATTTTTGCAAACATTATATATTCATTAAGTAAAATAATTGCTACAGTTCATTAATGTAAAAAAAACGTAAATCATTTGTACTTACCTTAATGAAAACACACTTTTTAACGCAAAAAATATTTTTTCACACCCGCGCAACGTACCACTAGTTCACGGTTGAACCGTTTTTGTTGCTAGACAACCAAAAGTTTTGCATTGGCGACATCTTACGACTAGTTGTCAGTGTATAAAATCAGAAACAGATGTCGCCATAGGAAAACTGGAGATAGTCGACTACCCGATATTAAGGGGTCTTCTCACTTTAGACGCTAAAAAAGGTTATTTTCATTAATTTTTTGTGATAGGTTTATATTATAGATATTGATGTACAAGTTGTTACACTTAATAAATACACTTTCGAAATACATTTTTTTTTAAATTTATTCAAGTCAGTATTTATAGACGAAAATGGTAGTTAAAAAATGTCCTAAAAAATTGTAGGTCTGCGCTGTTAATGAAATCTCGGAGATGGATCATCGGAAACAAAATAATCAAACGGTTTTAGATTCAGTATGTTAATGGCTATAGCGCATACCATACGATTTTTAATATATGCAAAAATAACAAAATGGCGGACATTTTTCGAAAAGAACAAAAAAAACGTGTTTTTTCACCGTTTTTGGCAAAAAATTGGTAAATATCAAAATTTTAAAACTTAAGTGGTTAAAATTTCATAAGGATCGGTTCAGTAGTTTCGAAGATTTTATCAACAAGCCGTCGAAAACCGTCGTTTCGAGAAAAACGCGTTTAAAGTTTGTTTGGATTACATAAATACATTTAAAAAATTTGTTATGGATTTCGAAAGTGTATTTATTTAGTGTAACAACTTTTATATCAATATCTCTAATATCAACCCATTTTGAAAATGCATGAAAATAGCCGTCTAAACCGTTTTCTAGCATCTAAAGTGAGAAGACCCCTTAAGCAACTAACCGATACATGGTGCTTCTCCCTTAGCACTCTGTGGTAGCCTCTAAACCCGATCAACATTTCAGTTGAGGATTTTCAGCTACGAGATATTTTTAGACATGGTTTTCGTAGGGCCATGGGGCTGTTGCATTATTGCTCTTATTACGAGAATCCTCAGAGTCCACGTGGTCAGTAGGAAACATACCTGCTTATGATTTCAATCATTTGTAGACGTTTAAAAACTATTCATTTTTTGGTATTTATTTCCTCGTAAAGAATATTGGATGATTTTTAATTTTTTAGTTTCATTTTGTAGTTAGTCGATTGGATATGATTATTGGTCAATGGTTTGCCATCATAAGTCTCAGCTACACGCAAGCTTCGAATAATTAGCGAGATTATTATTTGCCTAGTGTATCGTGGTCTAATTGGTAATTACTGTCATTAACTTTTGGCATTACGTAAGATAATTGACCAATTATAGCTTGTTAGAGTAACTTGTCCCGACATAATTACAATTATTTTCCGGCATCCCGAACCTTTGGTGTATGCCCCCTAGGCATCGAAAAGTATACTTTAACTCATTAGATCCGTGTGCGCGTAGCTAGGCTCAACTTTGTATCGTATCATCAAGCAACCTCGGTTGTTTTTTATTTGCTATGCATTGAGAAGATACATATCGTTAGGTATTCAATGAATGTTGATGAATTGGTATTAATTATATTCGATTATTAAGTTTTGCTGGCGTTCGGGATATTTATATATTTGTATCTTTCAACATACAAATTATACATTCATTTCATACGATTTCACCACTTTACATCAGCTTTCATATTTGGATTTATGTATTTTAAAATTTACCAAAACGCCGGTAGACTAGTTGATAAAGTTTTTATTCTTCAAGTATGAGAATACCGAATGTTTTCTACAATTACATTGAAAAAGAACATTGTACACATTTGAAAAAAGATTATTCCTCCATTCGCTAAACCTGATTTGTACCTGAAAAATTATTTACAATTTTGATCCCATTGAATTACCAATCCAACAACTATAAATATGATTTTCCCATTGCTAGAGGCAGCGAGGGCAAACGCCAGTTTTGGAAATGCAGTTTAGAAGACCGTGCCATACCTCCACCATTTTCAACGATGAATAAAAAAAAATACTATGTATAGCAAAAAGTAGTAATAAAACATCTTAAGTCTCAAGAATGGTGAAGAAATCTTTGCTTTTAAAAAAAAGTAATGAAAATCAGCCATTTTTCTCCTCGCCTAACGGGTTCTCCCCAGTCGAAAGGTATACTTGAGTCACCACGGTATGAAAAGACGCTGATAACGGAAATACGAATATATTGATGAGATTGAAGTTTGCATCGTTGGAATACAACGAAAATTATTATTTTTCAATTACTCGAATTTCTTTTGGCAAATCTTCACTGTAAAAAACGTCATTAAATTTACTATACTTTTATAATGGAAAATTCCTAAACTCGGAATATCAAACGCAAATTCGCACTTCAGTAATGGAAACTTCAGTAATGTAAATGAATTTTCATAGATTCGTATACATTTTAATATATGGGACATTGAATATCAGTATGCTGCGTATGATTTTTTCAACGCGCATCATAATAATACAAATATTTGTTTGATTAATACAACAAACGTATATGATTTTATTATTTACACAAAAAGTATTAAAACCGCAATATGACTATTATTTTTAACTTCATTCTGTTGAAAAGTACAATACCTTGTACATTGAATATTACAAAACGCTGTTTAAAGAAATATGAAATTTAAAATACTATGGCAAATGAAATTTTAAAACAGTATATGAATGAATGTTTAGGCTTCAGTGTTGTAAAATTCAATACCGGACCTACATTTCATACGATTTTACATTTCGTAATACGTACGAATTGAATATTAATACACTATCTACAATTTTTCAAGGCGTCTAATAGAAAAATAAATATTCTTAGTTGAAAAATACAACAAACGTTTTGAATATATAAAATGCAGACAATGTAAGAAAATTACAAACTGACTCTGAATTTTTACCATACTTGGTTCAGGAGTATACAATGTTTTGTGCACTGAATATTATGATAGACTGGAGAAAATTAAGAAATGAAAGAACATTTACAATATGAAGGCATGTACATTTTCTGATTTAGTATATGAGGCATTCCACGTCACTTCAACCAGTAAAAAAAATCCACAAATAATTTTGAAAAATCGAGTTACTTTATTGAAAAATATTCACCGAGTGTCGAAATTTTCTAAAAATTATTGACGTTTTTTCTTGTTGATTACCATTTTTTAATATTTTTCCATTCAACTGGCTGTATCTTTGGCAGGATTTGACATATTTACATTCGTAAAAAACGAAAATGTGCGTTTTTTTATAGCCTTCCAGAAAATTTAGATTAATTTAGATTTTATTGAGCCAGTCGAACGTCTGTTTCAGGGCAAAATATGCAAAAACATTATTTTTCTCAAGGAAAAGCACTCGTTATTTTATTTTTCAGAATTTCCCCCAATTGTAAATACGAAAAACGGATTTTTGGTATTTGTTATATTATGGGATTCACCGGTGCGATGGTCTAGTGGTTACCGTGCTCGCCACTAAACCAGCGGACCGGGAGGTCGCGGGTTCGAATCCCAGTCGCGTACATTTCGTCGTAAAATGTTTTTCTTCGGCATTTCGCGGCGAAATAAGACTAGTTCCACGACTGGGAGGCGAACTCGATGACCGGCTGTATTGGTGTAGGTTTTCCGCAGTTTATACCCATGACAGAAATGTCATGATGAATATAATACAGAGGGGGAAGTCGGTTGCGGCCGCAAGAGGAGGGAACAGGGAGAAAGATGGAGAAGAAAGAAGTAAACAGTAGAGGAAAGAAACGAGCACAATGAGGGAACGAATAGGTAACAAACGCGAAAAGCGTGTACCTAAGGGAAAAAAATATCATAGGATTCATAAACACCGTAACAGCTATTTTTAATTTTTTAAAATTTTTATTAATATTCGATTGAAGAGTGTGGAGCACTCCAAGGCCAATACATGTGACATACATGTCATATGTATTTCAAAAACCTGGTAAACATACGAGTACTCCACACCCTTCAATCGAATATTAATTTAAAAAAATTTAAATAAAAATAGCTGTTACTTCACGGTGTTTAGGAATCCCATAATATAAAAAATACCAAAGATCCGTTTTTCGTATTCACAAGTCGGGGAAATTCTTACGCATAAAATAACGAGTGCCTTTCCTTGAGAAAAAAAAATATTGTTGCGTATTTTGCCCTGAAACGGACATTCGACTTGCTCGATAAAATCTAAATTAATTTTTTTCTGGAAGGCTAGAAAAAAACGCACATTTTCGTTTTTCACGAATGTGAATACGTCAAATCCTGCCAAAAATACAGCTATTTGAATGGAAAAATATTAAAAACGTCAGAATTTTTTTTTAAATGTCGACATTCGGTGAATATTTTTCAACAAAGTAACTCGATTTTTCAAAATTATTTGTGGATTTTTTTTTGCTGGCTGAAGTGATGTGCAATGCCTCATATGTTTATTCTGATAGTCTGATTTAATATATAATTCAGTGCAGAAAACTTCAAATTCGTGCTTTGGTCAGCATGTTAAATCAAATCATAAAAAACGTATCGAGCAACACCAAATCTAAAGTAAGTGGTGAACACTCGGTGCGATGGTCTAGTGGTTAGCGTGCTCGCCACTAAACCAGCGGACCGGGAGGTCCCGGGTTCGAATCCCAGTCCCCGTACATTTCGTCGTGAAATGTTTTTCTTCGGCATTTGGCGGCGAAATAAGACTAGTTCCACGACTGGGGGGCGAACTCGATGACCGGCTGTATTGGTGTAGGTTTTCCGCAGTTTATACCCATGACAGAAATGTCATGATGAATATAATACAGAGGGGGAAGTCGGCTGCGGCCGCAAGAGGGGAGAACAGGAAGAAAAAAGGAGTAAACAGTAGAGGAAAGAAACGGTCACAATGAGGGGAAGAATAAGTAACAAACGCGAAAAGCGTGTACGTACGGAAAAAACAAATAAGTAAGTGGTGAATTAACCGAACAAGCAGCCAAGTCTAATTAAACCCACATAAACTAAAATCTATGCGCATAATTTTGATATATCCACAACTGATACTTTTGAATAGGTATATGATTTTGCCAGGACTTTGGTATTACAGCATTACTACACATTACTTAGACATTCAAAACGTAGTGTATTAATTTTTAAATAACGATTATTAGTTTCCACAGACTGAATCAGTAAAAAGAATTCGGGAATTTCTATATTAAAATTCATACAGAGTTTATTAAAGACGCAGAAAGTAAATAATAACAATTACACTAACCTAACACCGTAAAACTAATACACTTTTCTATGACAAATTTTCTTTTTTTTTATTTAAAAATACAATCTGTGCATATTCATTTCAATAAGCTTATAATAGATACCTTGCGATGCGTATATAATTTTTCCAGTACTTAAGTGTTGCGATATTACTGAACGATTATTAGACATTCGAAAAGCAGTGCATTGATTTTCAAACGACAATATTAAAATTCATAAACGGTATCTGTAAAAAAGACTTCCTGCACTTTTATATTAATTTTAATAGATTTTTTTTAAACTGTTCTTTACGAAAAACCCTCGATCATTTTTTAAATAGCTCATTTAGAGATCTAGCATTTCAATTTGCAAAGGAAGACTGTGAAATAATAAAAAATTCGAAATAAAAATGTGAAAAACAAATTTTCGTTGCATTCCAACGATGCAAACTTCAAGACCATATACATTGGGCGTTTCCAAAAAAGAATGGGTACGCAATTTCCTAACATGTGAAAGAAGAAATTGTAAGTGTGGACAGGGAAATGTTGTTGGATAGCTTATTAACGAACTTACTATTTATTTTTCATTCGCAATTTGAGCGGCATTCTAGCACGAAATCTCCACCGACAAAAAACACAGCATCACAATCGGCCGTTTGAAGCGGAATTCTGGCGTTCATAGCAAAAGGCAAAGGCGAATGGATAACTGAAGTAGTAGAAGCACAAAGATTCTGTGCCTCAAGTCGTTTTCGATGCTAAAAAACTTGCTTATGAAGATGTGTCCTGTGATGAGTTATTGGAGCGCTGACGCAGCGCTCCAACTAACTTTAGTTATTGTTGAGACTTTCGTTGTTACTTTTTGTAAAGCCACTCCGTGGCTGGCTTTACACACAACAACAACAAAAGTCCCAAGCAAGCATTTAGAACTTTGCACCAAAAGCAAACAGTAATGCCATTGTCATATTATGAATCACAACAAATGTGAGTATGTGCGATGACAATTACCTCAGCGGTCTGCTAATGATGCGAGTGATGGGATTTACAATTGGACTCAATGCCGATGCAAAGGGCCACAAAATCAGCGCATAGAGGTAGCTGACGAGCGTGAAATGGAAGCATCGAAGAAGGGTGACAACTTTGCACAGCAGGCCAAAAACAAGCTAAAGATATTACTCCTGCTGGGAAAGGATTGCCATATGGGGTAGGAATCTAGAATGAAGGTAGGGGAGAGTGGGGTACAATGTATCACGGGGCACTGTGAGCTAGATGCGATTTCTCGGAGGTTTGTAGCTCGTAAACTCCAAATTTCTTTGTGATGGAACGCGATTTATATTGCGTTTCGTCAGGCCTAAAACAAAGTCGATAGCAGCTCGCAAAGAATTATTGAAAATTAAAAATTAATTTGAGGCTTCGAAGAAAAATATTTCGCTCGCCGGAAAAACGTAAAATATAATGTAACTTTCGATAGCGGCTCGGGTCCCATGTAGGGTGATCGGTAGTGGCCAACAATTGGCCGATGCTCAACGCCGAGCTTGCCAACATTGGCATTCGAGCTTGGCCCGATCATCGACCAAGCCTCGGATGATAAGAGCGGCCCGATATTCGCAATCAATATTGGCCCTAGAATGGCTTATGAGAATCGGCCGAGCATCGCGTAGGAGTTCATTCGAGAATCGGCCAACAATAAGTCCCCGTTAAGATTGCCATCATTGGCACTCGAGCTTGGCCCGATTATCGACCGAGTCTTGGCGGATAATTGTGACCCGATATAGATCACCAACACTGGTCCTGCACTGCTAAAAAAAATGAATTATTTTTCTATTGTAATTCGTCATTACCTGGTCTTGCGAAACGATTAGTTCGAAGAAAATATTTTACCTATATGGGACTCGAACCTTGAGCGTACCTACTCATAGCCAAGCACGCTGCCCCTATGATACCGAGTGCTCGTAACATTTGAATCGCAGATATGATATAAGAGACCAAATGGATTCTCATCATTATTTGTATCACATAAACTATATCAATTACTTAATATCATTGTGATAATTAGAGAGTGTTATCGAATGACATGACATAGAATTTCCAAACCTAACCTATATATATAATTTCTCTCTCTCTCCACCCTCTCTACCTCCACAACCCTTTAATACCTGTGTTGCAATGAAGACAGACCATTAGTTCATTAGTGCAAGTTTAATTTGAATAAATAAATATGTTTAAAATGAATAATTCCAATAATGGAATGCAGTAGGAAAAATTTGATTTCACGAAAAATCTAGTTAATTCAAATAAAAAATAAATGAATAGACGCGGTAAGCTAATATTAATTAACATATAAATTTAAAAAAATAATAAATAGTATTTAATTTAATTATTAATTTAATTAAATTAGTTAACATATAAATGGTTCATAAAAATCGGCAGAGTATCGTGTATGAGCTCGTTCGAGAATCGGCCAACAATGAGTGCATTGATTTGGTAGTATATTTGTTAAGAATAATGTCTAATGGACTCGTAAAAAGTATTTATCTCGTCTCTCAATGACTTCGAAGCGAAACAATGAATCGTCAATATACGAATTGCGCTTCGATCATGCGTTACTCGGCCGAACATTGGCCTCATATCGGCAAAAACATGATTGGCGAGTCTATACTTCGCCAAACATCGACCTCGTATCAATAAGCCAATGATTAGAGAGCCTATATTTGGCCGAACATTGGCCTCGTATCAGCAAACCAATGATTGGCGAGTCTATACTTCGTCAAACAACGGCCTCATATCGATAAACCAATAATGAACGAGTCTATACTTGGCCGAACATCGGCCTCGTATTGGCAAACCAATGATTGGCCAGTCTATACTTTGCCAAACATCGGCCTCGTATCGACAAGTCAACGATTAGCGAGTCCATGTTTGGCCGAACATTGGCCGCGTATCGGCAAACCAATGATTGGCGAGTCTATACTTCGCCAAACATCGGCCTCGTATCGACAAGCCAATGATTAGAGAGCCTATATCTGGCCGAACATTGGACTCGTATCAGCAAACCAATGATTGGCGAGTCTATACTTCGTCAAACATCGGCCTCGTATCGACAAGTCAATGATTAGCGAGTCTATGTTTGGCCGAACATTGGCCGCGTATCGGCAAACCAATGATTGGCGAGTCTATACTTCGCCAAACATCGGCCTCGTATCGACAAGCCAATGATTAGCGAGTCTATATTTCGCCGAACATTGGCCACGTATCGGCAAACCAATGTTGGCTAGTCAATACTCAGCCGAGCATTGGCGTACAATTGGGTAATCGATCATCGCCCCGCCAACATTGGTCCAAGTATTGGCCGTTACGGTTCGATTGGCGAAACCTACATGGGGTTTTCGGTCCTAATCGATAGTTTTATTATTCATGATGAGCACCGTGACTTGTGTTTTTCCATTCGTAGTTTAATTAATAGTTATTTTCATAAAAAAATAAGTATTTAACTAGTAGGGTACAATGTATCACCGAGATGTGGGGCACAATGCCCCGACTCCCAATGACGAAACAAAGAAGTGACGACGCTCCGAAGAAGCGCAATGTGTCAGGGGCCGCTGTCAACGACGTGCGATTTGTAAAAATAAGACGTTCCTGTGACATTACTGATTTTATACTGATATTGTTTGGGTTCGTACTGTTATGTGTAAAAATCTGTTATCTATGTTAGAAAAAAATACAAGAGTTTCAACCGCCGCATTGTACTCTACGTTTCGCAGTAGTTGACACACTGTACCCACCTATGTCATACATTGTACCCCACCTATGGGGTAGAATGAGCCAAGCCGCACATTTTTTTCGATCCCTTCATTTTGATATTTGATATCTTTCTTTTTTAAATATGGGAGCCTTATTGTACGCCCAAAGGTCTATACAATCAGTTATTACCTTTGTTTTTCTAATCAGACTACTTCGATTAGAGCAAAAATTCGTTAGAAAAAAAGTGACACACTGTACCCCACCTTCCTCTACAATTTTTTTTTAATGTTTAATTCAATTCACATTACAAAAGGTCGCATTCATTTCTTTGCTAACTTTATTATCTCGCAATCTATCACATGCCATTCCATCTTCGTCCCTCATTGAAACTGTCTTTTATTATTTCATTACTTATAGAGTTTGCAAACAAATAAGTGAGACCTTTTTTCATCCTCTCAAAGCAACATTTTTTCCTGGAGCTGAGATTCATAAGAAAACCTTTTTCTTGGAAAATTTATTTTCTAAAATCCATCGGTTCGGCACAATTGCCATTTAAGACGATGTGTCACAAGCTGGAAATTGTCGACGCGGCTTCCCGCGGCGTCACGGCGCGGCAGTAGTGCAGAGCTCGCAGTTTCCAGCTACGAGCCCCCGATGGCGCAGCGCACATTTTATATAGGGCCTCGATGCCAGGCGCTACGCGGAAGAGTCCAGGCCCGATAGGCGACGGTTGCTGCGCGTATGTGTATTTGTTACACCGGCCACGTGCAGAAAAAAAGAAGTGATCTTTTCGCACGCGGTTCGGTCGTAACGAACACATTGGCTGTATGTGTGTGTATCGATCGATCGATCCACACACCTAGTCTTAGACGATCGTGCTACGCTTCTATGCTTGAGACCAAGCATGAGGCGTGAATCTGCTCTGCGTGCAGAGTCCGGTAAAAATGGTTGCCCAATCATTGCTCTTGCGAAAGAGCGATGCAATTAATTAATAATTATGTGAATGAACCCAAACAAACTCACATGCATATATATATATGTATATAAATGCGTCTGGCAATTCCGCCCCGATTCAAGAATTATAAACATATTCAGCAAACGACGTTGCTAGAGAAGCCCGCTCTACAAAAAAGAGATGATATTTTATTATATATTGTTTAAACAATATAGCTACACCGTTTTTCTCAGTACGGTCAGAAACTCGATTTCGATCGGAATTTATAGATAACATTATCGTTAAGAACGCGCTCTGTCAAAACGTAGTGACATTAAACAATTTTATTGAATTTTTTAAACAAATGAATTTATTATACACGCATTTTCTGAACGACGCGTATCATTGCTGAATTCGATTTCATCTGATTTCTCCAGCAATCGAGATCGCTAGAAACTCGCTCCATAGAAGAGCGGTAAAATAACGCGATTTTAAATTGTTTAAACAAATATGCTTAAGCAGTATGTATATTTTCGATGCCGTTTGCCTTCGATGAATTCAATGTCGGCCAAATTCTCGAGCGAACGGAATCGCTGGAGACTTACTCGCTAAAAGCATTCAGCATTTCTCTCTCTGTCGACTTTTGTCTTCGGGAGGTTCTGCGAGGATCGAATCCTCTAGCAATGGAAATCGCTAAAGACTCGCTCTATGGAACAGCGGTAAAGTAATGCGATTTAATTTTTTTAAACAAATAGGTTTGAGCAGTGTGTATCTTTTCGATGTCATTTATCTTCGAAAAATTCGATTTCAGCCGAGTTCTCGAGCGAGCGGAATCGCTCGAGACTCATTCGCTAAAACAGTGGTGAAACTTATTGGTTAAGCAGTCAACAGTTTAGCATTTCTTCTCTCCGTCGACTTTTGTTTTCGGGAGGTTCTACAAGGGTCGAATTCTTTAGCAATAAGGATCGCTCGAGAGTCACTCTACATATGATCGGTGGAATTTTACGACTTTAAACTGTTTGAACAAATAGGTTTAACCCGAATTACTTTTGAGACGACAGCTATCCACCGCAGTTTTGCGGTTTTAAACTGTTTGAACAAATACGCTCGAATACTTTTTTCGGCGACGGGGCCCTACAGCCCGGTGAGCCGGCGACCTTCTTCAGAAAAAAATAGATCCGAAATAGTTGAATTCAAATAATCGCATAAATTTTATTTAAGTTTCACCCAAGCAAGCACAAAGAAATAATTTGATAAAACGAACTGTTTCCTTTGTTGTAATTTGTATAAAAAGTAGCTACTTCACTACGAACCTTAAAGAGATTTTCAAATTTAGAAATTGAGTGAAAATCAACATTTTCTATGCATAAATATTTAGTAGAGATAATATCAATGTAAATATAAAACGCCGACTGGAGAATCTATAGACATCTTATACAGTTGATGCATTTTTGTAATTGAATATAAAGAACGACGAGGGTTTCTTCAATAATTATACACAAATCTTAATCATTCATAAATCAGCCTTAGAAGCTGGAGCGATGGTCATGAAAAAGATTGAAAAAATACTTCAATTTAGACGGGAAAGACCAAGCAATTCCGAGAGATTTTTTAAACTAACAAATAATTATTCTAGATTTATCAAATTGTAGGTATGCTTTGATTGTATAATTAAGTATAGATACAAAACGATTTTCTAAAATTCATTTATCATCAAAATGGCGGAGCTGTGGACAGAGTGCTACAGCAAGATTGCCGCGGGAGTTGCGATTCGGCGTGCAGTGTAGCTTCCCGTAGACTTGGATTTGCAAAAAATTCAAACATTTTTTTCAGTTAGAACACGTACAGTTTCTATTTGGCAGTAACTAAAATGAAGAAAATGTATATCCAAGAGAATAGCATTTACACAGAAAAAACAACCTTTTGCGCGAAATATCATTTGTAACATTTGGATTAAAAAAGTATTTTTTTCTAAGTGCTCTAAAACAATTCTCATCAAGTAGGAGGTGGTGATATTATTAATATTACTACCAAGTTTAAACTCAATCGGCTTAATCGTTTTTGAATAATACTGCACATCAATTTCGAAAATGCAGTTTTGAGGAAAACGCGTTTGAAGCTAACATAGAAATTGAGTTAAATTGCACTACTTACGTATGGTAACTAATTACATAACTGTTACAATGTAATTAAGTTATTAATTACAGTTGTAGTTGTAATTATGAGTTTTTAATTTAATTACTTTTTGCCCATATCTGCCTGTCTCTCTGCGCTCTCCAAATCTGTGCGGCGAGGCACAGCGTTGACGAGATGCAACGTTTGAATTTTTTCTAATTTCACTTTGAAACTTTGACAAAGGATTCTACATATTTAGTTATAACTTTTGAAGAAAAAAAAGAAATCGATTTTTTTATGAGAGAAGTTTTTCCGCCATGGGGCTGTTAAAAATGTGACTTACAATTAGAAGCGCAATGCTTCAGGAATGATTCTCTCCTATGTCACTGCTGAACATAGACATGACATTGTAGGAAAAAAAATCAGCTGAAAAAGTGTTGGGCCGGTACGCAGAAAAAAATAAGATTGATTTAATTGAGTATCTACTGAAAATAATGATTAACGACTGGTAACACGAATGATGAAAAATTAGTTAATTATTCTTTGAAGTATTTCAAGAGGTTGATATCAACTTTAACAGTAACTCTAACAGTACTTAGATTGTCTTTGTCTCTCTATATAAAACTAGTTCATAGAATATGAGTGAGTTTTTTTTACCCTACTCGACTGATCTTTGTATAAATTGCCCCTTGCGAAGGCTGGCTACACAAACGTCCAGCGTAACCAGTTATTGTAAAGAAAAACAAGTATGAGTATTCTGAATCGTATGAAAACATTTTTTCTGTTTTTTTTTCCTGTGTGAGAAATCTTTGGAAGAACCAATACTTCCGAAGACTCGTCTGAAACTTGTTTTCCTTGACAATCATTGGCTACTCAGGGCATTTCTCTGCCAGTCTTCACAAGGGACAATTTGTGCAAAGATCACATCCACAAGGTAAAAAGGAGCTCAACAATGTTCAAAGTTACTAGTTTAACGCAAAGGTTTAAAGTCAATCTTACTACTGTTTAGTCCACCGCAACCACTCTTCGCAACACTTGTTCCTTGCAAAGAATAAGTGCATCGGGTCGAACAGTAAATAAGTCAAATTTTTTACTTTTGCATAAATCCAGTAATGTTAAATATTAGTGAGCTACTTTACACTCTGTGACACTGATCTATTTGCAAGGAACATAGATTGTTCCTTGCAAATTCCCTGCGGAACCAACAATTTCGAAGGAAAACAAATTTCTGGTGTGTCTCCGGAAGTATTATTTCTTCTAAAGATTCCTTGCGAAGAAAAATAGGAAAAAAGGTTATCGTTCAATCACAAAGACTTGAACTTGTTTGTCGTTATAACCACTGATTGAGCCAGGCAATTACGAAAACAGCCTTTTCAAAGGGCAATTTATGGAAAGCAAACCTAACTCACTGTTCGGTCCAGTGTAAACCCTCTCCGAAACAGGAATTTTTATAAAGAGTGATGGCAGCAGACTGAACAGTAGTAAGATTGACAATGAAAATTAAAAGTATTAATATTATGTTTGAAAGGATAAAAATATATTGAAATAAAGATACCTAACTTTAAATGCTTCAGCGAATATGTGCACCTGGCCCATAAAAATACCTAATCCGTCGCACGACGCCGAACTTTATGCACTCACACATTTATTAACTTCATACCGGTACTAAATTGGTTAAGGCCTTAGGCCACAGTAACGGGTGTAAAATCATGCTCGAATTTAACAATTTTTTTCGTATGAAATAGTGATTCACTGATCAAATTATTTAAACATCAATTATTTAAACATTTAGTATGAATATCAAGCTGTTAGCATTTTTTTCGATGTACAAAATGGCCCACTACTAATATTTTCGTTTGTTATCTTTTTTTAGGCGCTCCGCGGCGTGCCATTTAGCATCCACAATTTTTTACCTAGAACAAAAAAAACAAAATTTCTCATCAATCTACGTTAGAATACCTAGAGAAGCACGCACGGAATTTAAAAAATATTACTTTATTCAAAAGTTGTAGATATTTGAACTTAAGAAATAAATTTTCAGTGAAAAATTTCGTTATAACTGCTCATAATTGAAAAGTTTTCGATGAATTAAAAATTCCGTACGTACTTCTCTGCGAAATGCAATTAGGAACATAACTTTTAAATTTGAAGTAAATCGAGTGAAAATTGTTGATGTCAGTTGTCACACGAATTGGAAAAATGCTGTTCCGAGAAGTTTCGAGTAGTCGGCCATTTTGTACATCGAAAAAAAAATCTAACAGGTTGATATTCATACTAAATAGATGTGTAATTAATTTGATAAGTCAATCACTTTTTCATACGAAAACAAGTCGTTGAATTCACACACGTTTTTATACCCGTTACTGTGGCCTAAGGCCTTAAACTAAAAACTTCAAAAATATTATTCCGACAGCATAATGTCGGCTGTCAGAATCGAGCGCGAAGCCGAGATCACACGTCAATCGTCGTATACATTTCAGAAGGTGTGTGCAAACCCTACTTTATCGAGCACGAGTAACAGACGTCGATATTTGATCGACGCGACAGAATGTTTTCTCTGCGCCCTCGCTGGAATTCGCGAGAACTGAAATCGATGGTTGTCACGCGAATTTTTCGGTAAATTCTTGACGATTACCTGCAAAGAAGAGTCACCCTCGGATCTCCGTAATTACTCGCTGGAATAAAAAGATTGAGGTCTCAAAATGTTCGTTTTGAGTCAGGAAACATCCGCCTCCCCTTCGTCAGGCGATTACGTGTACCAATTATTTATTTTCCCTCACTTTCGTTTTTGATCTCGCATGGAAAGAGAAACTGTTTTTTTTTCAAAATCGGGCAAATCGCGAAGAAAGACGTTGTTCCTCTATTCATTTGACATCGACTGTGCAAATTTCGTGGTATTCTGTAGAGCCGTTTTCCAGAACACTTGGCACTCGTAATCGTGTTCTGTTTTATCTGCCAAATGGTGTAGAACATGGCCTTTAAGAATTATTTCTTTTGATTATAAAAAATAGAAACACTCCTAGAAAAAATAACTTACTTGTTCATATTTCCCATACCTAAAAACAAAAAAATAACAAAGATATTGAACATATCTTTAAATTTGTACGGAAAATGTTGATTTCACTGCCCTTTTTTCTTTTGCATTTTTCTCGAAAGTGTTTTACAAAACGGTGTGAGCCGCATCTCAAAATGTGTCCGTTCGTTCCACTGCAAAGTCGCACAGAGCATAGCTTATAACATTTTCTATCATATGACCTGATGATTTCAGAATATCTTCATCCCTTTGTTAATAACAAATTATTGAAGTTATTTTTTGTCGAAAATAAAACTTGTTGTCGAACAGCTTGCCATTTTCGTAATTTTCAAAATTTCATATAAGTATCCATTTATACGAAAGTTTCATTATTATACCGCAAGTACATTTCATTTCAGATCATCCTAGTTGCCAGAAGCACTTATACCAATTAGCCACATTGTTTAAATAATCATAACTTTATTGGTTAACAGTATTTTTTTATCAAAAAAATAAAAGTTGACAAAACTATGTATTTATTGTGTAAAATTCCGACCTTCTCATCCTAATAAACTCATCAGCAACAAATATTGAAAATCAACCTGTTCTTGGGCTTATGCAGACGGCTTGGCTGTACGATTGCTACAAGCCTAACAGACTATAAGAAGAAAAACATTTGGCTGCAATTCATTTTACAACTTAGTCGCTGTTCAACGTAATGCATTTGGTCCAGCGATTCTCAGGACATTTCGGGCCCTCAGAATATTTTTTTCCTAAACCAGAAAAATAGCACTTATCACTTCGGAATTCGATGAAAATTCTCACTTTTTTAAACTTAGGAAGAGATTGAACTTTTGTAGGACCAAGTCTGGAGAATACGGTGGATAAAGAATGAGTTCGTTTCGTGCACTTTCGCCAAGGCAATTGCTGATTGGTATGCGAGTGCATTATCATGGTAAAAGAGGACGTTTTTCGTGTTCAAATACATTTTTCTAAATAAATTTTCTCGTCAATAATCGTTGCAGCAATCCAGAATAATATTCTCTGGGGTCATTTTGCCATTTTTCGCGTGAAAAAACTGTGGCCATCAGCATGCTGCTTTAATCTTCTTTGGAGACGGTTCGTATTTTGCAGTCCAGTGCTTTGGCTGGTGGTTTGTCTTCGGAGGGCAGAGGTAAACCCACTCTTCCTCGACAGTGACAGAACATCCAAGAATATTATTTTTATTTTTTTAACAACTCTCGTTTTTTATTAACAGAAAATAAATGCTGCATCGAACGTGCGCTCAACTTTCTTACACTGGGCTGCTCATGTAAAATGCTGAACGTCCATCCATGTGAGATGTTAGCACCCACCGCCGTGTCTCTCAAACTTAATCGACGGTCGTCCATCACGATTCAGTGAACGTAATCGACGAGCCGTTCCGTCGTTGCGGTTCTTGGTCGTCCACCGGGGTCCTCGTCGAAAATACTCGTTCTCCCCCGTTTAACGGGAGGGTGCCGTCGAGAGGCGTGAAAAATGCATGAACATCGGGATTTTTTCTTCATATAAAATAAATACTTTTGGAAATGGGTTTCAACGTTTTTTTTTTTCTATTTTATTTTAAAAATTTAAATTTAATTTAAATTTAATTCAATTAAAATTTAATTGTAATTAATTTTATTTATTTAAAAAAATAAAAAATTGCGTCTGCAGCTTCCGTCAGATAAAGCCATGCACGGCGTGTTTTGGTTTCCGCGGGGCGCTTCACAGCCTTACCAGTTCATCTGAAACAAAAACGGGCTAAACATTATTAATCTAGACCAGTGTTTTCAGCCTTCTCGAATACGCGATCCCTTTACCAGTAAGAAACTTCTGGCGATCACCCCCCCCCCCCCCCTCGGGAGCTGGCAAGGGAAGCTTTGAATTGGTTAGTGCCATTCGCCACTTCCTACTTATGTGAACTAATAGTCCAGTAAAAGAGACGAAAACCCACCACTTTTAGCGTAGAATTAGACTTTTAAACTGAAGTTGGATGGTTGCATACTGAAAGTAACCTCATTGAAATGTTGCCCTCAAGTCGCCCCAAACCTAAGAAATAGGGGTCGAAAACTTAAACATCGCCGTATCTCGATAATTAATAGCCCGACCGTAAAATGGTTTAAACAAATGTTGTTTAAAATAATAAAATACGTATAGAGGTATGTAACGTCGAACCCTCTATCTTTGAAAATAGCGGCACAAAAAAGATTAGAAAATTCGGGGTTGATGTATGTGCGAGCGGAGTAGACATATCGCTGCGTCCTTGTCTGGGTCAGTGGTGTTTTCACGTTTTTTCCCCGCTGTTTTCCGCTATTTTCAAAGATAGGGGATTGGACCTCACATAACTTTATACGTTTTATTATTCCAAACAACTTTTGTTTGAAATATTTTTTGGTTTTGTCTCTTTTACTGGGTACTCGTCTCTTTTAATGGACCATAACGTTCTCATCAATGGTGAACATAAAAACTAAGAAGAGAAATTGGCTCCAATTAGAAAATGCTTTCGTTGTTTGCGTCTCAAAAATTGAACCACGACTCGACAACTTATTAAAAATAAACAGGCACAGCCTTCTCACTGAAGTTGTTTTATTTTTATTGTTGTTGGCGGAGAGTCCCGTAGAGTATACGCTAACGGTAATACGAGCACTTCCCACAACAATTGGAGCGGGCAAATGTTTAGTTATGGCGTTAGGTCGAGAATGTTTCCCGTAGAGTGGTATATTGCGGACGTTCGCTAGGCCCAACGATACGTTAGGGTTGTTCGGGCTTTTAATCGTATCCGTAGGGTGAGGATACGAATGAGGTAGTGAACAAATGAATAATTGATAAATATTTTATAATTTCGGAAAAATATCGACCTGTATAGTACACAGAACGAAGCAGCGCGCAAATGCAAATTGAAACATAAAGAAATAGAACGAAACCAAAACGCAAGAACGCGAAGACGCAAAATAAAAATAATAATAGAAAATAATAATAATAATAAAGGAACGTGGACGTCTACTGCGGAACGCGGTATTCCGGATGAACACGGTGTCGAGCTGGAGGCTAGGGGTATAGTCAGACCAGGGAACCGCGACTTTGATACTTCCCAGTACCTCAGCCGGGCAGCAGGAAGGTAGCTAGCACGCGTTTTTTCAGCGGCTCCGCGGTAGGAAAAGGGCAGGCGGGGGGTTCACCAGCTCGCCACTGCAATGGTTCGCCGGGAGGGGAAAGGATTCACCAGCTCACCACTTTTCAATGGCTCGCCAGGAGAGTCCGCTCTACTATTTCAGTAGTCGAGAACTGAGAGCGAGCCGGGCCTCGCGCCCTCCTTATATACCCGGCCAGAGCGGCGATTTGCCGCCGAACTCCAGGCACGGGTATACGGAACGCGAGACCTCGGCGCGAGTGTTGCGTTATGGCACGGCGTAAGTGGAGAGAGCCCCGAGTGGCAGCGCTGGTGTCGCGGTGTAGGACAAATTCGCGGCGAGTGTCGCGAGTCGCCGATCGCGGTGCTAGTGTTGCAGCGCGTTTGAATATTCCATTTCGCGGGAGAAAATATAAATGTCGCGTATAGTATGTACGCGATGGGCGTGTACGCAAACAGAGGTAAGTAGATAAAATTGATGAACACGAGTAAATAAAAAATGAGGTGTACAGGTAAGTATTTGACCCTTTTTTTTCATTTTCCTTTTCAGGTATCGTGGCGCGGCGGTTACGGTAAGTAAACAAAATAAATAAAATTAAGTGTTAAGTGTTTGATCTTTCTCCTCTTTCCCTCTTTCAGGCATCGCAGCGCGACGGTTTCGGTAAGTAACAAAATAAATAAAAATTAAGTGTAAGGTGTTTCATCTTTCTCCCTTTCTTTTCAGGTATCGCAGCGCGGCGGTTACGGTAAGCAAACAAAATAAATAAAATTAAGTGTTACAGGTAAGCGTCGGGAAACCGACGGAGGAAACTCTTTGGCAAGGTAAAGGCGAGGAGGGGGCGCTAGTGTTCATCGCGTTAATTATTTGTGTACGTGTAAGGAATAATACCGTTAACGCATTATTAGTATTATTATTTTTTTTTGTTTGTTTCCGATTCCGAAGGTGCATGGACGAATACGACGAAAAAAAAGAAATGTGCGCCAAAGCGGCGTACAACATTGTGATGTAGGAATTACAACCTGTGCTTTTTACTTTTACCTGGCTTGCGACCGCGACCCTCCGAGCAAGACTTTGCGAACCCCCTGGGGGTCGCGACCTACACGTTGACAAACACTGAATTAGACTAAATTTGGGGGCTTTGACATTTTTTTTGTTTTTTGAAGAAAAAACCCACTCTTTATGCCCGGTTATTTGCTTAAACGAAGGAAAAAATATTACTAAATCAATTTTTGACTAAAAAAACGCTTCCTGATGGCCCCGTGAATTGAATTTCCTTTCAATTGCGTAGAGATTGATGTGAATCGGTTCATCCGTTGAAGCCGGCGGGCGATTCTGCTCAACACCCGAGTCGAAATTTTCAAGCCGCGTTCAATCCACAAAATAAAGGCTTCCGTCGCCGAGCAGAAATCGGCGAGAGCGGATTATTTGGTATCTAAAGGAGGGTACAATGTTTGAAAATACCATGCCTTAGGGCGTCCGATGAACCTCCGGCACGGCAAAAAGTAGACTTTTTGACTCAAAGGCGGTCAGTGAGGACCACAACTGAACCTACGGAACCTCAGGAGGGCCTACTTCGAGCGCTCCCGCAGAACCTACTGCCCCTAGTTTCGGCCTACTGTGGTCATATTTGTTTCAAAGATATTTATATATGTTAATAAATATGAGATTCAAATGAATCTTTATTTGCTTACAATAAGTGCTAAGTGTACTATATGCATAAAATATTTCATAAATCGAAAATAAAATGAATTTCTTAATTGAGAGCTTTACCGCTAGGATTTTTCATCGTAATTCGTCATTCCCTGACCTTTAAAAATGATTTTTTTCGAAAAAAATATTTGCCCTATATGCGAATCGAACCTAGTACCTACCTACTCATAGCTACGCACGCTGCCCCTGTGCTACCGAGTGCTTATAACATTTTGGTCGCTGATATCAGTGCAGCCAGATCGCGCGTAAAAGTTACCCCCTCTCTAGTCTTTTACGCGCCCATCACACAATCATAGTAGCGCGTGTCCGTGAGCGAGCGACGCTCGGACATCTTCGGCAAGAGCCGAGCGGGCTCGAAGTTTCTCGACCGCGCCTTCGGCAGCTACACCAACACATGGACGCTGAGCACGTTCATGTGCAGCCAAGCCGAAACGAAGGCTTCGAGGGAAAAAGCAATCTGAGCACGACTCGCGCGTGACGTCACCCGACGACACGCGCGAGGCTTTTAGATGATTTCAATGCTTATTTAGCTCCTGATTCTCTGCGTTATTAATGTATACAAAAAAATGTATCACGCACTCTGATCGCTTATTTTTTAGTTTATACGTTAATTTAAATATAATAATAAACCTAAATAACAACTTATTTATCTTCTAAAAAATTGTTTACGCTTTACTCACACCCGTCCTTATGCCAAATAAATTATAATTCATAAAAGTAAGCGAAAATATATTTATATTCGTATTATTATATTAATTCTCATACTTTCATCAAGCGATAAAGCATTATCCCCAAAAACAAGCCAATCATCCATCCGGTCGCGAATCGTAAGTACCAGAAAGTGCACAAATTCTACAAGCGATGAGATGGTCCCGTTGGTAGCGTTCCTGGCTTCGGTCCGCAGGGGCCCCGAGGGCAAATTTTTCTCCAAATTTTTCATAATTTCTCTTATTTTAGTCATATTTGAGATTTTCGGAGAAAAAATGATTTAAAACACATTCAAGTACTGGTCTATTTCCCAAAAACATTTTTTTTACTGAAAATTCATGATTTTTCATTTATTTCTCCGGAAATTTCTCTTTTTCCTATGACCTGAGACTGCGGACATATTCGGAGAAAAGTTAAAGATGAAAAGAAATGAGATTTTCGTAAAAAAACGTATTATTATTATTTTTTTTCGGAAATTTCCCTTTTCTCTATTACCTGAGTGAACGGCTGCGGAGATATTCGGAGAAAAGTTATAGATGAAAAAAATGAGATTTTCGTAAAAAAAATTTATTACATTTTTTGATCCCTCATAATTCTGAGAAATAATGAATTTCCGAAACTTTTGCAAACGTTATTTTCCTTAAGGGGTAACACCACTGTAACGGCCTGCCACGAAGCGTTTTAGACAAATAATACTTGGAGTAATTATTAAGCATATATTGAAGAATATTGCAAAACATGTTATGGGAAAATATTACAAAATGACGACACTGCAGCAAATTCTTCCGAGGCATGTTGAATTTAAGATGCTCTTCGGCACGCAGTATAACTTGTGCCAATTGTAATCTGGACGAAATAATTTTTTTTAATTAAATCTAGATGAGTGTAGCTACTGAACCACGTAGGGGATTTTAGAAATATTGATTTTTGAGTAATTGCCGAGTATGTGACTGAAAATGTTCAATTTTTTTTAAGACAGTTATTTGTTAATAAATATTGTTTAAATTAACTTATCGAAAATTCCCTACGTGGTTCAGTAGCTACACTCATGTAGACTTAATAAAACTAAATTCTTTTTTTAGATAAAAATTGGCACAGTTCTGCGTGCCGCAGAGGTTCGACATGCTTCGGAAGAATTGCTGCAGTGTCGCCATTTTGTAATATTTTCGGATAAAAATTTATAGCAATATACTTAAATATATGCTCAATAAATACCGCAAGTATTATTTGTTTATCACATTTTCTACCGCCAAAAGAAAATATAAAAAAATACGCTTCCTGTAAGGCCGTTACAGTGGTGTTACCCCTTAAAGTCTTCATTTAATTTCCGAGAATTTCCCGTGAACATAATTAAAATGATGGAATATTCGGAAAAATTCGAAAAAATTCGGAGAAATTCGGAGAAACTCGGATGTTTGCGTAAAAATAATTGTCCGCAAAACTCCGAATCCTTCATATTTGTTCCAATTCATAGAAAAATTTGGAAAAAATTTCCGGAAAAAATCGGAGTTTTTCAGAAAAAAAATTGCACTAGGGCGCGGTATCGTTCCCCGCGCTCAGTGCTTTTTTTAAAATTATTATAACTATTAATTCTTATTTGATTAGTTATTTTTATTAGTTATCACTATTATTTTAATTAGTTATCTTTTAGTGTCGAAAAATTTATCGCGCACTCTGACCGCTTATTTTATTAGTTTGTACGTTCATTTCAATATAATAATAAATCTAAATTACAATTTATTTATCTTCTAAAAAATTGTTTGCGCTTTATTCACACCCGTCTTTATGCCAAATAAATTGTAATTCATAAAAGTAAGCGGAAATATATTTATATTCGTATTATTATGTTTGTTAGAGTATGCGCGTCGAGAGGACGAATAAGATATCGATTAAGAGATCCGAACCGAAGAACAATATTTATTAACAGGCTGAATATTGTATTTGGATACAGAGGATGCGACTTGACACGGCAGAGGCTCATACACAACTGACTGTCACGAGAAAAAGGTGACTGAGGCATCAACAGATTTTCGCGGCTTGCTATGTCTTACAGGTGTGGTTAATATCAACAACCCTATCACTATGGGTGCGAATTGTACATATCAACAATGTTCATTCTCATATACTTTCATCAAGCGATAAAGCATTATGATAATGCTTTATCGCTTGATGCATATGAGAATGAATATAGTAATACTAATATAAATATATTTCCGCTTACTTTTATGAATTACAATTTATTTGGCATAGAGCCGGGTGTAAGTAAAGCGCAAACAATTTTTTAGAAGATAAATAAGTTGTAAATTAGATTTATTATTATATTTAAATTAACGTACACACTAATAAAATAAGCGGTCAGAGTGCGCGATACATTTTTCGACACTAAAAGATAACTAATTAAAATAATCATGATAACTAATAAAAATAACGAATCAAATAAGAATTTTTAGTATTAATAATTAAAAAAAAAGCACTGAGCGCGGTGAACGATCCCGCGCCACTGCGGATCGAAGCCAGAAACGCTACCAACGGGACCATCTCATCGCTTGGAGAATATGTGCACCTTCTGACACTTACGATTCGCGGCCAGATACATTATGATAATGCTTTATAGCTTGATGAAAGTATATGAGAATGAATATAATAATACAAATATATTTCCGCTTATTTTTATGAATTACAATTTATTTGTCATAGGGACGGGTGTGAGTAAAGCGCAAAAAATTTTTTCAGAAGTAAAATAAGTTGTAATTTAGATTTATTATTATTTTTAAATTAACATATAAACTAATAAAATAAGCGGTCAGAGTGCGCGATAAATGTTTCGACACTAAAAGATAACTAATTAAAATAAAAATGATAACTAATAAAAATAACTAATCAAATAAGAATTAATGGTAATAATAATTTAAAAAAAACGCTGAGCGCAGGGAACGATCCCGCGCCCCTAGTGCAATTTTTTTTCTGAAAAACTCCGATTTTTCCCGAAAAATTTTCCGAATTTTTCTATGAATTGGAACAAATATGAAGGATTCGGAGTTTTGCGGACAATTATTTTTACGCAAACATCCGAGTTTCTCCGAATTTCTCTGAATTTTTTCGAATTTTCCCAAATATTTTATCATTTTAATTATGATCACAGGAAAATCTCGGAAATTAAATGAAGACTTTAAGGGGTAATACCACTGTAACGGCCTTACATGAAGCGTATTTTTTGATATTTTTTTTGGCGGAAGAAAATTTGATAAGCAAATAATACTTGCGGTATTTATTAAGCATATATTTAAGTATATTGCTATAAATTTTTATCCGAAAATATTACAAAATGGCGACACTGCAGCAATTCTTCCGAAGCATGTCGAACCTCTGCGGCACGCAGTATAACTGTGCCAATTTTAATCTAAAAAAAAGAATTTCGTTTTATTAAGTCTACATGAGTGTAGCTACTGAACCACGTAGGGGATTTTCGATAAGTTAATTTAAACAATATTTATTAACAAATAACTGTCTTAAAAAAAATTGAACATTTTTAGTCACATACTCGGCAATTACTCAAAAATCAATATTTCTAAAATTCCCTATGTGGTTCACTAGCTACACTCATCGAGATTTAATTTAAAAAAATTATTTTGTCCAGATTAAAATTGGCACAAGTTATACTGCGTACCGCAGAGCACCTTAAGTTCATCATGCCTCGGAAGAATTTGCTGCACTGTCGTCATTTTGTAATATTTTCCCATAACATTTTTTTGCAATACACTTCAATATATGCTTAATAATTACCCCAAGTATTATTTGTCTAAAACGCTTCGTGGCAAGCCGTTACAGTGGTGTTACCCCTTAAGGAAAATAACGTTTGCAAAAATTTCAGAAATTCATTATTTCTCAGAATTATGAGGGATCAAAAAATGTAATAAGTTTTTTGTACGAAAATCTCATTTTTTTCATCTATAACTTTTCTCCGAATATCTCCGCAGCCTCAGGTCATAGGAAGAAGAGAAATTTCCGGAGAAAAAAATGAGAAATCATGAATTTTCAGTTAAAAAAAATGTGTTTTTGGGAAATAAACCAGTACTTGAATCTATTTTAAATCATTTTTTCTCCGAAAATCTCAAATATGACTAAAGTATGAGACGTTATGAAAAATTTAGAGAAAAATTTGCCCTAGGGGCCCCTGCGGACCGAAGCCAGGAACGCTACCAACGGGACCATCTCATCGATTGTAGAATATGTGCACTTTCTTGTACTTACGATTCGCGGCCGGATGGATGATTGGCTTGTTTTTGGGGATAATGCTTTATCGCTTGAGGAAAGTACGAGAATTAATATAATAATACAAATATAAATATATTTCCGCTTACTTTTATGAATTATAATTTATTTGGCATAAGGACGGGTGTGACTGAAGCTTAAACAATTTTTCAGAAAATGAATAAGTTGTAATTTAGATTTATTATTATATTTAAATTAACGTATAAACTAAAAAAATAAGCGATCAGAGTGTGCGATACATTTTATTGTCTACATTAATAACGCAGAGAACCAAGAGCTAAATAAGCATTGAAATCATCTAAAAGCCTCGCGCGTGTCGTCGGGTGACGTCACGTGCGAGTCGTGCTCAGATCAGTGCAGCCAGATCGCGCGTAAAAGTTACCCCCTCTCTAGTCTCTTGCGCGCCGATCACACAATCATAGTAGCGCGTGTCCGTGAGCGAGCGACGCTCGGGACATCTTCGGCAAGAGCCGAGCGGGGTCGAAGTTTCCCGACCGCGCCTTCGGCAGCTACACCAACACATGGACGCTGAGCACGTTCATGTGCGGCCAAGCCGAAACGAAGGCTTCGAGGGAAAAAGCAATCTGAGCACGACTCGCGCGTGACGTCACCCGACGACACGCGCGAGGCTTTTAGATGATTTCAATGCTTATTTAGCTCTTGATTCTGTGCGTTATTAATGTATACAATGAAATGTATCGCGCACTCTGATCGCTTATTTTTTTGGTTTATATGTGAATTTAAATATAATAATAAATCAAATTACAACTTATTCATCTTCTGAAAAATTGTTTACGCTTTACTCACACCCGTCCTTATGCCAAATAAATTATAATTCATAAAAGTAAGCGGAAATATATTTATATTCGTATTATTATCTTAATTCTCATACTTTCATCAAGCGATAAAGCATTATCCCCAAAAACAAGCCAATCATCCATCCGGCCGCGAATCGTAAGTACCAGAAAGTGCACATATTCTACAAGCGATGAGATGGTCCCGTTGGTAGCGTTCCTGGCTTCGGTCCGCAGGGGCCCCTAGGGCAAATTTTTCTCTAAATTTTTCATAATTTCTCATAATTTAGTCATATTTGAGATTTTCGGAGAAAAAATGATTTAAAACAGATTCAAGTATTGGTGTATTTCCAAAAAACACATTTTTTTTTACTGAAAATTCATGATTTCTCATTTTTTTCTCCGGAAATTTCTCTTTTACCTATGACCTGAGGCTGCGGAGATATTCGGAGAAAAGTTAAAGATAAAAATAAATGAGATTTTCGTAAAAAAACGTATTATTGTTATTTTTTTCGGAAATTTCCCTTTTCCTTATTACCTGAGTGAACGGCTGAGGGGATATTCGGAGAAAAGTTATAGATGAAAAAAATTAGATTTTCGTACAAAAAACTTATTACATTTTTGATCCCTCATAATTCTGAGAAATAATGAATTTCCGAAATTTTTGCAAACGTTATTTTCCTTAAGGGGTAACACCACTGTAACGGCCTGCCACGAAGCGTTTTAGACAAATAATACTTGGGGTAATTATTAAGCATATATTGAAGTATATTGCAAAAAAATGTTATGGGAAAATATTACAAAATGACGACACTGCAGCAAATTCTTCCGAGGCACGTTGAACTTAAGGTGCTCTGCGGCACGCAGTATAACTTGTGCCAATTTTAATCTGGACAAAATAATTTTTAAAAAATTAAATCTCGGTGAGTGTAGCTAGTGAAAACCACATAGGGGATTTTAGAAATATTGATTTTTGAGTAATTGCCGAGTATGTGACTAAAAATGTTCATTTTTTTTAAGACAGTTATTTGTTAATAAATATTGTTTAAATTAACTTATCTAAAATCCCCTACGTGGTTCAGTAGCTACACTCATGTAGACTTAATAAAACGAAATTCTTTTTTTTAGATTAAAATTGGCACAGTTACACTGCGTGCCGCAGAGGTTCGACATGCTTCGGAAGAATTTCTGCAGTGTCGCCATTTTGTAATATTTTCGGATAAAAATTTATAGCAATATACTTAAATATATGCTCAATAAATACCGCCAGTATTATTTGTTTATCACATTTTCTTCCGCCAAAAAAAAAAAATATCAAAAAATACGCTTCATGTAAGGCCGTTACAGTGGTGTTACCCCTTAAAGTCTTCATTTAATTTCCGAGATTTTCCCGTGATCATAATTAAAATGATGAAATATTCGGAAAAATTCGGAGAAACTCGAATATTTGCGTAAAAACAATTGTCCGCCAAACTCCGAATCCTTCATATTTGTTCCAATTCATAGAAAAATTTGGAAAAATTTTGCGGAAAAAATCGGAGTTTTTCAGAAAAAAAATTGCACTAGGGGCGCGGGATCGTTCCGCGCGCTCAATGCTTTTTTTAAAATTGTTATTACTATTAATTCTTATTTGATTAGTTATTTTTATTAGTTATCATTATTATTTTAATTAGTTATCTTTTAGTGTCGAAAAATTTATCGCGCACTCTGACCGCTTATTTTGTTAGTTTGTACGTTAAATTCAATATAATAATAAATCTAAATTACAACGTATTTATCTTCTAAAAAATTGTTTGCGCTTTACTCACACCCGTCCCTATGCCAAATAAATTGTAATTCATAAAAGTAAGCGGAAATATATTTATATTCGTATTATTATATTCATTCTCATATACTTTCATCAAGCGATAAAGCATTATGATAATGCTTTATCGCTTGATGCATATGAGAATGAATATAATAATACGAATATAAATATATTTCCGCTTACTTTTATGAATTACAATTTATTTGGCATAGGGCCGGGTGTAAGGAAAGCGCAAACAATTTTTTAGAAGATAAATAAGTTGTAATTTAGATTTATTATTATATTTAAATTAACGTACACACTAATAAAATAAGCGGTCAGAGTGCGAGATACATTTTTCGACACTAAAAGATAACTAATTAAAATAATAATGAGAACTAATAAAAATAACGAATCAAATAAGAATTAATAGTATTAATAATTAAGACGGAATGACACCTCATCGCGGTCGGTATGGTAGAGCAATTGTAGATACCCAAAAATCTCTGAAACGGCTCTTCAGATCCCGTCGAAACTTTGCCAAACGACGTCAAATAGATAGACGAACAGCTGTCTGCCCCTCAAATTTTCTGAATTTGAGAAAAAAAAAACGTAGATCGGGTTATCATAAGCCAATCCACGGTTTTTTTCTCAAATTCAGAAAATTTGAGGGGCAGACAGCTGTTCGTCTATCTATTTGACGTCGTTTGGCAAAGTTTCGACGGGATCTGAAGAGCCGCTTCAGAGATTTTTGGGTATCTACAATTGCTCTACCATACCGACCGCGATGAGGTGTCATTCCGTCTTAAAAACAAAAAGCACTGAGCGCGGTGAACGATCCCGCGCCACTGCGAATCGAAGCCAGAAACGCTACCAACGGGACCATCTCATCGCCTGGAGAATATGTGCACCTTCTGGCACTTACGATTCGCGGCCGGATACATTATGGTAATGCTTTATAGCTTGATGAAAGTATATGAGAATGAATATAATAATAAGAATATAAATATATTTCCGCTTACTTCTATGAATTACAATTTATTTGGTATAGGGACGGGTGTGAGTAAAGCGCAAACAATTTTTTAGAAGACAAATAAGTTGTAATTTAGATTTATTATTATATTTAAATTAACGTACAAACTAATAAAATAAGCGGTCAGAGTGCGCGATAAATTTTTCGACACTAAAAGATAACTAATTAAAATAATAATGATAACTAATAAAAATAACTAATCAAATAAGAATTAATGGTAATAATAATTAAAAAAAAAACGCTGCGTGCAGGGAACGATCCCGCGCCCCTAGTGGAATTTTTTTCTGAAAAAATTCGATTTTTCCCGAAAAATTTTCCAAATTTTTCTATGAATTGGAACAAATATGAAGGATTCGGAGTTTTGCGGACAATTATTTTTACGCAAACATCCGAGTTTCTCCGAATTTCTCCGAATTTTTCCGAATATTTCACCATTTTAATTATGATCACGGGAAAATCTCGGAAATTAAATGAAGACTTTAAGGGGTAACACCACTGTAACGGCCTTACAGGAAGCGTATTTTTTGATATTTTTTTTGGCGGAAGAAAATGTGATAAACAAATAATACTTGCGGTATTTATTGAGCATATATTTAAGTATATTGCTATAAATTTTTATCCGAAAATATTACAAAATGGCGACACTGTAGCAATTCTTCCGAAGCATGTCGAACCTCTGCGGCACGCAGTGTAACTGTGCCAATTTTAATCTAAAGAAAAGAATTTTGTTTTATTAAGTCTACATGAGTGCAGCTACTGAACCACGTAGGGGATTTTCGATAAGTTAATTTAAACAATATTTATTAACAAATAACTCTCTTAAAAAAAATTGAACATTTTTAGTCAAATACTCGGCAATTACTCAAAAATCAATATTTCTAAAATCCCCTACGTGGTTCACTAGCTACACTCATCTAGATTTAATTTTTAAAAAATTATTTTGTCCAGATTAAAATTGGCACAAGTTATACTGCGTGCCGCAGAGCACCTTAAGTTCAACATGCCTCGGAAGAATGTGCTGCAGTTTCGCCATTTTGGAATATTTTCCCATAACATTTTTTTGCAATATACTTTAATATATGCTTAATAATTACCCCAAGTATTATTTGTCTCGAACGCTCGTGGCAGCCCGTTACAGTGGTGTTACCCCTTAAGGAAAATAATGTTTGCAAAAATTGCGGAAATTCATTATTTCTCAGAATTATGAGGGATAAAAAATTTAATAATTTTTTTCAGAAAATCTCATTTTTTTCATCTATAACTTTTCTCCAAATATCTCCGCAGCCTCAGGTCATAGGAAAAAGAGAAATTTCCGGAGAAATAAATGAGAAATCATGAATTTTCAGTAAAAAAAATGTGTTTTTGGGAAATAGACCAGTACTTGAATATGTTTTAAATCATTTTTTCTCCGAAAATCTCAAATATGACTAAAATATGAGAAATTATGAAAAATTTGGAGAAAAATTTGCCCTGGGGGCCCCTGCGGACCGAAGCCAGGAACGCTACCAACGGGACCATCTCATCGCTTGTAGAATTTGTGCACTTTCTGGTACTTACGATTGGCGGCCGGATGGATGATTGGCTTGTTTTTGGGGATAATGCTTTATCGCTTGATGAAAGTATGAGAATTAAGATAATAATACGAATATAAATATATTTCCGCTTACTTTTATGAATTATAATTTATTTGGCATAAGGACGGGTGTGAGTAAAGCGTAAACAATTTTTTAGAAGATAAATAAGTTGTAATTTAGATTTATTCGTATATTTAAATTAAGGGGTTAGCCCCACTTGCGATTTTGAAAAAATGGATTTTTTTTATTGCATTTTTTTGAAGTGCAATTTGAAGTGCAGTTTTTTTTGATGCCCGGAATAGATGACTATGTAAGTTCACAAAAAAATATTTTCTTCGAGTAAACTGAAATTGAAACTTTCAACGCGTTTTTCTCAAAATGGCATTTCTGAAGTCGGTGACCAAGATTACTCGAACACTAATGAACCGATCTTCTTGAAATTTTGCAGGCTTATTGAATACATAAAAATGTAGTCTTTAATCATTCGATTTTTTTTTTCGAAAAAAAGTGGCCGTTTTATAGCCAAAAAACGGCCGTTTTTTTTCGTTAAAATCGAACCATTAACTTTGATTGTCCGCCATTTTGTGAAAAATGAATATTTTTTAAAATCCTTCGATTAAAGACTAGTTTATACTTATATTTGACTAAATCCATCCGCATTTTTTTTTCGATGATCCACTTCGCCGCAATGTTGGTCACCGCAAACCGTGTATATAAAAACATTATTTCATTGACGGCCATTTGCCACTAAACAATGTAATATTTTTCAATAAAAAAATTACTGAAAGTTCTTCAAGATGTGTTCTTTAAGGTGGTATATTGATCGATTAAAAAAGTTTTGTAGTTTTCTTTAAAAAAATTCATGAAAAAGGCCTTTTTTTGCGCTACAAGTGGGGGTGACGCCTTCACGTATAAACTAAAAAAATAAGTGATCAGAGTGCGCGATACATTTTTTTGTATACATTAATAACGCAGAGAATCAAGAGCTATATAAGCATTGAAATCATCTAAAAGCCTCGCGCGTGTCGTCGGGTGACGTCACGCGCGAGTCGTGCTCAGATTGCTTTTTCCCTCGAAGCCTTCGTTTCGGCTTGGCCGCACATGAACGTGCTCAGCGTCCATGTGTTGGTGTAGCTGCCGAAGGCGCGGTCGGGAAACTTCGAGCCGACTCGGCTCTTGCCGAAGATGTCCGAGCATCGCTCGCTCACGGACACGCGCTACTATGATTGTGTGATGGGCGCGTAAGAGACTAGAGAGGGGGTAACTTTTACGCGCGATCTGGCTGCACTGGCTCAGATTGCTTTTTCCCTCGAAGCCTTCGTTTCGGCTTGGCCGCACATGAACGTGCTCAGCGTCCATGTGTTGGTGTAGCTGCCGAAGGCGCGGTCGGGAAACTTCGACCCCGCTCGGCTCTTGCCGAAGATGTCCGAGCGTCGCTCGCTCACGGACACGCGCTACTATGATTGTGTGATGGGCGCGTAAGAGACTAGAGAGGGGGTAACTTTTACGCGCGATCTGGCTGCACTGGACCCAACGAGCGCAGCCCGTGCAGCAGAGATTAGTGGGGAGATGTACAACGCGGCCTTTTTCGGCGTTCCTCATAAATGGCGCTAAATCGCGGCAGCGAGTTCGGGAGTATGATTTCGTGATCATCGCCTCTGTCGAGGTTGCAGATTCCCTTGTAGCCGCGCGAGTCCGTGATCACCGCTCAAGTCGGTATCGCAGTCAGCGTGAACACGAATGGGTAGCTCGGTGGGGGAAAAGTCTCTGCCCCTCGCTCGCTCGACAGGCGAACGGAGCGAGGTCTTCCGTCCGATCGAGCTCGACATATATGTGTGGCCGTACTGCGGTTTGGAATATGCATTAAATGAATTTCAAAGTGAAAAATATGTATCGAAATCATTGTTTTCTCTCGGTTGCCCGTTTATGCGGAAAATGCGGGTTAAAAAAATTAACGACGAACCGCGTTGAAAAATAAAACGCCGAAACGACCGTGAAAGGTTCAAAAAGAAATCTTGAGCCTTTGCCGCGATCGTTTCGGCATTTTTTTTCAACAGTAAACATTATGGAAAAGGGTGTATCATAAATGTTTCTCTATCTGCAATGAGCGTCGTAGCTCAGTTGGTAGCGTGACGGATTCCGATGCTGAAGGTTCGGGTTCAATCCTCGGTGAATCAACTTTTTTTCTTCATTTTTAATTCAGAAAATTTCGAACTTACTCTCGCTTTAGCTATTCTCGCCTGATCAGGCATTATTTATGATATTTAATTCGTATATGCTTAATAAAAAAAACAAGACATTGCTACCGGGGATCGAACCCGCGTCGTCTACACTCAGAGCCCGCACGCTCATATCTCAACCGCGAGGCTCTTGTGACTGCAAACTTGCCTTACGTATACAGTAGAACCTCGATTATCCGAACCAATTGGGACCGAGACTAGTTCGGACAATCAAAAGTTCGGATAATCGAAACGTGGGTTTTTTGGGACGAGATCATCAACAACACCTTTTTACATAAAAAAAAATACATAAGTATATATTAAAATTTGACATACATATTAACGTTGAAATATATATATATATATATACATACACGGTGGCCGGAACATTGACATCTAAAAATAAAATTTAGATCCCTTGTATCGTGGGGTATCCGAATAACCCCCATGTATGTCGCGCGACTTTTCATAGTTTTCGAGTTATGAATTTTTTACTGCATTTTTGAGAATTTTCGACCTGACCAATTGAAAAAAAATCTTTAAAAAAAGTAGAAGACTATCGAGATTTTTTTTTGCAACTGAATCTTAATGAGTAGTACTTTTATGCATAAAATAATCGGCTTCGTAACTGTGATGAAAGTTATGAAAATGTTGGTCTAATGCGAAAAATTTACGTTCGGTAAATTATGACTTAAATTTTCAACATTAAATTAAAAATCTAAACAGGTGACTTCATGGTTCCTAATTAGGACCTAAGAATGCGCCGGACTGTCAGCTTTCATAATCATTAAAAAGAGTAGTACTTGATAGGGCTACTTTGGCTACAATTGACCTTCAATGACAGCGAGGTGGAAAATTCTTATAATTAGCCATCTGATTAAAACAAAATTTTGCCCATTTTATCATTCCTAAGGCTATTTAGTTTGTTAACTAACCAAAAATGACTGCAGGAAAAGCTAAGATTGAAACATTTGGAGGTTTATTTTTTTTAGTTCAATTTAAGTTTAATGAATTTTGCGCGATCCGTTCTCATGGATCAGGTAAAAGCTCGTTTATGCGATCCGTTCTCGTTACAAGAACGGATGGCGCAAAATTCATTAAACTTGAATTGAACTAAAAAAAATAAACCTCTAAATGTTTAAATCTTAGCTTTCCTGCAGTCATTTTTGATTAGTTAACAAACTAAATAACCTTAGGAATGATAAAATGGGCATTTTTTTTAATCAGATGGCTAATTTTAAGAATTTTCCACCTCGCTGTCTTTGAAGGTCAATTGTAGCCAAAGTAGCCCTATCAAGTACTGCTTTTTTTTAATGATTATGAAAGCTGAGAGTCTGGCGCATTCTTGAGGCCTAATTAGGAACCATGAAGTCACCTGTTTAGATGTTTAAGTTAAAGTTGAAAATTTAAGTCATAATTTACCGAACATAAATTTTTCACTTTAGACCAACATTTTAATAACTTTCATCACAGTTACGAAGCTGATTATTTTATGCATAAAAGTACTACTCATGAAGATTCAGTTGCAAAAAAAATCTCGACAGTCTTCTACTTTTTTTTTTATTTTTTTTTTAATTGGTCAGGTCGAAAATTCTCGAAAATTCATAACTCGAAAACTATGAAAAGTCGCGGGACATACATGGGGGTTATTCGGATACCCCAGGATACAAGGGATCTAAATTTTATTTTTGGACGTCAATGTTCCGCCCACCCTGTATATTTATGTGTGCGTGCGTGCGTGCGTGCGTGCGTGCGTGCGTGCGTGCGTGCGTGCGTGCGTGCGTGCGTGCGTGCGTGCGTGCGTGCGTGCGTGCGTGTGTGTGTGTGTGTGTGTGTGTGTGTGTGTGTGTGTGTGTGTGTGTGTGTGTGTGTGTTTTAAACACCTGAAAAAAGTCGAATGCCTTTTAACATATTTTTTTTTAAATAAAATCGTCCATTTTTAATTGACGAACGGCTGCAACGCGTTTTTGAGCGTCTAAGTCTCGCAGCTGTTTGAGAAGGAGAAGTTGCGTTGGGTTGCTCATTGTTGCTCACGGCGGTGGCAGCGAGCAACCATGTATCTTTCGTTCGGATAATTGAGCTTCCGGATAAACTAAGTCATCGTTCGGATAATTGAGGGTTCAAATGATCGAGGTTCGGATAATCGAGGTTCTACTGTACACACGTATCCAACCTTAAAAAAAATCGCTGCAGGACCAACTGCATATTGTTTTTATGACCCCAAAGTATTTTTGAAGCCAAAATAAAACGATTTTTCCAAATTCCTAGAATGGTGTTATCCCTTAAAGAAAAGAAATTGATTTTTTGATCATTGTAAATGTATATCCCCTCTTAACGACTTTAAAAGAATCTCGTACGTGTTAGCGAAAATCGGCAGAAAATTATGAAGCAACTCGTCCACTTCTTTGATGTTCGCTATTTCGGTGTTCGCTATTATGGACCATCGCTCGTTTGTCTATCTGAGATCAAAACTTTCGAAGTTTGTATCCTCGATATCTGGCTTTTTGCTATAGATGGTATTACCAATATTAGATACTCACGTCTTTCTATTTCGGAGATGTGAATGTTCTAGATTGTTTAAATCTGTGTTTGTATGACTCAAACTCCAAACAAACCCAAACAAACTCAATAGGAAAAAGAAAAAGTTCCGGAAAAAAATAATATCAAGTTTTTTTTACGAAAATCTCATTTCTTTTCATCTTTAACTTTTCTCCGAATATCTCCGCAGCCGTTCACTCAGGTCATAGGAAAAGGAGAAATTTCCAGGAAAAAAATAAGAAATCAGAAAACCAGGAACGTTACCAACGGGACCATCTCATCGCTTGTAGAATATGTGCACTTTGTGGTACTTACAATTCGCGGCCGGATGGATGATTGGCTTGTTTTTGGGGATAATGCTTTATCGCTTGATGAAAGTATGAGAATTAATATAATAATACGAATATAAATATATTTCCGTTTACTTTTATGAATTATAGTTTATTTGGCATAAGGACGGGTGCGAGTAAAGCGTAAACAATTTTATATAAGATAAATAAGTTGTAATTTAGATATAGTATTACGTTTAAATTAACGTATAAACTAAAAAAATAATCGACCAGAGTGCGCAATACATTTTTTTGTATACATTAATAACGCAGAGAATCAAGAACTAAATAAGCATTGAAATCATCTAAAAGCCTCGCGTGTGACGTTGGGTGACGTCACGCGCGAGTCGTGCTCAGATTGCTTTTTCCCTCGAAGCCTTCATTTCGGCTTGGCCGCACATGAACGTGCTCAGCGTCCATGCATTGGTGTAGCAGCCGAAGGCGCGGTCGGGACGCTTCGCCTTGCTCGGCTCTTTCCGAAGATGTCCGAGCATCGCTCGCTCACGGACACGCGCTACTACGATTGCGTGATGGGCGCGTAAGAGACTAGAGAGGGGGTAACTTTACGCGCGGTCTGGCTGCACTGCGTCCGAGCTCTGAGTACGGACGGCGCGGCTTCGATGCCCGTAGCAACATTTTTTTTTGTTAAACATATATGAATTAAATATAAAAAATAATGCCTGGACAGGCGAGAATAGATAAAGCGAGAGTAAGTTAGAAATTTTCTGAATATAAAATGAAGAAAAAAAAGTTGATTCACCGGGGTTTGAACCCGGACCTTCAGCATCGTAATCCGTCACGCTACCAACTCGGCTACGACGCTCCTTGCAGATGAAGAAACATTTATGACACACTCTTTTCCATAATGTTTACTGTTGAAAAAAAATGCCGAAACGATCGCGGCAAAGGCTCAAGATTTCTTTTTGAACCTTTCACGGTCGTTTCGGCGTTTTATTTTTCAACGCGGTTCGTCGTTAATTTTTTTTAACCCGTATTTTCCGCATAAACGGGCAACCGAGAGAAAACAATGATCTCGATACATGTTTTTCACTTTGAAATTCATTTAATGCATATTCCAAACCGCAGTACGGCCACACATATATGTCGAGCTCGATCGGACGGAAAACCTCGCTCCGCAGTGCAGCCAGATCGCGCGTAAAAGTTACCCCCTCTCTAGTCTCTTACGCGCCCATCACACAATCATAGTAGCGCGTGTCCGTGAGCGAGCGACGCTCGGACATCTTCGGCAAGAGCCGAGCGGGCTCGAAGTGTCTCGACCGCGCCTTCGGCAGCTACACCAACACATGGACGCTGAGCACGTTCATGTGCAGCCAAGCCGAAACGAAGGCTTCGAGGGAAAAAGCAATCTGAGCCCGACTCGCGCGTGACGTCACCCGACGACACGCGCGCGGCTTTTAGATGATTTCAATGCTTATTTAGCTCTTGATTCTCTGCGTTATTAATGTATACAAAAAAATTTATCACGCACTCTGATCGCCTATTTTTTAGTTTATACGTTAATTTAAATATAATAATAAATCTAAATTACAACTTATTTATCTTCTAAAAAATTGTTTACGCTTTACTCACACCCGTCCTTATGCCAAATAAATTATAATTCATAAAAGTAAGCGAAAATATATTTATATTCGTATTATTATATTAATTCTCATACTTTCATCGAGCGATAAAGCATTATCCCCAAAAACAAGCCAATCATCCATCCGGTCGCGAATCGTAAGTACCAGAAAGTGCACAAATTCTACAAGCGATGAGATGGTCCCGTTGGTAGCGTTCCTGGCTTCGGTCCGCAGGGGCCCCGAGGGCAAATTTTTCTCCAAATTTCCATAATTTCTCATATTTTAGTCATATTTGAAATTTTCGGAGAAAAAATGATTTAAAACACATTCAAGTACTGGTCTATTTCCCAAAAACATTTTTTTTACTGAAAATTCATGATTTTTCATTTATTTCTCCGGAAATTTCTCTTTTTCCTATGACCTGAGACTGCGGACATTGTTCGGAGAAAAGTTAAAGATGAAAAGAAATGAGATTTTCGTAAAAAAACGTATTATTATTTTTTTTTTTCGGAAATTTCCCTTTTCTCTATTACCTGAGTGAACGGCTGCGGAGATATTCGGAGAAAAGTTATAGATGAAAAAAATGAGATTTTCGTAAAAAAAATTTATTACATTTTTTGATCCCTCATAATTCTGAGAAATAATGAATTTCCGAAACTTTTGCAAACGTTATTTTCCTTAAGGGGTAACACTACTGTAACGGCCTGCCACGAAGCGTTTTAGACAAATAATACTTGGAGTAATTATTAAGCATATATTGAAGAATATTGCAAAACATGTTATGGGAACATATTACAAAATGACGACACTGCAGCAAATTCTTCCGAGGCATGTTGAACTTCAGATGCTCTTCGGCACGCAGTATAACTTGTGCCAATTTTAATCTGGACGAAATAATTTTTTAAAATTAAATCTAGATGAGTGTAGCTACTGAACCACGTAGGGGATTTTAGAAATATTGATTTTTGAGTAATTGCCGAGTATGTGACTGAAAATATTCAATTTTTTTTTAAGACACTTATTTGTTAATAAATATTGTTTAAATTAACTTATCGAAAATTCCCTACGTGGTTCAGTAGCTACACTCATGTAGACTTAATAAAACTAAATTCTTTTTTTTAGATTAAAATTGGCACAGTTCTGCGTGCCGCAGAGATTCGACATGCTTCGGAAGAATTGCTGCAGTGTCGCCATTTTGTAATATTTTCGGATAAAAATTTATAGCAATATACTTAAATATATGCTCAATAAATACCGCAAGTATTATTTGTTTATCACATTGTCTACCGCCAAAAGAAAATATAAAAAATACGCTTCCTGTAAGGCCGTTACAGTGGTGTTACCCTTTAAAGTCTTCATTTAATTTCCGAGATTTTCCCGTGAACATAATTAAAATGATGGAATATTCGGAAAAATTCGGAGAAATTCGGAGAAACTCGGATGTTTGCGTAAAAATAATTGTCCGCAAAACTCCGAATCCTTCATATTTGTTCCAATTCATAGAAAAATTTGGAAAAAATTTCCGGAAAAAATCGGAGTTTTTCAGAAAAAAAATTGCACTAGGGCACGGTATCGTTCCCCGCGCTCAGTGCTTTTTTTTAAATTATTATAACTGTTAATTCTTATTTGATTAGTTATTTTTATTAGTTATCACTATTATTTTAATTAGTTATCTTTTAGTGTCGAAAAATTTATCGCGCACTCTGACCGCTTATTTTATTAGTTTGTACGTTAATTTAAATATAATAATAAATCTAAATTACAACTTATTTATCTTCTAAAAAATTGTTTGCGCTTTACTCACACCCGTCTTTATGCCAAATAAATTGTAATTCATAAAAGTAAGCGGAAATATATTTATATTCGTATTATTATGTTCATTCTCATATACTTTCATCAAGCGATAAAGCATTATGATAATGCTTTATCGCTTGATGCATATGAGAATGAATATAGTAATACTAATATAAATATATTTCCGCTTACTTTTATGAATTACAATTTATTTGGCATAGAGCCGGGTGTAAGTAAAGCGCAAACAATTTTTTAGAAGATAAATAAGTTGTAATTTAGATTTATTATTATATTTAAATCAACGTACACACTAATAAAATAAGCGGTCAGAGTGCGCGATACATTTTTCGACACTAAAAGATAACTAATTAAAATAATCATGATAACTAATAAAAATAACGAATCAAATAAGAATTAATAGTATTAATAATTTAAAAAAAGCACTGAGCGCGGTGAACGATCCCGCGCCACTGCGGATCGAAGCCAGAAACGCTACCAACCATCAAACGGGACCATCTCATCGCTTGGAGAATATGTGCACCTTCTGACACTTACGATTCGCGGCCAGATACATTATGATAATGCTTTATAGCTTGATGAAAGTATATGAGAATGAATATAATAATACGAATATATTTCCGCTTACTTTTATGAATTACAATTTATTTGTCATAGGGATGGGTGTGAGTAAAGCGCAAAAAAAATTTTCAGAAGTAAAATAAGTTGTAATTTAGATTTATTATTATTTTGAAATTAACATATAAACTAATAAAATAAGCGGTCAGAGTGCGCGATAAATGTTTCGACACTAAAAGATAACTAATTAAAATAATAATGATAACTAAAAAAATATCAATCAAATAAGAATTAATGGTAATAATAATTTAAAAAAAACGCTGAGCGTAGGAAACGATCCCGCGCCCCTAGTGCAATTTTTTTTCTGAAAAACTCCGATTTTTCCCGAAAAATTTTCCGAATTTTTCTATGAATTAGAACAAATATGAAGGATTCGGAGTTTTGCGGACAATTATTTTTACGCAAACATCCGAGTTTCTCCGAATTTCTCTGAATTTTTTCGAATTTTCCCGAATATTTCATCATTTTAATTATGATCACGGGAAAATCTCGGAAATTAAATGAAGACTTTAAGGGGTAACACCACTGTAACGGCCTTACGTGAAGCGTATTTTTTGATATTTTTTTTGGCGGAAGAAAATTTGATAAACAAATAATACTTGCGGTATTTATTGAGCATATATTTAAGTGTATTGCTATAAATTTTTATCCGAAAATATTACAAAATGGCGACACTGCAGCAATTCTTCCGAAGCATGTCGAACCTCTGCGGCACGCAGTATAACTGTGCCAATTTTAATCTAAAAAAAAGAATTTCGTTTTATTAAGTCTACATGAGTGTAGCTACTGAACCACGTAGGGGATTTTCGATAAGTTAATTTAAACAATATTTATTAACAAATAACTGTCTTTAAAAAAATTGAACATTTTTAGTCACATACTCGGCAATTACTCAAAAATCAATATTTCTAAAATCCCCTATGTGGTTCACTAGCTACACTCATCGAGATTTCATTTAAAAAAATTATTTTGTCCAGATTAAAATTGGCACAAGTTATACTGCGTACCGCAGAGCACCTTAAGTTCAACATGCCTCGGAAGAATTTGCTGCAGTGTCGTCATTTTGTAATATTTTCCCATAACATTTTTTTGCAATACACTTCAATATATGCTTAATAATTACCCCAAGTATTATTTGTCTAAAACGCTTCGTGGCAAGCCGTTACAGTGGTGTTACCCCTTAAGGAAAATAACGTTTGCAAAAATTTCAGAAATTCATTATTTCTCAGAATTATGAGGGATCAAAAAATGTAATAAGTTTTTTGTACGAAAATCTCATTTTTTCCATCTATAACTTTTCTCCGAATATCTCCGCAGTCTCAGGTCATAGGAAGAAGAGAAATTTCCGGAGAAAAAAATGAGAAATCATGAATTTTCAGTTAAAAAAATGTGTTTTTGGGAAATAGACCAGTACTTGAATCTATTTTAAATCATTTTTTCTCCGAAAATCTCAAATATGACTAAAATATGAGAAATTATGAAAAATTTAGAGAAAAATTTGCCCTAGGGGCCCCTGCGGACCGAAGCCAGGAATGCTACCAACGGGACCATCTCATCGATTGTAGAATATGTGCACTTTCTGGTACTTACGATTCGCGGCCGGATGGATGATTGGCTTGTTTTTGGGGATAATGCTTTATCGCTTGATGAAAGTATGAGAATTAATATAATAATACGAATATAAATATATTTCCGCTTACTTTTATGAATTATAATTTATTTGGCATAAGGACGGGTGTGAGTGAAGCTTAAACAATTTTTCAGAAGATGAATAAGTTGTAATTTAGATTTATTATTACATTTAAATTAACGTATAAACTAAAAAAATAAGCGATCAGAGTGTGCCATACATTTTATTGTCTACATTAATAACGCAGAGAACCAAGAGCTAAATAAGCATTGAAATCATCTAAAAGCCTCGCGCGTGTCGTCGGGTGACGTCACGCGCGAGTCGTGCTCAGATTGCTTTTTCCCTCGAAGCCTTCGTTTCGGCTTGGCCGCACATGAACGTGCTCAGCGTCCATGTGTTGGTGTAGCTGCCGAAGGCGCGGTCGGGAAACTTCGAGCCCGCTCGGCTCTTGCCGAAGATGTCCGAGCGTCGCTCGCTCACGGACACGCGCTACTATGATTGTGTGATGGGCGCGTAAGAGACTAGAGAGGGGGTAACTTTTACGCGCGATCTGGCTGCACTGGCTGATATGGCATAAGAGACCAAATGAATACCTATAACTATTTGTTGTATCACATAAACTACATTAATTAGTGAATATCATTGTGATAATTAGAGAGTTTCATCGAATAACATGCTATAGATTTTTCAAACAAACTCATATATATATGATTCCTCTCTCTCCACCTTCTCTGCCCCCCCCCCCCCGCCCCTTTCATATGAGTGTTGCAATAAAGATGGACCATTACTTCAATCAAATAGAAAAATGGTTAACTCTACGAAAAATTCTATTTAAGGTAAATTAAAAAAAATTAACTAGATCCATTCAGTGAACTTGGCTAAATTCTTTTTTTGAACAGATGAAAATGTCGAACTAATGAAACCGAATCACAGATTTATTAGGATCAAATAGTATATATTCGAATATATTAACGCAACCACATATTTCGAGTATTATATATATATATATATATATATATATATATATATATACATATATATATTAGGGTGATTCGTTTCAGGGTAACTTTTTTTTACCCATCGTGCCCGAAAACCTTTAGTTGGTACCCAAAAATGAATTTTCGTGAAAGGGGGGTGTTGTCAAAAAATATTTGGAGGTCGCGAATCAAAATTGAAGGTTTCCCATTTGATTTACATTGAAAAAATGTTTTTCTCATTATTAGTGTTACCATTCCGCGAATTTTGATATCGCGATATTTTCCAAGTGGGTTCTCATAGGAAATATGATACTTTACAATAAAGTTCATTGAGCCATGTCCGTAAATTCAACCGTTTCAGCGGTATCATTATTTCAAGTGAACATTGTATGAAAATATTTATTCAAACGACTGTAACGCCTAAGCTATTAGATATATTGAAACAAATTCAAATGAGAACTATGTAGAGAAAGTAATTTGCTACAAAAAGTCTTATAAGCCGAGCCCGTAAATTCAACTCTTTCTCAGCTATAGGTGGATGAAGTAAAATAAATAGATTTTTTTTGTTTAAAAAAATCTACTTATTTTACCATGTTTCTATTATCTATATTTACTATATTTCTATTACGATATTATCTATTTATAAATAGATTTTTTTTATACAAAAAAATCTATTTATTTTACTTCATCCACCTGTAGCTGAGAAAGAGTTGAATTTACGGGCTCGGCTTATAAGACTTTTTTGTAGAAAATTACTTTCTCTACAAAGTTCGCATCTGAATTTTTTTGATATATCTAATAGCTCAGGCGTTACAGCCGTTTGAATAGATATTTTCGCACAATATTCACTTGAAATAATGATACCGCTGAAACGGTTGAATATACGGCCATGGCTCAATGAACTTTATTGTGGAGTATCATATTTCCGATGAGAACGCACTTCGAAAATATCGCGATATCAAAATTCGCGGAACGGTAACACTAATAATGAGAAAAACTCTTTTTTCAATGTTAATCAAATGGGAAACCTTCAATTTTGATTCGCGACCTCTAATTATTTTTTGACAACACACCCCTTTCACGAAAGTTCGTTTTTGGGTACCAACTAAAGGTTTTCGGGCACGATGGGTAAACAAAAAAGTTGCCCTGAAACGAATCACCCTAATGTATATATATAGTATTGTATAATATATACCGTCGCTTAAAAGTTTGGATACACCAGTCGATATTTTTTGCTGCACTGAAAGTTACACACCTTCGTAAAAAAAAGATAACCAAGTTTGCCGAACGGCGTTTTGACAGGAATAAATTCAGCTTTATTTTGCTTGTCTGGAATATTTTTTCATGATTTTTTTTTCGACGCGGTACGCACTTTTGTACGTGACTGTTTTTTGGCTTTTTTTCAACCATCGAGAATTGGGCGCATGACGTATGCAAAAAAAATTGTTACGTTTATCCATGATAAACTTGAACGGGGTAGCAGGAGCTCCATTTTCGTTTTTTATAAAGTTTCGTACGATTTTTTTGCAATGTTATTTCATTTTTTGCTAAAAAAGACTAATTCTAAATAATGCAATGTAACTCAAGAACTAGAGGGTTTAAGAAGAAATCTCAAGGATGTAAAACGTCGCGTAAGCTTATACTGGATAGCCTGGCATTTTTAAAGAATTTTCCTGTGAGATTTTTTCTCACAGGAAAATTTGTGACGCCCATTAATGCGATAGAATTGGAGAATTGGACTGTATATACGAGCATTCTTTTATGAATCGCCTATAAAATAATAATAAATCGATATTGAGCAAATTTGATTGTTTTCGCATATTAATATTGCACTAATAATTTGATAAGAGGTCGATGTATTTTTATTAATTGTGTACTATTTATTCATCATCTGATAATGCATATTTACCTGTACCGTTCTTCGGGCGATAATCAGGGGAAACATATTATTTACGTCATCGAACGGGCTACCGATCAGGCCACAATGGAGTGATGATAGAGGAGATATCGAATTTGGGCCGAAAGCAGGTTAGGTGTGGTCGAGGCACCAGTTTGAGATTGAAAGCAGGTTAAGGAGGCCTGTGTTCTGCACGTTTCACTGAAATTGGGGGTCGAAAGAAGGTTTGGGAGGCTTAACAGAGGCTACACTGGACCAAGAGGTCTCTTCATGGCACTGAACTCGACAAATGGGGTTTCGTCGGTTCAGCGGAGGCTGGCGGCTTATGTATTACAAAAGAAATGGAACCTGCAAGGGTTCAGAGGAGGCTAACAATTTTGACTCGGGCAGGCTGCAATCTCTAAAATACTTTGGATATGAAAATATCTTTTAACCCACGTGTTCTTAACGCTTCGAGGATACAGATTATGTAAAAAAATATTATTTTTCCTCGTCATTAACGATAACCTGTCCTTAAATTCAGCGGCCCAGATTTTTACGGTTGTCAGAGAAAAAAGCAGCATTTCCGTATACAAATGGTTTGAGCATGTGACGGCACTCTTGGCTGCAATCGGATTCAAGAAGGAAATACTTCATGATATGCTTAATTGCTGAGATTATTCGCACAGAAATACCAGCATATCTAAGGTCGCTTTTCAAAATAAATGGTAGAAGAGAGGGCATGGTCGCAAGAAAAAACGTAAAGGCCATATCAGTACCGCATTTCCGTACGGAATATTTAAGGCAGGCAACCGCTTCAGGAGACCGAAAATTAGATGATTTTTTTTATTGTAAAAAAACGGAAACTTCTGAATCTGAAATCGTCCAACAAATTTTTATACTTTCTTGAGATGTTTTTTTAGATCATGAAACAAAATTTTGAAAAAAAAATCGAAAATTTAATGTTGGAACCTGTTTGAAAAACAATATCGTTTTTAAGTATTTTTCCGGTGTTTTTCAATAATAAATATGTTTTAAACAATCTAATCTTTCCAACGTTAGGTTAATCTTTTAATAAATTGTATTATGTAAACGTATTCCAAATTTAAAGAAGACCCACCAATTTGTTTTTTAGTTATGATTCCCGCAAATTGAAAAAATGTAGTTTCGAGAAAAACGCGATTGAAAATTTCAGTATATTTAAACCTTAAAAAACTTGAACAAGTAAAAAAACGCCAAGCAATAAAAGATGGCCTCGAAAAATTATCGGTCGTTTCACTATCTACAAAATTCTAATTAACCTCGAAATACTTGTGATTTTTTTCAAACCATACTTTCATGTACATTATTACTTTTCCAATTCAAACGTACAAAAGAAGTGAAATAACTTTTTATGTAAAAGCCAAGCAAATTTAGTAGAAACGTATACAAAATTGTTAAACCCTAGAAATACTAATTTTCTCAACTATTTATTTTAAAAAACCATATTACTATCATAATAAAAAGTCCGAATCACGATTATATAAAAGTACAACGTATGCATGACACAAGTACTGTATGTATGTGTCACTGGAAATGCTGTGCATGGACTTGGCGTGCATGATTAAGAAAAAACGCTCGAAAAGATACACGATTTTCTTGGAGAAGCGTTCTTACCGCTTCCATAAATAACTTTTGCAACAATTTATTTACTCAGATTATTTCCAATTGTAACATCGCACCAGTCACTGCATCAGGTATACAGAATTATTATAAATGAGATGTTCAGCCTGCCAAAACTATGTCTGTTACACGAAAATTTATGCGAGACAATTGATTTCATGAGATGTATGGTGGTTCTGTAATGGAGTAGAAAGTGAATACTTCCACATTACTTTTCAACTTATGTAAATAAAGTGAGATTTCAAGAGTCGTGTGGTTTCGGGGTACATCGCTGACTTTTTTATTTGTACTATACGGAATCAGAAACTTGGTTTGCAGTTACATAATAAATTGCGTCGATTTATGTCTTTCTTAACCTGATAGTCAAGTTGTTGAGAAAACGCTATCCTTCGCCGAGATTTTTTTCTTAACCATGCACGCCACGTCGTTGCACATCATTTCCAGTGATCCATACATACAGTACTTGTGTGATACATACGTTGTACTTTTATATAATCGTTATTCGAACTTTTTATTATAATAGTAATATGTTTTTTTTTAAATAAATTGTTGAGAAAAATAGTATTTCTAGAGTTTGACAATTTTGTGTACGTTTCTAGTAAATTTGCTTGGCTTTTGCATAAAAAGTTATTTCACTTCTTTTATACGTGTGAATTGGAAAAGTAATAATGTAAATAAAAGTATGGTTTGAAAAAAATCACAAGCATTTCGAGGTTAATTAGAATTTTGCAGATAGTGAAACGAACGATAATTTTTTCGAGGGCATTTTTTATTACTTGGCGTTTTTTTTACTTGTTCAGCTTTTTCAATGGGATTTCATATTTTTTTGAAATAAATACATATACAGAGGTGCTGGTTACTGGTCACGATCCCTTGAAAGGGTTTTAGGACATTTTCCGCTGTTAAGGAGGTACACCAGCTTCAGCAAAATGGTGATAGATCAATAAAATTTGGTGAATATATTCTTTAGTATTATTCATGTAGATACAAATTTTTTCAGATTTTTTGGTTGTGCCGTTTTCTTACAAATAATTCACAAGCGTTTATTCTTATACCCGGAATATATACCTATATCTATAAAAACGCTATGCTTATACACGTGAACTTCAATGTTCAATTATTCGATAACGGCACAATGAAAAAATCTGAAAAAAATTGTATTGACATATATAATACTAAAGAATATACTCACCAAATTTTATTGATCTATCACCATTTTGAAATTTGACCATGGTTTAGCATGGCAACATTGTATGAAGTTGGTGTACCTCCTTAAATAACCTAACAATGTTTTATGCAAAAGTCAACCAATTTCGACATAATATTTTTATGATTTAACTATAAACATGGACATAGTATAACCTAACTGTATAAAATCCATCTATATAAATGAATATCGATGTGAATACCAGAGTATAGCATATGAAAAATACTACAAAAGTCGCACTCGTAAAGCTCCCAGTCGATCTTAAATTCATCAAATGATCAAATTACCGATCGCGAAAAGTTTTTTTATGAACATTCTGGGATAATCTAACGAGTGATTTACTTCGACATAAAAGTTCCAATAGATAAATTATTTTCGAAAGCCAGGCAATAACTCACCAACTAAATAGTACCTACATGCAAACGAGATTAAAATTAAGTCGCAACCAACCACAATAAATAATAACGTACGACCATAAATGGAAAAATAATGTAATAACATTTAATAAAACGCAAACAATCCCGAAAGCCTTGAGAATTCATTTGAGAACCCGAAACATCGCTTTTCCATTGCCGTTATTCATTTACCGAAGTGTGGTATTGCGACGTAGATTAATAAACAAACGTAATTGATGACGAGCCGGGCGAGCACCGCGGATCGTCTTGTTCCGTGTATATTCAAACTTCACTGAGCTTCTCTTCTTAAGGGGAGGGTAGGGGTTTCAGCGTGAAAAAAAAACACTTTTTTGCGAATTTTTTCATCTACATGGATAGAGTAAATTTACTGAAACCTTTTGTACGTTGTTAAGTGTCATTTCAAGAACATTCCGTGAAATTTGTACGCGAAAATATCCACAAACAAGCCGGTGCCGTGTTTTTCTCGAAACCACTTTTTCAAAGTCAGTGTTCACTGCCATATAAAAACTACACGACCGATTTATTTCAAACTTGGTACACACTTTCTACATATAAAACACCTCCCCCCAACGGTTAGTTTGAGATTTTTTTCACATTGAGGGGACTTTCCACCCCCAAAACAGCGGAATTTTTCGTGAACAATAGCACTTTTCACTTTACATGACCACCAAAGATTTAGAAATGAAAAAAAAATTATCAAAGACCTTCGGGGGAAGGATTTGATGATACTTTGACTAAATTGTAATGGTACTTGATTCCAGATAATTTCTAGCTGAGATACAGTGAACACCGCAAATCGTGTTTTTTCAAAGGCATTCTTGGAAAAGATTTGTCACCGGCTTGTTTGTGGATATTTTCGCGTACAAATTTCACGGAATGTTCTTGAAATGACACTTAACAATGTACAAAAGGTTTTAATCAATTTACACTATCCATTTATACTATCCATATAGATGAAAAAAAAATCACAAAAAAGTGTTTTTTTCACGCTGAAACCCCTACCCTCCCCTTAACCATGTACGCTAAGTCGTTGCACAGTATTTTTAGTGTACTTGTGTAGTACTTACATTGTATTTTTATTGGGAGTACAAATAAGTCCGCCGTTTAACAAAAGATGGCCCTACCAGAGGGTTAAGGTTGAAATTGTCAGATGTAAAACGTCATATCGTAAGGTTGGACATCTGGCAAGACCTTGAAATATTAGCGATTTTGTATCAGCATTAAATAATTTTTTTCTAGCGAAAATTTCGAGTTTTGGACCGAATAAGCGTCATTTGCGGGAAGTTTTGATTTACTTCTTCAATTTGAAAAAATCTGCAGCCAAGACGCATCGATTGCTTGTAGAGGCATATGGTGGGGCTACTTTAAGGCCATGTGCCACACGCCTCCGACCGCATCGAAATTTTGAAATGGGAATTCTCCCGAACGGAACAACCAATTCGAATAAAAATTCGTTGTGTGCATGCAGAACGCTTGCTCCGAGAGCATGATTCGCGCAATTTTCCAAAATTTCGAAAAAAAATTGCAGTTTGTGGTTACCATGCGAAAAACTGTGAATTATTAACCTTTGCATCGCATTGTCGGTAGAAAAAGCACACATTTTGAACTTTGTTTCACCTGTTTTCATGAACAAATGGCGGAGAAACAGCATTTTGAAATTTTTACATAAATGTAGCAAAAATGTACCAACAAAGCTCAAAATATCAGGTACCGGAGCGAGCGTTCAGTTCATCCGTTTTCTCACTGGCGGCGCGCAGCTCGCTTCGTCCTGTTTTTACCGACTGCGCTCGCCTCCTTCCGGAACAATTTATTTTTTGACAGGTCGAAAGCCGGAGCTATAACCTCGCGCATTCGTTCGAAATATACTTCATACGATGTGTGTGATAGAGTGTGATATAGAATGTGAATAGTGTGTGATAGAGTGGAGTTGTTTTCGTGGCGTTTTGGTGAGTTTTTTTTTGCTGTGAAGAACGCCTCAGGACGCCGGCACACCACTGACGAGAAATCCCGACAAATAAATAATCGACGAGAAAACCGCTGCGGCCGATTACACGAAGAAGATTGAGGAACATAGTGACAGCGAAAAGCCGAAGGAGAAAACAGCGGAAGTCAAGGTACGTACGTGCTATAACCTCATAACCTCAATTTACGTACTTTGTCAATTGCCACGATCTTTCCTCGCATTGCTATCCCGCTCGCCGATGTGTCAAACAGCCAACGGCTCCGGAGCAAGAAATTCAAGCTTATTTGCTGTTCGCAGAAATACCTCGGTATTTATTCGTGAAAAAAATCGCAGATAGCATATTTTCCGATGATCCGTAGCCATTTCCATTACCCCTCGAAATCCTCGATTTCCTGAGCACTGTGCGACCAAAATGAGGCACGAAAGTTCAACACCCTTTGCCTACGAACGCAAAACTGTCACGTCTCAAACACGGATGATTTGTGGACCTGTGGCGATTCCTCGATAGCTTCACCCTGATGACCGAGAGTACTATTGGTATGGCGTACAAAGATAGTACCCTCGGTGTACCTGTACGGTAGTACACCGCTTCACGCAAATGTACGTGTTACTAGTATGCTACTGGTACACTGTGCAATAGTAAAGTATACCGGTTCCGTATCCTCACCATACTAATACTGGTACCGATAGCGTACACATGCACATGGTAAGTACGATACCTAGGCTATCATGTAGAAACCAGAACTAATGTAGCGTCGGATTTACCATCTAGATGGACGATCGGATTTATCCAGGGCAGCAAGTACGTACTGCCGAGGATGAGAAACCGTGTCAATCGTCGCGGCCACAGTATACAGTCCCAGTGTCCGCGAGGATATCACCGCTGTCTTCAATTTCTCCGAGAGCACCAGCGAGGCTGACCTCAAGGAACTCGTTGAACCCTTCGGCTTCGCTCAGAAACAATATCTCACCATGGATCGCACCACCAATCTGTGTAAGGCCTTTCGCTTACGCATGTACGTTTCAAAACAAAGGGCGAGGACGCTAGGGCCTTCTTGCATCTCAATGGTTACGGCTACCATCATCTCATACTCAGAGTCGACAGGTCCAAACCTCCAGCCCAACAGAATTGAATGGTCAACGGTTGAACGCGTTAAGGTAGAACAAGCGTGCGCTCTTGATTTTTATAGATTTTGTTCAAATTTTAACCAGACATTGTTCGTATCATCAGCGTGTTTCAGTGAAATGTCAGAACAGTCGACTATTTAGATTCGGAGATAATGGATTTTAAAATTGCAACTATTAACACTGTAGGGTCTGCATTGACATTTAGACAGAGTTATTTTGCCGTGTAAAATATTTGTCCTCTATAAAAAGACACAAGGCAATAACATAAACAATATTAAATATTAATGTTTATAACGCAAATCTTTTTCTTCACGTTAAAAGTTTTTAACTTTAGGACCACAATAATTATCTTTTTTTCTCGAAATATTGAACAATACTATTCTGCGGTGTTGCATAATGTCTTCTTATTATAGGGGATAAATATTTTTTACCGAGAGTTATTCTGTCGTTACTGAACGTCTTTAGCAGTACTGAATAGTAAAGACAATTCAAATTTTTTCACTCGTTCCCTAACTAGTTTGCTATCTAATCATAATTTTTTTTCAAAATTCATAAACACAATAGAATGGTACGCCGAATTATGTGACCCGACTTTCGGCCAATGCAGACGCTGCGGTGTTAAAAGTTGCTATTCAAAAATCTCAAACTTGCATAATAATATGAACAATGTCTGGTTAAAATTTGAACAAAATCGATAGAAATCAAAAGCGCACACTCGTTTTACTATAAGGGCTTACACCACTGTAAACGTCCAAAATTGAGTGATATTTCGCGATTTTTTGTTGTAGAAGGACAAATAAGAGAATATTAATATTCAAGGATGTTATTAGTCATGTCTTCAAGTGAACAAAATTAAATTTATATTAAAAAATTATGGCAAAAGGTGACGCTGGAGCCATTCTGGCGAGGCATGTTGAATTTGAGACGCTCTGCGGCACGCAGTATAGCTGACGCAAATTTGATTTTAAAATAAAATAAAAAGAATTCTATTAATTTACACGAGTATAGCTAGAGAAATACGTAGAGAATTGTGAAAATATTAATTTTTGTGTAATTGGCAAGCATTAAACCAAAAACTTAATTTTCGACAGAAAAAAGGACAATCATTTGGTAATAACTAATGCTATAACTAGTTCATAGAAAATCCTGTACTTATTTCTCTTTGGAATGTTATTTTAAACATGTACCCAAAATTGAGAGTGAAAATAATGAAAATTGTTGGAGTTATGCTGCGTGCCGTTTTGAAAAATTGTGTTTCGAGAAAAATGGCCGATGTCTCGCACACGGGCCAGCCACTGCCACCGCAGACCCATACGGGCCTGCGGACCTTGTTTTACAGGTACCAAACTTTTTTCCCCTTATTATAGATGGTTCAAAGCATCTTTTAAGTCAAGTAAATAAAAAAATATTTTTTTTTTTAATTCTACCGTGATGTGACTCCTTAGATCGGAGTACACGGTGACGATTGTTGGTCGCGTCTCTTTGAACGAGGCGCGACCAACAATCTTGAAAAATGGTTGGAAGATTATTGTAAGCAAAGGTTGCCGAAATATAAAAAAGGACTACACAAATTTTAATTTTTATTGCGTTCTAACGCAGTAGAACTATCGTAAATTTAATCGTGGAACTAAAAGTAAAATATTTTCGTTTATTACGTTAGTTTTAGCAGTCAAATGAGGTGAAACTTCAACATAATTGAAGAAAAGAGACGAGTTAAAAAAAGTTCGTGTTTTGAACCATACTTTTTATATACGACTCCAAAAATTACAGGAACGAAATTTGTTCATTTTTTAGCGTTTTTTTAAACGCTGTGTCTATGTGAAAAATTGTCGCATCGAGATGAAAAAAAGCCTTTTAAAGCTTCAAGATGATAGTTTCTAGATCTTTTGGCAAAAAAATTGTGATCCAAGGCTGTCGCGCAATCATAAGAAATACCGGGAGAAAAAAATTCCAAATTTGTTTTTTTTCAGGGGTCATCGGACTAAGGAATTTTGTTTCAGTTAACTCAATGTATAGGTCAGTTAGCTTGTTTGTTCAGCTTGAATTTGGTTTTATCTCTCTACGTCAATTTTTTTGCTGAGATATCCGACTTCGAATGGAAAAAGATCCTTTCGTCTTTGATTATCGATATCTCAGCAACCAATTTTCGCAACGGGAATTAGGGGCAGCTTTGAAAAGTCGAATGAATTTTCTGCCAGCCCCTCCCGTTGATTTTTGTGATTTTTTTCTTCACCCTTAACCGTTATTTGGTAAAGGACAAAAAATGACTTTTTCTGGATTTTCAGTAAATCTACCACTACGTTACAAATATTGATGCAAAGGCTAATGTTGCCGCGTTTTTTTCAGCTCAATTTACTCCCAATACCCCTGTTAGTCTGCAAATTGATTCATCGAACCGTTTTCCATCAAAAGTTGATCGAAGTTTTACAAAACAATTAAAGGAAGAAGTGTATTATTCCTAAACATCTTGTAATCATCATCAAAATAAAAAGACTAAGTTTCTTCGACTTTTTTCACAACTTGGCACTAGTTGCTTGGTGAATATAAGAAAAAAATTCGAGCGATTGACATTTTTTTATTTGTAAAATATTTCAGCAAACAATACTGACTCATTTTTTACACGATTCGGCCTTTGCGCACTTCAATTTCACTCATCTTTAATTGCATCAATTAAAGTTGATACTCCCAAGCTGTATTTAATATTCGATCTGAAAACATTTATGCAATTAACTCTCAATATTTTCTACGAAGGTTATTAGGGTTATGGAAAACAATCTTTTTTTTTTCAAAACTAGGCATGATCAAAAATTGAAAAAAAATGAGAGTTTACAAAAACTTTAGATTAATTTTTGTTACCAAAACGTAGAAAAAAATGACCAAAAAAAGATTAGTTGTTGAAAAAAAACTGTCCATTGGTTTTTCCTTCCAAACAAAAGATCATTTTTGAAAAAAAGTGTTTTTTGTACCTTCGCAGAAAATATCGACAGTTAATTGCATACAAGTTCTGAGATCGACTAGTGAATACCGCTTGGGGGTATCAACTTTTAATCAATGCAATTAAAGATGAGTGAAATTATGGTGCGCAAAAGCCGAAGCGTGGCAACAGCGAGTCACCATTGTTTTCTGAAAAATGTTACAAATTTAAGCAGATTAGAATTTTTTTGAAATTTCTCAATTTTTTTTCTTAAATTTAACAAGCAACAAGGGCAAAGTTCTAAAAATAGTCGAAGAAAATGGGTGTTTTCATTTTGATCATGATTACACAATGTTTAGGAAAACTCGTTCCTTTAATTCTTTTGTAAAACTTTGATCGATCGGTCCGGAAAAACGGGTCGATGTCTTAATTTGAAAATTTACACGGCTATTGGGGGTAAATTAAGCTGAAAAAAACGTGACGACATTAGTCTTTCTACCAATATTTGTAATAAAGTAGTAGATTTACTGAAAAACCATAAAATGTCATTTTTTGTCCTATTTTTCAAACTAATGTTGATGGTGAAAAAATGATTTTTTTTCTCAAAAATAGACGAAAGGATCTTGTCCGAAATTGATTCAAGTTTTTAAAGCTGCCCATTAATTTCCTGTGCGGTCATTGGTTGCTGTGATATCATTGATCAAACACAAAAGGAACATTTTTTATTATAAGTCGGATATCTCAGCAAAAAGTTGACGTAGAGAGACCACAAAAAAACCAAATTGGAACTGAATAAACAAGCTAACGGACCTATGCATTGATTTAACTGTAAAAAATCCCTTGAAAAAATAAAATTGGAAAATAATTCTCTCGCTACCTCTTATAATTGCGCGATAACCGTAGCTCACAAAATTATTTTGCCAAAAGATCTCAAACTAGAAACTTGAAGCTTAATAATGTTTTTCTTTTTCATCTTGATAAGACTATTTTTAACATTGATACAGCCTTTCAAAAAACACTTTAAAAAGTGAAGAAATTTTCCGTTTCTTTAATTTTTTGGGGTTGGGCATAAGAAGTGATATATTTTTTTTACAATTTTCAGTCAATCGAAAAAAAGCGCTTGTCCTTGACTGTTAAAGCAATCTAAGAAATTACAGTTAAGAGTTCAAGTCGGGTGAGGGTAAAAATGTCGAATGACCAAATATAGAACGACAAAGATTTCGAAACGACAGAATTATGAACTCTCAAAATAACGAGGGTTAAATTATTCGAAATTTTATCTTTCGACTGATAAAAAAATCGAATGACTATAAATCGAACCATTATTTATTGGAGAGGTAATTTATTCGAAAACGAATGTTCAGATATTCTGCAATTCGGAACATAAAAATACAGAATGGAAAAATGTAGAATACCCATATCTCCGAAACAGAAAATAGCAAGTGCCTAATATGCGTATACCGTCTATGGCGAAAAGCAATATATCGAAACGCAAAATGTCGATGGCCCGAAATGTCGAACGCCGAAAGATTGAACGGCCAAAATGGCGAACGTGGTGGGGCCCGTCACGTGGGATGACTGTCTTACGATATTTTAGCCGACAGACCGCCAGCGCCATCTCGCAGCTTCACTCTGAGGCGCAAGTAACGTATTGCTCGATTCGCCATTCGGGCCGTTCTACATTTTGACCCTCCGCGATTTCAACTACTCGACTTTTTGGCCGTTCGCTTTAATGTTTTTGTGCATTGTGAACCATCGCCATTTTCTTAATTCGGAGAATTGTCGTCTCGAATTATTTGGTGTTATGCATACAGTCCCATCGATTTTATGTTTTTCGATATTTTATTAAATCTGATTTTTGTTTTTCGCTATATTTCAACTTCCGAGATGTTCATATTCGTAATTGTTATTTTCGACTTCACAGACTCTAGTAAGATTGATCTATCTATATTCGAACATTCGTCATTTTCGAATTCGACATTTTGGCCCATCCGCATTTCGATCGTTCGACATTTTTCCCCCCACCCTTCAAGTCGATTGGTCGAACATTGTTTGAGTTCTGCTACGTCCCGATGTCAAAAACATGGTTTTGAGAAAAACGTGTTTGAAGCCAACGGTTTCAAAGACGCTACAGCTGAAAAAGTTTTTTTTTCCGGTAATCTAATGCCACCTATTGGTCGAAAATAAAACTATTTTTAGTCGGTGACTTTATCCCCACAATAGGCTTACAAGAGTTGAAAACTGCGCCTACCGGCATGAGACATCGCCAAAGACGGTTTTCAGCGCCGGAGACTTCCTTAAAAAATAGCTCGAAAACCACTTTATAATGGGTTTTTTCAGCTACAAACGAATATGCATCATATTTTTTAAGATTCCAAAGATTTCTTAAAAGTGTTTCGAACAAAACGATTTTTCGAAAACTTTACACCGATTACCTCTAAACAATTCGCAATAGTAAAATTTTACGGCTCTTCTGTAGACCGACACTTCTCCGATCGTCATTGCTAGAAAATTCGATCCTTGGAGAAACCTGCCGAAGACGAACTCCGGCAGAGAGAAAAAATGCCAAACATATTTTTTTGCAATAAATATAACATTTAACCACTCTTTCGCAGAGTGAGACTCGGTCAATCTCGTTCCCTCGTGAATTTGGTCAGCCGCAGCCAACCTGCCAAAGATGAGCCATGGCAGAGAAAAAAATGGCGAACGCAATTGTTTAAACTAAGAGCATTGTAAAATTTTTTAAGTTTCCAAGAATTTTTCAAAGGTGCTTCCAACAAAACGATTTTTCGAAAATTTTACACCGATGACCTCTAAACAATTCGGGATAGTAAAATGTTACCGCTCTTCTGTAGAGCGAGACTTCTCCGATCGTCATTGCTAGTAAATTCGATCTTTGGAGAAACCTGCTGAAGATGAATTCCGGCAGAGAGAAAAAATGCTAAACGAATTTTCTTAGCATAATTAGTAATAATTTAGTAATAATAAAATTTTACCACTCTTTCGCAGAGTGAGACCCGGTCGATCTCGTTCGCTCGCGAATTTGGTCGGCCGCAGACAACCTGCCGAAGATAAGCCTTGGCAGAGAAAAAAATGCCGATCGCAATTGTTTAAACAAAGAGCATTGTAACATTTTTTAAGTTTCCAAGGATTTCTTAAAAGTGCTTCCAACAAAACGATTTTTCGAAAATTTTACACCGTTAACCCCTAAACAATCCACGATAGTAAAATTTTACCGCTCTTCTGTAGAGCAAGACTTCTCCGATCGTCATTGCTAGAAAATTCGATCCTTGGAGAAACCAGCCGAAGATGAATTCCGGCAGAGAGAAAAAATGCTAAACGTATTTTTTTTTGCAGTAATAATAAAATTTTACCACTCTTTCGCAGAGTGAGACCCGTCTGATCTCGTTCGTTCGCGAATTTGGTCGGCCGCAGACAACCTGCCGAAGATAAGCCATGGCAGCGAGAAAAATGCCGATCGCAATTGTTTAAACAAAGAGCATTGTAAAATTTTACAACTCTTTTGTAGAGTCAGTCTCGAGCGATCTTATTTGTTTAAATTAATTTAAAAAAAATGGCGAAATGCTAGCACCCTTCCACCATACGAGTCTAGCAAACCCCGTTTGCTAGAAAGTTCAACCATAAAGAAATTTCCACCGATGCCCGCCGTCGACAAAAAAATCGATTCGACGGCATTTGTTTAAACAATGCGCGATCGCAAAATTTCACCGCTCTTCCGTAGAGCGAGGGTAGCGATCTTGATTGTTCGAGAAGCTGACCAGCAAAAATGCTGCCAAGATAGAACCCTGGCAAAAATGCTGCCAAGATGAACCCTGGCGAAGATAAAAATGCTGAACGCATTTGTTTAAATAATGAGCATTGTAAAATTTTACCACGCTTTTGTAGAGTGAGTTTCGAGCAATTTCGTTCGCTCGAAATTTTGGCAGGGATCGATATCGTTAACGATAAGCGGCATCGATGTTACAAATTGTGCTCGAGCTTATTTGTTTAAATGAATTTAAAAAGTATGGGAAAATGCCTGAGTCTTTTGGTTGTGACCGTCGTCGAAAAAAATCGATTCGATGGCTGCATATACAATGTAAAATGCAACAAAGATTCACCGCTCTCCTGCCGAGCGAGCGCATGCTTCCAATACAAGCGTACCGTGGTCGCTACGCATAGTTGTGTGAATTGTGTGATACACACATAGATGTAAGGTGCTTGCGTACGACCGAACGGCGTGCGAGAATGCATTCGTTCTTTCTGCACGCGGTCGGCGTAGCAAACACATACACACACACACACGCGCGCGCGCTCAGCGATCGCCGTCTGTTTGGCTTCGACTCTTCGTCTCAGGGCGAAGCATCGAGACCGAATTCGCGATCGCTGCGCTGTTCGTCGGTAGCGACTCGTAGCTAAAAACTAGGAGATCTGCGCTACCGACGTAAGGAGAGGCCGCGTCGAAATTTTCTGGCGTGTGGCACATGGCGTGGGAGAAGTTATCGTGAGTGGTTTGAAAAATGTAAGAACGATAAGGTTGACGTCGAAGACAAAGAACGTAACGGAAGGCCGAAAGTGTACGAAGACGCGGAATTAGAAGCATTATTGAAGGGAGATTCGTTATTCGGGAATCATTGTCTTGCCCTCTTTTCCTCCCTCCGACGAACCTTGCGTGGAAATGAGAGGGGGGAGGGGGTGGCGGCCTCGTTCAAAGAGACGCGACGAACAATAGTCACCGTGTACTCCGATCTAAGGGGTCACACCACTGTAGAATTTAAAAAAATTGTTTTCTTTTACTTTACTTAAAAGATTCCGAGTAGAAATTTCTTAGGGTTAGCCTGACCAGGATCAGGCCCCGATCGGGGTATGATAGGGGTAACACCTATTATGGACATCCTGATCCGGCCCCGATCGGGCCGGAAGTATTTAGGTCCTACCGAGGCTATACTAAAATGGCCCTACTAAGGCCGTCCCTGATAAGATCCTACTAAGGCTTTCCCCGATAGGGCCCTGCCGAGGCTTGCCACGATAGGCCCTACTAAGGCTTTCCATGATAGGGCCTTACTAAGGCTGTCCCTAATGTGGCCCTACTAAGGCTTTCCCCGATAGGGCCCTACCAAGGCTTGCCCTGATAGGCCCTACTATGGCTTTCCCTGATGAGGCCATAAATAGGCTTGCCCTATGCCTGCCTCAGCAGTCGCTAGATGCACATAACCTCTCATTTATCACATAGAAACTTCGATTTTACAGCATCGTAGCTTCGGAGTTTCGATGCATTCCTGAATTCTATTTAAAAAAGGGTGCTGTAGACTGTCACGACAAAAAACGTTATGCAACTCGGATGCGTGTTAGAAGATTTCGGCAGCTTTGTAAGGCGAAGTGAGAGAGAGGAACTATATATATATATATATATATATTTATTATTTTTATTATATATATAGAATATGTATATATAAGGTTAAGTTTCAAAAATCTATAGCATGTTATTCGATAAACCTCTTTAATCGTCACAATGATATTAACTAATTGATATACTTTATGTGATACAACAAATAATTATAGGAATTCATTTGGTCTGTTATGCCATATCTGGGACCAAGATGTAACAAGCACTCGGTAGCATAGGGGCAGCGTGCCTAGCTTTGGGTAGGAAGGTACGGGTTCGATTCCCATATAGGCGAAATATTTTCTTCGAACAAAAACGTTTCAGCAGGCCAGGGAATGACGAATTATGATACAAAATCATTGTAGTGGAGCTCTAAATTAAGTGGTTCATTCCATTTTGGTTTTTTGAAATATTATATACATTTCTTTCTGATCAGGCAACCTGATAGGAGCCTGATCAGGCAACCAGATCAGGCCCATATGTGACCCAACGTTACATTTCCTAGTAGGACCCTTTTAGGCTGCCTTATTAGTGCCCTACCAGGGCAGTCAGGCAACCTGATCGGGCCCTGATATGGGCCCCATCGAAATTTCTACGCGGAATGCTTTGAACCATCTAGAATAAAACGGAAAAAGTTTGGTACCTGGAAAACAAAGTCCGCAGGCCCATATGAGTCTGCGGTGGCAGTGGCTGGCCCGTGTGCGAGACATCGACCGTTTTTCTCGAAACACAATTTTTCAAAACGGCCCGCAGCATAACTCCAACAATTTCAATGCTTTTCACTCAAAATTTTGAGTACATGTTGAAAATAACATTCCGAAGAGAAATAGGTACGGGATTTTCCATGAGTTAATTATAACATTAGTTATTAACAAATGATTGTCCTTTCTTTCGGTCGAAAATTAAGTTTTTGGTTTAATGCTTGCCAATTACATAAAAATTAATTTCTTCACAATCCTCTACGTATTTCTCGCGCTATACTCCTGTGGATTAATAGAATTTTTTCATATTTTTCTAAAATCAAATTTGCGTCAGCTATATTGCGTGCCGCAGAGCGTGTCAAATTCAACATGCCTCGCCAGAATGGCTCCAGTGTCACTTTTTGGTATAATTTTTTAATATAAATTTCATTTTGTTCACTTGAAGATATGACTAATAACATCCTTGACTATTAGTATTATCTTACTTGTCCTTCTACCAAAAAAAATCGCGAAATATCGCTCAATTTTTAACGTTTACAGTGGTGTTAAGCCCTTAAGGTAAAACGAGCGTACGCTCTTGATTTTTATCGATTTTGTTCAAATTTGAACCAGACATTGTTCATATCATTATGCATGTTTGAGTGGAATTTCAGAACAGTTCACTATTTAGATTGGGAGATAATGGGTTTTTAAATAGCAACTTTTAACACTGCAGGGTCTGCATTGACCGAAAGTCAGATCACATAATTCGGCGTACCATTTTATTGTGTTTATTAATTTTGAAAAAAATTATGATTAGATAGCAATCTAGTTAGGGAACGAGTGGAAAAGTTTGGATTGTCTTTACTATTTAGTTTTGCTAAAAACGTTCAGTAACGACGGAATAACTCTCGGTAAAAAATATTTGTCCTATATAATAAGAAGACATTATGCAACACCGCAGAACAGTATTGTTCAATATTTCGTGAAAAAAAAGATAATTATCGTGTTCCTCAAGTTAAAAACTTTTATCGTAAAAACATATATTTGAGTTTTAAAGATTAATATTTTATATTGTTTATGTTATTGCCATGTGTCTTCTTATAGGGGACAAATATTTTTACGGAAAATTACTCTGTCTAAATTTCAATGCAGACCCTACAGGGTTGAAAGTTGCAATTTTAAAACCCATTATCTCCGAATCTAAATAGTCGACTGTTCGGAAATTTCACTGAAACATGCATAATGATACGAATAATGTCTGGTTAAAATTTGAACAAAATCTATAAAAAATCAAGAGCGCGCACTCGTTCTACCTTACGCGTTTCAACCTTTGACCCTTTCAATTCTGTTGGGCTGGAGGTTTGGACCCGTCAACGCTGAGTATGAGATGATGGTACCCGTAACCAGTGAGATTCAAAAAGGCCCTAGCGTCTTCGGCCTTCGTTTTGAAACGTACGTACGTAAACGAAAGGCCTTGCATAGATTGGCGGTGCGATCCTTGGCGAGATATTGTTTCTAAACGAAGTCAAAGAGTTTGACGAGTTCCTTGAGGTCAGCCTCGCTGGTGCTCTCGGAGAGATTGGAGACAGCGATGATATCTTACTTATGCCTGGATAAATCCAACGGTCCATGTAGATGGTAAATCCGACGCTACATTGGTTCTGCTTTCTACATGATAGCCTAGATACCGCACCAACCACATATGTGCGTACGGTATCGGTACCGGCATTAGTGTGGTGGGGATACAGTACCGGTATATTTTACTATTGTACAGGGTACCGACACCATACTAGTAACACGTACATTTGCGTGTAGCGGTATACTACTGTACAGGTACACCATAGGGTACAATCTCTGTACGATATACCAATAGTACGCTCGGTCATCAGGGTGAAGCTATCGAGGAATTGCCACAGGTCCACAAATCATCCGTGTTTGAAACGAGACAGTTTAGCGTTCGGAGGCAAAGGGTGTTGAACTTTCGTGCCTCATTTTGGTCGCACACTGCTCAGGAAATCGAGGATTTTGCGGGGTAATGACAATGGCTACGGATCATCGGAAAATATGCTATCTGTGATTTTTCACGAATAAATACAGAGGTATTCCTGCGAAGAGAAAATAAACTTGAGTTTCTTGCACTGGAGCCGTTGACTGTTTGACACATCGGCGAGAGGGAACGCAATGCGAGGGAAGATCGTAGCAAGTGACAAAGTACGTAAATTGAGGTTATGAGACAGCCCATATGCGAGTAGCAGACGTTCCGAGTACGGCCGACGCTTGGCTGCATTGCGGCAGCTCGTCGGCTGCCAACGATCGACGGTCTAAGACGGCCCAGCGTTAGCGAAACGTGCGAGCGATGCTTGACTATTAACGGCAACGAATCAGCAGCCAACGATCGGAACGTGACTACGGCCCAGAGTTGTCCAAATTCTCGTTCGATCATCCCGTCGACGTTGGGCCCGGTAGTTCGCGCAACGCTAGCTACGACGTTTCATCCGACTCTGGTTAATCGTCGCCCGGGTGTGGTTGGCCAACGCTTGCAGATCCAGAGTGCAGCCAACGCTTGGCGGTAAGGCGGCGATGCATCGGCAGCTAACGATCGGAACGTGACTATGGCCCATGTAGGGTGATCGGTAGTGGCCAACGATTGGCCGATACTCGACGCCGAGCTTGCCAACATTGGCACTCGAGCTTGGCCCGATCATCGACCGAGCCGCGGATGATAAGAGCGGCCCGATATTCGCAATCAATATTGGCCCTAGAACGGCTTATGAGAATCGGCCGAGCATCGCGTAGGAGTTCATTCGAGAATCGGCCAACAATAAGTCCCCGTCAAGATTGCCATCATTGGCACTCGAGCTTGGCCCGATTATCGACCGAGTCTTGGTGGATAATGATGACCCGATATCGATCACCAAAATTGGTCCTGCAAAGCCAAAAAAAGATTTTTTTATTATTTTTGTATTGTAATTGGTCATTACCTGGTCTTTCGAAACGATTAGTTCGAGGAAAATATTTCACCTATATACGACTCGAACCTTGAACCTACCTACTCATAGCCAAGCACGCTGCCCCTATGCTACCGAGTGCTTGTAACATTTGAATCGCACATATGGCATAAGAGACCAAATAGATTCTCATCATTATTTGTATCACATTAACTATATCAATTAGTTAATATCATTGTGATAATTAGAGAGTGTTATCGAATCACATGTTATAGAATTTTCAAACCTAACCTATATATATATATATAATTCCTCTCTCTCCACCCTCTCTACGCCCACAACCCTTTAATATGTGTGTTGCAATAAAGACAGATAATTAGTTCATTAGTTCAAGTTTAATTTGAATAAATAAATATATTTAAAATGAATAATTCCAATAATAGGATGCAATAAAAAAGATTTGATTTCACGAAAAATCAAGTTAATTCAAATAAAAAATAAATAAATAGACGCGGTTAGTTAATATTAATAGAATTTTTCTATCAGTGTAGGATGTTTCATAAAAATCGGCAGAGTATCGCGTATGAGCTCGTTCGAGAATTGGCCAACAATGAGTGCATTGATTTGGTAGTATATTTGTTAAGAATAATGTCCAA
>OX101787.1:39326939-39729439 GCA_944452715.1 Ophion slaviceki | reverse complement strand
CAACCGAGAAGGTCGAGGTGGTCATGCAGAGGGTCACCGAAGCATGCGATGCCACAATGCCACGGAAACGTAATGTCGACTTCCGACCGGCGGTACACTGGTGGAGCGAACAAATTGCCGGCCTCCGAAGGGAGTGTCATCGAACTCGCCGCCTAGCGCAACGAGCTCGAGGCAAATGCTCGTTCCCCGATTTGGAAGAACAGCACAGGAAGGCGCGCTTGAAGCTTAAAAAGGCTATCAAGCAGAGTAAAGCTGAAAGGTGGGGCGAACTGCTCAGCGAGGTGGAAGATGCTCCCTGGGGCAGGCCGTACAAAGTCGTAATGACTCGGCTGAAAAGCCAGCCAATGCCATCGCCTGTGGACGCAGCCCTGCTGGAAAAGATTGTTTCACATCTGTTCCCTGAGCAACCCGAGGAGGACTACCAACTCGAGGAGGACGTCGATGAGGTCATCCCAGCCATTACTGAAGAAGAGCTTCTTACGGCGATTGCCAGGGTGGGCAACAATAAAGCCCCCGGCATGGATGGGATACCCAACATCGCACTCAAGGCAGCGATCAAGTTGGCACCGGAAATATTCCTGGGCATGTACAATGCGTGTCTCAAGGAAGGAATCTTCCCGGACAAGTGGAAGTGGCAGAAGCTAGTGCTCCTCCCGAAAGGGAAGAAGCCACCGGACGAACCTTTATCCTATCGTCCGCTCTGTATGCTGGATACCGCCGGAAAGATCTTCGAGCGCATCATCCATAACAGGATTGAGAAAGTCGTGGACCCTCTACTGGCGGAAGGCCAGTTTAGCTTCAGAAAGGAGCGCTCTACTCTGGATGCCATTAACACAGTGGTGAAGCAGGCGCAGGAGTCGACTGCGGGGAAACGATGGGCAAGAGGGTCCAAGAAGTACTGCGCAGTTGTCGCTCTCGACGTCAAAAACGCTTTCAACTCGACGATATGGAAGTGTATCATGGATGCCCTAAAAACATTAGGTGTACCATGGTACCTACGGAGAATAGTGGCGAGTTACCTATGTAATAGGTGGCTCATGTACGACACAGAGGATGGACCAAAGACGTATAGGGTGACTGGAGGAGTTCCTCAGGGCTCTGTACTTGGACCGCTCCTGTGGATCATCATGTACAATGATCTGCTGCTATTAAAATTGCCGAAAGGAGTGTCCATCGTAGCGTTCGCAGATGACGCGGCGCTGATTGTCATCGCCAAATTCCTGGAGCAAATCGTCACACTCTTCGGCGAAGCTTTCGCCAAGATAAAGGAATGGATGTCTTCTGTTGGACTGCATCTTGCAGCCCACAAAACAGAAGTACTCCTCGTATCCAGCAGGAAGGTGATGGAAACGGTGACGCTCAGGGTTGGAAACTCCGAAATCACATCCCAACCGTTCATTCGGTACCTGGGTGTGATTCTCGACGCGAGGCTGAACTTCAAAGAGCAAACCGAGCAGATCAGCAGAAAGGCCGCTGGGGTGGCTACCACACTGGCGCGACTCATGCCTAATGTTGGTGGCCCCAGACAGAAGAGGAGGAAACTGCTGTCATCAGTGACGACCTCAGTGCTCACCTATGGCATACCCATATGGACTGACGCACTGAAAATCCAGGAGTACCGCAGGAAGGCTGCAGCAACGTATCGCGTCAGCGCCTTGAGGGTAGCCTGTGCGTTTCGCACTGTCTCCGAGGACGCTATCAACGTTATCGCGGGAATGCTGCCCATTGAGGTGCTTGCCGAGGAGCGTAGATCGATGTACCAGCAGAAGGGAGCTAGAAACCCCAGTTATGCAAGGACAGAAGCGAGAGCAACCAGTCTCAACCAGTGGCAGACGATGTGGGATGCTTCTCCCAAGGGAAGGTGGACACATCGACTAATCCCGAAGGTGGAGATATGGGGGAACCGTCTACACGGGGAGCTCAACTATTATCTCACTCAATTGATCTCAGGACACGGCTGTTTTCGGGCTTATCTCTATAAGTTTAATTATGAAGATTCCCCGGACTGCCCAGCATATGTAGCAGTCGAGGAGAACGCTGAACATGCATTGTTCCAATGCCCACGTTTTAGTGCCTCCCGCGCGATAGTCGAGGATCAGCTGGAGACACGCATCACCCCGGACAACCTGGTTGAGTTGATGCTGAAGTCAGCAGACGCATGGACAGCGGTATCGGCTTATGCTGCCGCAGTGATGAAGGAGTTGCGATGCGCAGAACGTGCGAGGAAGAAGGCGACGCCGGAAGACCAGGCAGTCATAGATTAAATCAGCGACACGAACCCCTAAACCACTCATAACATCTAGAGTGGAACGGGGGATGTAAGGTCGTCTGACAACACTGCAGGAAGAGCTACGGCTAAGGCCTCTCCCGCGATGTAATACCTAGCGGTCGTCCCGCGGGAGAATTTGTAAGGCCACAGAGGAATGGGGGTTTTTAGTCGGTGCAAGCCCGACACACGGCAATTATTTGCTACGGTGCGGAGGCATTTTCCCGCTAAACCTCTTTAAAAAAAAACACACACACACACACACATATATATAGGTTATGTTTGAAAAATATATAGCGCGTTATTCGATAGAACTCTCTAATTATCACAATGATATTAACTAATTGATATAGTTTATGTGATACAACAAATAATTATAGGAATTCAATTGGTCTCTTATGCCATATCTGCGACTCAGATGTTGCAAACACTCGGTAGCATAGGGGCAGCTATGAATAGGTAGGTTCCAGGTTCAATTCGTATATAGGTGAAATATTTTCTTCGATTAAAACCATCTCAAAGGCTAGGGAATGATGAATTACGATCGAAAATCGATGTCGTAAAACTCTCAATTAAGTGCTTCATTTCATTTTGAATTTCTGAAATGTTTTATGCCTATAGTATTCGATTTGAAGGTTTTTTTGTCAGTGTAGGGCCGACGCTGCAATCGACGTACGGTCGATGCCGAAATTAACGTAGGCCCGACGTTGGTATCGACGTAGGCTCGATGCCGCCGTCAACGTAAGGCCGATGCTGCAACCGACGTAGGGTCGACGGCGAAATCGACGCCGAGCCGACGATAGTGAACAGAGTCGGGCCGCCGTTCTAACTCAGGCGATCATCGTTGCGCCGAGGTTGGCCCGACTCTAAAATCGTACATGGGAGGCCATATTTTTTATTCTCACGTCAATATAAATTCCACCGATGCGATCGTGCTATCAAAATTCGAGGATACACAATAATATCCATATGATCGCGGGTACGGGAAAATTGCGTCGATGTTGAAGAATTCGTGAACTTCGTGTGTCGCCGTTGTCACGTCGAAGCAACATTGGCATCATCGTCGGTAAGAACAAAAAAGAAATACTTCTGGAGTCTTATTTTTACCGTGAGCAAACTCACTCATCAATTTTCGTCAATGTTACTCTTCGGAGACACCGAGAAACTTGAAGTGTAGAAGAACGATGTAAATCAATCTAACGCGACGAAAGACGGGAGTTTTGTCCACGCAACTGCGCGGCGGTACGAGAAAGGGGGGGCGCTGCGCTTAAGGGCCTTTATACACGGCGTATTTTCTACGCGTGTAGAAAATACGCTGTGTGCACAGGCCCTCAGGGCTACGACTCGAGGCTGCGCGAGCGTCTATATTTATATAGATGAGCAAAAGTGTTAAGTGATACATAAAAGGACGTTTGTAATGTATGTTACGATACGACCGAGGCACTTTATTCGATTCGATGTAGTGTACGTTTCGATACGACCGATTGACGAGCGAGTCGACAAATGGTGCACTTCAGGCTGAAACGCGGCGTTTCCGCGTGGAGTAAATCTAGAACGATTCTGACGTGTTGAAGAAGTTTCGAGGTAAAAAAATCGTTCGGAAATTCGGTCGAATATTACGAGATCTCAAGATTGAGTAGACGGATCGAAAAATGACCCAAACAAAATCGTTAGAAAAAAATCATATTTCATTGGTAAAATTTCATTAAATTTTCGATTCGACGCCGCGTTTTCGCGTAATATCGAATCAAAGTTAAAACGTCGTCTGCTAAAGCCCATTTTACTGTATAAAGAGTCGCGGCGTGTCGTTGGTGTCGGTGGTGCTCGCAAGCAGCGATATCGCATCGAATCAGTGGTGTCGAATCGAATTTTTTTTATTACTTGGTGTCCAGACGCTGCCGCGTCTCTTGATGAAATATGAGGATTGGGTGCCAGAAGGCCCTGCTTGGTCCTAGCGCACTAATAAATCGATCTATCTACGCTAAGTCACGTCGATATCTGCAGGAATAACTCACGGAATTTTATCACGTCGCAATACTCCAATTTATCTATTGTTGACAAAGTTTCACTTTTGAGAAGCTGCGTGACGCAAACTAATCGCGCAATCCATATTGGACTTGGTTTTTTGTGTTTCTTTTAGTGCCATCTATTGGCACAGTACTGAGATTTGAATGCAATCTTGCTCATTCCTGGTCAAATCGGAAACTTTCCAACCCTGTTATATATACGTGGAAAGTCGGATAAAGGAAAATCCTTGAGAAGGAAAGACACCCGATGAAGAGAGAGAACGTGTCTATGCGTGAGAGAGAGTGAGAGAGAGAGAGAGAGAGAGAGAGAGAGAGAGAGAGAGAGAGAGAGAGAGGAAGAGGAAGGTTGGCACGATAAAGTTGCAAGATGAAGAAAACACTTCCAGCGACTTGACACAGAAGTCGTATAAAGCGAATTCATACTGGTCCGAAGTGAGTTCGAAGTTAGCACCTCAAAGCTAGGCTGGTGATCGATTTCCTGAAGGCCGTATAACTATTCCCCACAACGGGCACGTGCATATGGGATATTCCGCGCTATTTCAGGTAGCCCGTGACCCCGACCATTTTTTGTTTTCCTGATTTTTTTGTAAAATTGTACCCCATGGAAGGAACATCCACACCAACTTTTAGATTTTTATCTTTTCTCTTGTAGGACTTATAATTTTCCAAAAAATGTCGTTTTCAGAAGTTTTGGATACGTTTAAACGCTGATAACTTCTGAACTAATTGAGATATCGACAAATGACACTATATATTTTTTTTCATTTTGCAGCATATGTCCGTTAAAAAATATGAAAAATATGAAAAATCAGCTATCAATGTTAACGTTCTTTCCTTCTGAAGTGAAAATTATTTCTTTTAAAGACGATTGCCATTTTTTTAATTCTCTAAAATAGAGTGACCCATTCTATAATTTTTAAGACTAGCCTCATCGTAGGCCCATTTTTTTCTATTTTTTTTCGAATGAATCATATTTTTTTAGACGATTTTCATAGTTTTAATGCCCAATGATGCTATTAATGATTTTGTGATTTCCATTCGGCTTCGACACGCCTGAAACGGTTTATTTTTCATTTGTGCTGAATTTAACGAAAAATAAATTATTTTTTCGAAATCCCTTTTTTTTTGTTAAATTCAGTACAACCGAAAAAAACGGTTTCTGGCCTGTCAAAGCCGAATTGGAAATCACAAAATCATTAATATTGGACATTAAAATGATAAAAATCGTTTAAAAAAAATATGATTAATTCGAAAAAAAAATATAAGGACAAATGGGCGCATGATTAGACTAGACTTAAAAATCATAGAATGGGTCACTCTATTTTAGAGAATATTTTAATAATTAAAAAGGCAATCATCTTTTAAAAAAATAGTTTTCACTTTAGAAGTAAAGAAACATTGACATTGATCATTGATAATTTTTTTCATCTTTTTTAACGCAAGTATGCTTCATAATGAAAAAAATTACATAGTGCCATTTGTCGATATCTCAATTAGTTCAGGAGTTATCAGCGTTAAACGGTTCCAAAACTTCTGAAATCGACATTGTTTTGGGAAATGATAACTCCTAACAGAGAAGAGACAAAAATCGAAAAATTGGTGTGGATATTCCTTTCATGGGTTGCAATCTTACAACAAAAAAAACAATCAGGAAAACCAGAAATGGTCGGGGTCACGGGCTAGCTGAAATGGCGTGGAATATCCCATATATATCACACGTGGGTATGTATACACACACACACATGTCACCTCTATATAGACGTAAGGGCCATATAGTTGGAATAATAGGTGACGGCGGTTGCGTGCCTACACATTGAAGAAGATGGTGCTGTAATTGAGGTATGCGCGGTAGCAGAGGCAAGGAAGCGAAATTCTTGGGGGCCGAAGCTTGCGAATTAACCCTCAACGAGAAATTTCTCATCCTCTCATTGCCCTACGAAAACCAACAGAGTACAAGAGATACAGAAAGGAAGTAGAGATAGGAAGCAGGTGAATCCAGGTCTCTTCCCATGCCTTTTTCATCCTCGCTGAAAACCCCTTAAACGCAAATTCAAGATTTACAAGAAAATTGGATGGTAAGATAATGTCGGGGACCGTAACAAGTTCGTGATTTGTTCCTTCTCTGTAATGAGAAATTTAGTTTCGAGTTCGTGGGTAATAGGAGGTTCGGTTGATTGAAATCCAGGAGGTCGTAAAGGAACGCCGAGGGAAATCGTTGTCTTATACGGGATCATTCAAGGAGTACTTTGTATAGATACTGTCAGGCCTTTGCAAGACGTATCAAGAGTTTAGGATGGCGCGTAGACCAATAGGGCTACAAATACGATGCGAAGCAATCCGACGGGGCGAGGAAAGCTGCATTTTTCGCCACCCTCATCCAAGACTCAATACCCTTTCTATCAAGTGAAATCTGCGCTGGGGGATCGTGGATCGCTAAAGCATACTAATTTCCAGACCTGCTTATGTGTGTGTGTAGTGGCAGCACCTCATGCACGTGTATGCCGCCTCATTCGCAGCCATATGTCGACACTTATATCCTATCTCCCATATCTCTGTAGTTGTGGTTTTGACCTTTTGTTCATCTTGTATGCCACAAAGGTGCACATCAATCTTGGAGCTGGTGAGAGCGAACTTGCGAGCCCCACCGGATTAACCCTCAACGATCTAACGTGGCACGAAGTGAATATTACGAGGCGAGAGGCGAATATAACGCTTCAGATTGACGTTATACATACCACGAGCTCGATCCTGCCGGGAAGATTTTTCGAGCTCAACATACATTACGGCGTCTACATCGGTGGCCTCGGGCATTTCAACGAGTTATTTCTAGGTAAGGTCACGTTTTTTTGTTGCTATTACTCATTCCTACTAGCCCATCACCAACTAGCTGTCATGCATGCACGTACATATCGTAAGCAGTTATACGTGACTCTTCTACGTATTAATCGGTTAGACATACAAGACGAAAGTTGCTCGGTCGGTAAAAATCCCGCAGATCACTTTTTTCAAGACAATTGACGTTTCGGGAAAGAGAAGAGGCTCACTTAGTTTTCCTTTCGATAAAATGCAATGTGACACGTTTTCTTTTGGTGAAACGTCAGAATCAGATTTAAAGGGTCTTCTCACTTTATGCGCTAAAAAGGCTATTTTCATGCATTTTTATAGGCTTATATTATAGATATTGATATAAAAGTTGTTACACTTAATAAGGTAGATGGCCCAGTAATCGTCACCTTAAGCAGATCGCTTGACTTTGAAAATTTATATAGCCCAACTAGGAAAGTGAGTAAAAGTGATTTCAAGTCGTTCTTAATCAGTTTTTTATTACGAAGAAGAAGGTGGTTGTGAAACTGCCGTGCCTGGTACAGTTTTCGAGAAAATATTTCGTAAAGGTTATAAGATGCTATTGTACGAGTCATCGTCATGCCGCCATGACAGTTGGTTGGGTAATCGCCATGGGAACGTTTCACTAATCGTCACATGCGTTCAAACAGCTTTGAGGCCTTAAATACCTTTGAAAAGAAAATTGTTTTTTTATTGACTTAAATTATGTATAAACATGTCGAAAATGATATGCAAAAGTCATTTTAGGTGGACATTGTTTTAAAGATATGTAGAAAAATGGTTTTAAAACTTTAAACGCGTTTTTCATGAAGAAATGTTTTCAAAATCGGGCGGACTCGTAAGTCCTGCATTTTTTGGCCGATTGACTTCAAATTTCAACTATAACTTCTTCGATACATTTTATAGCCATGTACACACGATTTTTACAATCGTTTAACAATTGCGATTTTTGGAAACGAACAAAGGCGTTGTTTCAGTCGAAAATGCGACTTTCTTAAAAATCGAGCTAGATGTGAAAAATAAATATTTTATAATAATCCTGTGTACTTGGGTAGCAAAACTCATGTAGATTACGGGGAAAAGAAAATTCTTCTGGGTGCACATGTCCGACTCCAACGAGTCCGCTCGTTGGAGGTACCTACAGATATGTGAAACGAACCCTCTAAACATCGTTTTTATTGCTTTATTAGTATTTTTGAAAAATCCCAAAAAGCCTTGTTTTCCGACCATCCAAAGGTACATAAGGCCTTAACTAATTATACAAAGGTTCGTAAGACTTTGTTGACTCGAGACTGTGCATATAGAACGGCAGAATAATTTTTACGCACTCTGTCACAAACTTTATGATTTTTATTAAAACATATGATAAAGAGTTTGAAACATAAAATTCTCTTTTATGGAACTTCATTAATTTCAAAAATAAAACTAATTATTTCCTACTACGTCAGAATTGTAATTTTTATTTATTTTTAGTCATTATAAACAACTATTTTATCATAAAATAATGTTGAAACTTATTTCGATCGAGTGCTGTTCACCTGTGTTCAAGACATACCCAGTTATCGACATGGTCACGACCCAGTAATCGACAACATTTATTTATACGTATATCTTTTTACTATTCCGAATATGTGTATGATGATTACTGGTCCATGGATCCTTCAGACAATGCTAATTACGGAGCCAATATTTCTTTTCTTATTTTCTATAAACAGATATTCAATTCGTAAGACTCTTTTTTTGCTAACATTGTCCCAGTTATCGCCAGTCGTGGCGATCAATCGGCAAAGTGTTTATGTTGCTGAACTATAATTGTTTATGCTGAACGCAAAACTAAAATCCTTGTTAATCACGTGAAGGAAAACTTACTTCACGCAAGTCCACAGGCATTCTCAAATCACCCGGGATGTGACATGGTTCACGTTAACCTCCTAATGAGAGATTCGGCCGAAATGACAGCTAGACGTCGTAGCGGAATATATTTAATTTGATTATTCTTTTATACGTATACTTACGGGTGTGAAAATGTAATACAACATAGTACACACCTCCTGGAAGCTAATATACCACAGATCTGCACGAAGGACTGATTTTTATCTGAAAATACTTATTTAATGCGTAAACATGACGATCACTAGGACCCAGACGGCCACTGGGCCGAATACCTTAAATACACTTTCGAAATACATTAAATTTTTTTTATTTATTTAGGGCACTATTTCTAGACGAAAATTGTAGTTCGAAAAATGTCCCAAAAAAATTGTAGGTCTGCGCTGTTGATGAAATCTGGGAGATAGATCATCCGAAATAAAAAAAATCAAACGGTTTTAGATTCAGTATGTTAACGGCTATCGTGCAAATCATACGATTTTTTATATATGCAAAAATAACAAAAAGACGGACATTTTTCGGAAAATAAAAAAAAACGTGTTTTGTTCACCGTTTGTGGCAACAAAAAAATCCTTGATATGCGCTATAGCTATAGTTGGAAAGAATAGGTGGTTAAAATTTCATAGGGATCGGTTCAGTAGTTTCAAAGATTTTATCAACAAGACGTCAAAAAACGTTGTTTCTAGACAAATGCACTCACGTTTGTTTGGGTTACATAAATACATAAAAAATTTGCTCTAATGTATTTCGAAAGTGTATTTATTAAGTGTAACAACTTTTATACCAATATCTATAAAATAAACCTATTAAAAAATGCATGAAAATAGCCCTTTTAGCGTCTAAAGTGAGAAGCCCCCTTAAAGCCATCTTTCTCACAGTCCCTTGATACGTGGTACATCTTTCACTTTGCCTTGAGATGAAACAGGGTGTGATATCGAGCACACGGGGGAATTCTCCGTAAATTAGGAGCCAGAGTAGATCGTAAAGACGATGTATATCGAGATGTATGCACTTGCATTATGTATTTCTATCAATGTCCTTCGTGTGTAAAGTACTGCGTCAGTAAAAGCATTTGTATTGACGACAGAGAGAGATTTTACGTACGGAAGAACTTATAGACGATACTACGAAGTGATTTGTATCGGAGTTATGTTACTCACAATAGTCTGTTTGATACTTGAAACAGAATTGCAAGAGAGAATACGAAAGGGAATCTTCGAACCACTCTTCGGAGCTGTCTTCTTGTATCCTATGTTTAGATTTGCGCAGGAAACCCCCGACGAAAAATCCCCTCGAAATTGCTTGTATTTTCTCGTAAAAAATTACTCCTAGTAAATATAATGAAACAAGTAAGAAAACGCCAGTATTAAAAAATGCCCCTGAAAAATTATCGGTCGTTCACTTGAAGATATGACTGATAACATCCTTGAATATTAGTATTCTCTTATTTGTCCTTCTACAAAAATAATCGGGAAATATCACTCAATTTTGGACGTTTACAGTGGTGTAAATCCCTTCAGGTAAAAAGAGCGTGCGCTCTTGATTTCTATCGATTTTGTTCAAATTTTAACCAGACATTGTTCATATCATTATGCATGTTTGAGTAAAATTTCAGAACAAAATTATAAAAATTATTAAACATACGTGTCGCCTTTTTTTACTACAAATTTACAAATAGTTTTTTACTACATTCTACAAGCATGACAAATTTCATCGAAATCGGCGAGATCGACCTCGCAACCTTTCCTTGTAAGCTAAATATACAATACTGAAACACTGAGTTGTTTTAAATTTAGTTATTTTGAAACTGTTCGGATACCGTGCTGTATTTAGGGATCAGATCTTTTCCATGTTCGCGGCGGAACGACTGATTCGGCGGCGATCACCCGACGGGGGTATGCGGTTCTTGCCCTATCATCGCGCTTCCCTCTCGGGAGCAGTCGCCGGTTCTTGCTCCTGCCTTCTCTCTCGGATTACATACTTCCTCCTAGCTTTAGACATCAATGATAAAAACGTTTGCTAAGTTTTTTTACTCTTCGCCTCTATATTATTTTCTTCTGCTTCATATCAAAGGTGTTATCGTCTCAGTTTTCTGCAAATCGATTTTAGCGACCGTGACGAAAACGAGGGTAAACGATCGAAAAGGTGTGGTGGAAGTAGCGATGGAAAAGATTAAGGACTTTCGGAACAATTTACTTCACGTTACCATTTGATTCAAATATATACGGTAAATTCTTTGTCGTATACTGAATGCACCCTCCAAATTACATATTGATCGTCTACAGCGTTTCTATAAAATTTACAATCGAAGAAACACTTTTTAACATAGGGAGATGCCTACGCTCATCGCTGAATGGCAGTTTTACACACGGAATAGTGTGACAAAATGTTGAAAATGTCATTATGGGTACAAGTAAGTTTTGAAGGATTTACAAGAGCGGGCGTTACTAGCATTAAATCGCATTAACCACCTTCATGTTATAACGCCGTCATTAGACTTTAGTTTTTCAGTACATCTTGTTTTGTCAAAGCGTAAACAACATAGTTTTTTTGAACTCCAAATATGTCGACTTTTATGCCAACGAAACGCTATTTGCGGGAAGCTTTATTTTCAGTGCTTTCATTTGAAAAACAAAGCAACTGAAGGTCATCGATTGCTGTGTGAGGCTTATGGGGACCATGCTTTATTGCGAGTCTCAACTTGCGAGTGTACTGGCTTAAACGGTTCAAAAGTGGTGATTTTGACACGGAGGGTAAGGAACGTGAGGAAAGGCCACAAACGTTTAAAGATGCAGGATTGGAGGCATTATTGATTAAGACTTGTGTCAAACGAACGAAGAATTTGCAAAATTGTTGAGAGCGACTTAACAAGCATTCCCGAGTCGAAATTTTCAGCCTATTTTGCCCCTCCAGATCCTCACAGTGGCAGGAGATAAAGGCAGTAAAGTAGATTCGTATTCAATATAAAATGAGCTCCTACTTAGAGCCTAGAACAGGAACAAATTTCCCTTTTGTCCACTTGCAGGCGCTAAGAAGGACGTCGATTGGCACACGTATACACGCACACGCGTAGACACACGTATATACCCGCAGACATACATGCCTAGGCATACACCAACACACGTATACTAGTATCTATACGTATGCATGCGTGCCTGCTATAGGGATCCGCGTATACATGCATATGTGAGGGCAATTCCTATAAAAAATATTGTAACTGTTTGCCCAAGATCCATTTCTTCCACTTTGGTGGAAAGGTTCGCTGGGTGGAGATAATGGAAAGGCCATTGGAATAGTACGCCTCTACGTCGAACGCGCGGTCCTACCTAGTCCAACACATGATGGTTACGGAAAACTATCAGACCCCATCTTTCGAATGCGACCATCCCCACCCTCGTTTCGTCGAAACAGCCAAATGCGCGATTGGTCCAAACGCAATCAAAAGAGGAGCTGCAACCACTTCAGCTAGGTTAGGTAAGAGTATAAGGGCCTATGGAGGAGGTAAACAGCAAAGGAAGAGCAGCATGGGTCCTAATATGAAGCATATTAGGACCCATAGTAGGAAAAGCATATTAGGACCCATAGTAGGAAAAGCATATTAGGACCCATAGTAGGACTTCTAGCAGCAAAAGAGGAGCTGCAACGACTTCAGCTAGGTTAGGTAGGAGTATAAGGACCTATGCAGGAGGTAAGCAGCAGAGAAAGAGCATGTTAGGAGCCCATAGTAGGACTTTTAGCAGTAAACAGACTCAAGTGAGGCTGAGCTAGGATCAAAGGCCTTTAAAATAGGCTGAAAATTTCGACTCGGGTTGTTGCAATTTTATCACACTAAAGCGCCAATTTTCACAAAAAAAATCGTTTAAAACTTACTTGTACTCCTTCTATGAAAAACTGTCAAATTGCTCAGTATATTATGACAATGATGACGAAATTGTCATAATGTACTTACTGAGTGAAAAACTGTCAAATCACTCGCAAGGAACATCCCTCAGGTGTCATCCTTCGACTTTGTTGAAACTTATATATGTTATGGAGCATTGAAAACTAAGCGACACGTATTTTTTTTATCGACGGAAAAGCGGTTTCAAGCAGTGAAACCAGCCCTCGAAGAAAGACATGTCAAGGGGTAATATTGCAGTTTTACCTACAAGCAGTCGACTGATCGCAATGAAACAAAAACGAAAATTCTTCCAATCCAAAGCGAGGAAAAATCCACTAGAGGGTTATCGCAAAAAAAATTATTAAGGGGGGAATCACCTGTATTCGAGGGCTGGCTTCACCCCTTAAAGCCGCTTTCTCGCCGATAAAAAAAATACGTGTCGCTTTCTAGTTTTCAATGCTTCATAACATATATAAGTTTCAACAAAATTGAAGGACGACACCTGAGAGATGTTCCATCCGATCTTCGATGCCTCAGAAATGGAAACGAATAATACCGAGCTTCAACCGAAGATGGTTCGTTTTCCTGCCTTTTCTGCCTTTCTAGACAGACTCCTGCCTTTTCTAGGCAGATATTTATGCCTGCCTAGGAAAGGGGGTCGATTTGTTCGAGTTAATTCCCATGCCTGTGGTCACATTTATAAAAGAACCAATTCGAGTCGTCCTTTACACAAGAAAATACTTTTTTCAAATCAACATTTACTCCGCAGTCGGAGATTTCCTAGAGTGGAATGGTGGTGGAATCAAGAATCGAAACGGCAAGTAGGTCTAACAGTATTGAAGTTGTTTTGCGTATTCCGCGCCGCCCCTTTTTGCTATATGCGGTTATTGAGATGCATTCACAAAAGACACTGGAAGACAGCAATGCTGTAGAACATAACTACCTCTCACAAGGAAACGTTGCGAGGTCGATGTCACCGATTTCGATGAAATTTGGCATGCTTGTAGAATGGGTAAAAATAGGCCACACGTATTTTTTTATATCGGCGGAACCCGATTTTTGAGGGTTGAAAAGCACCCTCGAAAATTGGGGTATTTTTCGTTTTTCGGCGATAACGTTTTAACGGTACGAGATATGAAAAAACTTCAGATTGCAACAATGTTTATTTTTTCGTGTACTATACATTGGAGATGAGAACGATGCAGATAGCAACAATGTTTATATTGTTTATTGCAAAAATGCAATTTTTTCAACCGTATCTCCGAGAATTTTTAATCGATTGGGATGTAAATTTGCATACATATAGAGAATGGAAAAGTGCGGATACGGATTTTTTCTTTTTCCGATATCTTACAATTAAGGGGTTGAAACTGCCCGTCGATTTTTTTGCCGAGAGCATCGTATAATCAGCTAGCCTTTTGGCATTTCGGTCTAAATTCACGTCAATATATGTTCGTGTTATGACGCAATTGCATATTTGTAACATTCCAGCCCCCCCCCCCCCCCCAACGGTCCCCCTCTCAAAAGGCAAACGTTCAAAGTTCTTACCGTGCGGCATGGACGAAAATTTGTAGAAATAAAAATGGGTTACAAAGAAAGTACAATCAGTCAAAATACTCGATACACATTTTCTCGTTTTGGGGGAACGACACTCTTAAGGGGTCAACGCACCCTTAAAAACTTCGTTCTTTCTATAGCTCGTGAACGGGCCGAAATAAAAATAAAGTTCGAAAGGGAAAAATGTTGTATTCTTCGACTACTAGAAGTTCATAATGATAATGATGAGTACAGCAATAAATGGCGTGTTGTTTATTGCAATGATTCGTGAATTACTTGTGAAAAATCACTTTTCAATTTTCCACTAATATGGGCAGAGGCAAGGATCGCAATCACGGACTGACTTCGTGCTTCGGGAAGCAACTGGATTACAATTGTATATTTACGAAGAAATTCTCCCCCGCCACGTACACGATTACAACGCAATCGGAAAAGTGTTCTCGCGCTTACTCATTTAGGAAACGTTTCAACTCTAGGTTTTTTATGGATTATACTTATTACAATAATGATAGTCATGATAAAAGTGTTTGAAACAAAGAGATTTCTTACACCACGCACAAGTGATAATAGCTGCTTCGCCGCATATATCGCATGTCGGTATATTTTGTGAAAAGCAAAATTCTAGCGGATTTTCGAAGTTTGGTGGTCTTTCTTCTTCGTACCCGCTTTTGTACCACGCATATTTGAAAAGGTTTGTAAACCGTGGAGAAGAAAACTGGTTGTGTGTAAGAGATTGTAATTTAACAATATTGTCTCTCAAATGCAGATTGACGTCGTAATTGCATAATATTACTGCGTCAGAAAAGTGTTTGACGAATTTTTTCCATACACGGAAGCCATAAACATCAAGGGGCTGTATCATTCCAGTCGTACCTGCAGGAATTACTAATTATCATATGGACTAATTGTCTACAGAACTAATGAAACTGGTGCAATATATTTACCTGCTGGAATGGTTAAAACTTGCATATCCATTTCTTTAAATGCAGTTGGACATTGACCGCTCCAAGAATCCAAAAGTATTACCGATTTTGGTCCCGTATTGGGAATATATTCTTCTTGGAACCATCGCTTGAAATGATTAGTCGTCAGTTTTCCAGATTTCGAAGCCAATAGAAATATATTTTCGGCTCTGAACATAGTTTGTTCCACTCGAGGACCAAATTTGCCAGTAGGTTCGTTTAAAACGATCAACATAGGTGTCAAAAGCTTGCCACTCGCAGAAACCAAAGGCTGTATAGTATAACTGTGTGTTGTTGATGTTTTTGATTGCACGACTGTCTCAACGGATTTCTGCCCTTCTTTCGCCAATGTGCGGCCTGTATGTAGCTTTAAATTGAATCCACTCTGATCGGAATTAAATGTGTTTTCAGCCCCAACGTTGGCTATGGTGACTTTCACCATTTCTATAAATTCGGTAGCTTTGTTTTGAAGTGTATCAGCGTTTAACAATTGTTGTTTAGTTACATATTTAGTGATCTTCCGTGATACAAATCCATGTTGGTTTTTGAATGCCCTTAGCCAAGAAGCGGATGGTTGGAAATTTACGGCTGGTATTTTTACAAGTTCTCGTGCACGTAAGGCCCATCGTCGAAGATCTATATGGACAGCCTTTTGTCAGGCAGCCTTTTGTCCAAAGCATCATTAAAATTGTTTAACGTGTAGTGAGCTATCTTTGTTAACTTTTCTTCGTAGGTGCCACCCTTATTTATACTATGGGCCCACCGGCGCAACTGCGGCTCTGATTTCACCTTTTTGAATTTCGTTTGAACAAATGATAACTTTCTATTCCCATTTGCTCCGGATCTCGAGTAATTTACAGCTCTTGTCTTGTATTCGTAACTCAATTCTTCTATATCTTGGGTACATACATTTTCATCAGTTTTTGGATCTAGCTATCGTTGTCCGTGCCAATCTCCTTCACTGTCATCTTCTATTGCGGCTGCTCCATGAATTTCATTTGGTGACAGAAAATCCAAACCAGTTTCGACTTCCATTTTCATAGGTTGATCTATCGCTTCAATGATCATGTTTTCTAGATCCTTACTGAACTGTTTTTCCTGTTCGGTGATTAGAGTGCGAGGCAAATTCATAGCACTTATCGCTATAGATAGAAGTTGAATAACATTCACCGGATTAACGTGCATTTTTATTTGTATTTCGAACTCAAAATGTATGGCTGGCTTCTCCGTCGTAACTGTAGCAATAATGATCGTTGGTGAATTTATATGACTTGAAACCCAATTAATAAATACACACGAAAAAAATAACGACGACGCACGCCATTACCAGAACTGCTATTAATATTTAATAAAGCGATTTCAAGGTTATCATGAGCGCGGGTGGGGGGAAAAATGTCGAACGATCGAAATGCGGATGGGCCAAAATGTCGAATTCGAAAATGACGAATGTTCGAATATAGATAGATCAATCTTACTAGAGTCTGTGAAGTCGAAAATAACAATTACGAATATGAACATCTCGGAAGTTGAAATATAGCGAAAAACAAAAATCAGATTTAATAAAGTATCGAAAAACATAAAATCGATGGGACTGTATGCAAAACACCAAATAATTCGAGACGACAATTCTCCGAATTAAGAAAATGGCGATGGTTCACAATGCAGAAAATCATTAAAGCGAACGGCCAAAAAGTCAAGTGGTTGAAATCGCGGAGGGTCAAAATGTAGAACGGCCCGAATGGCGAATCGAGCAATACGTTACTTGCGCCTCAGAGTGAAGCTGCGAGATGGCGCTGGCGGTCTGTCGGCTAAAATATCGTAAGACAGTCATCCCACGTGACGGGCCCCACCACGTTCGCCATTTTGGCCGTTCGATCTTTCGGCATTCGACATTTCGGGCCATCGACATTTTGCGTTTCGATATATTGCTTTTCGCCATAGACGGTATTACGCATATTAGGCACTTGCTATTTTCTGTTTCGGAGATATGGGTATTCTACATTTTTCCATTCTGTATTTTTATGTTCCGAATTGCAGAATATCTGAACATTCGTTTTCGAATAAATTACCTCTCCAATAAATAATGGTTCGATTTATAGTCATTCGATTTTTTTATCAGTCGAAAGATAAAATTTCGAATAATTTAACCTTCGTTATTTTGAGAGTTCATAATTCTGTCGATTCGAAATCTTTGTCGTTCTATATTTGGTCATTCGACATTTTTACTCCCACCCCATGAGCGCCGCTCTTTGCACCGTAGTCGCTCTTTGCGAAGATTTATTTCTTTCGTTCATTGGTTCTGCTGTTTGCGAAAATAAAGTTAAAGATAAAGATTAAATTATACTGCGTTATAAGCTGATAAAAATGTCTGCATCATTCTGTTGATGCAGATGCAGCGGCAACCCAAAAACGCTGTAATCTCTGCCGATAATGCCTTCGATACGGTGAGCGGAGTGGAATTTCTTCGTAAATATACAATTGTAATCCAGTTGCTTTCCGAAGCACGAAGTCAGTCCGTGATTGCGAGCCTTGCCTCTGCCCATATGAGTGGGAAACTGAAGAGTGATTTGTCACAAGTAATTCACGAATTATTGCAATAAACAACACGCCATTTGTTGCTGTACTCATCATTATCATCATGAACGTCTAGTAGTCGAAGAATACAACATTTTTTCCCTTCGAACTTGATTTTTATTTTGAAAACGAGAAAATGTGTATCGACTATTTTGACTGATTGTACTTTCTTTGTAACCCATTTTTATGTCTACAAATTTTCGTCCATACCGCACGGTAAGAACTTTGAACGTTTGCCTTTCGAGAACGGGACCGTTGGGGGGGGGGGGCTGGAATGTTACAAATATGCAATTGCGTCATAACACGAACGTATATTGACGTGAATTTAGACCGAAATGCCAAAAGGCTAGCTGATTATACGATGCTCTCGACAAAAAGTTCGACGGGAAGTTTCAATCCCTTAATTGTGAGATATCGGGAAAAGAAAAAATCAGTATCCGCACTTTTCCATTCTCTACATGTATGCAAATTTACATCCCAATCGATTACATATTCTCGGAGATACAGTTGAAAAAATTGCATTTTAGCAATGAACAATATGAAATTTATTGCTATCTGCATCATTCTCATCTCCAATGTATAGTAAACGAAAAAACAAATATTGTTGCAATTTGAAGTTTTTTTCATATCTCGTACCGTTAAAACGTTATCGACGAAAAACGAAAAACTCCCCAATTTTCGAGGGTGCTTTTCAACCCGCAAAAATCGGGTTCCGCCGATATAAAAAAATACGTGTCGCCTATTTTTACCCGTTCTACAAGCATGCCAAATTTCATCGAAATCGGAGACATCCACCTCGCAACGTTTCCTTGTCAGAACCGACGCTCATATGATTGGTACAAGGCTTCTGCTCAAACAACTGCAACACTAACGTTGACGTGGCAATCGAACTTCACCATTTCATGGATGAAGCAATAGCTGTGATGGCCGCAGGCGGGTTCGAATTATGAGGGTGCACGGAAAAAAAGAAATAGTACAAAATACAGGGGCTACACAGTTCGCATTGGACTCGAGCGATTGCACAGCGATATTTACTGAAACAGTGCTCAAAATACAGTGTGCTCAAAGTAAATTATTACAGTTCCTATACTGTCTTCTTTGGACTCGAACCGCTCTACTGTATCTTTTACTGGAACACACAGTCCAAAATACAGTGTAGTCAAAAGTAAATTTTGACAGTTCAACACTGTAATATAAATTTAACAAAACTTGTAATTTGACAGTTGGCTAATCTGTATTATGTACAATGAATGCGCCAGTTATATCGACAGAGTTTATGTAGGTGTTTTAACAGTGAAGTCCTCTGTTCTACAAACTGGCTAGCAACAGATATAGTTTCAGTTTTCAATCGTTGCTTTTTACAGTATAAACACGGGAAACGTTCTAGTTTTAATACTGTAATTCAAACTTGATGAACCCCGTAATTTAATAGTGCCACAAATCGTATATTATACAAAATTAGGGGTAAAAATAACATTAGATAGCGCTAAAAGAACTGCTAGTCCTTTGTGTCTTGGTCGCGCCACGCGTGAGACAAGTCCTAACCAGTGACTGCCGTTCACAACGTCACACTGTAAATTTGATTATAAAAAATAAAATAAAAGAAAATCGGCGAAACCTTTGCTTACAATGTATATACATATCAAGAATAGAATGAAGTGAATGAGACACACAAAAAAAGTTTATCCATAAAAGAAGTTTGAAAAAATGTGTAGAAAATATAACAAAATCAGTCACATACACAAGAACGTACCTTTTTGTAAATAATTCTCTCTTTTTTATAATTTCTTGAATTATATCGCACAAATTTCAACGTTCGCATCCTGTCGACCACGCACTACTAACTGTCAATCCTTTGTGTCCTGGCCACGTGCCTCACCCCACGCGCTAGACAAGTCCTAATTAGACAAGAACGTACCTTTTTTTTAAATTTTTCTTTCTTTATAATTTCTTGAATTCTGAGGCACAAATTTCGATGTCCGCGTCCCATCAACCACACGGAAAAAAAGAAATAGTACAAAATACAGGGGCTACACAGTTCGCATTGGACTCGAGCGATTGCACAGCGATATTTACTGAAACAGTGCTCAAAATACAGTGTGCTCAAAGTAAATTATTACAGTTCCTATACTGTCTTCTTTGGACTCGAACCGCTCTACTGTATCTTTTACTGGAACACACAGTCCAAAATACAGTGTAGTCAAAAGTAAATTTTGACAGTTCAACACTGTAATATAAATTTAACAAAACTTGTAATTTGACAGTTGGCTAATCTGTATTATGTACAATGAATGCGCCAGTTATATCGACAGAGTTTATGTAGGTGTTTTAACAGTGAAGTCCTCTGTTCTACAAACTGGCTAGCAACAGATATAGTTTCAGTTTTCAATCGTTGCTTTTTACAGTATAAACACGGGAAACGTTCTAGTTTTAATACTGTAATTCAAACTTGATGAACCCCGTAATTTAATAGTGCCACAAATCGTATATTATACAAAATTAGGGGTAAAAATAACATTAGATAGCGCTAAAAGAACTGCTAGTCCTTTGTGTCTTGGTCGCGCCACGCGTGAGACAAGTCCTAACCAGTGACTGCCGTTCACAACGTCACACTGTAAATTTGATTATAAAAAATAAAATAAAAGAAAATCGGCGAAACCTTTGCTTACAATGTATATACATATCAAGAATAGAATGAAGTGAATGAGACACACAAAAAAAGTTTATCCATAAAAGAAGTTTGAAAAAATGTGTAGAAAATATAACAAAATCAGTCACATACACAAGAACGTACCTTTTTGTAAATAATTCTCTCTTTTTTATAATTTCTTGAATTATATCGCACAAATTTCAACGTTCGCATCCTGTCGACCACGCACTACTAACTGTCAATCCTTTGTGTCCTGGCCACGTGCCTCACCCCACGCGCTAGACAAGTCCTAATTAGACAAGAACGTACCTTTTTTTTTAAATTTTTCTTTCTTTATAATTTCTTGAATTCTGAGGCACAAATTTCGATGTCCGCGTCCCATCAACCACGCACTACTAACTGGCAATCCTTTGTGTCCTGGCCTCGGGCCTCACCTCGTGCCTCATTTGCGCACAGTATAAAAATCAGTGATCGCATTTAAATTTTACAGTTGAATATTTTTACTGAAATCACTGATGTATTCACAATATCAAACTGCAAATAAACCAGTGTAACTGTAAAAATCTCAGAGTGCACAGATAACGTCACGAACTGTCGAAAGAAAAGTAAAACTACCGTGGCACACTGTGAAATTTAATGAATCACTCTGTACTCAATACAGTGTACACTGTAACCCTTGCAGTTTGTGTACAGTATACAAATCAGTGATCTCATGTAAATTTTACAATTGAATATTTTTACTGAAAACACTGATGTATTCACAGTACCGAACTGTAAATAAGCCAGTGTAACTGCAAAAATCTCAGTGTGTACAGGAAAATTCGTCATTTTTGTAGGACAGGATTTACATTACTGTGTTTTACTGTAAAATGAAATATGGCACCCTGTTTTTTATGCGGTTTATACTGTGATTTTCGCTGTTTCTTTTTTTCCGTGCATCTCGTATTCGTCCAACGAGGTAAATACGAAAGGAAAAGATAATGCAACGCTTCACTGTGGTGCAACCACAGTGAAGCAAAAAACAACGTCTGACATAGTCTCCTTCTACGAAACAGATGACGAAAGACACGGGTCAAGAAATCAATCGTCGCCAAGCAGATCGCGTAGTCGATCCCAAGGGAAGACTACCACAATTACAGTTGTTACAGCTCAGAGGGACCTCGTCATCGTCAGCATCGTTACGATTACTACTACAACCAGGAGAAACGATACAAAAAGAGATCGCTTGATGAGGACGATTATTACTCGGACCACAGTATCTATAATAGTTATACACGGACACAGAACAAGTCACCTGGGAATGTGCGTAACTCACATAGCGTGGACTCCAGGTCAACATCTTCACCAAAAAATAGACTAGGAGACAATTCCTTCAGCATGGCCGTCGAACCAAATACTCTGACGCCCTCAGACCTAACGAAAAATAATGAAAATCCTCTCATCACAGCAACAAACAGCGATGATAAAGCTATAGACAATACAACGTCGTGTGCAGAAAATACACATTGAGTGACCAAAAAACAGATATAGAAATTGGAATTCTGGAGGTTTTTGGGTTGCAACTATCTGGGGCGAGATTATCGAGAGAGGCTTGCCGGTCGAGGAACGGAAGACTGCACTAAAAAAATTTACAGTGGCAGAAAATTGCGTTTTCGTCTACCCCCCAAAATTAAATTTGGAAATTAAGGCAGCCTCGGACAATTCAATCCAAAAAAGAGACGAAAAAATTGTCGAAAAACAAGAAAAGATTGCTGCTGCGTTCGCCGGGGTGGGAAAAACAATAGAAACCCTGCTGAAATCAAAACCTGACGAGAAAAAAAGAATACTTGGAACTACTTAATGGCGTAGCAAAGTTTCTTGCTGATCTTCAACACGACGAAACATCCATTCGAAAAAGTTTCACCTTAACAAATTTAAAGCACCCTTCAAAGACACTGAAATATGTGCCGTCTGACGAGTGGCTCTTTGCAAAAGATTTGAGCGAAAAAATGAAAGCGGCCAAAGTTTTGCAACAATCATCGAAAGATCTGAGACCGTCGTTTAAACAATCCCCTGATCAAGGAAAAAATAAATAAAAAACTGGAAAGCCCCGCCTAACCAAGGCCGGTACAGGTCGAATGCATATTCGAGGGGAGGTGGGTACAGACAGAGTTACAATGGGATCAACAATTACAACCGAGGTAACAAACCTACTCTTCGGGGCAGGAATCTACATCAAAAACAGAATCACAGGGATGCGAAAAAGAGACATCAAATGTAAGTAAATTCGCCGGTAGATTAACTTGCTTCAAGAAAGACTGGACAGAACAAACTTCAGATGAACGGATACTGAGCTGGCGGGTCACAGGATATAAGATTCCTTTCACATCGGAACTATACCAAAAAACCCCACCTACCGAACCGTCATGGTCAAGTCACGAGAGATGGTTAACTTACGAACAAATCGGCACCTTATTGAAAAAGGGATTGCAATACTCGGTTGTATGCCGGAAACAGAACAATTCGTATAAAACATGTTCTTATTCCAAAAGCTGATGGGTCATATCGTCTTATCCTTAATTTAAAACTGTTGAATGAATTCATAAAAACAGAACATTTAAAATTAGAAGATGGAAAAACGTCCATCCAAACAACAGTAAAGTAATTCCTTCAACACGATATAATTTTCTCGGATTTATTTATGACTCGGTAACAATCACTATCCAGCTTCCCGCGGGTAAGAAGGAAAAAATTGAAGAAAAAGTCGAAGAATTTAAGCAAATAATGCAATTTACAATTTGAGATTTTGCGGGGTTAATAGGTACCATAGGCTCAAGCTATACAGCGCTAAAATACGGTTAAGTACAGATGAAGAAGTTCGAGAGTGCCGCATTTTTGGCACCAAAAAAGAATAATGGAAATTTTGAATCGCGAATGATACTTAGTAAGGACTTGCAATCAGATTTTGCGTAGTGAAAAACGCACATCAAGCATGCTATAAATTCGATTAAACCATTCAAACCAGTTTTAGAATTTTTCTCTGATGCCTCGCGCTACAGATGGGGGGCATGTTGTAACGGTAATCGAATGCATGGCCATTGAAGCAAAGATGAGCAAGCTTATCACAAAAACTATTTGGAATTGTTGTCGGCCTTCTTTGCCCTAAAATGCTTCACGGAGCATTTAAAAGACTGCGATCAGCTACCCCGTATTGACAATACAACCGCCATCGCTTACATAAATAAGATATGCCGGATTCAGTTTCTAGTATTCAGCAATTTTGCGAGAGAAATTTGGAAATGGTGTGAAAGGAGAAATATTTGGATTCTCGCATCGTATGTTTCTTCTCAAAACAACATTTATGCCGATTTTGAATCCAGAAGCCTCGGACCTGAAACAGAATTTGCAAAAATTGAATGTTAATGGGACATGTTTTTGTACGGATGCATTGCAAACTCCCTGCGATTGTAAAAAAATCCGCTTTTATATGTTGCGCAAGATGTCGCAAAGATTATTGCTTTGTTTGTTTCTACGATAATTACCACTGCGGTTTTTGTATATAATTATTATGTAAATAAAAATTGAATTTTTCCTAATCGACTTTGTTATTCTCATTAAAAACCCAATGTTCCTCCTCATATACTTTACAATGAAAAATAAAAAATCCACCGTTATGAATTGATTTATTGAAAAAAAAAAGAAAATAATTTTCAAAAAATGGAAATAATTTTTAAAAAATATTGTAAATAAATTTAAAAAAATAATGTACGGATGAGAAACGTTTTGAATAATTGTTGGGATAACAAAAAAAAAAGAAAAAAAAATAAGATCCGAAGGAGGAATCGAACCCGAGACCTCCGGCGCAAAAGACCGAGCCCTAACCGTCTAGACTAGACGGCGGCTCGACAAGTGCCTGACATTTTAAACTCATAAGGCGCCTAAGAAACTTTGAATTAATTTTTCTCGGAATTTTCCGAGTAGTGCGTCCTACTACTTTAACCACGTGAGGTGCTAGGGGTCCTCTTTCACCACAAAAAAATTCGGCTAAATCCCCGACCCCGTGGTCGTGCCGTCTCCTTGATAGATTTATTCGCAACAACAACAAACACGAAATGCGAACGTTATGCTTCTTGGATACAAGACCCTGGCTCAATCGTGATTGCGCTTTCACGATAGACTAGAGCTCGGAATATTTTTACGTCTTCCCGCCATTTGCAATAATTTTACGAGTATTACGAAAAATAAAAAATTACGGCGCTAGAGGTATTGTTGTGGTACCATATTGGCCAGCTCAGGTTTGGTTTCCTGTCTTCATTGCGATGTTGGATTACGAACCTTTTTTTTTCAAACCGCATGTGAACCTATTACGCTCCTTGAACAGGCAGCCACACCCAATTTGGCAGAGGATTACCCTGGTTGCGGGGATGCTGTCCGCAAAGCGCTAAAAAAGAGAAACGTGCCAGAAGAAGCATTTTCCATTGTGCTATCTTCGTTGTCGGAGTCTTCACTTAAACAGTATGATAGCTGCCGAAAAAAAGAAGTGGTACTTTTGCCGAAAAAATGACATCCATCCATTCAAACACGATACAGCACAAGTAATAAAGTTCCTAACAGCTGTTTTCGATAACAGAGCTTCGCATGGCACGCTAAATAGCTGCCGTTCAGCGATCGCTCTATTACATGAACGAGAATTAGGAGAAGATCTTCAGATACGGAGATTGTTCAAAGGCCTAATGAAGCTCCGACCCAGCAAACCTAAATACGAATCGACATGGGACCCACGAATTATTTTGGATTATATTTCACAATGGGGACTTAACAGCACGATGCCACTGGAAAAACTCACACTCAAGTTGGTGACATTGCTGGCCTCAATCACAGCACAACGCATGCAGACGCTGGAGTTGATTGACATTAGAAATATCCAAAAATCTACTAACTTGATCGGAATTAAGATCCCAGACAGGTTGAAAACGTCTAAGATGCATACGGCACAACCAACTTTGACTATACCATCCTACAATGAAAACACCATCGTTTGCGTGGCATCAATGTTAGAAACGTATCAAATCAAAATTAAGGAGTTGCGGGGAACAAAAACCCGGCTTTTCGTCGCTCTAAAAAAACCTCATACAGGAGTATCCAGCCAGACACTAAGTAGGTGGATCAAGAAGACTCTTAAGGAGTGAGGTCTAGTTGGAACGTTAAAAAAAGGCCTTTTTCCGATTTTTTTTCGGCCAAACGATAAAATAATTTACAACAAAAGTTCTTCCGTTTAAAAGATATATATTTAATGTAAACATTATAATTTTTTAAAAGAAATATGTTTCAAAATAAGCCGATACGTATCAATGGCCGAGGACGCTGCAAAAAAAACAGGTTTTGCGGTGATCACTCTCACGCTGTGACGGATTATCTGAAACCAACAAAACAGGGGGAATCTTTAGTTCATGATATAATGCTCCGGTTGAACGAAGGATTTTGAAAAATTTCCATTTTTCACAAAATGGCGGACGTTGAAAGTCAAAAGTGTTGTTTTGACCAAAATTTCACTTACAAAATTGACTATAAAAAAAAAATAATTGTCCAAAAAAAAATCCTTCGTTCATCCGGAGGAAAACTATGTATAGAAGAAGTGATATAAATTGCAACCCGATCGGTAAAGCCGTTCTCGAGTTACATTGATCACCGTCTTCGAAAACATGGTTTTGAGAAAAACGAGTTTAAAGTTTTGAGTACGATTTGCATGCAGATAAATTTGTTTTTTGTAACTTACATAGAGTCGTCTATTCCTGGGCCATATAGTTCGCCTTCCTGCGCTTTATTAATTGCATCTGAAGCCATTTTCAGTTGCCGCCGAGCTACCCTCGCCTCTCGAGTGTTTTCCAGGGATCGCCGGTTAGCTTTCTCGACTTGAATACAATCTTCGGCCTTGGTAAACGCGTGGGCGTGTGGTGCCAACTTGATCCCCATGGCATCAAAGACTGCTAGCAAACCGTATGTGCCCTCATTAAAAGTGCAGGTAGCGATGTAAGCGGCTATGCTGACGGTAGTATAGCTAGCAGGTAATGTTTTCGGCATGATCTTCCAAACGATTTGGTTAAAACTTTCGTTGCTGTTCTATGTGAAACCTCCAATGCACCTTTGCAACAATTCATCGTTTGTGAGACTTTCATAAATGGGTTTTATTGCATCGAAGACTTGCTTCGGCAACGCAGTGTAATCGTGTTTGAAAGACTTCAACTTCTTCTCGGCTTTTGCTTGTTGATATTTGCACCACGAGTCAGCATCTCGTGGACACTTGTGATGCTGCGGTTTCTCGTCGGTTGAAATCTTGTGATAGAGCGTAGCCCAAATGGCATCCTTCATTTTTTCAACCGAACCAGAGTTGTCACGAATAGCCTTGCCAAAATACACAGATAATCGCTCAATCAATTTAGCAGTCAGTTTCCCTTATATATATATATAAGGTCTGAAGGTCTTTATTGTATTTCATATATATATATATATATATATATATATATGAAATACAATAAAGACCTTCAGCGACCCTTTGGAGTCGAGCGCACAGCTGCCGCTACCTGTTTATATGGCTCATACCCCGGCGTCCTTCAAAGTTATGTATTTCGGCGAATAGTGGTCTGATTTACATTCAATTAGTCGCTAAATACTCGTAAGATATTATACTTTTAGAAAATGAAAAAAAATCGATTTTTGGAAAATTCTAACTGGACCTCCCTCCTTAAAGAATGCGGCATAAATACGGAGATATTTTATGCGTATAGTACACGTCATGGTTCAACTTCCACAGCAAAAAAAGTGGGGTTAGTATAGATACAATAAAAAGAGCCGTCAGATGGTCGGAAAAATCTGGTACATTCGCCAGATTCTACGATAAAAATGTTATTGAAAGTAAGGGATTATACGCAAAGGCTATTCTTAATAGAGTCAAGGACTGAGGCTACGTTCTATAATGGGTTATCTATCGTTCGAAAATTAGAAATAAACTTCCACAAGGAATTTCTGAAATACTGAATTTCTGCCGTAACAAATTTAAAAAAACTACCTAATGATCTTGAGGAAGAGGCGCGGAATACAATTAAATGATTAAACGAACTTACCTGTAAGTGAAGTTCGATCATAATTGTATGAAGCGCCTCTTCCGAAGAAATCAGTTCCACCCAATGGATTCCTTTTCCCGTTTCTAATGCACACATTAGAAACCCTAGTGGTTACGGCCGCCCTTTAAAATAATGAGCTTCGGATCGCCATGACCACGGATCCAGACACAAACAAAAAAACATATAAAAAGAAAAAATGAACTGAGAAAATGTGACAACTTCGGTACATAGCAGGAATACTACCTAATGATCTCTTCGGAAGAGGCGCTTCATACAATTATGATCGAACTTCACTCACAGGTAAGTTTGTTTAATCATTTTATTTTACGCTTTATACTTTTTTAATTAACGTCGCGAAAGCTCTAGCCCGTCAATGAATAGTTAGTGGTTGCCCAATAGCTTTGAGATTTCCAATTTTCGCCAATTTTGTTTTACTCATCTCACTCATAAATTTGACGCTTTGTAGAAGCGTCATTTTTTCAAAACAATTAATGGTTTTTCCTTAGATACAAATTTTTAAAATATACCTTACACTACTAACCCCTTTGTAGAAGCGTCAATTTTTCAAAACAATTAATGGTTTTTCCTTAGATACCATTTTTTAAAATATACCTTACACTACTAACCCAAGAATTATAATCTTTGTTCTCATAAAATAATTCTTTAAAGCTCTTGTCCGTAAACAAAATCATAGGTCCCCGTTTTATCGGATTAGAAGTGTGACATAAATTAAAAAAATCCGTTTCTAAAGAAAAAAAGGATTAATTGTTTTGAAAATATTACAACGTGTTAAATTTATGAGTGAAAAGAGAAAAAGAATTCAAGACAATTGGAAGTTTCGAAGCTTTTGAGCGACCACTAAATATTCATTGGCCGGCTAGAGTTTTCGCGAGCTTAATTTTTAAATTATAAAGCGTAAAATTCGTGAGTGAGAAGTGAACAAAAAAATTAATTTTCTAATGAAAATTTGAATTTTTGAAAGGCTTGAGTGACCTCGAAATATTTTTTGATCGCTTGCAGCTTTCGCGACAATTTTTTTTCTCTTTAAAGTAGATAATTAGATGGAGAGAAAAAGTTAAAAAATAGAGCTTAAATTTGTGCCACTTTAATGTTTTCTCATTGGTGATTAAAAAATACATAAAACAGTTCAAACAATCATCCGGTCATACGATAAAAAATGTTATGATAAAGGAACCTTTCCTATAGAAAACTTTTTTTTCTACAATGCATCGTTTCATTACAATCGTCATTTCGACAATTAAATTGTAAGGAAGTGCGTCAGCGTATAGCGTACTAGTTTAGAATCAAATTAAAAAACTATAATGTACCTTCAGTATCGTCAGCTTCGTCTTGGGCTACTTGATGAAGTTCTCGCCCTTTTTTCGATGCATCCAATGGATGCTTGTCTGCCGTCTCTATGCGCTGTGCATCGATTTTGTAGCACTTTGCATAAGCATTGGGTCCAATTGTCAATCCCATCACTTGCTTGAGAAAATGCAAGCTACGGTAGACAAACGACGCATCTACTCATGCATGCAACTCACTTGTTTTCAATTTTTCCGCGGAAGTATTCGTCTCGTGATCATCATTCTCTGATGCTCCACATCTCAATGGAGGCTGCTTTCTTTTTTTTTTGGTGCCAAGACGTCCAGAACGATCGCTGGAACCTCTGCCTTCAGAATACCCTCGTTCCATTTCCATTGAGTTCTAATATACTTTTTACGCCTCTAATATGCTTTACATCTGTACTGTAGCACTAACTATGAATACCCATGTACGATTTTAGAGTCGGGCCAAGCTCGGCGCAACGATGATCACCTGAGTTAGAACGGCGACCCAACTCTGTTCATCAACGTAGGCTCGGCGTCCAATAAACGCCGGGATGATAACATCGGACCAACGTTACACCCAAGCGTGGGCCCTACGTCGATTTCGCCGTCGACCCTGCGTTGATTGCAGCATCGGCCTTACGTTGACTGCGACATCGAGCCTACGTCGATACCAACGTCGGCCCTACGTTGATTTCAGCATCAACCCTACGTCGATTGCAGCATCGGCCTTACGTTGTATTGCGGCATTGGCCCTACGTCGCTCGCAGCGTCGGCCTTACGCTGATTGCGGCATCGACCCTACGTCGATTGCGGCATCGGCACTACATTTAACCCTTTGAAGCCTACATTTTTCTTTACACGCACGTTTTTTTTTGCACTTTCATTGTTGATGACACCCGCTACGTGAAAAATAAAAATTGAATAGGTATGTTTTAGTAGTGATTGAAGTCCTAGGAACGTTGAAACGCATTTACAACCATATTTAATTAAAAAACACTTTTGAATCGTCAAAATCTGAATTGAATTAGGTGTAACACCAGTGTAACACCAGTGTTACATTATGCCGCAAAAGGTTAAGGGGTCTTCTCACTTTAGACGATAAAAAAGGTATTTTCATGATTTTTTGATAGGTTTGTATTATAGATATTGATATAAAAGTTGTTACACTCAACGAATACACTTATGAAATACATTAAAATTTTGTTGTGTATTTATGTAACCCAAACAAACTTTAAACGCGTTTTTCTCGAAACAACGTTTTTCGACGGCTTGTTGATAAAATCTTCGAAACTACTGAACGGATCCTTAATCCCTGCAATTATTGAAATTGTTTTCACACCGAAATACTGCAAACATCGAAACTAAACCCTATTCTAAAATGTCAATGCTACCAATGTTGCATGCTACATTGTGCTGTTGAGGCGAAGCTCAAACGGATATTCACACATCGCGGCCATACGGCCGCGTACCAATGGTCTACTGACAAGCTACTGCTGTTTTACGGTCAAGCATCGGCCGAACTCTGCAGCTACAAGCGGTAATCAACTAGGGCCGGGCGGTGATTAACCGAAGTCGGATGAAACATGGTGGCCGGCGTTCTGCAAACTACCGAGCCTAACGTCGACGCGACGATTGAACGAGAGTTTCAACAACTCTGGGCCATAGTCGCATTACGATCGTCGCCTGCTGATTCGACGTCGGCCTACCGCCAAGCGTTGGCTGTGCTCTGGGTTTGCAACCGGTGGCCAACTACACCCGGGCGATGATTAATCAGTGTAGGATGAAATGTGGTGGGCAGCGTTGGGCCAGCTACCGAGCCTAACGTCGCACAGTGGGGCAGAATCCCAAAAAGCTGGCCAAAAGTCAAATTTTTGAGTTGTATATATTCGTCTATATATGTTCAGATCTTGTTTACTGATAGTCCTAGGACGAAATTCCGGACCGGGCAGGTTTATACCTGCTCTAGGGTCGCCTCGACATCAGTCGACATTCAGCCGCCGTTCGGTACGCATTAAACAAGCGTACGCGTCGAAAAATTCTTGCCTGTTTCGAAGTGCTGTGAAACGGACGAAACTGTCTCAATTTTAATTCTGCAAAATGGAAAAACTTTCTGAAGGTATGCAGAAAATATAATTATGCACAGTTATTGCTTATTTTATGTTTGAAATATCTAAATTTTGCAACAAGTAAACATAAAAAATTATACATTTTTTTTTCGAAAATCGATTTTCTAAAGTAGTTTTAAAAATGTCTTCGCGAGTCTCGACCTTGTTTCAACAAGAAACTGATAGTGTACAGTACTAAATATAATATACTAAAAAACTGGCTGCTCAGGAGTGCTCAACGAATAGTTAGACTAATTTTTAGGGAGAAATACGTGGCGCGACATTAACGGACGTGTGAATGTAATCCATTGATTATTACGTTACAGCGCGTTGGTATATTTTCTGTCTATTAACATAGATTAATATTTATTTATCAATTCCATTTGTAGTATGTTCATTTATTGATTAATATTCATAGATCATTTAATTTTTAATACAGTAATTTATTATTCTAAATGTACGCTTTACGAAAATCTCAACATTTTATAAAATATTCCTGCAAGAACTCTCAGTAGCTAGAACTGTGTTTCCCCCATGTTTGTACGGCGTAACGGTTTTCGGCAGTAAAGGTGTATTAGTGTATACGTACATAGTGTATACGTAGTGTAGACGGCGATTCGGCAAGGACTGACGAGGGGCTCCTACACGGAAAAAAAGAAATAGTACAAAATACAGGGGCTACACAGTTCGCATTGGACTCGAGCGATTGCACAGCGATATTTACTGAAACAGTGCTCAAAATACAGTGTGCTCAAAGTAAATTATTACAGTTCCTATACTGTCTTCTTTGGACTCGAACCGCTCTACTGTATCTTTTACTGGAACACACAGTCCAAAATACAGTGTAGTCAAAAGTAAATTTTGACAGTTCAACACTGTAATATAAATTTAACAAAACTTGTAATTTGACAGTTGGCTAATCTGTATTATGTACAATGAATGCGCCAGTTATATCGACAGAGTTTATGTAGGTGTTTTAACAGTGAAGTCCTCTGTTCTACAAACTGGCTAGCAACAGATATAGTTTCAGTTTTCAATCGTTGCTTTTTACAGTATAAACACGGGAAACGTTCTAGTTTTAATACTGTAATTCAAACTTGATGAACCCCGTAATTTAATAGTGCCACAAATCGTATATTATACAAAATTAGGGGTAAAAATAACATTAGATAGCGCTAAAAGAACTGCTAGTCCTTTGTGTCTTGGTCGCGCCACGCGTGAGACAAGTCCTAACCAGTGACTGCCGTTCACAACGTCACACTGTAAATTTGATTATAAAAAATAAAATAAAAGAAAATCGGCGAAACCTTTGCTTACAATGTATATACATATCAAGAATAGAATGAAGTGAATGAGACACACAAAAAAAGTTTATCCATAAAAGAAGTTTGAAAAAATGTGTAGAAAATATAACAAAATCAGTCACATACACAAGAACGTACCTTTTTGTAAATAATTCTCTCTTTTTTATAATTTCTTGAATTATATCGCACAAATTTCAACGTTCGCATCCTGTCGACCACGCACTACTAACTGTCAATCCTTTGTGTCCTGGCCACGTGCCTCACCCCACGCGCTAGACAAGTCCTAATTAGACAAGAACGTACCTTTTTTTTAAATTTTTCTTTCTTTATAATTTCTTGAATTCTGAGGCACAAATTTCGATGTCCGCGTCCCATCAACCACGCACTACTAACTGGCAATCCTTTGTGTCCTGGCCTCGGGCCTCACCTCGTGCCTCATTTGCGCACAGTATAAAAATCAGTGATCGCATTTAAATTTTACAGTTGAATATTTTTACTGAAATCACTGATGTATTCACAATATCAAACTGCAAATAAACCAGTGTAACTGTAAAAATCTCAGAGTGCACAGATAACGTCACGAACTGTCGAAAGAAAAGTAAAACTACCGTGGCACACTGTGAAATTTAATGAATCACTCTGTACTCAATACAGTGTACACTGTAACCCTTGCAGTTTGTGTACAGTATACAAATCAGTGATCTCATGTAAATTTTACAATTGAATATTTTTACTGAAAACACTGATGTATTCACAGTACCGAACTGTAAATAAGCCAGTGTAACTGCAAAAATCTCAGTGTGTACAGGAAAATTCGTCATTTTTGTAGGACAGGATTTACATTACTGTGTTTTACTGTAAAATGAAATATGGCACCCTGTTTTTTATGCGGTTTATACTGTGATTTTCGCTGTTTCTTTTTTTCCGTGTAGAGCAGCCATGTATGAAAGAAAGGAGCCCGCCTGCTGTTCAGGCTTTATTATACCTGTTGTATACTGACACAGAGGTGATTCTCGTAAAGACAGATTTCATGTAATTTCGGTTTTTTTTCGTGCAGAATGTATGTAAATATATTTGTTAATCATTTATATCATAAATATTCGTTTTCTTTATAAATATAAAATCATTTTTAGTAGTAATAAATTATTTTTGTACATTTCGAGTCAGAACACCGTATATAGTTTTGTTAAGTATAAAATGATTTCAAAATAATGTCATTCAATTTTGTACATGTTTATATTGGTATTTTACAGAGTCTTCCCAATCTTCAAATATGGAATTATCAAGAAGAGATGTTTTTTTCATGGTGAAAGACAGTTTAAAAAACGAACAGAAATTCGTTATTGGAGTTTTGAAAGATGCAATTTTCAAGAAAACAGAACATGTGATACAAGTAGACGAGGATGAAAAGTCATTAGGACTGTTATTTGCAAATTTTCGATCCAGATGGAAAGCAGCAAATAGAGGCCAAGAAAAGTTTCTAAAAAATAATGAAGAATGGTTGAATGGCACCGTATGTTTTTCAACATTATCCGATACTGAATGCACAACATCAACATCTGAGAAGATTGTGAAGAATGATGAAAAAGGAACATCTGGACGACCTTCGAAATCCTTTGCTTCATCCAGCGATAGATCTAAGAGGCGAAAGACTGAAGAAATACGTTCTACTTTATCTACAGAAGAATTGACGTATGCTGCTCAAATGAGTTTAAGGACTTCTGGTCAAGTGGATGCTGCTCAAGTTCTTAAAGATGTCACATTAACCAGCCCAACAAGAGCCTCAAAATATATAGCTGCTGTTCGGTCAAAAAATGAGACACCTTTAACCCCAGACGAAGCACTTTCTTTGATGATCGAGAAAGGAGCATCAAAGCGCTCTTATCAGCTATCAAGAAATGCAGCTAGAGCACGTAAATGCAAATTATACCCATCATACCATGAAGTAGAAAAAGCAAAAAATCGTTGTTATCCATCAGTTGTGTACATGAATATTACTGAGTCGTGCGCACAAATTAAACTACAGGCTTTACTTGATCATACCACATACAGAATTATACAACTTCAGGCTGATGTCATCGATACTCTAAATTCTGAAATTCTGCAAAAAATAGTACTTCACTGTAAATGGGGATGTGATGGAAGCAGCGGTCAAAGTGTTTATAAGCAAAAATTTGATGAGGCTGGAAAATCTGATGAAAGTATTTTTTATACTTCTCTGGTACCTTTGCAATTAATCTACAACAATCACGAGACGGATGAAGGAACTATTATGTGGAAAAATCCTAGACCTTCATCTCCTCGATTCTGCAGACCAATACGATTGCAGTTTGTACATGAAGATGTACAATCAACATTGAAAGAAGTTACCGACATTGAACAGCAGATTGCGGGTCTTGCACCATACACTACTGAACAAAATGAAAAATCAATTTCAGTAACCTATTGTATGTCGTTTCCGATGATAGACGGCAAAGTCTGTAACGCTGTAACCGGTACCACTTCTGCACAACGCTGCTTCCTGTGCAAAGCCACCTCTAAAGATTTTAATAACATCGACAAAATTATAAAAATGGACATTACTACAGATAATTTAAGATTTGGCATATCTACATTACATGCGTGGATTCGTTTTTTCGAGTGCTGTTTGCATTTGTCGTATAAGCTCACAACTTAAAAGTGGCAAGCTCGTGAAGAGGAAGTGAAAAAGATTGTGAAAGTACGCAAGGAAGACATACAGACTCAATTTAAGACAACACTGGGGCTTATCGTTGATCGACCAAAGCCAGGATATGGCAGCTCAAACGATGGAAATACCGCCCGCCGCTTTTTCGAAAATGCTAATATATCTGCTGAAATAACAGGAGTCGATGAAAATTTAATTCACCGATTTCATGTTATATTGCAGGCAATTTCGAGCGGGTATGATATAGACGAAGAAAAATTCAAAGACTATTGTGTAAATACTGCCCGTTTATTCGTTGCTTTATATCCATGGTATTACATGCCAACATCTGTGCACAAAGTGTTGATGCACGGAGCAGAAATTGTAAAATATGCCCTTTTACCGATCGGACAACTTTCTGAAGAGGCCCAAGAGTCACGCAATAAGGACATAAAGAACTACAGGTTACATCATTCAAGAAAATGCTCTCGAGAATCGAATATGAGAGACATTTTCTATAGGCTCTTAGTATCATCAGATCCATTTTTCTCAAGCATCAGGAAATTGCCCCAGAGACCGGCGAAATCTTTACATAAAGAAGCTATAGAAATGTTAAAACAACCTGAAGTCACCAGACAAGAGATAAGGAACGATTCCGATTTGGATACAAGTGGGTCAACATCAGAATCCGAATCGAATGATTCCAACATTGAAGATGACATACAAGATTTTTGTTACTAGAAGTAAATAACAGATATTTGATTTATTGCAAATTTTGTACTCAAGAAATTGTTCAAAAATAAAAACATGGCTCAAGAGATTTTCTACTCATTTAAACCTAAAAATATTATGAAACATTTTCTATTTAAAAATATTTAAAAATTGAAAATTTTTGTGGAATCGTCTATATATCGCATCTGCTATTTTGAAAATTAACATTCCTATAACAAATTCGTAATCAGCGATCCCAAAAACCCTTAAGAAATATGATTGGGTATTTTTTACTGAATTATTTGACTAATTGGTTGAATTATGTCCGCCATTTTGGGTCCGCCATTTTGAAAATCGTAATTCTGATAACAGATTCGTATTCAGCGACCCCGAAAACCCCCGAAAAGAGAATTGGAGATCATTTTGGACACTTTCCGAATTTTGGCCAGCTTTTTGGGATTCTGCACCACTGTGCGTCGACGCGACGATTGAACGAGAGTTTCAACAACTCTGGGCCATACTCGCGTTCCGACCATCGGCTGCCGGTTCGACGCCGCCTTACCGCCAAGCGTTGGCTGTGTTCTGGGTATGCAACCGGTGGCCAACTACATCCGGGCGACGATTAACCAGTGTAAGATGAAATGTGGTAGCCAGCGTTGCGCCAACTACCGAGCATAACGTCGACGCGATGATCGAACGAGAGTTTCGATAACTCTGGGCCATAGTCGCGTTCCGATCGTTGACTGCCGACTCGTTGCCGCTTGGTAGCCAAGCATCGCTCGTACGTTTCGCGTAGACCGACGATCGTTGGTAGCCGACGAGCTGCCGCAATACAGCCAAGCGTCGGCCGTACTCGGAACGTCGGCTACCCGCACATGCACTGTAAAAACAAACGCGTTCTTTCAAGACGTTTCACGTGTGTAATCCTGTCGCCGTTTTCAACACGGCAACTCATGTGTCGATGTCGTAACGACACATTTTACGCGTGTTCTGTCAATACCCTTCAAGCGTGTTTTAGCAAGTTCAAAGCGTGTTGTTTCGATACCCTTTAGGCGTGTAAACGCTTGTCGCCAATTTCAACATGTTTAAAATGTGTTGATGGCTAAATCAACACACTTTTTGATGTGTACTTGTGGACGCTTGGGAATAACGTACAAGACGTCACGTAGGCATAAGTTTAAAAATAAATTAAAAAAAGGTTTCTCCGTTACTGGTGTTTTATTCCGATAGTTTACTACCATACTTGATGAGTTCCAGTCGCCCTGAAATCAATTCCTGCGAATAAAATTTGATTGTCCATACCCGGTTTCGAGCTACCTAACCTAGTTACTTCTATACCTAATATACGTGCGCTAACCATTGTGCTATCGGCTATACTTGCGGTTTTTCATCAAGAAACGGAATACATGGTACATTGAACGAGAAGAGTAATGAAGACATTTCACATTTTATGTATATATATATATGTGTGTGTGTGTCTACACCCAACGCACATAAAATGTGAAATGTGAACAGAAATTTCCTTCACTCCGAACAGGCAATTTTCTTTGCACTGGACAGAAAAATTCGACCGCAAAGAATAAAGAATTTTCTTTGCCCCGATCAAGAAATTTCTCTCACTTTCAACAGACAATTTTCTTTGCCCTCGACAGAAAAATTTGACCGCACAAAAAACAAAAATTCCTTTGCCCCCGTACAAGCACTTCTCTTCACGCTGAACAGAAAACATTCTTCGCACTGGACAGAAAACTTGGTTCGCACAGAATAAAGAATTTACTTTGCCCCGTACAACCAATTTTCTTTACTCGGAACAGACCATTTTCTTCGCACTGGACAGAAAAATTGGTCCGCACAGAATAAAGAATTTTCTGTGCCTCGAAAAAGAAATGTCTCTCACTCCAACTGACAATTTTCTTTGCCCTCGATAGAAAAATTTGTCTGCACAGAAAACAACAATTTTGTTTGCCCCGAACAAGGAATTTCTTTCTCTTCGGATAGACAATTTTCCTTGCCCTAGACAGAAAAATTGGTCCGCACAAAATAAAGAGTTTTCTTTGCCCTGAACAAGAAATTTACTCCCCGCCGGACAGAAAAGTTGGTCCGCAAAGAATTAAAAAGTTCATTTGCTCAGAACAAGGAATTTCTTTTACTCTGGACAGACAATTTTCTTTGCCCTGGACAGAGAAATTGGTCTGCACAAAATAAAGAATTTCCTTAGCCCCGAACAAGAACTTTACTCCTCCGGACAGAAAAGTTGGTCCGCACAGAATAAAAAATTTCCTTTGCCCGGAACAACGAATTTCCTCCACTCCGCACAGAAATTTTCTTCCCACTGAACAGAAAACTTGGTACGCATAGAATTAAATTTGCCCCTAAGAAGCATCTTTCTTTACTCTGGACAGAAACTTTTCTTAACAACGAACAAAATATTGATCCGCACAAAATAAAAAATTTTCTTCGCAGCCACACTCTACCAAAAAATTATTTTATATCTACGGCAATAAACTGAGTGTTGCACCTCAGCAATGGTTTCACCGAGCACATTATTTCTTCATTCATGTCGGTGTGCACGACGAGCAAAAACTTATGTGTTTCGCTTTTAAAATATTAGGAGTACAACTTTGCAGTGACCGTTTTACTTAGAGAGTCACTGCGGCCGAAGTAGTGGCCCTAGCTCAATAAAAAAAGTGGCATTTTAAACTAGAGGCTCTACCAATGTAAACAATTAAAAAAAGCTAACGGATACGTGTATGCATTATAAAGTTATAGGCACTCAAACATGGCAACCTACGAACCGAATTCTCAGCATTTGCGGGAGGTTATGATTTACTTCTTCAACATCAAGAAATCTGCGACTGAGGCCCACCGTTTGCTTGTAGATGCTTACGGGGAGGATTCTATTAGTGAGAAAACGTGTCGGCGGTGGTTTCAACGCTTCAAAAGTGGTGGTTTTGAGGTCGAGAACAAGCATGGTGGCGGAAGGCAGAAAGTTTTTGAAGACGCAGAATTGGAGACCTTGCTGGACCAGGATTCGTGCCAAACTCAAGAGGAACTCGCCGAGACGTTAGGAGTAACCCAGCAAGCAGTTTCAAAACGTCTCCGGGATATGGGTATGATCCAAAAGCAAGGAAACTGGGTCCCGCATGAGTTGAAGCCGAGAGACATCGAGCGCCGATTTTTCACCTGTGAACAACTGCTCCAAAGACAACAAAGGAAGGGATTTTTGCACCAGATTGTGACTGGAGATGAAAAGTGGGTTCACTACGATAATCCTAAACGCCGAAAATCATGGGGTCTGCCTGGTCCTATTCCGTCATCGACTCCCAAACCGAATATTCACGGATCCAAAGTGATGCTGTGTATCTGGTGGGACCAGCTGGGCGTTGTGTACTATGAGCTGCTCAAACCATCCGAAACCATCACAGGGGAACTCTACCGACGTCAGTTGATCCGCTTGAGTAAGGCACTCAAAGAGAAACGGCCACAATTCAACGAAAGACATGACAAGGTGATACTGCAGCATGACAATGCCCGACCCCATGTTGCAAATGTCGTGAAAAAGTACTTGGAAACGCTGAAATGGGAGGTCTTATCCCACCCGCCGTACTCTCCAGACATTGCCCCTTCCGACTATCACTTGTTCCGGTCAATGGCACACGATTTGGCTGACCAGCACTTCGGTACTTACGAAGAAGTCAAAAATTGGGTCGATTCCTGGATTGCCTCCAAGGACCAAGACTTTTATCGACGCGGGATTCGAATGCTACTTGAAAGATGGGCCGAGGTCGTAGCTAGCGACGGGCAGTACTTTGATTAAAAAATATGTAGCCACTTTTTTATAATAAAGCCTTAAACTTTTGAAAAAAACGGTCACTGCAAAGTTGTACTCCTTATAATACAATTCGCAATTGAAAAACTCTTTCGCAAGTCCGTGCATAACGTAGTGAGGTTATAAAGCCGCAGTATTGACATATCAACTCACTGGACGCGTGTTGTTTGTGGTACACGCGCGCAAGTGAGTTGTTTCACGACGCTTTGTGTCCTTCGAGTCACGTGTACCTACACTAAGTGTGTTGTTTGAAAGAAAATGGTTTGATTCGATATGCTTCATATGTGTTACATTAAGCGTGTTCTACAGCAACATATTTAAAACGTGTTGTTACCAAGAATGGTATAGAGCGTATTATTTCAGCACGGTAATATAAGTAAAACACGTTGTTTCAACGCGTTAACCAGGTCCTACACACGTTGTAGGCGTGTTGTGTGTTGCTTCAACACACCGACAACACGCTTATTTTTTACAGTGTGGGTAACTAATGGTACAGGCCGATATACATCTGCTTTTATATAGTAGAGCAGTGTTTTTTCCAACCTTCTTGAATGCGCGACCCCTTTACACGTAAAAAAATCTTCTGGCCACCCCCTCCCCTCCGCCCAGAGCTGGCAAGGGAAGCTTTGAAATTATTAGTGCCATTTGCCACTTTCTACCTATGTGAACTAATAGTCCAGTAAAAGAGACGAAAACCCAGCACCTTTAGCGTAGAATTAGAATTTTTGACTGAAGCTAGATGTTTGCATACTGAAAGTAACCCCAATGAAATGTTGCCCCTCAACTCGCCAGAATCCTAAGAAATAGGGGTTGAAAACTTAAAAATCGCCGTATCTCGATAATTAATAGCCCGATCGAACAATATTTTAAACAAAAGTTGTTTGGAATAATAAAATACGTATAGAGTTATCTAACGTCGAACGCCCTATCTTTCAAAATAGCGGCACAAAAATGATTAGAAAATTTGGTGTTGATGCGTGTGCGAGCTGAGTAGACATATCGCTGCGTCCTTGGCTGGGTCAGTGGTGCTCTCGCGTTTTTTTCCGCTATTTTTCGCTATTTTCAAAGATAGGGGATTGGACGTCAGATAAGTCTATACGTATTTTATTATTCCAAACAACTTTTGTTTGAAACATTTTTCGGTTTTGTCTCTTTTACTGGGTTTTCGTCGCTTTTACTGGATGGTAACGTTCTCGTTAATGGTAAACATAAAAACTAAGAAGAGAAATAGGTTCCAATCAGAAATTGCTTTGGTTATTTGCGTCACAAAAATAGAACAGGCACAGCCTCCTTACAGAAATTGTTGTATTTTTATTATAATGTAAGAGCTACAACCGGTGCTTTTTACTTTTACCCGGCTTGCGACCGCGACCCCCCGAGCAAGAGTTTGCGACCCCCCCCCCTTCCCCCCCGGGTTCGCGACTCACACGTTGGAAAAGACTGTATTAGAGTATGCAGCGGCAAAATTTGACCTGTAAGGGATCGTATCATTGGATTCAATATAATGTATACGGTCAGCTATAATTCGAAAAAGGTTATCGCGGTTCGTCGTAGCGAAGCAGGCGATTTGACCCTTCACTAAAATCGTCATAACTCGACCAATTTTTGGAATTTTTACAAAATATTTGTCAATGTCATCAAACTCAGTATCAGCTGTGCAGCTTCACAGGCCACATTTGCATGGGTGACTTTTTCAAGGACCACTTGGTGCTCAGAAACTCTCTGAGTACTAGGGTAGAGTACTGGGTACTAGAGTAATAGGGGATGTGAAGTGGGATATAGTGGGGAATGTAATAAGGGGAAGGATCCTGTACAAATGAAAGCTACAATAAATAAATATACAAAATATTTGTTACGACGTTGTGATCCTAGGCTATGAAACGAGGCAATAAAAAAGCGTATTTAAAACATGTCAAGCTTATGCAGACCTGCTAACGTTGTCGGTGAAGGAGGCATTGAATGGGAAATGATAGGAAATCCAAGTTGTCAACAGAGTTAGCGGGGGCAGTCCTGTTTGACGGAAGAAGTATACCGAAAAATCTAACCTAAAAATAACCCAAACAATCTAATTCACTCCTAAAAGTGGAGTACGAAATGATCGTCAGGGGATCGAAATGATCTGCAAAAGTGAGTGCACTGTGAAACCTGGTAAACCTGGTCGTTTACCAGGTTTCACAGTGCACTCACTTTTGCTGATCATTTCGATCCCCTGACGATCATTTCGTACTCCACTTTTAGGAGTGAATTAGATTGTTTGGGTTATTTTTAGGTTAGATTTTTCGGTATACTTCTTCCGTCTTCAGTCGCAGGTGGGAGTATCAAGGATGCAGTCAGATCTTTTGAATATTCGCTGCAAAGCGCCTAATTGGGTGGCGATCAATCGACATATTATCGACGCTGCTTACGAAAAGTAGCATGTTTCAGAATTCTTACGAAAAGAAGCAGATTTCGATATTGAGCGCGAAAATTAACATGTTTCAGTAACACTGGAATTGTTTTCGATTTTTCTTCCATGCTTTTTTACGCCTTGTCTCTATTTTTTTACTCCAATTCCTTTGACCAAGCTTTTTCACTACAAATTAACGAAGTATTTTATGTTTGCCATTATGTACCGTTTTATTTTTTTTGTTTGGATATATATTATACATATTTTATTGTTTCAATTTTCATCTTCTGGACTTATGATAAAATGGCAAGCGGAAAATATCTTGTGACTTAGGGATAAAAAATGCATGGTCAAAAAAATTAAGAAAAAAATATCGAAAACAATTCCAGTGTACCCAGTTAACAATGACGACTTTTTTGACGATATTGTGAACTGCTTTCGGTCAAGATGTATAACTTTTAGATGGCACTACTATTTTTTAATGAATATAGGAAGGCTTGTTTACAGTCCAAGAAAGTACAGAGCGTATGCTTTATTTTTTTCGAGTAAAAGAATGTAAATGCTATATGAAATAAGTTTTGACCAAAAGTATCATACCACCGTATGTTTACCACTAACACCTTCTCCCTGATTTTTCTACCGTTCTTTGGAAATTCTCCATTGTTAGTCCGTGACAAGCTGCCTGGCGGATATAACGACTACAGTATTTGTAGTTCCAATTTATTTGCGTCAGTTTCCCTTAAATCTGAATATTGTGTTTAAAAGCCAGTGTGACACTTTAAAAAAATCGATTTTTTTTGCCTTTTTCGACAGTTTGTACTTTCACGAATATCTATCACTTATATAAATATCATTTTATCTTGCGAAAATCGATAGTTAAATCTATAAACGCGTTTTTCTCGAAATGGGATTTTTCAAGTTTGCTGACATTGTAACTCAGAGAACAATTATCCGATTGACTCGAAATTTGAACTGAATATATGAATAATTTGAATATATTTACTCTACAATGACATAGGATATTTTTGATTGAATGAAAATTGACGATTTGTCATTGAAAAAAAAACGACCATTTTATAGGCAAGCAAACATACTTTTTTTCATAACTACGCTATTTCTTTATATTTTAATATTTTTCGAAAATCCTACGTCATTGTACAGTGAATACCTTCCACTTAAACGACATTTTTTCCTTTTTCGGTTTCAGCTACTCGATCGGCCGGAATTATGTCAGCAGTGGAGGAACTATTTTTGTCGCCTCCGAAGGCAGCGCATAAGTCGCTTGGGTCTCAATATTTTTTTATGAAAAAATTATGTAATATAGGCCTAATATAGCCAAATATATTCTCAATTTTCCGAAACATTTAATTAAGTACTTTACTTCCAAAAAAGGGGGTAGCCGGTTAAGGGGGGTCTGACGGCCCCCACCGAGTTTGATCGAATCGACCCAAAAACCTGAAAGAGGGCTGAAAAACAAAATTTTAGAGATATTTTTTAACCCCCTAAACCCTTATGAAAACACCATAATCGCAAAAAATGCGTTTTTTTGATGTTTAATTTTTTTTGAGCTTTCAAATGCATTTTAAAGCGGTTTTAACACAACCAAAATTTTGTTTCAGATGTGTAGACATGCCCTGAATTTTTCCAGATTTTTTCGTAAAGTTAAATCATGTGCAACATAATTTTAATGGCAAAAAAACCGTAAAAAATCGTCATTTTTTGTATTTAATGCTATGGTTTTTATTGACGTATTAATGGTAAAAAATCGTGCACCATAGCATAGAAAGCTACTATCTTCCTCTACAAAATGACGCTAATTGGGCTCAATTCGGTCGTCTCTAGCGTCCGAAAATCAAACTTGAATAAATTCCGTTTTTATAATTTGAGCATTTTCAGTTACGAAAATGACACAAAATCATATTTTTCAATTATTTTTTTTAATAAAAGTACATTTTGGGGTTTCTGAGGTCGCCGATTACAAATTTGATGTCAAAAATTAGTTTTGTCACATGACAGCTGTCAAAACGAAGAAAAAATATTTTAATTTTTGAAATTTTTTAAAAAAGCTATGGGAACGATATTAATAAGGATTTTTTAGGTCGCTGATTATAAATTCATTCTTATACACGAATTTTTAATCGTAACAGCTGTCAATAGTTATATTAACAAACAAAAAATTACGTATTATTCAGAAAAAAAATTTGGAATTCCCCGACTAAACTGTCACCTGGCGGAGAAAATCCCAACTTGTACCTTATTAAGCCACGTACCCGAGTGCCTAAGGCCACCGTACCCACGTGGGCCTTAGGCTCGTATGCCCCTCCGCACGGTACTGCGCATGCCCACTACGCACTGACGCATCGAGAACCCCGCTCCACGCGGTCTCTCTTTCTCTCTGTGTTCAGCCGCCGTCCAGTACACACGTCATGCGACGCGCTCTGCTCCGTTAAACAAATCTATTTGTTTTGTTAACAGCGTTTTTTTAATTTATCGTTTAACCTGCCTATCTCAACACGAAGTGATTGAAGCAGTATTCTAAGGTGAGTTTGAATATCAATTTAAATATCAATCAACATAAAAATTGATTTATAATCATAACCTCAATCTACAATCGTTTGCCTCATAGTCGACTTGAAATCGTACAGAAGGTGGCCGTCAACTTCAAGTTGTTGTTTAGTTCACTCACATGAAAAGAATTTAAAAAAAGCAAAAAAAAAACAAAACTAAGACGAAACGATATTTCAATAAAAAAATGATTTGGAATACAATAATTTATTTCTGTTTTGTTTACCGATGTTTTCAACATTTTTTTTGTTTTGATTTACAATTTTTAATGTACTTTCGATTTTCGTTACTTTTGTTCTATTTGTTTTTTTAATTATGGTTTTTTTTTATTCCGGGTTTCAGTTACTTTTTTCATTTTTTTCAAAAAAAAAAAAAATAATTTGTTAATCATAATAAAAAAAATAACAATGTTCTTTTTTTTTCTTTAGGAAAAACTGTGCGATGCCACCGCGAAAACGAAAATGTACGGCTGGTGAAAGGTGCATAAGATGCAACAGATTGTTGCGTTATGATACCGGAAAACAGAAGTCCATTTCTTCAGATGATGACGTACACTTATATACTAAACTACTAGGTAAACGAGTAGAGAAAGGTGACGTTTTATGTCATCTGTGTCGTTCCGCAATCGCTAAATCCCGAACGGTTTCACCATCGACGAGCAGTGATTCTGATCCTGAAGAAAATCTTCAGTTGGATTTTAATCCCGAAGAAAATCCTCTGCCAAACGTCAATCCCGAGGAAAATCCTCTGCCAGATGTTGATCGCGAACAAAATTCTGTCGATCCTGTAGAGAGACATTCATCAACACTCTCCAATTTAACAGTATCAGATGACACAGAACAATCTTCGGAACAGTCTTCGCAACAATTGTCACGGTCGGAGTCTGGATCTTCCACAGGACAGTCATCACAATCTTCTAAGGACCCTCCTTACGTTCTTCGTCCAAGAGAACCGGACTATGAAATGATCGAGATGCCTTTCAACAGAGTTACCGCGACTCACAAATGTTGTTGCGTATGTCTTACTCCAATTACGACATCTCCGGTTGTTCCGATTAAAGCGAGGTTACAGGTATTTATAAGTTCACGAATTTTCATTCCAAAAGGCAATCGCTGTTGTCCTGTACATCTTATCAGTGAACGTATGTACGTTGACGAAATTTCAAACTTGAAAATATTTTCGAATACTTGTACTATCAGTTCTCAAGAGTTGGCATTATTTTTGGATGCACTGTCCAAAAAATGCGACAACAGTATTTTAGACAGAGTAGATGATTACAATTTATCGGCAGAGCGCATAAAATCGCTAACTGGATACACAGTTGCAGAAATCAAGACTCTAAAAAACATGTTGGTCACTTTGCGAAATTCTCAAAATCGCAGTATTAATCAAGCTCTTTTAATATTCCTTTTTAAATTAAGAACTGGAAATTCCAACACAATCACTGCGTCAATTTTCGATATCAAATCTGAACAACTAGTATCTGCTTATTGCAAATCGGTTTTGGATTCATTCGCGAAAGACGTCTTTCCACTTCGTTTCGGAGCTCGGGCATGTTCTCGCGAAGATTTAATTGCTAATCACACGTCGCCTTACGTAAAAAAATTACACGGATTTGAAGATCGCCTGCTCTTGATTGCTGATGGTTCATACCTTCGACACCAAAAAAGTAGTAATAATTGTTACAAAAAAAAATCTTTCTCTGGTCAGAAAAAGTGTCCACTCTGTAAACCCTTCACAGTTTGTGCCACAGATGGATATGTAATAGATGTTTACGGACCGTACGAAGCAATTGTGAATGATGCGAAAATCTTACAACATGTACTAAGTGATCCGAACGGCTTGAGATCAATCCTCAAAAAAGGGGATGTTTTTATACTTGACAGGGGGTTCAGAGACGTCAAAGATTGGTTAGAATCTCAAGGGTTCGTTGTGTTGATGCCAGCGTTGAAAGGCAAAAGAAAGCAACTTCCAACAAATAAAGCAAACGAAAGTCGATTTGTTACGAAATTGAGGTGGGTGGTAGAGGCTGTCCACGGTATAATCGGTAGTAAATTCAAACTCTTGCATAATCAGTTTAACAACAACATGTTGGATTCAGCGATGCTTTATTGCAAAGTAGCGAATTTTTTGGTTAATGAGTTTGGAAAAAGACTGAATTGCGATACCGATTTACAAGATCAAATTGCCGAGCAAATGTTGAAAAGAAAAGACGTTGACAATTCTTTAGCGAAAGTTGTGGAAGAACAAAACTGGAATAGGAAGAAAAGGATCTTCAAACCGTTAACATCAAATGACGTATTAGACTTTCCGGAAATGACAGAGCAAGATTTGAAGATCCTTTTCACTGGCTCGTACCAGTTATCGCAAACTGTTTCATACTTAGCTGAAATGTATACCGAAGAAGGACTTTTGAATATGCAATACTTGTTGGAGGACGATACCATTTTGAAATGTGAAGTTAAATCAAGACATATAAACAAGAAAGTATACAGATGTTACGTTCAGTACGACCCTAACAGTATTGGATATAACGGTATAAAAAACTACGTATGTGATTGTGCAAATGGGCTAAGAACTGTTGGTTGCTGTGCCCACGTTGCAACAATCATTTACTTTTTAAGTCATGCACGGTATTTGTCCAAAATCATCCGCCCAGCTCAAATTCTAACGAATCTATTTCACGTTGATAATGTCGAACCTGTTATTGAAGAACACAGTGACGAAGATTAACAACATAACAAACATGTTGCAATGTATGTATTACTTGTGTCTGTTTAATGTATATATTAGATGAATGTATGTAATATTATTATAAATAAATAGATTTTTTAAAATACAATGACTTTTAATTATTGAAAAAACCGAAATAGCAAATACCATTTTCATTTGATGACATGTGTAATTTTTTTTTTTTGTTAGCTGTTTGACATCAAATTTGTAATCGGCGACCTCAGAAACCCCAAAATGTACTTTTATTAAGTAAAATAATTGAAAAATATGATTTTGTGTCATTTTCGTAACTGAAAATGCTCAAATTATAAAAACGGAATTTATTCAAGTTTGATTTTCGGACGCTAGAGACGACCGAATTGAGCCCAATTAGCGTCATTTTGTAGAAGAAGATAGTAGCTTTCTATGCTATGGTGCACGATTTTTTACCATTAATACGTCAATAAAAACCATAGCATTAAATACAAAAAATGACGATTTTTTACGGTTTTTATGCCATTAAAATTATGTTGCACATGATTTAACTTTACGAAAAAATCTGGAAAAATTCAGGGCATGTCTACACATCTGAAACAAAATTTTGGTTGTGTTAAAACCGCTTTAAAATGCATTTGAAAGCTCGAAAAAAAATTAAACATAAAAAAAACGCATTTTTTGCGATTATGGTGTTTTCATAAGGGTTTAGGGGGTTAAAAAATATCTCTAAAATTTTGTTTTTCAGCCCTCTTTCAGGTTTTTGGGTCGATTCGATCAAACTCGGTGGGGGCCGTCAGACCCCCCTTAACCGGCTACCCCCTTTCCGAAAATCACCCAAATTTTCAGCGTTCACACTGGTATCGCCACTTAATGATGTAGTTAGTAGATAGAATGTTAATAAAAGGAACGAGTATAAAATTAAAATGTCATTACGCAAAAAATGATCGTATTAAAAAAATACTAATAGTTTATTTTTCCATATTTTTACCTAAACACGAAGGATTTCAAATTCTCACCAAAACTCTTATTGGTTAAGATTGTACGAGCGATGAGATGCTTGAGGTTTTAAAAGTACTCCTTATACACTAGGTTTTACAGTGAAAATCAAACAAGGTAGTTGTTGCGGTGACAGCCGAAACATGCTAGTTTTCGCGGCGAAAGCATAATCATGCTAGTTTTCGAGGTGAAATTAAAAAAGTGTTACTTTTCGTAAGCAGCGTCGTTATGTACTCTATCCTAGCCTTAGGCACCAACGTGCCTAATAATAACGTTGGGCTAAGCTTTCACTCTCCGCCTGTATATTATTTTTTGTCCGCTTCGTTCAAAAGGGTACTGATCTTGGTTTTTTAGTGCATCGAACAGATACAGTTATAAACGCTATAAAAGATTGATTGCACTCTCCCCGTATGTATTTTCTGTACGAGGGGTCACGCATGTATATAACTCTAAATATAAAATCACGTAGCATCGGGGTTGTGCTTAGATATGATGGGGTATAAAAACACAAGAGGACCTAAAAAGAAGTGAAAGTACCTCAACTCCACTTTTGACCGATTCCCCTGTCGCCAGCAGAAAGATCCAGGCATGAGGGGAAAGAGAGAAATTTTACAAGATGGAGTAAGTTAGATCCAGCCTGAGGGAAAAGTAAAAAAAGAAGTGTTAAAAAGACAAACTTGTAATAATGGAAACCGTCTCGTTCGACTCCGGTCTATATATATTAATGTATGTAGATATTTATTTTTTTACGTCGCAAATTGCAGTGAGAAATGGTGGTTTTATATAACGGTGACTGTGAGTGTCGAGTGTTACATTGTTTCACTGTGTATTATCGATTATATCCCCATCCTCTTTCCCAATTGCATCTTGGTAAAAAAAAACAACGCCCAAGATTATTTTTCCGAATCCAACTGCTTCGTTTCTCCAGTCTGTCTCCATGCGAATCTTTTCTTACTCCTTTTTTCCATTAATCCACTTAACTATCCTCGTTCCATTGAGATGTGGGCTGGTACGTAATTCGGCTCTCTGAAAAGGGCGAGAACCCGGTGCAGTATTTTGCTCTGGTAAACCGTGACAGGACCAACACGGAATACCGTTTATGGGGGAAAAAACCTTTAGGCGCGGAAAAAATAGTTGATCTTCATGATTCTTTTTAAGAGCAACGATTGCTTCACCATTTTTTAAACTGGGTATGATTACTACTTGTGGTTGTTACATGGTATTTTTCAATTTTTTTTTTTTAATGACGGAGGGATGTCGCGTTCTTCTTGACGTTAACACTCGTATGCAGAATATGAACAAAGAAAAAGTGATAAAGGTTGAAAATTAATGAAAAGGTACGCTCCGGAACAAAAAGATTGAATTTTACGAAATAAATTATTAGGCTACTAAATTAGGGTATTAAATTAAATTAAACTACATTTTGCAATCAAAAATAATTTTTCTTGTATTCAAGAACATTTAGGGTCGTATTTTAGACAATAAGGTTCGAAAGATTTATACCAAATTTCATCAGAATCGGTCGATTCGTTTTTCAGCTATACGTCACGGCAGTTTTGAAAATGCAGTTTAGAAGACCCTGCCATACCTCCGCCATTTTTACCGCCATTTTTAAAGATTAATGAAAAGACAATACCGTGGAACAGCCAGAAGAAGTAATAAACCATACCCCCTGTAAAGCAAAGGTGTGAGGTCGATCTCTGCGATTTCGATGAAATTTGGCATGCTTGTTGAATGGGTAAAAATAACCGACACGTATTTTTTATATGTGCGGAACCCGATTTTTAAGGGTTGAAACGCACCCTCGAAAATTGGGGTCTTTTTCGTTTTTCATCGATAAAGTGTTAACGGTACAAGATATGAAAAAAAATTCAAATTGCAACAATGTTTATTTTTTCGTGTACTATACATTAGAGATGAGAACGATAAGGTTATCGACGAAAAACGAAAAACACCCCTATTTTCGAGGGTACGTTTCACGCCTTAAAAATCGGGTTCCGCAGATATAAAAAAATACGTGTCGCCTATTTCTACCCATTCTACAAGGATGCTAAATTTCATCGAAATCGGAGAGATCGACCTCGCAACCTTTCCTTGTAAGTCTGCAAACGGGTGTAGAACAGTTTTCTCTTAAAAAAAATCATGAAAATCAGCTATAGTGGCCGACAGGAAGACATCAAGTAAAAGAGGTGCTTGACGGTGACCAAGATTGCGGCTGTTCTGGTTATCTGAAATCAAAAAACCAAACGGCATTTTAATCTTCATATTTAAGACTAGCGATTGAACTAGAGTGAATTCTAAAGTACAAAAATTGACTTTTTTATACACTTTTGAAAATTACATTCTATTTTTTACTCGTTTTTTCTTAAGTTTTTCGCTCGTACAAAAAAAACTATCGAAGCAATCATGATAATCCTAGTTCAATATCTGGCTTATAACATATTAAAGATGCTGTATAAATTTGAACAAGATCCGTGCAGTAGTTTCTGAAATATCGTGGTCACCGTTTCGAAAAATGGTGTTTCGAGAAAAACGCGTTTGAAAGTATACCTGCTCCGTATACCTGCTCCGTTCCAGGGCCGTAACTTGTGAACCACTTCGAATATCAGAAAATCCTTTGGCACACATTTTCTACACATGTTGTAGATGTGATTTATGAAAAAAAAAATCGATTTTTTCGACCCGAGAAACTAGAGGACCGCCTTAATCGTTCAGAGGATCGCCTAAAAAATTTTCGCACTTACGATTACCGTAGACGGGTTAAAAAAATATGTATGATATCAGTTACAACCAAGTTCGCTCGAACGTTATTGGCATTGACGGTAACAATGTTAAAAAGTTCTTCATAATTAACGGCGGTAGAGATCGTGCCGGTATGCGCCTGCACCTCCTGCTGTACTCGGGTAGCTGATCACTTAGTCGTGCACTGGCTTGCGATGTGACTACTGACAAAGAACATCACTCTGGTGTTCGCCTTCGAGTTTGTGAAAAAGCGATGCATGTAGTAAAGCATTACACGGAAAAAAAGAAACAGCGAAAATCACAGTATAAACCGCATAAAAAACAGGGTGCCATATTTCATTTTACAGTAAAACACAGTAATGTAAATCCTGTCCTACAAAAATGACGAATTTTCCTGTACACACTGAGATTTTTGCAGTTACACTGGCTTATTTACAGTTCGGTACTGTGAATACATCAGTGTTTTCAGTAAAAATATTCAATTGTAAAATTTACATGAGATCACTGATTTGTATACTGTACACAAACTGCAAGGGTTACAGTGTACACTGTATTGAGTACAGAGTGATTCATTAAATTTCACAGTGTGCCACGGTAGTTTTACTTTTCTTTCGACAGTTCGTGACGTTATCTGTGCACTCTGAGATTTTTACAGTTACACTGGTTTATTTGCAGTTTGATATTGTGAATACATCAGTGATTTCAGTAAAAATATTCAACTGTAAAATTTAAATGCGATCACTGATTTTTATACTGTGCGCAAATGAGGCACGAGGTGAGGCCCGAGGCCAGGACACAAAGGATTGCCAGTTAGTAGTGCGTGGTTGATGGGACGCGGACATCGAAATTTGTGCCTCAGAATTCAAGAAATTATAAAGAAAGAAAAATTAAAAAAAAAGGTACGTTCTTGTCTAATTAGGACTTGTCTAGCGCGTGGGGTGAGGCACGTGGCCAGGACACAAAGGATTGACAGTTAGTAGTGCGTGGTCGACAGGATGCGAACGTTGAAATTTGTGCGATATAATTCAAGAAATTATAAAAAAGAGAGAATTATTTACAAAAAGGTACGTTCTTGTGTATGTGACTGATTTTGTTATATTTTCTACACATTTTTTCAAACTTCTTTTATGGATAAACTTTTTTTGTGTGTCTCATTCACTTCATTCTATTCTTGATATGTATATACATTGTAAGCAAAGGTTTCGCCGATTTTCTTTTATTTTATTTTTTATAATCAAATTTACAGTGTGACGTTGTGAACGGCAGTCACTGGTTAGGACTTGTCTCACGCGTGGCGCGACCAAGACACAAAGGACTAGCAGTTCTTTTAGCGCTATCTAATGTTATTTTTACCCCTAATTTTGTATAATATACGATTTGTGGCACTATTAAATTACGGGGTTCATCAAGTTTGAATTACAGTATTAAAACTAGAACGTTTCCCGTGTTTATACTGTAAAAAGCAACGATTGAAAACTGAAACTATATCTGTTGCTAGCCAGTTTGTAGAACAGAGGACTTCACTGTTAAAACACCTACATAAACTCTGTCGATATAACTGGCGCATTCATTGTACATAATACAGATTAGCCAACTGTCAAATTACAAGTTTTGTTAAATTTATATTACAGTGTTGAACTGTCAAAATTTACTTTTGACTACACTGTATTTTGGACTGTGTGTTCCAGTAAAAGATACAGTAGAGCGGTTCGAGTCCAAAGAAGACAGTATAGGAACTGTAATAATTTACTTTGAGCACACTGTATTTTGAGCACTGTTTCAGTAAATATCGCTGTGCAATCGCTCGAGTCCAATGCGAACTGTGTAGCCCCTGTATTTTGTACTATTTCTTTTTTTCCGTGTACAAATATTTGACATGTATTTTTTATCTATGAAAAAATGGCTTCAACGTGGACTTTTAATCGAGGAAAAAATTGCTGATTCTCATGATTTTTTTATAGAAAAATTTCTTCACCATTTTCGAAACTTAGGGTATGTTTTATTACTACTTTTGGCTGTAACGTGGTGTTTTTTTATAGATCTTTGAAAATGGAGGTATAGTACGGTTTTTTTAAACGGGTTGCGGCGGATGTCGTCAGACGACGTGACACGTAGCGTCGGCGGGGTTAATCTGAAAAAAAAACCAACGAAGATTTTTTTAAATTCACATTCATACCCAGAATATGAACCACGAAAAAGGAAGAAATATTGAAAATGGAATGTATGCTTTGAAATAAAAAGTTTAAATTTTCCGAACACAAATGCCTAGATTGAGCAATAAAAAAAAATCCTTTTTTTTTATTTTCAGAAACATTTAGGGTCACATTTTAGACAATAAAGTTAGAAAGATTTATACCAAACTTCAACTGGATCGGTCGATGGTTTTTTTAGCTATACGTTGCGCCAGTTTTCAAAATGCAGTTTAGAAGACCCCGCCATACCTCCGCCTTTTAAAAAGATTAATCAAAAAAATACCATGTAACAGCCAAAAGTAGTAATAAAACATACCTTAAGTCTGAAAAATGGTGAAAAAATCTTTCCTCCCAAAAAAATCGGCAAAATTTTTCCTCTCCTAAAGGTATCTTCCCCCTTAAAGAGAGCATGGAAATTGCGAGCTGTCAGTCAATCACACGATACCCGATAACATAGTCATTTAACGCAAACTTTTTATTTTATCTTTGTGACTTTACTTTTTCCACATACCTAATGACAGAACGTGTCATATATTGATTGATGGAGAATCGATTTGAAAATCGTCTTTTCGAATATACGTAAAATGGAAGTTGCCGAACATGAAAATGTCACACTATTTAAGATTGAATTTTATACATAAAATCTGAATACCGAAATTTATTACGCGGATGAAAAGAAACACCTCAAACAAAGTACAAGGTTGTATACTCGTATACTATTTATATACTATTAATGGCATTGCTAATATATACTTGGGGTTTTGCTGAAAATGTGCTTCTATATAAAAGTATTAAACGGCGTGGAAGACATTCCGCCACATAAATACGAGCACTGGGAGTTCGAGGTAGGCAGTAAGACGTACCCCTCTAAAGCTCAATGCAAATGTGCAAGTATACATAAACAGAAAATTCATATTGCCGATGGAATAGAAGTACTTTAAACGGAATACATGGGCGAATGTTTGATGGCGCAAATAAAAAGGAAACTGGAGGGGATGATTCAATTCTCTAAAACAAACGTAACACTTTCGAAATAAGAGAAAATATGAATTTGGAGTTTATATAAATATTTAGATTCCGCAGACACATTTTAAACATAGAAAAAACAACTGCGATACGGAAATTCGAGTAAGTAGTGGTTTACCCACTTGAACTTGCTATCCTGCAGAAATGCAAAAACACGTGAAATTTTATTTTATTCCCCCTTCAGTAACCCCTGAAAATTGCAATAAACTCGGCGATTTATCTGTCAAATCTGTATGAGTGTAGCGCGAGATTTTTTAAATCGAATTAAAAATATTGTCTTATTAAAAATGGGCCACGACAGTTACTGTGTAATTAATAGCAAAAATACCGGAAAGAATATTAAATACAATTTTTTTCGATTCTCTACGGTCAATGGAAAAGTTAGAACAACGCAAGAAATAAATAGTTGCAGTTAGAAGAAAAATGAGATTTGTGTTATGACTCGAGCTTGAATTATTAAATTCGAGTCATGTTTTGTTCTGAACTCTTCTATGCCCCTGACATGTTCAGCAGATAGGAACAGTTTTCCCTTAGATTGAGTTTGAGGTTGGAAATTAATATTGTGAGTTATACTCTCGAAGCCGATCTTTAAAATTATGCTCATGTCTGTCAGAAGAGAAGATTTTATTAATCAATATGGGTGCAGTAACAATAGATGTTTGTTATCATCCAATAAAAGCAATCACGGGGTTTCCACAACCCTTTCGTTTCAGGGAACGCGTACAGGGACACCCTGTATTCTAACGTATTGTTGATGATTTTTTTGGCATCCCAAGTTTGACGTTTGACCTAGGGTTACCTTTGGGCCCAATAAGGCTAAAGTCGATTTTGTTAGTCAATGGCAATGCCCATTTTTCGTGGCATCGTAGTTTTTGAGAGAGTTTCCCTTTCCGAATATGGGTATTTTATTCTAACCCTGGGACTAATTAGGACCTAACGATACTCAGGTGCAATTTTAAACTGGTATTTTATCTGTTTCCTCGATTGCCTCAAAGTTCTATCCGGTCAATGCAGGAAACTTCAGTAGTGAAGCCAACCAATGATCGGGCAATGAAAGGTCAATGGCCCATCGAACTGTAGGCGAGACACGCGATTGATCCTGCCACTAAAGGCAATTGTACGAGAAAAGAAAACTAACTTCGGCGTGAGTAGTTCTGAACAGATTGTAAAAACTAAATCCACGAGCTTGGAAAAATTATAATTTTCAAGAAGATGAGTCCATGATCCTTTCATTGCCCGATCATTGGTTAGATTAACTACTGAAGTTTCTTGCATTGACCGGATAGGACTTCGAGGCAATCGAGGAAACAGATAAAATACCAGTTTAAAATTTTACCGGATTCTCGTTAGGTCCTCATTAGTCCCAGGGTCAAAATAAAATACCCATATTCAGAAAGGGAAACTCTCCCGAAAGCTACGATGCCACAAAAAATGGCCATTGCCATTGACTATCAAAATCGACTTTAGCCTTATTGGGCCCAAAGGTAACACTCTAGGTCGAACGTTAAACTTACAAGGCCGAAAAAAATCATCGATAATATGTTAATATGCAGGGTGTCCCAGAACTGAACGCGTTCCCTGGAATAGGGGTTGGATGTGAAATTCTGAGTCGATTAATATAAGCATGTGTGGGTCTCAGATCAACCGCTGAATCATGATTCATTTTTAAAGTCGGGCCAATCAGGTGCGCCTGCCTTTAAAAATGAATAATAATTCTGGGGTTGATCTGAGATCCACATCCCATGTAGGGTGATCGGTAGTGGCCAACGATTGGCCGATGCTCGACGCCGAGCTTGCCAACATTGGCATTCGAGCTTGGCCCGATCATCGACCGAGCCTCGGATGATAAGAGCGGCCCGATATTCGCAATCAATATTGGCCCTAGAATGGCTTATGAGAATCGGCCGAGCATCGCGTCGGAGTTCATTCGAGAATCGGCCAACAGGTTGTCCCCGTCAAGATTGCCATCATTGGCACTCGAGCTTGGCCCGATTATCGACCGAGTCTTGGCGGATAATTGTGACCCGATATAGATCGCCAAAACTGGTCCTGCACTGCCAAAAAAAAAAATTAATTATTTTTCTATTGTAATTCGTCATTACCTGGTCTTGCGAAACGATTAGTTCGAAGAAAATATTTTGCCTATATGGGACTCGAACCCTGAACCTACCTACTCATAGCCAAGCACGCTGCCCCTATGCTACCGAATGCTCGTAACATTTGAATCACAGATATGATATAAGAGACCAAATGAATTCTCATCATTATTTGTTTGGGTATACAAATATCAATAAACTATATCAATTATTTAATATCATTGTGATAATTAGAGAGTGTTATCGAATGACATGATATAGAATTTCCAAACCTAACCTCTATATATATATATATATATATATATATATATATATATATATATATATATAATTCCTCTCTCTCTCCACCCTCTTTACCCCCACAACCCTTTAATACCTGTGTTGCAATAAGGACAGACCATTAGTTCATTAGTTCATTAGTGCAAGTTTAATTTGAATAAATAAATATATTTAAAATGAATAATTCCAATAATGGAATGCAATAGGAAAAATTTGATTTCACGAAAAATCTAGTTAATTCAAATAAAAAATAAATGAATAGACGCGGTTAGTTAATATTAATTAGCATATAAATTTAAAAAAATAATAAATATTATTTAATTTAATTATTAATTTAATAAAATTAGTTCACATATAAATGGTTCATAAAAATCGGCAGAGTATCGCGTATGAGCTCGTTCAAGAATCGGCCAACAATGAGTGCATTGATTTGGTACTATATTTGTTAAGAATAATGTCCAATGGACTGGTAAAACGTATTTATCTCGTCTCTCAATGACTTCGACGCGAAACAATGAATCGTCAATATACGAATTGCGGTTCGATCATGCGTTACTCGGCCGAACATTAGCCTCGTATCGCCAAAAACATGATTGGCGAGTCCATACTTCGCTAAACATCGACCTCGTATCAATAAGCCAATGATTAGAGAGCCTATATTTGGCAGAACATTGGCCTCGTATCGGCAAACCAATGATTGGCGAGTCTATACTTCGTCAAACATCGGCCTCATATCGATAAACCAATAATGAACGAGTCTATACTTGGCGGAACATCGGCCTCGTATTGGCAAACCAATGATTGGCCAGTCTATACTTCGCCTAACATCGGCCTCGTATCGACAAGCCAATGATTAGCGAGTCTATGTTTGGCCGAACATTGGCCGCGTATCGGCAAACCAATTATTGGCGAGTCTATACTTCGCCAAACATCGGCCTCGTATCGACAAGCCAATGATTAGCGAGTCTATATTTGGCCGAACATTGGCCTCGTATCGGCAAACCAATGTTGGCTAGTCAATACTCGGCCGAGCATTGGCGTACAATTGGGTAATCGATCATCGCCCCGCCAACATTGGTCCAAGTATTGGCCGTTACGGTTCGATTGGCGAAACCTACATGAGCACATGCTTATATCAATCGACTCAGAATTTCACCCCCAACCCCCCATTTCAGGAAGTGAATTCAGTTCTGCGACACCCTGTATATAGGTTCATTTTTCTCGTCTTATAACACAAGTACAAGCAAACAAAAATCTAAATGTTAAGGAAATTTTACTTACAATTTTTCACTTCACTTAAAGGAGACACTTCTTGCTGTCTTTGGCCAGACAAATTGATTCCATGCAAACTCATTAAATGCAATTAAGGCACGATTCTTATTTTTATAATTTATCACAGTACCATAACCACAATTACAGAGCCTTTGACAGAGCCGACAATAATACGAACGATACGCGACGCTATTGTTGCACACGCAGCTAATATTGGCCGTAATGCAAAAATCTTGTCAGCGCGGTACCACATATTCGTGCAATGACGATTCAACAGGAATGTCTCAATATGCAAAGTACAATGCATTTTAATTTTTCGATTCAACATTCGATAAATAAGCCCGTAATTCCTATATTCGCGGTTTGAAATATATGAACTATGGTGAGCTCGAGGCTGCGTACCGATTCAATACGTACGCTGCATATTTATCGTTTCGTTTAACATCATTCAATGTATCGAGCATTCGCGCACCGTTCCCATTGACCTGTACGGGCCAATAATTCCTCGTCCTCTACTTTTTCTCGCCCTCTTGCCTCTTTTCATTTACGACGCGCTTTTTTTCGTCATAATAACGTTTGAGTGAAATAGGTTGAATATCGACGAGAATCGCGAAAACGTGAAGAGTAAAATCACAACGATTCCAATAAACGTTCTTGTATGCTATTGAGAATAATTCACGGAGAAATGTTTTTTTTATGCATTTTTCCTCGGCACTTTTTGTTGTGTCTTTTGTTTCCAGTTTGAAAATAGTTACATAAAAACGATATTTCTCGTTTTGAGTCAAGGATGCGAAGGCAAATTGAGGGGCTACATCTACCTGGAGGCCCAAAAAAAATGGCCAATTTCCGAATGTTTTTTTTCTGGGAACGGTCGGCGAAGACAAGGATTTTTTTATCACAAAGGTATATTGAAACCCTTAAAAAATACAGGAAAGCAACAAGAACCTGGCCGGTGAAATTTTTTTCGCGACGTTTGGCGATGGACACTCTCCAGCTTAAACGATCCATCTGAAATCTAAAAACTCAACGGGATATTCGAGTTAACAATTTATACACGTGGTCGACGATCGTCGATTTTTTTAAATAATTTTTTTTTAACATCGTGCCGACGAATTGAAACTCGAGCATACAAAATCTATTTTATAAAGTTGTCATTTTTACCTCGCTATTAAAAAATGAAGATCGATAAAAAAAAGTAAGATTGTCAACGCCCTTTAAATGTGAGGACCCAGCGAACAAACCCGGACTTTTCCACATCGCGTCAAATTTTGTTTATTTTTCGTGTTTTTGCAACACACCTTAATTAGCTCCCGAAATATTTTTAATCAAATCTGGCTCTAAACGCCTCAAAGTTCGTTGAAAACTGCTTTTTTTAGCGAAATGGCGATTTTTAGGCACAAAAATAAATAATTACTAAAAATTTAATTTTTCGTAGTGTGGACATGTCCGGTTTTGTTCGCCAGCTCCACATGTTTCTCATCGTTTCTCCTATAAATTTGGAAACAATGAATCAAGTGGTTCTCGAAATAACATGTCCACCGACTTTAAAAACAGTGTTTCGAGAAAAACGCGTTTAAAAATCGAAGTATGGTGCTGCTATTGCTTCCCATACTTTTTGAAACTGTAGCTCTTTTAATTTTAAGAACATTTCAATGAAATTTTCAAGGAATATAGCTAAAACGTTATACTATCAGATAAAAATATTTTTGGAAAATGCAATTCTTCGCCCCACCTAGGTAAATGTAGCCCGTTAACAAATGAATCAAATCGAAAGCTCGCGGTTGGAGTCGTTACAAAATTCGATGAAACGCAATTTACTCGTATCAATAAGTTATCCGAGTCCGCGAATTCAAGGATCGCCAGGGAGACAAAACCGCTCCCTCGATCTTTTCAAGTGTAGGTAGGCGAGAGGCGCCATATATTGTTTGAAGTTGAAAAAGTAAACATTTGCTACGACCTTCAAATTTTACGATTTTATGATCTACATGTCATGTACAACAAGATGTTTATAATTATTTTACACATTACATGTGAATATTTTGAGTCATACAGTGAAACTTCAGTTATACGTTTTTCAAGGGGTATATCAAATATGACGTAGAAGTGAAATACAGTGTGTATCTGACACTCTTTGACATTTGGATATGGCGATTGGTGCATAATTCCCGATGTTTTTCAATAGTAGTACCCCTATTATGTTAGTGTTTGGTTTTCCAATTGAAAATTTGATTGGTAATAATTGAGTAATGAGCCAACTCAACTTTTATTTAAGGCGTTATACGCAGTTGCAAGGCCAAAAAAAGTCGTTTTATCACGAATTTTTTTCTGGAAACGGATTTCATTTGGGCAAAACGAAAAGTATTAGGCCAGTGTAGTGGCACTTTGAGCTATAGATTGGCATTTTTTATTTTCAAAAATATTCATTAACATTGCTAGTGTAGGAAGTCTCCTGGAGGTCCCCGAAAAAAAGTGTCCGGCAGTGAGCAAAGTTTGTAACACTAAGCTTTGACGTTTTAAATTACTAATCAACAGACAGTTTCGTATCGGTAAGAGCTATGTAATCACAGAACATGCATACATAGTCGAGGTCAGAAAGATCAAAACATCGAAACATCAAACAAAACATCAAAACGCAGTCACATGAAATTTTCTCCGTCGAGAGAATATCGAGTGTATAACTGATGAAAAACGAACTTCGAAACCAACGCTGGGGAAGAAAATGCATAACTTATAAGCGCGAAAAACGTACAAGTGAAAAACGTATAAATGAGGTTTCACTATATGATGTTTTACAAAAACTGACAGAAATCATGGTTTTCGAACAGATTGCCTATAATAGGATATCCGATACGACCCAAACTCCATTTTTTTATATCTGATATTAGGAAACTCTTGTTATATAAAATAAAACAAAATGTTCATCGTTTTTAACTTTGTACCTATTATCAAACAATCAGTCTTCATGAGTTAATCTTTGATTAGGTAGGAAATTTTGGCACCAACGGATATCCAATATTAGGCTCGAATAAGTATCCGATATTTAGATTGGACATGGCCGAATATGAACAGTAATATTCGTGTACACATTCCTATTTTTGCAAAAATTATATATTTATTAAGTAAAATAAATTCTATAGTTTTTAGTTTTAAGGCTTTCACGGCTCTTTATGTAATGAGAAGAGTTTGTGGCTTCCGGATGGAGGCCGTGTTGAGGATCAGCGTTGTGCCGACGTTTCGCATTTTTTTTAATTGACCTGCTGATCAATTAAAACATCTGATTGGCTGGTGCAGTGATCTGGAACGATGACTGCAACTATATAAGGAATACCTGAGACACGAGAGCTTCAGTATCGGAGCTCTCAGCCCTGATGATGCAGACTGTAACGTTTGCGAAACGTCGGCACAACGCTGATCCTCAACACGGCCTCCATCCGGAAGCCACAAACTCTTCTCAATTCTATAGTTCATCAAAAATAATAAAAACTTAAATCATTTGGACTTACCTGAATAGAAACAACACTTTTTAACGCAATGAAAACGTTCACGCCCGCAAAAAGTAACACCAGTTCACTATTGTGTCATTTTTGTTGTTTGGCAACCAAAAGTTTTGCAGTGGCGTCATCTTACGACTAGTTATTAGTGTATAAAATCAAAAACAGATGTCGCTATAGGAAAACTCGAGAGTCCAGTAAAAGAGACGAAAACCGAGCACTTTCAATGTAGAATTAAAATTTTTACTGACGCTAGATGGTTGCATACTGAATGTAACCCCACTGAAATTTTGCCTCTCAACTCGCCCCAACCGTAAGAAATAAGGGTTGAAATCTTAAAGATCGCCGTATCTCGATAATTAATACCCCGATCAAAAAATGTTTCAAACCAAAGTTGTTTGGAATAATAAAATACGTATAAAGTTATCCGACTCCCAACACCCTATCATTGAAAATAGCGGCACAAAACGGATTAGAAAATTCGGGGTTGATTTTTAAGTTTTCAACCCCTGTCTTTTGGGGTTGGGGCGCGTTGAGGGGTAAAATTCCATTGGGGTTACTTTCAATATGCAACCATCTAGCTTCAGTAAAAAATTCCAATTCTACGCTAAAAGTGCTGAGTTTTCGTCTCTTTTACTGGACTATAAGTAACTATCCGATATATGGTGCTTCTCCCCTATCGTGGTGACGGAAAAAAAAACTTTTTTTCGCGTTCTACTGAAAACTCTGCAATGCAATTCGAAAAAATTATTAATTCCATACACATGGATGTTTTTTTGCAGTATTTCTTTTCATCTCACGGCACGTTTTTGCGACGTCAACGAATTACACAGGTTCGCGAACGTTTTTTTCCTCCATCCGATGTTTTCCCATGGTTGCCCAGGAGAAAGGAATTTTGTGCCTCAGGCGCGGCAACAATCTTCGTCTGCTCGGAAAAACAAGCTCGAGCGCGAGAGAGTGAACAAATACGAGGCGAAAGGGTGAAGAAAATATATTTTTAAAGAAAAAAAGCATTAAGGGAAGGAAATTGAGGATGGGAAGGAAAAGCGAGCACGTTTTGGCGTTATCGTTTAATTCGCTTCACCCGTGTGACGAAATTGAATACGACCGGGCCGCGGAAAACAGCGACTTTTCGCGGGGAAGGTTCTTGCGTTTGCCGTCGACGAACTCACGGCCACTGAACACTTGTCCGCCTCCCTTAACCTCGCTAACTTCGTCCCTCCCTCCCTGCCTGTACCCAACACGACGACCGAGAAGTAATATTCCTCGAGGCTAAACCGACGAAATACAATTTACATATTCATGACAATTCATTTGTACGAGCCGGGCGGTACAACCAAATTTTATCCTGGCGAGCATGAGCGAGAGGGTAAAAGCTTCGATAACTCTTCAGCATTCAGCCACGAGCACAAATATACTCGTATATACGCTCAAATCCACCAATCCATCAAATACAAAAAAGCCCCTCGCTAACAATTTGCCTAAAATGTTTTTTTTTCTACATAAGTCACAGTGAACTTGACACTTTTTGACGTTTGACGTTGTTCACTTTAGCATTTTGACTCTATCCAAAAAAGAAAAACAGAAAATATCGTTCGCGCTGGCCCATGTAAAATAAACTATTTTAATGTTGCGCAAAAATATTCTGTTTAATTGTCCAAAAAAATCTGTCTATTTAGGAGAGTTGTGCTCAAGATGACATAGTCAGATAAGATGACACACCCTCAATATCTTTTCAAATATTCGCGCTGTACGAGTAACAATGACGTTGTCTGGTCGGCCCATACGTATGGCTAGCAGCGAAATCTAGTACAGCCATTGGCAACCACAGCCTTTACGTAGCCAATATTTTCGTGATTTTGAAATGCAAAAGAAATAACCACGTTATTATTTGGTGCTAATAATACCCACCGGGTAAGATTTTTTCTTGTTGAACTAATTCATAATCTAGGGTCATTGTACTTCACAAATACTGCACAACGGATATTCTAGCTACAATGTTTCTGTCACAACATTTTTTGTGTCATAAGTTGTGACATAACTTACCCATAAGTGAATAAGTGTGTGGGTGTTATTTACTCTCACTACAATTTTTTGTCACAAAATTTGTTGTGACATAAGTTGTGACAAAATTTACCCATAAGTGAATAAGTGTGTGAGTGTTATTCACTCTAGCTACAATATTCTAGCAACCATGTTTTTGTCACAACGTTTGTCGTGACATAATTTGTGACATAACTTATTCATAAGGGAATAAGTGAGTGTTATTCACTTACTCAAATGTGAATAACTTGTGACATAACTTACCCATAAGTGAATAAGTGTGTGAGTGTTATTGGCTCTAGCTACAATGTTTTTATCACAACATTCGTTGTGACATAATAAGTGACATAACTTATGCATAAGTAAATAAGTAAGTAAGTGTTATTAAGTTACCCAAATGTGAATAACTTGTGACATAAGTTGTGACATAACTTACCCATAAGTGAATGCAGATTTTGTTTAAATAAACAAAATCTGCTTTCACTTATGGGTAAGTTGACATACCAGACGTCAGTGTAAGATGACGCACTATGCCATCTTACCCTGCTGCGTATAAAACCGGATATAAAATCAGATTTTTTGGCTTATCGTTGTATGATGCCTGGCGATCAACGAACCTCGACACGTAAGAGCTAGTCACAAGAACACATGGCCAAAACCATTGAAGCGGTAAAGAAGTATAGAATGGGTTGGCTTTTAGTATCCAAACATTTTAACGTGCGGCAGGCAACACTTCATCGTCACTATGATAACGTTCCAGTAAATATTTGTTGCTATAAACTAACCTTTAACCCAGAAATTAACGTGTCTGAGCATAATTCGGTCGACGTGTGTAAGATTACACACATATGTCATCTTAGACTGAAATATGTCATCTCACATACGTCGACCTATATGGGGTTTTTAATTTTTTTTATTTGAGTAACTAATGTCCTGAAACTAATTCTATTTCATTATAATAATAAACCTTTATGGATATACATTTGGCTGTGAATTCATATGATGCCATTTATTTAAATATTTATCGTAAAAGAAAACGTGTCATCTTAAGCACAATTCCCCTATGTGTGATATTGATCATTTTTATTGCTTCCAGGATCTTTCTATACAGTTGAGTATGTTAAACGTAATTCCGAGGAATGTATGAACCAATTGGTCAATTGGTCGCTCCAATTTTCCGTAACACGCACATAGACATAGAGCCTCTGTTCGCAATACTGTAAACAAGTCGCGAACCATTGCCAAACGTTGCGTTCATCGATTCGACCAGGCTCGTACATTTTTTGCATCTATATTCAACGAATTCAGTATCATTGCCGAATGAAATTTTTCCTCATACGAACAATTCGGTTTACTCATTACTCTCTCGCGTTACAGAAGCGGTACGGCGAAAAAAAACATCGCGCAATACATTCGTACTTGAATAATATTCTTTGTAGCTTCTGCAATTATTCCATTTTTTAAGCAACACATCCAATATGATTTCAAGCTCATATGATAGATGTTCCATCGCGAAATTGCAACGGAGTGACCGTGGAGCAAAGATCGGCATACTCGAATACTTTTAGTATTCGAGTATGCCCATCTCTGCAACACTGTGTTGCAATTTCGCGATGAATACTTTTAGTATTCGAGAAGGAAAATGATACAGAACCCATGCCAGATGAATATTCATTTTTTTTCGATAATGAATCCACCTCGATTCAATATTCGTTCTGAGAATAAATAATGAATCCAGTTGGATTCAGTATTCGTTCTGAAAATAAATAATGAATCCTACTGGATTCAGTATTCATTTCAACATAAGTAATGAATCCAATTCGATTCAGTATTCATTCCGTATTCGGATATCATCAAATTGAATAATCTTGAAAACTTGACAGAAAACATGTTTATTCCATTGAAACATGATCGTCCGATTACATTATATTTACACAAGGGAAATCGCGCTCTTAGTATCCAGTAACTGAAGAAATGGGGGTAGAAATGTGACATTATATTTGTCCCATTTCCATTGTCCATTTTTCCAGATTATTCAATTTTATGATATCGGAATACAGAATGAATACTGAATCGAGTTGGATTCATTACTTATGTTGAAATGAATACTGAATCCAGTAGGATTCTTATTCATTTTCGGAACGAATTTCGAATAAGTTTTTTTATTATTTATGAATAAAAAAAATCGAATATGCCCAACCCTGCCGTGGAGTACGCAGTATTTCGTAATAATGATATTTCTGCTTTAAGGAATTGATTTGGTAGCACAGTATGTAAAAAACGTCATTGCGCGATACGGATTAATCGCAATGAACCTATATCGTTTATTAAAATTAATTTTTGAATATTTACATAATATTTAAATTTATCGTATAAATCACGTATCATTTTTTAATAATATTTAAATTAATTAAATAAGATTTAAAGGATATTAAAAAAAATTATCGGAAAAAGGGAAAGACAAATGAAACTTTGATCGCATCGGCGTTTCGGTAGAGTACCGTATCGAAAATAATTCAATACTGCTAAAGATGATGTACAGCCAAAATGAGTAACGATGACATATTTATATATATATACAGCCTTGGCCAAAAGTATTAGGCATCCTATAAATTTTCTATCCGGACAAAAAATCGATATATCGGCAAAAAATATCGTAAGCCAATTTACCAAATAGTTTTATTGTTTTACTTTTAGTAATAGTTTTATGTACTTTTTAAAATATCAATATTTTATGGGGGTGTCTACTACTTTTGGCCAAGGCTGTATGTACCTTTTCTCCTCTTGATATTTTCATTAAAACAGCTTTGTTTCAAAGTAAGGGCAATCAATTAAACAGACAAATCATCAACTATCAATCAAAAATAGCGATAAAAAGAAATTTTGGAAAAAAATCTTTAAAAAATTCTAGTGACTCCAAAATATCAAAATACAACTTTTTACGCCTTAAACCAAATATTCCAAACCTCATAGTTTTCAAGTTACGCTGCACGATGCCGGAGTTTCCAAAACCTGCCGTTTTTTCAAGACAAAACTAAAAACGCTGCGGAATAAAATAGCAATTTTTTTTTCACCGAAATTGAAGCTAACGGTGTCCTTTTCGAAGATCTTACCGCTGAATGTCGAGATTACTATTTTTCAAAGGCCAGCACGCGATATTGCAAAGTACGAAAATCGTGAAAAACCGGTATTTTAAAAATGACGTACCAGGTACAACAAGAATCGCAAAAATAAAAAATGAAAATGTAGCTGGCTTTGTTCGTTTCAAAACCCTGTTTGGTAAATTGGTTTACGATTTTTTTCGCCGAGATATTCGATTTTTTGTCCGGACAGAAAATTTACAGGGTGCCTAATACTGTTGGCCAAGGCTGCATATCGCGTTTGAATAGAGCTAATGATTTTGCGTCGCTCATCAATGAACATAAAGCTCAAAGGTTGGAAGTTTACAGACGCGAATGAATCCATCTTTGAGGTTTACTGCAGCAACCAGATTTCATCTCGTTCCGTATTGATAACCACGCTACATAGACTCCTATGCATACTCATGCTGTAAACTCACTTTTGGAACATGCGTCAAATGTTAACCCTCACCCCTTTCCACGTGCAGTTTTACTCGCAATGCCAGTTGCGGGCGTGTTACAAGCTCGCGTTTCAATTTTCTTTCTCCTTTCGTTCTCGTTCCCATTTTTTAGTTTTCCTTCCCTAACAGGGCGGAGAACTGTGAGCAAGCAGAGAGATGCGGTGCTGCGCTTCTTTGGCGAATGTAGTGCCGAGTAGCCTGCGCATTCTTTCAATTTGCATAGATAAATATTAAAGGAAAACGCGACTGAGGGCTTCAAGGGGAAAATACATGTAGCTCAGGTTGATTAAAACATGATATCACCGGTCGGAATTCAGCCGTATGTGCATGCTCACTCATTCCACATACAGCTATTGTACATCCGGTTAATCAGAGAATACGCGAGGGCTTGCATTTTGGATTTAGAACGGTAACAAACTCTACAAAGACGGACAATACTTACGGAGGCAGTATGATGGATTTACCGCAAAGGAGATAAACGTATTCACACCAACAGTAGTAGGTGGCCACCGACCGTGGCTGCAGCCACGATGCTGTTGAAGTTTGCATCGTTGCAACGAACTAGGGTATTTTACTCTATGTAAGAAGAATACTAAGAATGTATAAATAAGGTATTTTTCGCAACAAGCAATCGAATAATGTTGGTTTTAATTTATAAAAACACAAAATAAATGTTAATATTAATTTTTTTTAATATTATTTCTATCTGTTCAACGAATATGCGAAACGGTAGCCGCCATAACGGATTCCGACGTGACGTCATTGACATAGTAAACAAAGAAAGCGGTAGGCGTATTACTCTCTAACCTGTGAAAGAAAGCGCCCGTGCGGAAATTGAGTTCGGGCTGTGATCGGGCCCCAATAATATTCCCCTAACTTTATTCGGCCCCTAATCTGGAAGCCACATGAGGGCCGTTAGCGGCCGGTCACACTTTGTCAACAAGGGCCATTAAAGGCGCAATGACGGGGGCCTTATAAGTTGTCTCAATGGCGCCTCATCAAAACCATTTTAGCGCCCTGAAAATGCCTCAACGGCGCCTCATCATAACCATTTCAGCGCCATAAAATATCCGTATCAGTGGATATACGTGTATGTTAAATGCGTCAGGGTATATCTGTATTTGTTTTTATGTAATTGTTCATGTGCATAGGCGTGGGCGTGAGTACATGTGTATGTAGGTGTGCGCGCGTAGAAATGTGATTGAGTATTTGCATGTGAGCCTGTATGACAAACTGCCATGACAAAATTAATACAAATAATAATCCATTCTAAGGAATGGATGTGTCGTAGAAATAAAAAAAATATATGGGTCTACTGAATCATTAGAATCTATTTCCATTGAGGGAAAGATCTGCAAAACAAAGACCAATTTATTTACTTATCCTACACAGACAGTTAAAGTTTATGAATGGGAAATATCAGCGAAGTCTTCAGAAGAAATAATTTTCCCTATGATGAGTATTGAGCGGAAATTAGTTGCTATAAAAATGGCGAGAAAACCGGTTGGGATTGTTCACACTTATGCGCTAGCATTACTCCATGTATGAGTGAAACCATGAGTAATTGTTTGTATCTATGTAAAAGGTTTCTATAATTTGATAAATAAATACTGTCTGATGTTTCTCTGCATATTTGTGTTCATCGTTGATTTTTTATTTGCTAATGCCCTTACGCTTTTTCCCAATTTGCGTTCGATAATATTATTTGATCGATGTATATAATCGATTTGAATAATTGAAATACCATCAACCATGTAGCCTAAGCTATTTATACTGGTTTATCACTATAATAGTCAGATCTGGGCCTATTGTAGAAATCCCTACTTGTTTATCCCTATACTGGCCAAGTCTGGGCCTATTGTGGAAATCCCTACAAGTTTATCCCGATAATGGCCAAGTCTGGGCCCATTGTGGAAATCCCTACTAGGGAAAGCACTAGGGAAGTCCTGAAAGGCCCTTATTTTTATTAGGGATGCCTTATCAGTTTTCCGCATGGGCGTCAACAACTATATATTCTCGTTTGTCATAGTTAATTGCAAATTGTCTAATAGTTAGCTGTATTTTTAGACACGTATTTTTTCGGCAGAAAAACGTTTCCAAGGGGGGAAACCACCCTTCAAAGAAAGATGTGTCACCTCAAATTTTTTTTTTCAAGATTTCTTCAGAGGTTTTTTCATCGCTTTACATTAGAAGAATTTTGGTTCTAGTTTCATTCAGATTGGAGGACTGCGTGTGAGTGAAACTGCAAAATCACCCCTCGACACGCCTTTCTTTGAGGGGTGGTTTACCCCCTTAAACCCGTTTTTCCGCCGATAAAAAAACGTGTCTAATAGTTTTCAACACTTTATCATACATAAAAGTTGCAACAAAATCGAAGGCAGACATTTAACGGGGTCATCCCATGAGACATCTATTTTTTTCACCTTTTTGGAGATTTTTTTAATGAACCATTAAAACAAACTATCTTTGAATTATTGCCACACATTTATTAACATTTTTATAGTCCCTTGGAATTTTGTCAAACAAAAATAACCCGTTGAATCGAGTTGGTTGACGGCTGCCATCATTCCGGAGCTTTTGTGAATCTGGAATCGAAAAATCAAACGGCATTTTGATTTGTAGACCTGAGGTTATCGCCAAAACTAGAGCAAAATAAAAATATCGAAAATTGAATTTTTGGCACGATTTTAAAAGTAGAATTCCAAGTTTCATCATTTTTTTCCGACTTTTTCAGCTCTAAAAAACCATGGTAAATATCGGGAACATTCTAGTTCGGGTGAGAACCATAGAAGTGTTTAAAATGATGTGATGTCATGTCATGTGATAGATGTGATGTGATAGACGTGCTTAAAAGATGTCATTATACCATAAAAATTTGAGGGAAATACGTTCAAAAGTTTTTTCCATATCATAGAAGCCAATTTGAAAAATACAGTTTAGAGAAACGCGTTTCAAAGTACAAGTACGAATCATACCGGGAAAATCTTGACTCACCATTAGTCTACTATGCCGGGTCCATATAATATACATATTTTTTGCGATGTGTGCATAAAGAAATCGATTTTTTAAATTTGTCACATGGGATGACTGCCTTAAGTGATGTTCCTTGTCAGCTATTGTTCGATACGAATGTCATAGCTGTAACACCTAGTATGGCTTTTGAATGGTATCAGGAGTTACAGCACACTATTTCGTGTGTACAGCTGGAAAAGTGTCAAGGATAAACGTAGCCGGCGCACATGAAAACGAAATGTGGAAAAAGTTAGACCCCAATCACTGGGCTGCTGAGTATATTACGGATAAAATAGTTCGCTCTCTTCAAACATTCATCCGTCTATCCCGTCTACAGAAAAAAACGGCTAACTGAAATGAAGAGAGAAAGAGAAATGTCACCCTTGCAAAATTGCCTACTCACGATTCAGCCCGGAAAGCCAAGATAAAAGTAGCTTTGTTTCAAAATTAATGAACGTACGATCAAAGGATTTGATTTTCGGAATTCTCGAGCCGAATACCTGTACAGGATCTGCAACTGGCCTGGAATTTGTACGCTCCCCCTGGCACAATTCACGGGAAGATTGTTGAGTACGTAACTCTACATGCGCAATCTTTCTCCCACGGGTATGCTTCTTCCCCCTTTTGATGCCATAAATATTACCCGCAAAAATTCTTCACAGGGCAATGAATTTTTCAGATTTTCCATGCGCATTGCACTAGGACCGAATAAATTTTTCCTTTCGGAGAATTCAAAGCGAAATTCTGCTCGTTTCTCTCGATGTTTGAGGGTCGTTTGAAATACGGTGCAAAGGGATCATGTGTCGTAAAGCGGCAAATGTAGTTGAAAGGCGAAAGTAACAATTGTCTTTTATTGAGAGTGATCCGTCTCATCACCTGGACGAGGAATCGCGGGGAGAGCCAATCTTTTCTCAATGGAGCAAAGCTGCCTTTTTCATTCCTCTTCAATCAGACACCGGGGAAATATAAGATTACTATACTCGGGAGAGTGAATTATTCAAAGGGCTCGGTACTCACAGGGATGGGTGGTATACGCCTCTTTTTCTCTTCCTTTCTTTCTCTTGTGGACCACGCTCGTTTCTCGCTTTCAGGCAACGGAGACGGAGAAATGAAAACGCAGGCTATTCTTCATTCTTGGCAATGCCCAATACGTCGAGCGCAAATTTAAAGATCCGACGACGGATGGTTTACTCGCAGCTTGACATAATAACGTTCACGCAACCGAGAGACCCGGATAAAAGGGACGAGAAAGGTTCTTTTAATTCCAATTCGTTTGCTCAGTCATATGGTTCGCACGTATATTCTGTATAAAAACTCTTCCTGAATGAGTTTCTCGGAAAATTCGAGTACATACATGTCAAAAGTGACGAAGTACTTGTCACTTTTGAATATTTATCTGCCTCGATTTTTTTTGCATTTGAGTCGAACATCGGAAAAAAGTCGTATCGATATTTTTTAGATGATTAAGGATGGACTCTGAATTAGGTGGTCCGAAAAATAGTTTTTTTTTATTGCTTAAATCGATAGATAAACTATCCAAGAATATATTTACAAAGCTACAGAGGCCAATTGTAAATATTTTCGCAGACACAAGGCCAAGAGCAGAAAAGTGATTAATATTTCCTTCTATTGAGATCTTTGAAGCGCGTTTTCTCCAGTTTTCAGTTTCACGGTTTTTCCAAATTGGCGGGCGTGATAGCCAAAAAAACTAAACGATTTATTGAATCAAACCAAAGTTTTTTTTTCAGTATCAAAATCTCTTCTAAGTGAATTAAAAAAGTCGTTGAAAAAGTCTTTTTAAATAATTTTTATAGCACGTTAAAGTGTTTTTAACACATTTTTTTTAAACCTGAGAAAAGTTATAATTTTACGATTTTTTCAGTTTTTTCTTAATTTACCCAGAAGAGAAATATTTGACTATTGAACATTTTATTGCGGTTTTTGTTTCCGTCAAGAATTACGAGCTGCATCTTTCCCGCCGATTGGGGACTGCAGCTGATAAACTGTAGTCATTTATTGTTTCACGTTGAAACATTTTTTTATACATTTCTAATATACATGAAAAGATACCTCAATATTTACTGGGCACACTTATTTTTTTCCCTTCTAAAAAAATCCCGATAAAACGATTTTTTGGACCTTCTAACTCAGGCTCCCGCCTTAATTAGATGGTCGGTAAATGAGACTTTTTGGGATTTTAAAAAGAAAATACCAATAAACTAATCAAAATGAGGTTTGGAGGGTTCTTTTTACACATCGATAGGTGCTCAAATAAATTTTTCATTTTCCAAAAAGATACAAAATGGCCGCCCAGTGGCACAGTAGAAAGGAAACCCCGTTTTTTAGGCCCTCCACGGGCGGACTCGTTGGAGACGCACTTTATTTAGCAGACCTACTAATTTTTTGACCGCTCGCAGCTTTCGCGGCAATTTTTTTTTTCTTTCTTTAAAGTAGATAATTGGATGATGAGAAAAAGGGGAAAAATATAGAGCTCAAATGTGTGCCACCCTAATATACTTATACCATGTATCCAAGTTTAATTTCCAACTGCCAAATGTAACTGGAGAGCAGAAGCCTGATTCGAATCAGATTCCAGAACTAATAGATTCTATTTCTCGACTTGATGAAATGCCGATTCGTTTCACATTTCAGGCAAAATTTGATCTCGTACTACAGAAAATCGGATCTCGCACTATAGAAAAGTGTGGGATATCCGGTTCACCAGATGGCAAAGGTAATCCTTGCGCCAAATATCTATAACATCCCCTGCTCTAAGCTGTCGAACCGCCGCTCTATCTTATAACACACGTAGATGTACAGATCTGTCGTCTCCTTTATTCAACTTATGCGTTTTAACCGTCTGTCTGGATAGGCCATACTGAATATTTGAGGGGATGCATGGCGGATATCATGTACAACGGAGCCAAGGTCGTGGAATATGCAAAGTCAAGGAGAAGCAAGTCCGAGGCTGTCGCCGTTACATGGGGATGTTCAGCTGAATTTGATGCCTCGAGAGACGTCGAAGTGAGCTTTGTCGAAGATGGCGCATTCACTTCGATACCACGTCCTATACCGAGACACGGCTCTAGGTAAATATATACACATACATATATATGCAATGTTTTACAAGGAAAGGTGCGAGGTCGATCTCTCCGATTTGGATGAAATTTGGCATGCTTGTAGAATGGTTAAAAATAGGCGACACGTATTTTTTTTATATCTGTGGAACCCGATTTTAAGGGTTGAAACACACCCTCGAAAATTGGGGTGTTTTTCGTTTTTCGTCGATACAGTTTTAACCCTTAAAAATCGGGTTCCGCAGATATAAAAAAATACGTGTCGCCTATTTTTACCCATTCTACAAGCATGCCAAATTTCATCGAAATCGGAGAGATCGACCTCGCAACCTTTCCTTGTTAGTAATTCAACAATGGAAAAAAGTCTTTTCACTTACATGGAACATCATTTAGGAGGCCGCCTTCGATTTTGTTCAAACTCATATATGTGATGAAGAATTGGAAACTTTTAGACACGTATTTTTTTGTATCGGTGGAAAAATGCTTGGATGCCACCACTCGAAGAAAGGCGTCTCGAGGACTTGATTTTTATCCACAAGCAGTCCACCGATCCGTATGAAACAAAAACCAAAATTTGTGTAATGTAAAGGGATGGAAAAAAACACTATAGAAGTATCGAAAGAAATTAAAGTAAGCGGTGACACGCCTTTCTTTGAGGGGTGGTTTCTACGCTTAAAACCGTTTCTTCTCAGATAAAAAAATACGTGTATTAGTTTTCAATGCATTTAGTTTTCAACACATATATTAGTTTCAACAAAATCGAAGACGGACATTTAAGTGATGTTCCTTGTTATTCGCAACAAGATTCGTCTTGCTGTTAGCATAACGCCCGAAAAAAATGGCGCACTTTGCGTTTCTTTATTCTTTATTCTGATATCTTTCTTTCTTTAATTCTTAATTCTTATATATCTTTTTTCGAACACTTCTCAATTTTTATTGCTATAGTCTACTACACTTCGCACAAAAATTAAGGGAGCAAGAAAAAAATCCAAATTTTTGGGGGATTTTCAACAGGCTGTAACTCATACAAAAATGGTCGTACAGCAAAAAAAAAATCAAATTGTAGCTCTAAGTGTCTAGTTTTCGGATCTGAGTTTGAAATTTTTTTTGAAAATATTTTTCGAGTAATCATAAGAAAACCACCGAAAAAAAAATGTTCGAAATTTTTTTGGTTTTTTTTTTAATCTACGGACGTGGAAAATTTTTTTTGAACTTAACTTCTATGTGGACCGGATAGCTTGTTTATTCAGCTTTAATTTGGTTTTTTAAAAATCTCGATACGAGCATTTCTCGCTGAGATATCGGTGTTTGAATGGAAAAAGATCATTTTGTCTTTGATTACCAATATCTCAGCAACCAATGATCGCACAGAACTTTTGAGGTTGGTTTCAAAAACTTGAATAAATTCTCTACAAGGATTGGCAATTGAATTTTGAAAAAAAAATTTTTTTTCAATCATTACATGAATTTGAAAAAGCGACCAAAAAATGGCTTTTTGTGGTTTTTTGGAAAATCAAGCGCCCAATCAAAAATATTGCGGAAACCACTAATGTTAAGTGTGCCTTTTACTGTTCAATATACCCACAAAAACCCTACGAAGTTTCAATTTAATCCAGCCAACCGTTTTTTTCCCACTTGATCGAATTTTTGAAAAATTAAAGGAGCGCGAAGGAGCGCGAATCGCAAATTTCTGTGCGATCATTGGTTGCTGAGATATTGGTAATCAAAGACAAAATGATCTTTTTCCATTCAAACACCGATATCTCAGCGAGAAATGCTCGTATCGAGATTTTTAAAAAACCAAATTAAAGCTGAATAAACAAGCTATCCGGTCCATATAGAGGTTAAGTCCAAAATTTTTTTTCCACGTCCGTAGATTAAAAAAAAAACCAAAAAAATTTCGAACATTTTTTTTTCGGTGGTTTTCTTATGATTACTCGAAAAATATTTTCAAAAAAAAATTTTCAAACTCAGATCCGAAAACTAGACACTTAGAGCTACAATGTGCTTTTTTTTTTGCTGTACGACCATTTTTGTATGAGTTACAGCCTGTTGAAAATCCCCCAAAAATTTGGATTTTTTTCTTGCTCCCTTAATTTTTGTGCGAAGTGTATGACCGTGAAAGTTGAAAAGTTTTTGAATAACTATTCAATTCCGAACGGTTATTACTAAAAGATCCTCGTAAGACTAATTAATAAGTGGATTTTGTAAATAATTAGTCGAATAGTAGAGTTAAATAGAAATACTGACTCAAAGTTTTCAAAAATAATTTAAAGAATCGTACCAACCCCTAGAACACAGATGGGGTGAATCGCATACCAGCGATTTTTAAACTCTATACATTTTTCGGTCTTCCGCCCTATCGAATCAACCGAATATTGAACGAATTAACCTTAAGAGAGACTCCTGGTCGGGGCGCGGAGAAAGGGTGAATGGCGACAATTATTTATGGGTACCCATTTGATGGAATGGAAATTCCGTTTAGTGGCCTCAATTCTACATATCTTCGAATATCTTTTCACATTTTTTCATAAGTTTTTGTAACAAAATGGCGCCGCTGAAGCTCAGTCAAGCGAGTCACCTTTGTCTGATAGTGTCCTGCATCCGGCAAGATTTCTCTGCAAATTTTTTTACCCGGAACGAAAATTGAAAATAAATTGAGTTCTGGATTAGATTTGCCTTTAAAGTATGTAGGGAAATCAATGAATTTTTGATAAAATAGTGCATGTTTGAAAAAAAATTGTTTTCGGTAAAAACAAATCGCCAAAAATATATTTTTTAGAAAAAACTTCCAAAATATCCAAAATTTTCTTGGTACTTCGATGTACAATGTTGTTACAGGGTTCTCAAAAAATTTTCAGAACGATCGGTGAAGAATTGGCGACGTAATGTTGTCGGCCACCGGAAACTATCGGACAAAGATGATTCGCTTCATCTAGCTTCAGCACCGCCATTTAGTTACAAAATCTTGGGAAAAAAATCGTAAAGATACTTGATGATATATAGAAAAATCGGCCATTTAACGGAATTTTTATTCCATTACCTGGGTATCCATAAACAATTGTCTAAATTCTCCTTTATCCCGGGCACTAGGCTGGTAGTCTCCCCTAAAGTTGAATATACAAGCTACAGAAGTGTATACATACTTTTCGAGACAAAGTGCACAGTTTACACTACGCTAAGATGGATGAAACCCCGCATGCACTTCTTGCCACAAGACCGAAATATGTACTCTTTCTAAGGGTTAAATATTCCGAATAACACCGAACCAATTCCGAATACAATTAGGTTGATGATAACCTGAGCTTTCTATGCAGGAAGCAGTACGTTTTGGCGCGGCCGTTTTGGCACGAGACATTTAGGCGCGGGGACATTTTGGCGCAGGGCCGTTTTGGCGCTGCCGTTCTGGCGCGAGGACCTTTGGGCGCGAGGACATTTTGCGCGAGGACGTTTAGGTGCAAGGACGTTTTGGCGCAAGGATGTTTTGGCGCGGGGACGTTTTGATGTCAGGGTGTTCCGGCGCCAGCACAAGCTGGTTTAGCACCACGAATCGTGTGTCGATGATAAACCATATGTCATAGGCCTAAGTCTTGAGCTGTTTGAGGAACACATTTGAAAAAAGGATGAATACTCCTTTCAATTAATACAAATTGTATAAAAATATCACCCAAATAAAAAAAAATCATCAACAAAATCTTTTTTTTGTTGGTTTTGTTGTTTTTTTGTCGGGCTTGTTGGGCTTTGTTTTTGGGTTTGTTGTTTGGGTTCGCTAGGGTTTGTTTGTTTGGATTTGTTTGAACATATCAGCCGATTAAAAAAATCATTTTTTGTTTGATCTGGTTGTTTTTTTTTGTTCGGGCTTGTTGGGGTTTGTTTGGGTTTCCTATTTATGAAATTATATTACGTTGCTTACCTGTATAAGTACAAATCGTGTGTGTGTGTGCGTGTGTATTGTGTGTTGTTATGATCTATTCCACTTCATTCGGATTTGCTTGTGCGTCAGTACACACCTGCAAAAGCGTCCCCACGCCAAAACGTCCCCGCGCCAAAACGTCTCGTGCCAAAACGGCCGCGCCAAAACGTAATGTACCCTTCTATGCAGGAGGACATACCTTTAGTCGAGGAAAAAATTGCTGATTTTCATGATTTTTCGTCAAAAGGAAATATTCCTTCACTATTTTACGAGACTTAGGGTATGTTTTATTAGTAGTTTTGGCTGTTACATGGTATTTTTTATTAATCTTTAAAAATGGCGGTGCTGTGGCACGGTCTTCAAAACAGGTATAGTCCAGGCAATAAGCATGAAAGGTATAGATACGCAACGCACTTTTCAGGTATAGATACGCAAAATTGATCCAAGAGTAATTGGATGTCGCTGAATCCAATGGCGATAATAATTTTGCAATCATCCCCCGAGAAAATGTTTTAAAATGTTACAAAATGTTGAAAAACTGTTTAATCCGGAACCTAATAATTTTATCGAAAAATATCTCAAACAAAAGTTGTTTCGGACATAAAAGTACGTAAAAAAGTATTGAAGGTTCATCTGCGTATCTCCAAAAATGAGGAAGAAAAAAACGAAAAACCATTCAATTGGGGGAGGAAAACCTCGAAGTTTCAAAGAGTAAACAAATATCAAATTCGTTAATATCTCGGGTTTCTTTGTTACATATTGCTTTAATAAGAGTTAATCTAACTTTCTAAAGATTTTTTATTTTTATTTATTGTATATGTATTCAATAATGACAACTGAACATTGAGAAAATTACTGGTTGAAAATCATTGTCAGAAAGAGGCGCACTATATGGCTATGGCTGTATGCGCATGCGCGCAACGCCCGCCAACGAGTATCTTGCGTCCCTTACACTCCCAGTGGTGCTTCGGCTGCAAAGCGATTTTGTCTTGCAAACAAATTTTCATTAATTTTTTCTCCCTCATTCTTTAAGATACGAAGACGAACGTTCAATACTTTTTTAGGTACTTTTATGCCCTAAACAACTTTTGTTTGCCATATTTTTCGATAAAATTATTAGGTTCCGAATTAAACGGTTTTTAAACATTTTTCACACTTCTAACCATTTTCTCGGGGGTTAATTGCAAAATTATCATCGCCATTTGATTCAGCGTCACTCAATTACCCTTAGGTCAATTTTGCGTATTTTTATATAAAAAGTGCTTACTTTCATTGTCAGGTGGCATGACACGTAGCGTCAGGGGAATTAATCTGAAAAAAAAACAAACACGATTTTTCTTTCATTAATACTCATACGCAGAATATGAACCAAGAAAACGTGAGAAATGTTAAAAATCGATGAAATGGTACGCCTTAAAAAAAAGATTCAATTTTCCGAAAAAAATGGCTGGATTTTGCAATAATTTTTTTTTATTTAAACAAATATTTTATCCATTTAGAGGCATGTTTTATACAATAAGGTTAGAAAGAATCGACCAAATTTCATCAGAATTGGTCGATTAGTTGTTTAGCTATACGTCACGTCAGTTTTGAAAATGCAGTTTAGAAGACCTTGTCATAGGGGCCATTCACAAAATACGTGATGTAGTTAAGGGGGTGGGGTTAGGAAAATCATCACACTTTGTCACAGGGGAGTGGGAGAAGGGTCGAGCAAAAGTCGCGAGAAGCTATAGGCATATTAAATCGGGAAAAGGGTGGTGCTGAGACGCTGAAAATATTCTGTACTGCCCACCCAAAGTTCCGACTACAAGGAAGTTGTAACTTCGCTGATATCGATTGAGACTCACCTGAAGTATCCTTGGGAACATATTGCATTCTAGGTCCATCGTGATAAAAGATTATCAAATTATTTATTATTGATGTTAAATAACATGAAGAATATATTTCCTACTGCGCATAAATTATACGTATTTGCATATTACATATATATTTACTCAAAGTAAAAAAATATAAATTGCTCGTTCTGAAATACTCTATTAAAATGGTTTTAGTATTTTACATGCTTCTTAGTGTTGAAAAAAAAACGAGAGCAGAAAGGGGGGTGGGCTCTATGTCACCTAATTTCCAGGAAAAGCAGGGGGCGCACCAGCACCAGTCACGAAATGTCACAGAGGGGTGAGGGGGGTCGAATATTTATAAAATTTGTGTCACGTGTTTTGTGAATGGCCCCATACTTCCGCCATTTGTGAAAATTAATTAAAAAATACCATGTCAAAGCCAAAAGTAGTAATAAAACATACCCTAAGTCACCAGGGTAGTGGAAAACTCTTTGAAAAAAAAAACGAAAATCAGCAACTGTTTTCCTCGCCTTAAGGTATCTCCCCCCCTTAATTCGATATTCCCCCGTCATAGCGATGCAGTAAATGATTTTCCAGCTCGGACAAGCTTCGTTGTTGTTTAAAACACGCGATGAAGATTGCCCCGACCACTGTAAACACAATACAAATCTGTTTGTCGTCGATGATGCCATCTAAGTTCCATTGAGCAAGGCGTTGTCACAGTTTGCACTCGCAGAATATGAATGTTTAATGTAAATAAAATCACTTCAACGCTTTCGTGTACCGAATTTGCCTCGATTGTTCGAGTTCTGCAGCTTAACGGTAAAATCTGTCGGGTCTGCTGCTGCCATGGTGATTAATTCAGCGAGAAGGGAACTTCAAAGGGACTCAACGTGCCGACGAGCAAAATCAATTAGCGCTGCATAATGTAAATCGAATCGAAATTTCCATTATGAATATAGATAGTGTTGAAGTTTGCAACGAAAATTCACTTGAATTTTTTTCTTGCAATATTTTTTATGTTGTCCACAACGTTTTGTGCCTAATTCAGAATTCAAGGATTTTGTGCCTTATTCAGGATCTTCAACAAGGATCCTAAAAAACCGGTTGGATGAGTTTCTTACGATAAATCAGCCGGACCAACAAAAAAATTAGACATATATTATCAGGTTAGAACATTGTTCCAATCAGGGCCCAAATTTAGCAGTAGGTTCATTCGAAACGATCAGCGTAGTTGTCAACTTTAAATACATTCCCATATTTTTTAGAGAAGCCCATACAATTTGGTTTTTTTTCGCCAAATACGTTGAAATTAGATATTTGTGGCGAACATCCTATAATCGTAGTGTCAAACACTTTTTTCCCTAGTTTCACTATTGTTATACATATAATACGGGAAAAATCTATACTTTGCGCACTTTCTGATAAAAAGAAGTAGCACATTATTCATAAGTTCGAATGACAAATGCACTCGAAGAATGAAACATTTTTGCGATTTGAAATTTGTTCGTATCTCGTTCTGATTAAAAATAAGTGTCAAGAAAAGAAAGAAAAAAAAAACATTTTAAAATGCCCGTTTCACCCCTTAAAAATGGGGTTATGACTATAGAAAAAGATACCTGTCGAGTATTTAGACCCATACTACAAACATGCCAAATTCCATCAAAATCGAAGGGAGAGCCTTGACATAGTTTTTTTTGTAACACTGTTCCGGCTGCGCTCGGATGGTACACTTCGGATGCTTATCACTTCATCAATTTTTATCGAATCAACTTAAAATTTTAACAGTCGATTTTCAAAATACCTCCCTTTAAGAGAATTAATTTAAAAAATCGCTTTTTCGAAACTTACAACAACTTACAACTCGTGACGAGTCGTGACCTCTCAATGAATTCGTATCGGAATATACTCCACATTTGGTTGAAGAAAAAGGTATAGTTCCATTTGTAAAAACCAAGATGATCTCTAAATCTAGAAAGCGCCTTGACCCGGACAATATTCATGCGCGCTACCAGATGCTCCCTCATAAGTTTTATTGGGAACGTTTTTCCGACCAACGCATAGTTTGGGAAATATTTACGTGGAAAGAATAAAATGTACATGAGATTTTTGTTGACCTATAAAACAAGTCGGAAAAGGTTCCGATCCGCCTCTTCGATCGAGCTGAAATTTGGCACAAACCTTCCTTTTAATATTTTAAGACAACCCCTAAAGGGATTTCTGGCGACTCGCAAAAGTTTTCGAGATATTGAATGTGTTAGTTTTTTTTTCAACGCGCGATGACTATATCTATATCTGCTACGTCTCCGTGCATACCTACATACGTTATCGTGCTCTCCGTTTTGCCCAAACAAACAAACCCAAACGAACCCAAACAAACCTAAACCCAAAAAGTATTGCGCGTCGCTAAAAATTCCTTTAGGGGTTGTCTTAAAATGTTAAAAGGAAGGTTTGTGCAATATTTCAGCTCTATCGGAGGGTGGGTTCGGAACCTTACCTACAGATCCCAAGTTCTGATCAATAATATTCCATTTCCCATCACTTATGAAAAAAACACATGGGGATGTGAAGTGGAATATGGTGGGAAATGTAATAAGGGGAAGGACCCTGTATAAATGGAAGCAACAATTTTTTTTATCATACAAAAAAATTGGTATTTTTTTAAAACTTTTGCCGCAAGGGATGTATACATGATTTGAAACAATGGTCTACCGAGAATGTATACGGAGTAAAATTATAACCAGAATGCTAGAGGGAACTCTAAGGATGGTAGAAGCCATTAAAGACAGAAGATGCTCGACAATAGGGGCTATAGGACACAGAGGGTATATCTAATAGTAGCAGCAACCGCATGAACCGCACAGAAACCCAATACAAATTAAAGAAACCTTATACATACATACGCATACCGGGCATTCCACGTCATTCGAACCATTCTAAATTAATTACGGGCCCGAATATGTTCAATATTGATGTTACACGAGTTGCATACCGATTCCTGTAAATCCATCTCGTTCTGAATGAGAAAACAAAGGTCGCTTCATTTATACGTTTAACCCCTTCGCAGTCTGGCGAAAATTAGATTTTCGTGCCACTGTTGTGTTAGAAAAAAATCTTCACAGATTTACTCTAAAATTTCAGTGTGAAGGTTTTTAGGGTCGCTGAATCGGAATCTAAAAATGGATTTCCAAAATAAAAAATGGCGAATCCAATATGGCGGACGCAAATTTTAAAAAACGTTTGATTCCGACGAAAGTTAGTACATTAGGGTTTTCGAGGTCGCTGAATCCGAATCTGAAATCGGATTTCCAAAATAAAAAGTGGCGGATGCAATATGGCGGACGGATATTTGAAAAATGGTTTGATTCCGACGAAAGTGAGTACCTCAGGGTTTTCGAGGTCACTGAATACAAATCTGAAATCGAATTTGCAAAATTCAAAATGGTGGCTCCAATATGACAGGAAAGGTTTTCAGTTTTACTATGATTAAATTTATTTGAATTCGAGCGACTAAATGCGAGAAATCATTTAACATAATATTAATAATAATATAAACAATTTAGTGAGAACAGTTTAGCGAGAATTTGAAATGGACTAAAGACTAACCTCACCAAAAAACACACCATGAAGCCAAGTGTTGTTATTTCTTATAATAACAATATGGGAAGTGTAGACAAAACAGATCAGTCTATTTCTTCTTACAAAACAATTCACACGACCGTCAGGTAGCATCACAAATTATACTTTCAATTATTCGATACTGCAATTTACAATGCTTCCGTCGTCTATAATCATGTCTAAACTGACTCGAAAAAAATGACTTCTTTGCAGTTTCCTCGTGCACTGGCAACAGAGCTGTTAGAAGATCATTGTGATCAACACACTTCATCTAAAGAGTATCATTGTAAACCCAAAAATCCTCTGCGCTCGTCACGAAGTCACTATTTATTCTATATTTCAGACGATAAGAAGATAAGAAAGCGTTGCACTGAATGTTATTCCAAAAAACAAAGGAAGGAAACATTCTTTGTGAGCAAAGATTGTGGTAACGTTCCACTGTGCGCGGTACCTTGCTTCCAAAAGTACCACGAATAACGGTATGACCAGGTGAAATACCGAAATTCTTTTTTATTTGTTGTCCAAACATAAAATGAAAGATATATTTAAATTAATGAAAAAAATCCACAGAAAATGAAAAAAACAATAGATACATACAACAAAAAAAAGAAAAAAATCAAAATCGACAAAAAATTAAAAATACAAAAGACATACAAATGTTTGAAGTTGCACAAATACAAAAAAAATGAATACGAGAAATACGAGAAAAAAAATAAAATGTGAATAGTAACGTGAACATTTTTAAATACAAAAAGCACAAAAAAATGAAAATACAAAAAGCACGAAAAGTACAAAAAAAATACAAAATCGGAGTCAATGACCGCCACGTCCTCGATTCGTGACTCTGGGATCGGCAGAGAGCGGAATATAAAACCTAAAAAGTATTTTTCTCACATTTTTTACTATGAATAGATTGTCATACATGATTTGCTAAATTTTAATTCATCATATTGTATCCGAGCGTCGGATACTTGAACTTAGGACTCAAATTCGAAATTCCCGACCATAAACATCCTAAAGATACAAATTTTTGTCGAAATCCAACTACTTGTCGAATTTGCATTTGCCATATTCGACCCGCCATTTTGAACTTTGGAAATCCGATTTCAAATTCGGTTTCAGCGACCTCAAGAACCATACGGTATCTACTTTCGTCGGAATCGAACCATTTTTCGAATTTGCGTCCGCCATATTGGATCCGCCATTTTGAATTTTGAAAATCTGATTCCAAATTCGGATTCAGCGACCTCAAAACCTATGATTTTCCAAATTATAGTCAAATCGCTGTAGTAAAAATATGTTTTTTTTAGATGCCCACACGTGTGTCATGACACAAAAATGGCACAACTTTTTTTTGCCCATATGTGTGTTACTGACATTCAAAGGGTTAACGCAGCGATATGTTCGCGACTAATTCGTTCCATTGTCGCGTTAAAAAAATATAAATGCCCTATTACTTGTACCCTCTGAAAAGGCTATATTAACAATTGAAAAATTCGAGAATATCACTTAGAATTGAATTGTCAATCTCATTCTTAAGGCGGGATATACATTTAGACAGGAAAAAAATAAGCAATATTGAGCGATTTTTTTAAACAAAGAAATAATTATACTACAATTATCAAACTTTAGGTATACTTTTATAGTATATTTAAGTATACGAAACCATTTTTTTTATTAATTCATGATCAAAATGGCGGAGCTGTGGCAGAGTATTACACAAGGTCGCCGCGGGAGTTGCGAATCGGCGTGCAGTCTAGCTTCCCGTAGACTTTGATTTGCAAAAAAGTTGAACATTTTTTTCAGTAAGAACATGTATAGTTTCTATGTGACGGTAATTAAAATGAAGAAAATGCAAATTTGAGAAAATGGCACGCATTTACAAAAAAATCAACATTCCACGCAACATTTCTGTAAAATGTGGATTAAAAAAGTAGTTTTTTTTCCAATTTTTCAAAAAAAAATTTCGTCAAGTAGAACATGACAATATTATCAATATTTCTACCAAGTTTCAACTCAATCGGCTTAATAGTTTTTGAATAATCCTGCACGCCAATTTCGGTAATGCAGTTTTGAAAAAAACGCGTTTGAAGTTTACGCCCGCTGCGAATCCGAGCGGTGAGGCACAACGTTGACGGGCTGTAACGTTTGAAGTTTTTCGAATTTGGTTTTAAACTTTTGGGGAAATATTCTACATATATTGTTCTATCGTTTAAATAAAAAAAAGAAATCGATTTTTTGTTCGTTGTAAACGTATATCCCGCCTTGAGGAGTTCCGCGACAATTGACAAAATGTTACCATTTGATTCAAATTCATGCGGTAAATTCTTTGGCATATACTTAATGCACTCGCTAATTTTTTATCGATCGTCTGCACCGTTTCTACCAAAATTTTCAATTGAAAAAAAAAGACTTTTCAAGATTGCGAGATGCCAATAATGAGATAACAAAGGGAGTACATTATGACACTGGTGACGAAATTGTCGTAATTGTCATACCTAAGTGATTTGACGGTTTTCTATAAATTTTAACAAAATGTTCACATTATTTTATGCGTAAAACTGCCATTCAGCGATGAGCCTGGGCATCTCCCTGTGTTAAAAAGTGTTCTTCCAATTGTAAATTTTATAGAGAAGGTGTAGACGATCGATTTAAAATTTGGAGGGTGCATTCAGTATATGACAAAGAATTTACTGCATGAATTTGAATCAAATCGTAACATTTCCTCAATTGTCCCGAAACTCCTTAACAAGAAACTCAAACCATCTTTTCGTCTTCTTCAGCCAATAATTTGCACACATTTTTACGGGCCTCTATTTTTTTCGGAGGAGTGTGAACATCCAAGAAAACAGAACGTACAAAGTTATAATATTAAGGAGGTTGGCGCGCTAGCCACAATCCAAAATGATTATTTTTTAAATATATGTTCTTATCTAGACTATACTGAGTCTTTACGAATTTTTTGATATTTTTCTCACCACTAAACACCAGAGATACAAAATAGTTTAACGCGGTCCTCTAGTTTCTCGGCTGTTTTTTACGGCTTTTTCAATAATTTTTTACGGGCAAAGAATCGAAATAATCAATCTCATTGTTTTTGCATAATCTTTATTAACATTTAAATAAGCTTTACAAATTTTTTGAAGTCAAAATATATAATAGAATAAACATTATAGTGGCCGGCAGGAAGACATCAAGTAAAAGAGGTGCTTGACGGTGACCAAGATTGCGGCTGTTCTGCTTATCTGAAATCAAAAAACCAAACGGCATTTTAATCTTCATATTTAAGACTAGCGATTAAACTAGAGTGAATTCCAAATTACAAAAATTGACTTTTTTTATACACTTTTGACAATTACATTCTATTTTTTACTCATGTTTTCTTAAGTTTTTCGCTCGTACAAAAAAAAACTATCGAAGCAATCATGATAATCCTAGTTCAATCGCTGGCTTATAACATATTAAAGATGCTGTATAAATTTGAACAAGATCGGTGCAGTAGTTTCTGAAATATCGTAGTCACCGTTTCGAAAAATGGTGTTTCGAGAAAAACGCGTTTGAAAGTATACCTGCTCCGTATATCTGCTCTGTATACCTGCTCCATTCCAGGGCCGTAACTTGTGAACCACTTCGAATATCGAAAAATCCTTTGGCACACATTTTCTACACACGTTGTAGATGTGATTTATGAAGAAAAAAAATCGATTTTTTCCGACCCGAGAAACTAGAGGACCGCCTTAATGTATGTAACTTTCCGTGCGGTTAGATGCGCAAGATATTTACACGGGTGGTGTTATTCTTTTGGCTATTTAGTACCAAGCTAAACCATTTCTAACAATGGATTAATGCAAACTAATCCTTTGTAAACATTTCGAAAAAACCCCATCTTGCCCATTTAAAACCATATGCAAGGTATCCAAGAACTGAATGCGTTCCCTGAAATAGGGTGCTGGGGGTGTAATTCTGAGTCGATTGATATAAGCATGTGGGATCTCAGATCAACCCCTGAATTATTATCAATTATTAAAGTCGGGCGCACCTGATTGGCCCGCCATTAAAAAATAATAATAATTTAGGGTTTGATCTGAGACCCACACATGCTTATATCAATCGACTCAGAATTTGACCCCGAACCCCTCATTTCAGGGAACGCATTCAGTTCTGCGACACCCTGTATATTCAACATTGAACCATCAAAGTTCGATGAAAGATTGCGGATCTTGGCTGGCGAATGAAGAGCATTGCTGTCAACCTCAATGTCCGTGAAGTTGCCATATTTCAGCAACACTTGATATTAATTAATGGTAATAATAAATAATCTCGTGACATAAATATAAGTACACATAATTATAAATGACCCAAAATTTCATTCTGAGTTATATAAAACATTCGCTGACACAGTGTTTTCACAATAATCATCAATGTTGTACTTTTTCAAATTAGTAGTAACACAAAAGTTTTTCTTATTGACGTAATAACAATATGAAAATGCATAATTCTACCCTTTAATTATATATTTTATGAAAAATTATCATCAACAGAATAAATTTCTACCTCGTATGCATTTTTTTAAGGTCCATTGAAAAGAAAAAAAGTATAAACCGTCATTAGACTTAACTCGACCGCTCCAACCTCCCTAAATAACAGAAGTACAAGTATTATTTTAAGATGAGGTGTGAAACGGTGAAGCGAATGCCAAGGAAGGTGAAAAGCTGAACCGGACGACCTGACCTAGAATGCTCCAAATATGATCCCCAGTAACAATGCCTAGTACCAAACGCAACCGCGTTTCCTCCTACCTCCAACACTTTCCTATCGTTTATTTCATTGAAGCGGTCTCTCCAGTACCACACTGGCTTTCTCTCTCTCTCTCTCTCTTCCTCTCTCTCTCTCTTTCCATCTCACTCTGACACTCTGGGTTCGTCGCGTCTTGGGCTGGCGCATTGCAGATGGGAATTCGAATTGAAAACGGGATCGGACAGTGGGATGTTGCTGTACAACGCGGGCCATGCCTCTTACGCCGATTACTTGGGTATCGAGCTTCACAACGGCAACGTACGAGTACTGATGAACAAAGGAAACGGACCGACCGAGCTGACACATACGAGAAACGTGACAGATGGAAAGTGGCACCGTGTGAGCGTCGATTTCAATCCAAACGTGATTGCTATCAAGATCGACGAGCAGGAGAAACGAATGACTCTACCATCCGGTGGGAATCGTTATCTCGATCTTGCCGAGACAATCTACATCGGCGGTACGGAACTCAACAAAAGAGCGAGAGCCATCGCAAAAGGATTGAATTCGGGTCACAAGAGTTACAAGGGCTGCCTCAGGAATATGATACTCGATGGACGACCTCTCGGTCTACCGGACGTCAAAGTCAGCCAAGGCATAGTCGCTGGATGTGTCTGGGCTTATCCTTGTTTAATGGACAAAGTGCCCTGTCGTCCTGATGTCATCTGTGAACAAATCGGCGTATCATCCTTCGCCTGCAAATGTGAAGAACGACAGTCCTGCCTCAACAGCGACTACGTCGATGTGGATCATCCGGTGAGTATTTTTATCTACTCTTGGATTTATAGAAAAATGTTCCCATACATCCCATTTTCGGATACAGTTCCGAATCCCCGCCGATCGAGATGAAATAGGCTATTACACCCTTTATTGAAAAGTGTCTTAATTTGATCCTTTGTTAGTAATTAACTACTAGAATTTTTATTTCTATTTTATGGAATCGATAACTGCCATAAAAGTGCATTTCAATTTTACATTTCAAATTTCCGCGCGAAAACGCTAGCCGCCATGCTGCTTCGGTTCGTGACGTCACTTGCATAGCAAACATCGACGCTGTGGCAATTGTGGACACGTACATTTTTTTTGTTAAAAGTGAGTTACAATCCCTATCATTGGTGTATTGTTTCTAAATGTAAGAATACTAGTGTAAAAATACCGGAAAAGATGTAGATTAAAATGCCAATTGATATAAATATGAGGAAGACTTGGTTAAAACTTGCGAGAAAAGATCCAATGTCACAGTCCGAAAAAAAAACTCATTTGTTCTTTTTTGAAGGACAGATAACTATTTGAAAAATTGCAATTAGCTAGGACAAACGAGAATATATAGTTGTTGACGCTTTCTTTCACAGATCAGACAGTAATACGTCGACCGCTTTCTTTGTTTACTATGTCAATGACGTCACGTCGGAATTTCTTTTAATATTTTAACACAACCCCTAGAGAGATGTTTGGCGACTCGCAATAGTTTTCGAGATATTGAGTTTTTAGTTTTTTTTTAACGCGCGCCGACTATATCTGTATCTGCTGCGTCTCCGTTCATACCTATACAGGGTGTCCCAGGACTGAATGCATTCCCTGAAATATGGGGGTTGGGGCCGAAATTCTGAGTCAATTGATATAAGCATGTGTGGGACTCAGATCAACCCCTGAATTATTATTCATTTTTAAAGGCGGGCCAAACCTGATTGGCCTATCGGGTGCACCTGATTGGTCCGCCTTTAAAAATTAATAATAATTTAGGGGTTGATCTGAGACCCACACATGCTTATTTCAATCAATTCAGAATTTCACCCGCAACCCCCCATTTCCAGGGACGCACTCAGTTCTGGAACACCCTGTATATTAACATATTGTCGACGATGTTTTTTTCACCAGCGTAAGTTTGACGCTCGACCTAGGGTTACCTTGGGGCCCAAAAAGGCCTCTTCAGCGGCCATTTATCGGATATTGTGTTCCACACATAATCTCCATGGTTGTACTTTATATTGAAATAAAAATATTCGTACTTTTCAAATAAACAATACGTTTCATTAATAAATTGAAATATCAGGTCATTTTGAGACACCCTATACAAATGGACGGAGGGTCCTGGGACGAAAAGCAGAAAAACTCGATCGGGTCGCTCCTTTCAAATCTAACAACATCCATTCAAAATATCCGTCGAAAATTCGATCCCTTAAAGATGATTTGGTATCCGGTTACTCATTTTACAACCTTCCTACATACCAAATTTCCACACGCACGAGTGGGCGTACATACACACACCTATTTCACATTTCCATGCAAAAATATCCCAATCTAAGCGTACTTCGGAAAAATGTTTCGAAATATAATTTAAATACATATACTGCCGTCATACGGAAGAAGGCTGCATCTACAAAAAAAATCGAAAATGCGTTTAACTATACAGAAGATGGGGAATTTTGTACTGATTCCAACGATAGCAAAAACGCTTTTTCGATTTTTTTGTAGATGCCGCCTTCTTCCTCATGACGGCAGTATTATCCGGGCGCCTTCTGGAATACTAAAATAACACAAAACATGTATGCAATCAAAGCAAGAGGTATACAACTACACAGTTGTACCTTTAGAAAGCATAGTTCGGATAATCTTTTTCACACACCCAAACGAAAACAATTGATTCGAGCCGCACGATCATAATAAATAGACAGCGGAACATTATGTTAGACAATAATATATCTAATTTGTTGGTTGAAACGACTGAGGACCTCTATAAGTATTTTCTCTCGTGATTTCGGAAGATAGGACAACAAACCTTGAAATAATATTGATGGCGTATCAAAAAAGGATGAATTCAAAATCTCTCGAGAATACATCAACCCTCGACTATCGGCCTTCTTGTATTTTCTAGGGCCATGGACTTTGGTGACTTAACGCATACGAGGAAAGTTTCCATGGAAGTAAAACTCCATTGATTATTTTTATTCGGGCTTACGCTCTGAGACGAAGTTGTTTTTTTTTATGTTTTATTTATTGAGGCATACTTATTGATCTGTTTTCGAGACAGCTCGACCCAAAGCAGCTGTTTGAACAACGGGCCTCTGAACTCTCGTATTAGATAAGACATTGCCCATGTTGATAATAGCTTGCTGGCATTTTTCAATCAACGGGCCATTTCCATTTTTGCTGCACTTTCGAATTGCATTACGACTGGCCAATAAAACAAATATAAAAAATGAACAGTACTCATCTGTTTTTCATTAAAACGATTTGGCGTGCTTTTTACTCTCGTTTTAATTAAGGAGTTTCGGAGGCGACACGTATTTTTTTATATCCGTGTAACCCGGATTTTAAGGGGTAAAACGCACAAAACCGTTAGTTTTAAGGAGTAAAAAAACAAAACCTCGGAAATAGGGGCATTTTTCGTTTTTCGTCGATAACATTATCGTTCTCATTTCCAATGTATAGTACACGAAAAAAATAAACATTGTTGCAATTCGAAATTTGTTCATATCTCGTACTGTTAAAACGTTATCGATGAAAAACGAAAAACACTCCAATTTTCGAGGGTGCGTTGCAACCCTTAAAAATCGGGTTGCGCAGATATAAAAAAATACGTGTCGCCTATTTTTACCCACTCTATAAGCATGCCAAATTTCATCGGAATCGGAGAGTTCGACCTCGCGACCTTTCGTTGTCAGTACATTATGACAATTTCATCTCCCTTTACATGATGATAATTGGGCAGCTACCTATGTTAAAAAGTGTTCCTTTAATTGTAAATTTTACAGAAAGGGTGTAGACGATCGATTTAAAATTTGGAGGATGCATTCAGTATATGATAAAGAATTTACTGTGTACATTTGAATCAAAAGGTAACATGTCATCAATTGTCCCGAAACCGTTTGCTGCGCGGTAAGATTATTGGATAAGTTTCAAACATATTTTTCTCGTGAACGAATATATTTTAATAACTGCAGATAGTCAACATACTTACAATTTTTGTTTAATTTCCGGACTTGACCGATGATGTGCAATATTCAACTCCGTGTAGCTGCAAAATGATCGAAGATAAAAATTAAAGTTTGCTTTTGGTGAAATTTTGGAAACAGAAATAAAATACATTACACCCAAATAATTCACAGTTTCCGCGGATTTTGAGAGTTCGCATCAAAATACTCGCTTTTGAGTGCAAAATCATTATTAATTTTTTTTCCAACTTTACTTCAAAATGTGGGGGATAGATGTTCTTATCGGTGTTCGTTTCAAATCCTAAAGGTTCAAAAAACAGGCCCCAGTCGACCACCACATTGACAGGCTCCGAACGATACACAACAAGATATGAATGAAATATATACGGAAAATGGAAAAGTATCGTTGGGTCTTGTCAAATCTAACCTCTCATGGATTTAAGAGAACGAGATAACAGTAAATCTTTGAACGTTGTAAACAATGAATGATGGACATTTTTGACAATACTTATTAGGTTGGCAAGAAAGTATTTGCGTTTTATCACCAAAAATAAAATAAAGTAAAAACTTTTACAACAAAAATAAAATAAAAAAGCAGTCTTGAAATGAATTATGAATTTTATTCTATGGATATATAGAATAAAATTAATCTGTTTCAAGACTGCGTTTTTATTTAATTTTGGTGATAAAACGCAAAGAGTTTCTTGCCAACCTATTTAATACTATCCATAAGTCTCAATTGGGTATAGAAGTACATCTCCAGGGTTCGTGTGCTTGTCAAATAAGTCCATGTGGCTAGTATATCGAGAAGCATTTACCTCCGTGAAATAGAAGGCAACTCACCCTTCTATTCACACGAACATTTGTATATCGATTTCTCTCGATGTATGGGAATTTCCACCTACTTATATTTCAGTGTTATCATCTCATAGTACAACCGATACGTATGATCGAAAATTCCGACTATTATATCAAAAACTCAAACCCTTAGTTATACTTTATAAACCAATCAGATTTACAATGGCCTCGAGACACCGGCTGTTTTTCTAACTAATCGAATATGTTCGGAAATCGGCTTATGTAAAATATTGCTACATGTACTGCTCTCGATATCGTTAGTAAAACGATCGAGTATGCGTATAGTTGGTTCAACTACTATCCGTGTCTCCATACGGTATAGAGATTTTATTTACGTGCTCTCGGATTATAATATACAATAAACAATAGAAAGCAAATTCTCGGATAATAATATATATGAATAACAATAATCAAATATTTACCAAAGTCATGTATTTATTGAAATATATGAACGCATCATTGAGGTTTTTGAGAATGGCATAACAGTTAAATTTTTTGGTAATTCTTTAGGTAAGTAACTTTTCCGAAGAATGAGCCTAAAATTATTTTTTTGCTGTTTTCTCATTTATTGGGTTATAAATGATGATATTTAGTCAGGGGAAGCTGAATTCCCCCCCCCCCCCTCCCCCATAAAAAGTTACGGGGTTTTGGAGTTCGCGGAAACACTTAATAAAAAAGGGCATTTTTTGAAAATTTCGCCGCCCATACTAGGTTTGTTTGGGTTTTTGAAAAATTCGAAGTTATATTCAACGATTTTTGCCCGCACAAAATTTATGAATAAAAAATGTCGGCTTCCCCCACCTAATTTATCATTTATAACGCAATAAATGAGAAAATCGTAAAAAAAAATTAGGCTAATTTTCCGGAAAAGTCACTTATATAAAGTTTAACCAATTTTTTTTTCAGTTTTACGTATATGTTTGCATATTTTTTTGCGGCTCCTAGAGCAACTTCCCGTGCGGAAAACTGATAGGGCATCCCTAATAAAAATAAGGGCCTTTCCGGGATTCCCTAGTGCTTTCCCTAGTAGGGATTTCCACAATGGGCCCAGACTTGGCCATTATCGGGATAAACTTGTAGGGATTTCCACAATAGGACCCGACTTGGCCATTATAGGGATAAACCTGTAGGAATTTCCACAATAGACCCAGATTTGGCCAGTATAGGGATAAACAAGTAGGGATTTCCACAATAGGCCCAGATCTGACAATTGTAGCGATAAACCAGTATAAATAGCTTAGGCTATATGGTTAATGGTATTTCAATTATTCAAATCGATTATATACATCGATCGAATAATAATATCGAATGCAAATTGGGAAAAAGCGTAAGGGCATTAGCAAATAAAAAATCAACGATGAACACAAATATGCAGACAAACACCAGACAGTATTTATTTATCAAATTAAAGAAACCTTTCACATAGATACAAACAATTACTAATGGTTTCACTCATTCATGGAGTAATGCTCGACATTTTTATAGCAACTAATTTCCGCTCAATACTCATCATAGGGAAAATTATTTCTTACGAAGACTTCGCTGATATTTCCCATTCATAAACGTTATCTAACTGTGTATGATAAGGAAATAAATTGGTCCTTGTTTTGCAGATCTTTCCCTCAATGGAAATAGATTCTAGTGATTCAGTAGACCCATATTTTTTATTTCTACTACACATCCATTCCTTAGAGGGGATTATTTTTTGTATTAATTTTGTCATGGCAGTTTGTCATAAAGGCTCACATGCAAATACGCAATCAGATTCCTACGCGCGCACAAATACATACACATGTACTCACGCCCACACTTATGCACATGAACAATTACATAAAAACAAATACAGATATACCCTGGAGCATTTAACATACACGTATATCCACTGATACGGATATTTTATGGCGCTGAAATGGTTATGATGAGGCGCCGTTGAGGCATTTTCAAGGCGCTAAAATGGTTTTGATGAGGCGCCATTGAGGCAACGTATAAGGCCCCGGTCGTTGCGCCTTTAATGGCTCTTGTTGACAAAGTGTGACCGGCCGCTAACGGTCCTCATGTGGCTTCCAGATTAGGGCCCGAATAAAGTTAGGGGAATATTATTGGGGCCCGATGACAGCCCCAACTCAATTTCCGCACGGGTTACGTATAACACATCCGCATTCTACGTTTAAATAAGGCAGTATCCAAAATAACTGGAAAATATGCTATATCGCGGCAAAAGACGCATGAAAAACTTCAGCATTCGTATTTAACTGTCAGCGCATTGAAACATGGCACATAAAAGAAGATAGAGGGTGCAAATTGGGGAACTTACAAGGAAGGTTGCGAGGTCGAACTCTCCGATTTCGATTAAATTTTGCATGCTTGTAGAATGGGTAAAAATAGGCGACACGTATTTTTTTATATCTGCGGAACCCGATTTTTAAGGGTTGAAATGCACCCTCGAAAATTGGGGTGCTTTTCGTTTTTCGTCGACAACGTTTTAACGGTACAAGATATGAAAAAATTTCAAATTGCCACAACGTTTATTTTTTAGTGTACTATACATTAGAGATGAGAACGATAACGTTATCGACGAAAAACGAAAAACACCCCCATATTCAACCGTGCGTTTCACCCCTTAAAAGTCGGGTTCCGCAGATATAATAAAATACGTGTCGCCTATCTTTACCCATTCTACAAGCATGCTAAATTTCATCGAAATCGGAGAGATCGAGCTCGCAACTCTTCCTTGTTAGTTGGCTTTTTGATAGTCGGGCTATGAAGTTAAAGCATCCTTAGCTAGACGTTCGCAAAACGATTAATGATGCAACGTGAAAGCACCCCATATCCTTGCAACGTACCATGAGCACCGTCAATTAACAGTGTACATTGTTCACGTCGAAAAGAGAGAAAATATTGTATAAAAATCAAACAGAAAAGTGGGTCCTTTGGAGAAAAAAAAGGATTGAAAGATACGAAATAACGAAACAGAGCGAACGTGAGTTGGACCGTCGACACAGCAACAAAGGTATTTCATGAATTAAATGAACTAAAAATGTCGTCGAAGCAATAGCCACATCGAGCTACATGTACACATTTTCACCTAGATAGATATAGTGAAAATGCGAAAGGTCCGGAAAAATCCGACAGTAAAGAGATGAAACGCATGAAAAGAACGAGAGGGATGAATTGCAAATGAGTGAGCGAGATACAAAGTTGATTGCGAGCTGAGAAATATTCTGGACGTCCCTCGCTCAACGTTCGAAAGACCATCCGACAAAATCGGAACGAAATTTTTTTTATAGAGATTAATTGTTTTTTTTTCGATAAATTCAGCGCAGATTAAAAATAGACCGTCTCAGGACTGTCAAAACCGAATTGGAAATCACAAAATTATTAATAGCATTATTAGAGATTAAAATGATACAAATCTTCTCAAAAAAATATAATTAATTCGAAAAAAATAGAGGGAAAAATGGGCCCACAATAAGACTACGCTTAAAGATCATAGAATGGTTCACTTTATTCTAGAGAATTTTTAAAAATAAATAAAAAAAAGGCCAATCATCTTAAAAAATAAAAATAGTTTTCACTTTAAAAGCAAAAAAACGTTGACATTGATAACTGATCATTTGTTCATATTTTTTAACGAAAGTAGGCTTTAAAATGAAAAAAAAATACATAGTAACCCATGTGCGAGTAGCCGACGTTCCGAGTACGGCCGACGCTTAGCTGTATTGCGGCAGCTCGTCGGCTGCCAACGATCGACGGTCTATGACGGCCCAGCGTTGGCGAAACGTGCGAGCGATGCTTGGCTATTAAGCGGCAACGAATCGGCAGCCAACGATCGGAACGTGACTACGGCCCAGAGTTGTCCAAACTCTCGTTCGATCATCGCGTCGACGTTGGGCCCGGTAGTTCGCGCAACGCTGGCTACGACGTTTCATACGACTCTGGTTAATCGTCGCCCGGGTGTGGTTGGCCAACGCTTGCAGACCCAGAGTGCAGCCAACGCTTGGCGGTAAGGTGGCGACGCATCGGCAGCCAACGATCGGAACGTGACTATGGCCCAGTGTTGTCGCGACTCTCGTTCGATCATCGCGTCGACGTTAGGTCCAGTAGTTCGCGCAACGCTGGCTACCACGTTTCATCCGACTCTGGTTAATCGTCGCCCGGGTGTGGTTGGCCAACGCTTGCAGACCCAGAGTACAGCTTGGCGGTAAGGCGGTGACGCATCGGCAGCCAACGATCGGAACGCGACTATGGCCCAGAGTTGTTGAAACTCTCGTTCGGTCGTTGCGGCGACGTTAGGCACTGCAGTTCACCCGACGTTGGCTACCATGATTCAGACAATACTGGCTAATCGTCGCCCGGGTGCAGTTGGCTATCTCTTGTAGCTCCAGAGTTCGGCCGATGCTTGACCGTAAAACAGCAGTTTGTTTGTATTTCCGTTTGAGCTTCGCCTCAACAGCACAATGTAGCGCACAACGTTGGTAGCATCGACATTTTACAGTAAGGTTAAGCTTTGATGTTTGTAGTATTTCGGTGTGAAAACAATTTTGATAATTGCTGTGGTTAATTAAACATCGATGAAAGTAATAATACTGAATATTCCAATTGAGAAAACGAGTGAACAGTTCGGTAGAACGTTCACTCGAATTCGACTCGAATAAAAGAAATAATAATCAATGAATTTGAAAAATGCTTTTTAAATCATATATGAATCTATTGAAGTGTGCTTTTAATGCTTGAAAATTACAACGTTTTACTTCGCGCCAATTTATATTTTCGCGCGTTCCAGTCACTGACAGAAAAATTCTATTGATATTACTTAACCACGTCTATTTGATTTTTGTTCATTTGAATTAACTAGATTTGTCGTGGAATCAAATTTTTCCTATTGCATTCCATTATTGGAATGATTTATTTTCAATATATTCATTTATTCAAATCAAAATATATTTAATATCGTCCAATAACTAAATATTTTATTTAATCCTAATAAATCTGTGATTTGGTTTCATCTGTTTATAAAACATTTAGTCGAATCCACAAAATGGATCTGTTTTATTTGTTTTTAATTTTAGCTAAATATAATTTTTGCAGAGTCAAACATTTTTCTATTTGATTGAGCTAATGACCTGACAAAGGGGTGTGTGGGTAGAGAGGATGGAGAAAGAGGAATTTTATATATATATATATATATATATATATATATATATATATATATATATTGTAACGGGTCACCCCTGATTACATTAAATTTGTTTGGATTCGGGACTCGATTAGGGAGTAAATTAGTAGAGCCCTTTTTCCCATATAATAGATCGTGGATTTATTGCTAAATTTCTTTTGAGTGTTTGTACAATCTTTTATGCATCGCCCTGTACATCCGAATTTCGTCGCTGGTCGCTACGCTTGCCCGAGATTCTTGCTTATTCGTGTTTTTGTATATGTAGAGTCTCGCTCGACTAACGCATATGTTTGGCTGTATGTGTGTGTGTGTGTGTGTATGTGTGTGTGTGTGTGTGTGTGTGTGTGTGTGTGTGTGTGTGTGTGTGTGTGTGCGTGCGTGCGTGCGTGCGTGCGTGCGTGCGTGCGTGCGCGCGCGCGCGCGCGCGCGTGTGTGTGTGTGTGTGTGTGTGTGTGTGTGTGTGTGTGTGTGTGTGTGTGTGTGTGTGTGTGTGTGTGTGTGCGTGCGTGCGTGCGTGCGTGCGTGCGTGCGTGCGTGCGCGCGCGCGCGCGCGCGCGTGTGTGTGTGTGTGTGTGTGTGTGTGTGTGTGTGTGTGTGTGTGTGTGTGTGTGTGTGTGTGTGTGTGTGTGTGTGTGCACAATACGTTTCCTTGGATATGTATTGTGTGTGTTTGTGTCGCTCGCAGATCTATCCCGGGTTTTGGTTTTTAAATCTCTTCGGTGTGTGTTGTGTACGTGTTTGTTCGCCGCCGTGATTACATGTGTTTTTGTGTGTGTGTATATTCGCTTTGTGTATTTGGGATATGTGTTTGAATGTCTGTGTTATATGGATGCCGCAGTGTTTAAATGTGCATTTGTATTGGTGTGTTTTGGCGTATGTGTTTCGCTCGCGTATCTGTCATATTCGGCAGCTCGGCCTGCCGCCGCCACTGCCCATGTGTTTGTTCTTCTCTCTCTCTCTATCTCTCGGTGCGAGCCGGCTGTTATCTCCCTCTATTTCTTTCCTTGCTCCGATGTTTCTGACTCTCGTCAGCTGGATTTGTTTTGAATCCTCGCGACTTTAAATTTTTCTACTCCTTTTTATCTCTTTTCTTTTTATTATTCTATGAGACTTCCGTTTTCATTTCTCTCTTGATCGCAGCATTTTCGTCAGTGGCGTAGCGTGAATTTTTGCCGCCCGGGGCTAAACCTAAATTTGCCGCCCCCCACCCTATTTTCACAACTAAGTGCCGCTCGCCGCCGCCGCTCCACATCTGCGCCGCCCGGGGCCATGGCCCCCTCTGCCCCCCACGCTACGCTACTGATTTTCGTTACTCGAGCGCATTCATGTCTCCCTTTCGCTACTTGCGCCGAATCACACGTTCCTTAATCCGGATTATTGAACGCTGCCTTTCCACTATTAATGCCGCAATGGGCAGTGAAATGTCAACCAATAACGTCTCTATTATTTCGCTCCTTTTCCTTCCTCTTTCCCCAGACGCTTTCCTTACTCCGATATCTTCCTCGCTTTGCAGCTCGTACCAATACCTTCTTTCGCTACTTACGTCAGGGTTGGAGGTCGAAGACAGAAGACCCCTTTGTGGCCCCAGAACAGCTCTTTTATACTCGTCTGTTACCGCGTTTTTGTTCCCCTTCCCAAGTGTCTTGGTCGTTCGTCGAATTTTCTAGAATCTTTTCCCCCCCACTTGATTCTTTTCGAATTCCAATATGCCCACCGAGAGATAGGCGATCGCACGAAGGCAATGACCGCCCGCAATAACATGGATGGCCTTCGCGTTTCGGGGGGAGCTCCCACCTGAGACGACCTATCCCTCTCAATATATATATATATATATATATATATATATATATATATATATATATATATATATATATATATATATATATATATATACAGGGTGAGGCACTAACTGTTGCCACCTTGAATATCTCTGTAATTATCGACGTCACAAAAAAATGTTTGAAACAAAAGTTGTACCGTACGAAAGGGGTCATCAAATGCGACCATTTTTTTTCATCTCACTGGAGGCGCTGTCGCACAGTAAAGATCACCTCCACTTTTTCAAATGGGACGGTACATTTTTTTCAACTATCTTGTAGAGCATCGAAAACTGCATAGAAACCATTTAGGGGTCAAAGTCGTTCAAGGTCATTTAAGATAAAAAAGTGACATCAACTTTATTTTTATGTGAAATTACTTTTATTCACAGTAGATGTTCAAAGTGATTGCCATTGGAAGCAATGTAGTATTGCAATCTCCTCATATATATATGCATATATATATAGGCTATGTTTGAAAAATATATAGCGCGTTATTCGATAGAACTCTCTAATTATCACAATGATAACTAATTGATGATTAACTAATTGATATAGTTTATGTGATACAACAAATAATTATAAGAATTCATTTGGTCTGTTATGCCATATCTGCGACTCAGATGTTGCAAACACTCGGTAGCATAGGGGCAGCGTGCCTAGCTATGAATAGGTAGGTTCCAGGTTCGATTCGTATATAGGTGAAATATTTTCTTCGATTAAAACCATCTGAAAAGGCTAGGGAATGATGAATTACGATCCAAAATCGATGTCGTAAAACTCTTAATTAAGTGCTTTATTTCATTTTGAATTTATGAAATATTTTATGCCTATAGTATTCGATTTGAAGATTTTTTTATCAGTGTAGGGCCGACGCTGCAATCGACGTAGGGTCGATGCCGAAATCAACGTAGGCCCGACGTTGGTATCGACGTAGGCTCGATGCCGCCGTCAACGTAAGGCCGATGCTGCAATCAATGTAGGGTCGACGGCGAAATCAACGTAGGGCCGACGCTTGGGTGTAACGTTGGTCCGATGTTATCATTCCGGCGTTTATTGGACGCCGAGCCGACGTTGGTGAACAGAGTCGCCGCCGTTCTAACTCAGGCGATCATTGTTGCGTCGAGGTTGGCCCGACTCGAAAATCGTATCTGAGAACATTTGTCGATATCTCAATTCGTTCCGGAGTTATCAGCGTTTGAACGTTTCCAAAACTTCCGAAATTGACATTTTTTTTAAATTGTAACTCCTAAAAGAGAAAAGATACAAATCTAAAAATTGGTGTGGATATTCCATTCGTGGGGTGCAATTTTATTTCAAAAATCAGGAAAACCAATATTTCACGGGCTAGGTGAAATGGCGTGGAATGTCCCATATAAAAGGCTATTTTTATTATGGTGTTACAAGCTTACATCTCAAATACGAATTGTAATAAACAAGAGTTGCAAATATAAGTTATTCTGTTTCAAGAGGGCAAAAAGATGGGTTTAAGGCGGTATTACCGTCTGGAAGCTTGTTTTTCACTTCATTTTTAGGAATTAATTTTGCGAAATCTATCAAACCTACAGTACAAAGGTTTTTGACGCATATTAAGACATGTTTTAACTAGCAACACAAATTTTTATGAAATGCTTTATTGAAATATATACAGATTATGCGCTGTTATGCAGGTCGTGGCGTGAGACCGTCGTCCAATCGGGCGCACGGGTTGCGGCGATCCTAGTCGTCTGAAACAGAAGAACAATTTTTTTGAATCTATATGAATGTAGTTATCGTCTGAACTAGATCTAAGTAAGAACGAAATCGATTATCGGAATCGCAACTGTTTGAAAATTAAGGTTTAATTTTCCCGGATAATTGTCAACTAAAACATGAGAGTGGGGCTAAAATATTCAACCTATCGGTATCATTCTAGTTCAGACTATAGGTGAAAGTCCCCTCGCAATGTGTGCAAAACCCGAAGTTAATCGGTCTAATAATTTTTGAGAAAAACGTACGTGAAAAATGTCGTTTCGAGAAAAATGCGTTTAAAGTTTGCCACACATTTAGCACTGATACGGCTGAACTTACGATCGATGACAACTGATTTGAATAACTCACCCTTAATCAGCTATACCAGCACCATTCGGACCACCTTTCTCAGCTTAAAAAAAGAACATTAAGCCGCATTCGCTTCTTTTCTGACTGTCCGCGCCTTTTTAGATGCGGTAGACGCCCGTCTGTGGGACCGTTGTACACGCTCGTTGTCGCTACACTCTGCTTATTGTTTTGCGTAAGGGCCGATTTTGATTCCCAATACATCCATAATTTTTAGGTTTTGCTTAAATCCTTCATTAAAAATTACGACAGCTAAACAATTAGCAACGTCTATGGTGTTTTCGCCACAGTCCAAATGTATACTGACAGAGCTTTGCAGATCTCGAAAGTATACTGACTATTTGTAAGGGCACCGTGGGTATTGGACTGCAAGGGGGGCAAGGGATGGGAAAATTCCCCAAGCCGGTAAACAATGGACACAACGGTCGAGGTACAACGGTCGAGGGGATGACTACCTGCCGCGCCCCAACGCACCGCAGCCGTTAAGCCTCTGTAACTATGGGAGTTCTACGAATTTCAAATTAATATTTTCCAGACACATTCTTAGAATCCCAAACTATAAGGAAATTCCAAAAAAAAAAACGAGTTTTTGAAGTTTCTAGACGGGAAGACCGCCTTAATTAGTGGTTCTATGTACACGATACACTAAATACCAAGTACACATGCAGATATGCGACAACGAATCATTGCAGCATGTGTTTCAATAAGTTCCCAAGTTATAAGACTTGCGACTCTATCAACTACAATGACGTGCTTCTGAGTAAACGTCAAACTACCAGTGTGTCGAATTCGGCGATGGCTGAACACATCGAACAAAGGATTTGCATTCAATGGTAGCAAGCAGTTGTCCATGCTCCCTGTTTGCAATGCTCCCTGCAATGCTCCCTGTTTTTTTTTCTGACAGCAAGGATTTATTGACCATGAATACACTCCAAAAAGTCATGCAGTGAGCAAACAGTATTACCAAAAACTTTTTGAAATACTACATGACGCAGTAAAAAGAAAGCGGCTAGATAGTCCTATGTGGAAAGGTGGCGACTAAATGTTTTACCACGGTAACGCACATATTCATTCATTGGAACTTATTACAACGTCCTCTTAAAACAAGAAGATAAGGTGACGTGAAAAGGTAATCGACAAAGCAGCTTTTAGTTATTCTGACAGCTGAATACTAACAAGGAAAGGTCGCGAGGTCGAACTCTTCGATTTCGATTAAATTTGGCATGTTTGTAGAATGAGTAAAAATAGGCGACACGTATTTTTTTATATCTGCGGAACCCGATTTTTAAGCCTTGAAACGCACCCTCAAAAATTGGGATGTTTTGCGTTCTTCGTGGATAACGTTTTAACGGTACGAGATATGAAAAAATTTCAAATTGCAACAATGTTTATTTTTTCGTGTACTATACATTGGAGATGAGAACGATAACGTTGTCGACGAAAAACGAAAAACACCCATATTGTCGAGGGTGCGTTTCACCCCTTAAAAATCGGGTTCCACATATATAAAAAAATACGTATCGCCTATTTTTACCCATTCTACAACCATGCGAAATTTAATCGAAATCAGAGAGATCGACCTCGCAACCTTTCCTTGAGAGTGAAAAACTGTCCAATCACTCAGTGAAAAAACTGTCAAATCACTCACAAGGAAAGGTCGCGAGGTCGAACTCTCCGATTTCGATTAAATTTGGCCTGTTTGTAGAATTGGTGAAAATAGGCGACACGTGTTTTTTTTATATCTGCGGAACCCGGTTTTTAAGGTGTGAAACGCACCCTCGAAAACAGTAGTGGTTTTTAGTTTTTCGTCCATAACGTTTTAACGGTACGAGATATGAAAAGATTTCAAATTGCAACGACGTTTATTTTCCCGTGTACTAATGGAGATAAGAACTATGCAGATAACAACAGATTTCAAACGCAAAACGAAAAACACCCCTAATTTCGAAGATGCGTGTCTCCCTTAAAAATCGGGTTCCGCAGATATAAAAAAATACGTGTCGACTATTTTTACCCATGCTACAAACATGCCAAATTTCGTCAAAATCGGTGAGTTCGACCTTTGGATTGATTCAATTCAGACATTTACAGACGCTTCAGGCACTATATTCACGAAAATAACAACATGCAGGCATATTGGATCGAACGTGAAAACTGTCTTGTATGGAAGAATCTTCTGTCGCCACCGAAAGCGATAACTTTTAATTAGACGGACTTGCCGATAGCGGCGTTTATCATTACCAGATATTATTCCTAAGCCTTTGATCCCACTGTAATGCATCAGCATAAAATTCTCGGAAAAATTGTTTATTATTCTTGTTCCACGCTTTTCGTCGAGCGACAAAATGTAAATATTTAAAAACTTCACTTACAAAGGCCTCTTTTTCTCGTTACTACATTAATTACTTCGTATTATTATTTCCTTCTGATTTCTCTTTATTATTGAGTTAGGTTTTCCGTTCTTCAAGTGGTACGAAAAGTGAAATCAAGTTCTATGAACATTATACTTATTTAATTACGCACGCATTCTGACTTCAATGGCTTCGTATAAACATAGAATCGCGATACTGCAAACTTTTTACAAATATGAAAAAAAAACTCGAGCCTGTTTACAACTTACCCTTGCCCCGACCCTCCTCTTCCCTAATCGATTAAACCGGTAATTGTTTGAAAAATAAAAGAGCGTGAAAAGTTATGGCACGTGGTTGCTTCAATGTTATATGGGATATTCCACGCCATTTCACTTAGCCCGTGACCCCGACGATTTTTTATTTTCCTGATTTTTTTTGCAATATTGTACCCCATGAAAGGAATGTCCACACCAACTTTTAGATTTTTATCTCTTCTCTTTTAGGAGTTATAATTTTCCAAAAAGTGTCGATTTCGGAAATTTTGGAAACGTTTAAACGCTGCTAACTCCGGAACTAATTGAGCTATCGGCAAATGTCGATACATAACTTTTTTCATTTTAAAGCATACTTTCATTTAAAAAAACGGTTTATCTTTACGTCATGCTGAATATAACGAAAAAAATTATTGTTTACTCAAAATGATTTTTTTTTCGTTAAATTCAGCATAAATTAAAAATAAACCGTTTCAGGCTTGTCGAAGCCGAATTAGAAATCACAAAATCGTTAACAGCATTATTAGAGATTAAAATGATAGAAATCTTCTACAAAAATATGATTAATTTGAAAAACAATAGAAGGTAAAATGGGCCCACGATGAGACCAGTCCTAAAAATTATAGAATGGGTCACTCCGTACTAGAGAATTAAAAAAAATTAAAAACCGCAATCATCTTTAAAAAAAAGTTTTCACTTTATAAGCAAAAAAAACGTTGACGTTGATCATTGATAATTTTTTCATATTTTTTAACAAAGGTATGCTTCAAAATGGAAAAAAGTAATGTACCGACGTTCGTTGATATCTCAATTAGTTCCGGAGTTATCAGCACTTGAATGTTTGCAAAACTTCCGAAATCGACATTTTTTGGAAAATTATAACTCCTAAAAGAGAAGAGATAAAAATCTAAAAGTTGGTGTGGACATTCCTTTCGTGAGGTAAAATATTGCAAAAAAAAACAGGAAAACAAAAAATGGTCGGAGTCACGAGCTAGGTGAAATAATGTGGAATGTCCCATATATAAATCGATAAATAATTTGAATAATTAGCGTACTCCATTAATGACAATATTGACTGCTATAAATGCAAAAACATTCTTTTTAAGGCCTTACGCCACAATAACGGGTAAGAAATCATGTGCGAATTTAACCATTTTTTTTCATAAGAAAAAGTGATTCACTCATAAAATTAATTGCACGCCTATTTAGTATGAATATTAAGCTCTTAGAAAATATATATATATTTTTTTTCAATGTGCAAAATGGCCGACTACCAATATTTCCTTTTGTTATCTTTTTTTAGACGCTTCACGGCGTGACATTTAGCATCCACAATGTTTGACCTAGAACAAAAAACAAAAATTCTCGTCAATCTACATTAGAATAGCTAGAGAAGTACATACGGAATATAAAAAATATTGTTTTATTCAAAAGTTGTAGGTATTTGAACTTAAGAAATTAATTTTCAGTGAAACATTTCGTTATAACTGCTCATAAGCTGCTCATAAAATGAAAAGTTTTCGATTAATCAGAAAATCCGTACGTACTTCTCTGCGAAATGCAATTAGGAACATAACTTTTAAATTTGAAGTAAATCGAGTGAAAATGGTTGAAGTTATTTGTCACGCCAATTGGAAAAAAGCTGTTTCGCGAAGTTTCGAGTAGTCGGCCATTTTGTACATCGAAAAAAAAAAGATGTATATATATTTTTTTACAGCTTTATATTCATACTAAATAGATGTATCATTAATTTTATGAGTGAATAACTTTTTCACTCATAAAATATGAGATATTAGGAGTTAGTGATTCAAAATAGAAATTAGGCGTTGCAAGGAAAGATAATTATTTAGATCGCGTATTCCATCTTTTTTTTTTGCATGCTTAAAAAGCATCACTAATTTATATTATTCGTCCAGTTCAACTGGCCTGCCATTCTGACCTATACTCAACGTGGGCGTGTGCGTGTATGTGTGGGCGCCCGCGCGTTTTTTTTCCTTTTAAAATGCCTCTGGCGTGGATTTCCAAATTACATAGGACCGAAACAGCGGAAAAAGCTAATATATGTATATGTATACACCGCACGCCCGCTTCGGGTAGTGGGTCGAATATATCGAAAACCTCGGGCCAAAACAAAAAAAAATTTTAAACCAAATTTTTATTATTTTAAAGGACGAATATGATATTTATATTCTCAACATTGCCAGCATGAAGCTCATACAAAGTGCATCTTAAAATGTTCGAATGTAAGCCCATATTTTTGAGTACGCATATTTGAAGTTGCATTACGAACAAATTCAGCGTGGTTGCAAATGTTCTAGGTCTCAAAAATTACCGAAGATATGAGGCTGCACGGGCAAAAAATGTTATGTTACGTTTCATCGAAAAATTCTCTTGATGGTAGGACTACCGCGTGCTCTTGATTTATATAGACTTTGTTCAAATTTCAACCAGCCATTGTTCATGGCATTATGCATGTTTAAGTGACATTTCAGAACAGTCGACTATTTAGATTGGGCGATAGTGGGTTTTAAAATTGCCACTTTTAACACTGCAGGGTCTGCACTGAAATTTAGACGGAAAAATTTTCCGTAAAAAATATTTGTCCCCTATAATAAGAAGACATATGGCAGCACCGCATCGATCCACGTATCTAATGACGTAAGTTTGCGCGGAATATTTAAAATAATACTGCAGCACAAATTTTTATTTGGAAGTAATTTTTAATCGAACAAAGTTTTTAATTAGTCATGAATTAACTAACACTTTTATTTGTGAATGAAAATAACATAAACAATATACAATATTAATATTTATAACGCAAATATTTTTTATGATAAAAGCTTTTAACTTCGGGAACACGATAATTTTTTTTTCTCGAAATATTGATTAATACTGTTCTGCGGTGTTCCCATGTGGCTTCTTATTAGAGGGGACAAATATTTTTTACGGAGAATTATTCTGTCTTTACGTTTTTTGGCATAACTGGCAATCCAAACTTTTTTCACTTTTTCCCTAACTAGTTTGCTATACAAACATAATTTTTTTCTTCATAATTTATAAACACAATATTTAGAATGGTACGACGAATTATGTGGCCTAACTTTCGGTCAATTAAGACCCTGCAGTGTTAAAAGTTGCAATTTTAAAACCCATTCTCTCCTAATCTAAATAGTCGACTGTTCTGGAATTTCCCTCAAACATGCATAATGATGTGAGCAATGACTGATTAAAGTTTGAACAAAATCTATAGAAATCACGGGCGCGGGCTTGTTCTACCTTGAGAGTGCGATTGTAATGAGAAAAAAATGCAAAATGTCGAACCCATGAATTGTAAAAGCAATCACTCGGTACGAATTATTTCAATACATAAAACTTGAATGAAACAAAGCATACTTTGTTTTATTTAAATGAGTATTAACCGGGCATAAAAATGCGAATTTCTCGATGAATTACGAGTGAATTCAATTTGATTGTAAGGCATTAGGCGGAAGTGCAACATAATATACATTCAGTGTACCTCTTATCGGAGCACGATCTGTATTTAAAAAATGGTAGGTGTGTGCGGGTTTCTGTTTATGGGAGAAACATTTTCTCGAAAATAAATACATACAGCCATATAGAAAAAGTCTTGTATGGTGTTTAACGTCAGTTTCCATTGATTCAATACAAAAATGATCTGGTCGTTGTTCCAAACCAATGATAATGCTCTGTGAAAGGTTTCAATGGAATGCATGGGCATTCGCCCTTTCCTGTTGTATACATCAAAAGATATCATGGATAAAGGGACTTCGTATACTGCAGGAAAAGAAGGTATCCATGGTGTACTTTCCACTCTACCTCGGGCCCGCGAAAATGCACTGCCGAGACCGTCCAGCGAAGCTCAAAAAGAAAACAGTAAGAATATTCATATCTGAAAATTTTCTTTGCGGGTTATCCATCTTCGAAATTCATTAGCCTGGTGCACCACAAGAAAGCACTTTTTTACGATTTCACGTAGCTAAATTCTCAGCGGTGAAAAAAGCTTTTAACGCTGACCTTACATCTATGTTATTTTATTATATACAAATGCGCAAGCAAGAACGTGAAAGTTCTTATTTTATTTCTCGTGTACCACGTGGAAACGAGATATGTATACGTGTATCGGGGGTTGAGTGGCATATACATTAGCTCAAGGGGAAGAGATACCTCTAGGCGAGGAAAAAATTTCTCATCTTCATTATTTTTTAAAAGGAAACATTTCTTTACCATTTTTTAGACTTGGGGTGCGTTTTATTGCTACTTCTGACTGTTACATGGTATTTTTCTTATTAATCTTTACAAATGGCAGTATGGCACGGTCTTCTGAACAAGCTTTCATTAACAGTCGTACGCAAAATATGAACCAAGAAAAAGTGATAATTGTTGAAAATCGATGAAATGTTGCGCTTTGAAACAAAAAGATTAAATTATTCGGAAAAAAGGGCTACATTGTGCAATTAAGAAAAAACTTTTTTTATTTTCAAAATGATTTAGGGTGATGTTTTAGACAATAAGGTTAGAAAGATTGATACCTAATTCCATCAGAATCGGTATATTAGTTTTTTAGCTATACGTCACGCCAGTTTTGGAACTACAGATGACAAAAGCGTGCCGTACGTCGGGCATTTTTAAAAATTAATTTAAAAAGCCCTGCAAAAGCAGTGATAAAACGTAGTAATAGTAACAGTAATAAGTCTGAAAAATGGGGAAGCAATCTCGCTCTTAAAAAAAAAATCATAAAAATCAGTACATTTTTCCTAAATGTACTGATTTTCCTTTCTTTCCTTCTGAGCCTAAAGGTTCAGAAGGTTTCACCTGAATTAGAAGGTCTGGAAAATCGTTTTTTTTTTATTGCTTACATCGATAGATAAACTATCCAAGAATATATTTACAAAGTTATAGAGGCCAATTGTAAATATTTTCGAAGATACAAGGCCAAAAGCAGAGAAGCGATTGATATTTAATATTGATATTTCCTCCTATTGAAAACTTTGAAGCGCGTTTTCTCCAGTTTTCAATTCCACGATTTTTCTAAATTGGCGGGCGTGATAGCAAAAAAACTAAACGACCTATTGAATCAAATCAAAGTTTATTTTCTTCAATATGACAATCTCTTCTAAGTGAATTAAAAAAGCCATTGAAAAAGTATTTTTAGATAATTTTTATAGCACATTAAAGTGTTTTTTTCACGCATTTCTTTTAAACCCGAGAAAAGTTATAATTTCACGATATTTTCAGCTTTTTCTTAATTCACCCTGGAGAAAAATATATAACAATTGAAAATTTTATTGGTTTTTTTGGTTCAGTCAAGAATTACGAGCTGCATCTTTCCCGCCGATTGGGGACTGCAGTGGCAAGACGCACAAGGAATAGGCTGATAAATCTGCAGACATTTATTGTGCCAAGCTGAATTTTTTTTATACATTCAAAATATACATGAAAAGATACCTCAATGTTTACTGGGCTCACTTGTCTTTTTCCCTTCTAAAAAAACCCGAAAAAACGCTTTTTTAGGACCTTCTAATTCAGGTTTCCGCCTTAACAGAGGATACGAGCGAAAAATAAGCTCTCGTGTCAAATTAAAGTATAACAATATATAGCCAATAAAGTTGATTCCCATCCTGAACGGTTCGTGAAAGTTCGTGCCAGCGTGAGGGATGGTCCAGTAATATGCTGCTTGTAAAAGATGGACGCTGGATCGCCTTAATTATGACCAAAATCATAAGCCTCCTCAGTGTTATCCTTTTGAGTGGCTAAAGAGGCGTGGATATTCGCGTACAGGTATATAGATAAAAAATATACAGGGTGTCACAGAACTGAATGCATTCGCTGAAATGGAGGGTTGGGGGTGAAATTCTGAGTCGATTGATATAAGCATGTGTGGGTTGCAGATCAACCCCTGAATTGTTATTAATTTTTAAAGGCGAGCCAATCAGGTGCGCCCGCCTTTAAAAATTAATAATAATTCAGGGGTTGATCTGAGACCCACACAAGCTTCTATCAATCGACTCAGAATTTCAGCGCCAACCCCCCATTTCATGGAACGCATTCCATTCCGGGACACCCTGTATATGTGTAACGTGTAACACCGGCTAGTGCGTCTGTCAGGAGAAAAAGGAGATATGTGTACGTGAAAAAGGCAAACGGGCGACGCTGCGTCGGATATTCCGTTTTCAACGACACTTCAGGCCGTTTACATATATTCCCTGGGACTTCCGCAACCCCTCCCTTTTGTCCCCTTACACCCACTATTCCGTCGAACTCCGACCCTTCCATCTGCCATGAATGTTGTCCTATATCCGATATACATGTATAATCCCTTTATATCTATCTTCTGCATTCAGCAATGGCAGTTTGCAATTTGCCCATTCCAGTTTTGCTCCACGAAGAAGACGTTGCAACCCCAAACACACCCACACACACACGTACACGCGAATGTATGTATACACAGACGGGTTTCTTCAGTGAGTGCATGAATATCGTATTCAATGTCGACAACGCCATTCCTTGCCGAAGAATTCGGGGAAAACGAGCGATCTGTACACATGTACATATAACGATGACGTACAACAGGCTTGGGATACCATCGATGTCGCTGACAGTCAAAAGGGCGCGAGCATTCGTTGAGAAGAATACGTTTTAGGCCTTCGATGGGTTTGCGGCGCGTAGGCATGTACCATAAGGGTAGCACGAGGCGGAGAGAAAATTCGTGTATGAAGGGAGGACAGTGAGTGGAATGGTGAAAGAAGGGAGAGCAGAAATAACTTGGCGTTCTTTTATACTTGGCATTCCTCGTTTTAAATATCGTTCTCGAGGACTGAAATTGCTCGTTCGTTCTGCCAACTCGTGATAAAATATCGAGAAAGAATGTATATATGTATATATGTATGTATAACTCCCATGCAGTCCTTCATTTTCTTTTATTTTCTCTCGTACTTCTTCCTCTTAGTGGCTTTTTTTACGATTATCCAGCTATATATTCACTCCAATGACCCAGCCTTAACCCTTCGTATGATAACATGATCGGTAAAAGCTGGAGCTTCTGGCTCCCTTATCCCTCTCCACCCTCTCCTTTTACCGAACTATTTTTCCTGTACGGTAATTCCCCGATCCTCTACACGTCTACATCGTTAATTATAAATACCTGGATTAACTTCTCTTTTCACCTGAAAACGTTGCTTACCGAATGCCCGGAAATTCCCGTCGCGTTTCCCAACTCAACTTTTGCTCTCTATATGTGTCTTTTCTCCCTTCTCCGGGTTTGGTCTGTATATAGACTACAATTTGGTCACGATCGCAACGCGGCCTCCATATGTCGAAGCCTCAGCTTTATTTAGTCGTTTCCGCAAATTCATTAATCTGGCTTCGTAGCGTGTACTGTCGTATTGCTCCATTCGTGATTGAATGAGGCCAAAGGTAGAACATGTGTTTTATCCACCGAATTAGCATTTAAAAGAATTATGCAGCTGGGAATTCGCTTATTGTTTGGAAAAATGTATTAACTTTATGTCGCCAACGAACGCGGGAAAAAGAGAAAACGCTGGCGGGATGTACCGTTTACCGGCCATTCCAATGTGTACATACTAGCGTAGTCAGTAACGAGGCAAAGTAAATATACATCAGTATAGGAAAAAGAGAGAACCGAAAGAGCGGCAACCCCAAGGCAATTCGAGTAGTATGATATGGCCCGGTGCAGTAGCATAGTAAACGAGAAATATCCTGGAAATAATGCCTTCACTGATTTGCACACACCTCGATGTTTTACCAAAAGTACAATTTCCCCGTGTGCGCGATTTTGTTTTAATATTATACGATAAATGAGTTCGGTTATCTCACTACAAATATCACAGTGAAAGTTCAATGGAGGGGAATCGATGAATTTGTACATCCCAATTGAGCCCGTACCACCCAAATATCTCGCCCTCTCAGACTTGTTTTTAATAACACTTTATAACGAAATTCATCGAACTTCGAAACCAAAAACTACCCGACAAAAAAGTAGGCCTTGGACTTCTGTTGTTATTTCCTGACCAATTCAGCCAACGGAATACGACATCCCCATGTTGAAAAAATACCCAAATGAAACAACTCCCACGTGGCCATATTCTAAAATTGCATTGCTGTACGTGGAAAATGTCACGCACAGCGTGTGTACACACGTTGCCCTATTTCAATATGAATAGCAGAATATATCCAAAACGACTGGCCTAGGGGAAAAAATGTTTAGGCAGAAGTTGTAATACTTTAAGAAGCAAATATAATGACTACATTCTCAAATTTCCGGCCGGAAGCCACTCCTAAGATGTCAATAAGAGTGTCGCGAGGGATGATTCCGCGGGCATTGATGATGCGGTTGATCATGTCCATTCATGTCATTGGCTGCTCGCGTACAAACAGACCTTTCAGAATGCTGAGAAAAAACCAGGAAAGATAGAATCGTGAGACCATAGGAGTCACGAAACTGGACCGTGTTAGCCAATCCACCGATTTGGAAACACGAGAATTAGGTGGGTTCTAAGGGCTATGATAAAATGTGGTGGTGGCCCATCGTGTTAGAACCATATCCTACACCGAGTATGCAAGTCCACACCTTTCGGCAGCTGCGGCTATTTATTCTGGACACATTCCAAATTTCTCCAACCGTTTAACGATAGGACCAATAAGCAACCCATAAGAACTGCCATACATCACATATTTAAAGTCCGCCGATTCTGGTGATCAAATTTATGTACCCGTCGTGTTTTTTTTGCTGATTAACACGGCAAATCATGGCGATTGACGGTTACATTATTATTATGGCATGTTGTTTCGCTGCCAATCGAGAGATGATCAGAATATCTAGGCCGAATGCGAATCTGTTGAATCATCCAGCAGCAAAGTGCAGCTCTTCGTTCCTACTTGTTATCTACTTAAAGTCTGTACAGGCGTGATATGATATGGATGGTATCGAGTAGCCTACAGAATTGATCTCGCGAATTGTTTCACGGCCAATAAGGAGATGACCAAAAGATGTGGGCTGGACGCAAATCTGCTGAATCATGCACCAGCAAAGTGCAGCTCTTCGTTCCTACTTTTTATCTACTCAAAGTCTGTACAAGCGTCATATGATCTGTATGGTATCGAGTAGCCTACAGAATTGAACTCGCGAATTGTTTCACGTCCAATAAGGCGATGATCGAAAGATCTAGGCTGAATGTGAATCTACTGAATCATCCACCAGCAAAGTGCATCTACATCTGAAAGGCTTAATGTAACCTGCATATCATCCGACACCTCCACCAGCGAAGCTTTGATTATGGCCTTCATACGTCTCCTCCAAAATACCACAACTTTTATGTAAACGTTTGTTGGCTCCAGCGAGCTGTTTTCGAGATATTCCGCCGTTGTACTTCAAATAGTACAGCATGTATAGGACGTGATGGAGCTTGAGCATATATCGTAATAAGCTAACCGATTCTTATCGGGTTGATTGGAAAACCTTCCCCAAGGCACGATGTTCACATTCTTCTCCTGCTCTTGTGCTTGATATCTCCATCTCTCTTTCATGCTTGATTTCTCTCTCTCCCTTGACGTATATCGGGAGGAAATCGGTTTTACTCTCTTCATGGATGAGGTGGTAAACGTTAACAGCGCAGCATCTCCCAGGAAATCAAGTGACTATTGAAAAAGCCCAACGGGCATTTCTCCACCGCTATGGAAACGATATTTCATGCATTGAATGGCTGTGGTAAAAAAAAACACATATAATTTTAGTGCCGAGAACTCCACTACTTCGCGTTATTGGCGCAACAATCATAGCAGTGCTGCAGGTGCATATTGGTGTGTGTGTGTGTGTGTGTGTGTGTGTGTGGGTGTGTGTGTGTGTGTGTGTGTGTGTGTGTGTGTGTGTGTGTGTGTGTGTGTGTGTGTGTGTGCGTGCGTGCGTGTGTGTGTGTGCGTGCGTGCGTGCGTGTGTGTGTGTGCGCGCGCGCTTCCATGCCAAACATGCACATCCGTATGCTGTTTTTCAAATTTTACGACTTGAAGGGCTAATACAAAATCTCATATAATTTGCTTCGAGCCCCAAAGAAACATGGTAAACCTATCGGAAAAATCTAATCGTAAGTTAGCTCGACAGGTTCTATCACTATATGCGGCTTCGAAAGACACCGGAGGCGGAGCTGTCTGCTTCGATCCGTAAAAGCGATTTTACGGATCTCGCGAACACAAATGTCCGCGCGTCTGCAAAGTGAACACCGGTACAACATCAAACTTACCTCGAAGGCATTTATTTTCTTGATTCGATTGACATATCCTTCTCTTCTCGTTTCGCAACATAAACTTACGACGAAGAAAGGATCTTCAGGGGACAATTCGATTGATATCCGCGCAAAGGAGGGTGAAAGAGTTCGCCAGATTAAGCGGTGTGGCAAAAGGACATTGCACTCCGCATGAACAGAACAGAGTTCCGTTTTGCATAACAGCACTTCACTTTCAACATCGCTCACAAGGAACATCCCTCAGGTGTCGTCCTTCGATTTTGTTGAAACTTATATATGTTATGAATGTTATTTTTTTATCGGCGAAAAAACGCTTTTAAGGGATGAAATCAGCCCTCGAATATTCGGGGGTGATTCACTCCTCAATTCTTTTTTTTGCGATAGGTCCCTACTGGATTTTTCATTGCTTTTAGAAGAATTTTCGTTTTTGTTTCATTGCGATCGGTCGAATGTTTGTGGGTGAAACTGCAATATTACCCGTTGATATGCCTTTCTTCGAGGGCTGGTTTCACCCCTTAAAACGGTTTTTCCGCCGATAAAAAAATACATGTAGCTTAATTTTCAATGCTTTGTAATATATATATACGTTTCAACAAAATCGAAGGACGACACCTGAGGGATGTTTCTTGTCACCAAAAGTGACAGACAGTGGGATTTGTGTACCGAACGGGCAGAAATTTCCCCTTGGTGGCATCGTTTTAAATTCAACATTTGCAATGTTGCCAACAAATGCCAGATTAACTTTCAAACGCTTCGTATACCGCAATTTTGAATCGCAATTGATAAAAATCATCGAGACGAAACCCTGTATAAACCGGGATTTATCGGGATTCAAATCTTCACTCCAAAACCAGTGAATTTCGAAGTCAATGATAAAAACTGCGAGCACCGATTCATATCAAGCTACTGGTATCCAGTTTCCATTGTGCATAGATCTCCCACTCCGGGAAAATAAAATAATCATATATTTTCCTCCTCGGCGAATAGCTCCTAGTTTTGAATCAGCTTTGAATAACATCCTGATTCGCACATTATTGTTTCAGGTACGCTTTCTAGTCGTATCACGTACATCCAAGTATTAACGAAGTGTACGACGCACTTGCGCGCATTGTGTCGCGGTAGAATTTCTAAATAATTCACTTCGCTCTATTAATTAATATCGACGGTAATAAATATCGGGAAATTAATATATTACCGGGTGGATCATCACGTTTGGCTGCCAGGAATCCCTGCTCGGGAGATAGAAGTTCTATAGTTCCTTGATCGCATTCAAATATGTGTGTGTGTGTGTTCATAAATATATACATTCTCCGCTGCCTGCACTCTCGTGTCCCATGTGATTACCCATGTGGTACGAGTCTGTGGTTTATCGATTAAGCTCACAAACCTAAACCCCACAGTACGGTTATAGATATACACGATTGTATAATACTGTAAGGCCTCACGGTGTAATATGACCGGAATATCTTGTGTCGATTTCAGGGAAACGGAAGCTCAAATTTGCCCGTAAATTTGAATATCTTGTCGCTGACGCAATTATCCGTTTTCGAGGGTGAAAAAGTAACCGTGGGTCGCGCCAACATCGAAATTATAATGGACATCGCGAGATACGGCATTGACGATAATGGGATCAAAATTATCGTCGTATCGCCGCCGGAGCATGGCACGATTCACCAGGAAACACATGTCCTGGAGACGAGCAGCTCGTTTACGTTGCGGGACGTCAATATGGAAAAGGTAAAATGCTTTACATTGCGCATGCGAGTTAGCAAGTTCAAAACTGTGATTACACAGTTTTCCCATAAGATTCAAGAATGATTGAGCAACATCAGGAAGGCACGTATTTTTTTTTAGATAGATTTAGGATATGACAACCACTTGTACGGTTTTTACGATCCACGTTTGAGATGTACAAGTTAAATCTGTAAAAACGGATTCGTGATAATGACGGAAATTAAAGAAACAAAAAATTCGCTTCCTTCCAACAATGCAAACTTCCGTGCCATAGTCGACGCCTGAACATGGCCGGATTTAGGTGGAGGGAGAGCATATAGCCTCAGGCCGCGCACAGTCCAGGGCTTCCGAGAACTGATCGCATTTTTCAAAAGAGTTTTCAAAGTCTTTTTCCCAACGTTTTATTGGATAACAGCAAAATACTGAAAAGCTTTTTAAAAAATGCATTTTTCGCATTTTGCGAAATGTGGAAATGCGAAAAATGTCGATATATACTTCTGGATATACCGACATACAAAATATTAATATTAATATTCGAAATATCAATATTAATATTTATTATAAGTCGTCTAATACTTCTAATATCCATTTGTTTGGAGCGACGAACTGTACAGAGAAAAAAGAACTAAAACATTATATAACATGAAATGTATCGCGAATTTGGAGATTTATGCCTATAAATGATTACGCGCAGGTATAACAATATATTCGTTATTAAAAATTTAATTAATTTAACTACCTCGTCTTGAAGTAGACGAAAGTACTATTGAATACGCTTATCCTATGATAACGCCAAAGCTTAATCGAAGTTTCTGTTATCTATAAATTAATTTTTTTTAAGTTTTCAATAATGATATGATTTGCCATATACAGTTTTTGGTTTTTTACGGACAGACAAACTTTACAAACTAAACGCGTCTTATTTTTTTACTCTTGTTAAACTTTAAGCTGTGTTATGTCAGCAGCTTTGAGTTTAATCATGTTTTTCGATAGAATATCATAAAATATTAGGACATTGAATAAGTTCTCACTGTTTTCCAACACATGACGGTACCAGCACTGGCTGCGTGTGGTTTAAGATAGTCACGCATCTGTAAATAATTACTATAAGCAAGCTTGAAATTCGATGTATGTCATTTTGCCGAAATGTAAATAACTTTTTTTTCATAGTATTGAATATGTCAAATTTCGTGCAAAAAAACAGTACTTACGGGGAATTTTACCGCACTACTTTATTTTTAAAAAATTTGCAGCTCAAGCACACAGAAATCTTGTTGAGACTTACGGCAATCATGCTCTGTCGCAAACAACATCCAGAAATTGGTTTAGAGGCTATAAGAATAATGATTTTGATGTGTTCAATGGAGGCATTACTTCATGAAGACTCGTGTCAGACGCTAGCTGACCTTGCAGGATCATTAGGAGATGATCACAGAACACTTTCGAAACGTTTGCATGCCCTAGGAATAATTTTTTTTAGTTGTACATATTGCCATTTTGACGAATATTATTATTTATTAAGTAAAATAAATGCTATAGTTCATAAAAAATACAAAAACATCAATCATTTGGACTTAGCTCGATGAAAACACTTTTTAACACAAAATATATTTTTTCACGTCGGTGAAAAGTAACATCAGTTCGGGGCCGGGTTGAAATTCCGAAATTTGAATGATCAGAACGCTCAAAACTCCGTAAGTATACTACCTCGAAAGATCAAAACTCCGAAAGAGTTTTACGCGAAAGACCAAAGCTCCGAAAATCTGAACACAGTCAAAATAATTCGACTATGGAAGTTTTAAAAGTTTCGAAATTTTCAGTAATTCGACGAATTATTTCAAGAATTTTTTTTATAAAGAAGTGATTTTACGCCAATTTGAAATTTATCTAGACAATGTTACACGTTCTGCATCCTTTACACTCAACTGTGTAGACTTTCGCTGGCATGATCTTGACGAACCTTATAATTTCAGAACATTAAAATTAGGACAACCCGGCCCCCATGTCAAGATCATACCCGCGAAAGTCTACACAGTTGACTGTAAATGATATAGAACGTATAACATTGTCTAGACAAATTTCAAAATTGACGCAAAATCACTTCTTAAGGGGCTTTCTCAGTTTAAACGCTAAAAAAGGATATTTTCATGATTTTTTTTTATAGCTTTATATTATAGATATTGATATAAAAGTTATTACACTTAATAAATACACTTTCGAAATACGTGAGGAAATTCTTTATTTATTATATCACTATTTATAGACTTGGAAAATTGTAGGTCCGCGCTATTGATGAAATCTCGGAGATGGATCATCCGAAACAAAAAAATCAAACAGTTTTAGATTCAGTATGTAAATGGCTAGAGCGCATATCATAAGATTTTTTATATATACAAAAATAACAAAATGGCGGACATTTTTCGAAAAAAAAAACTAAAAACGTGTTTTTTCATCGTTTTTGGAAAAAAAATTGTAAATATCAAAATTTCAAAGAATCCTTTATATGCGCTATAGATATAGTTGTAAAGAATATGTGCTTAAAATTTCATAAGGATCGGTTCAGTAGTTTCGGCGATTTTATCAACAAGCTGTCGAAAAACGGTGTTTCGAGAAAAACGCGTTTAAAGTTTGTTTGGGTTACATAAATACATAAAAATATTTTTTTAACGTATTTCGAAAATGTATTTATTAAGTGTAACATCTTTTATATCAAAATCTATTATATAAACCTATCAAAAAATTCATGAAAATAGCCTTTTTAGCGTCTAAAGTGAGAAGACCCCTAAATTTAAAAAAATCTTGAAATAATTCGTCAATTTATTGAAAATGTTGAAACTTCAAAAACTTCCATAGCCAATTTATTTTAACGGTATTCACATTTTCGGAGTTTTGGTCTTTCGGGATAGTAGTCTTTCGGAGTTTTGAGCGTTCTCATCATTCAAAGTTCGGAATTTCGAACCGGCCCCACCTTGCAATTTGGGAATATTGAAATTCGAATCTTTAAACCGTTGAAGCATTTAAAGTTCGGAATTTCAACCCGGCCCCATCACTTCGTTGCTGTGCCATTTGTTTTGCTTGGCAACCAAAAATTTTGCAGTGGCAACATCTTACGACTAGTTATCAGTGTATAAAATCAAAAACAAATGTCGCTATGGGAAAACTCGAGATAGTCCACTATCCGATATTAAGCAACAATCCGATAAATGGTGCTTCTCCCCTATCAGACAAAGGTGACTTGCCGCCGTTTTCTTACAAAATGTTGTGTAAAAATGAGTGCAGATACTTCAAGATATGTAGTATAAATGCCACCAAACGATATTCTCATTCCACCTACTGGGTATCCACAAAAAAAGTCGAATTTTACAGTTTTTTTCTGGACTCTAGACTGGTAGTCTCCCTCATCCTCATTCCTTTACCTCGGTATCGTTCTAATTCTTCGATTATATCGGTTAGCCCATATACATAATGCAGCGATCAAGAGAACATATATTGGGGGACAACACATTTGCTCGATCCCCTTTGCAAAATTATTGCTCATTCCCCATTCCCCCTAGCCATAAAAGAGAGAAAACGAGGACAAAATTCAGCTCTCCCCCGATCACACTGCCTCAGCATTATCGCAATTTCCCCAAGTTATAGAAAACGTTGGTGTGTAGCCGAAACCAAAAGAACTACCCGTGCAGAAATTTGTTAGAAAAGTGCCCTGATCCTATCACATCCCTATAGGAACATGACCGGCACGCTTCGTGAGCATGTCCGTGTGTGATGATATGTCAAAGTACAGTAGAATATATAACAAACGATAATTACGGTGGATTTTTAGTAACGCGATTCAAATCGATTTTCAAGATATACATTTCCAAGGGGGTGGATACCTCTAGGCGAGGAAAAAATTACTGATTTTCATGATTTTTTTAATAGGGAAGATGTCCTCACCAGTTTTTAGACGTAGGGTATTTATTACTTTTTTTGGCTGTTACATGGTATTTTTTTATTCATTTTTATACATGGCGAAGGTATGGCACGGTCTTCTAAACGGGTTGCGGTGGATGTTGTCAAACAGCGTGACACGTAGCGTTGACTGGATTTATCTGAAAAAAAACCAACGAAGATTTTTCTTTCATTAACACTCGTACGCAGAATGTGAACCAAGGAAAAGTGAGAAATATTGAAAATCAATTAAATGGTATGCTATGAAACAAAAAGATTGAATTTAAAAAAAATGGCTATATTTTGCAATTAAATAAAACTTTTATGTATTGTCAAAAACATCTAGGGTCATATTTTAGACAATAAGGTTAGAAAGATTTATACCAAGTTTCATCAACATCGGTCGTTTAGTTTTTTTAACTATACATCAAGCTTGTTTTAAAAATGCAGTTTAGAAGACCGTGCCATACCTCCGCCATTTTTAAAGATTAATTTTAAAAAATACCACGAATCAGTTAAAAGTAGTGATAAAACATACCCTGACAAGGAATGGTTGCGAGGTCGATCTCTCCGATTTCGATGAAATTTGGCATGCTTGTAGAATGGGCAAAAATAGGTGACACGTATTTTTTGATACCTGCAGAACCCGATTTTTAAGGGTTGAAACGCACCCTCGAAAATTGGGGTGTTTTTCGTTTTTCCACGATACATACCACAAATTAAAAAGTGATGACTATTTAACGGCGAAATTTCGGGTAATAAAAAAAAACGAAAAAAATCATATCTCAATTACACTGAAAAAAACAGTTTATTTATAGTAAAGAAATACATTTAGTTAGCACTTTTATTAAATTATTCATTAACTGTTACAATATTTGTTAGTCGTTAAGAAATATTCGTGTTTTCATGACAGAATTGTATAGCCATATTGTTTCTTTGAAAAGAATGATTTATTTTATCACTTTTATTTCTCTTAACTCAGTAGATGTTTATGGTCATCTAATAACGAGTTGAAATTGTGATATGATAATACAGTTAAAGGAGTAAAGATTTGTTCACTATGAATATATTTACATTTGGGGTCGTTAACGTATAGTTGCCGCGACTATCCTGTGTTCAATGCAAATGGACATGTCACAACAATTAACTGATCTTCATTCAAAACGACTATCGCGGCCACATTTAAGCCACAAGTCACACAGTTGACGCGACAACTTCTCTATTTAACGCAAATAAGGATTTATTAACTATTCATGAATCTGTACTTAAGATGTTTGCCCAGTAGTTCTTTGAGATAACAGTCGTACATTTATTATAAAATGAATATTTGGTAATAATTAAACAATCTTTAGTTGAATCAAATATAGCCCTGTTAATAGTTAACAAATAACTGTTAAAAAATCGACGACTTGTCTCAAATAATGATATGTAAATAGTTAACAAATCTGTACTTGTGAATACTTGGCTGTTGAGAACGCGTATGTTCCATTAATGTACCCATTTCTCAACTATTACCAAATCTTCATTTGTGACGATTCAGAGGCTCAAATAAATGATTCATTAACTGTAGGAAGATATTTATTTCGCCATATCCAACTTTGCCATTTTTTAATAGTTAATAAATCCTGGTAGATAGAAAAATATTGTCCTCTCAGTGTACCGTGACACTTAGGACATACTGTCTAAGGGTGAAAAAATTAGCAAATGACCCCCCAATCCGCCCGAAAAGGTGTCGTTCCATACGCCAAACACCCTGTATAAGATCTTGATATCCGGCGGCACAGAATTTAAAAAAAAAGCAACCTTTATAAATAGGGTTTCCTGGCGACGAGTCGGATCGATTCCTTTCGAAATCCGCGTCAGAAAGACCGACGGCAGGTTCGTCAACCTCCAGTGTGAGGAACTAGCGATGTGCACATGTTTGTGTTTCCCGTGCACGTTCGACTGAATTCCCGAACCCTCGTACCCACTTTTTGCCATTTTTTGGCGGGAACAGCATAGGGAGGAGCTTTCCTTTTTTGGTCTTCAAACGAGGAAGGAGCGTAGAGGTGCGCGGAAAGGTGCCTCGTTTACCAACACACCCTGGAACTATACCGAGACTATTTCCTCAACGATAGTGGTGGAAGTATGTCCGGGAGTGCGGGATGACGTGGAATTTCAGGGATGAGTACTTTCAGGAGGGGGATGAATGAGAGAACGAGAACAGAGATAGAGGGAAAGAGCTAGTAAAAGAGACGAAAACCCAGCACTTTTAGCGTAGAATATGAATTTTTGACTGAAGCTAGATGGTTACATACTGAAAGTAACCCCAATAAAATGTTGCCCCGCAACTCGCCCGAACCCTAAGAAATAGGGGTGGAAACTTAAAAATCGCCGTACTTGGATAATTAATAGCCCGTTCAAAAAAGGATTGAAACAAAAGTTGTTTGGAATAATACAATTCGTATAAAGTTATCTAACGTCCAACGCCCTATCTTTGAAAATAGCGGCACAAAAACGATTCAAAAATTCGGGGTTGATGCGTGTGCGAGCGGAGTAGACATATCGCTGCGTCCTTTTGGGTCAGTAGCGCTCTCGTATTTTGTGCCACTATTTTCAAAGATAGGGGATTGGACGTCAGACAACTTTATACGTATTTTATTATTCCAAACAACTTTTGTTTGAAATATTTTTCGATCGGGCTATTAATTATCGAGATACGGCGATTGTTAAGTTTTCAACCCCCATTTCTTAGGGTTGGGGCGAGTTGATGGGCAAAATTTTATTGAGGTTACTTTCAGTATGCAACCATTTACCTTCAGTCAAAAATTCATATTCTACGCTGAAAAGTGCTGGGTTTTCGTCTCTTTTACTGGACTAGAGAGGAACACGGGAAAGTGGTAAGCTTTACGAAAAGCGGCTGGCTTACCGACGGATTCACCGATCCTCGCTCTTTCAACACTTCTTTTTTTTTCTCTCCACTTTTTTTGTTCCTCTCGACTTTTTTTTCTCAAAAATCCTTTCGCCGTGCCGCGCGGCTAACTCACGTTCTCCGGACGTGTGTGTGGGATCCGTGCATTCGCCCGAGTGTGCGCGTCGATGTCTGTCGCTTCACCAGATTTTCCGGGCTAGCTACTACGAGCCGAGGAAAGCTTCGATGTTGACTACCGCCCGAGTCAATCTACCGGATCGATTCGCCGGTGTAAAAACAGGATGGATTCGTGACGAGGATACGAACGCTATAACAACTCAATATTTTACGTAAGCGTTAAAAAATACGTGACGCCAACCGTGCAGAAAACGACGCAGGGTTCCAATTGGTTTCTTATACCTACTTGTCCCTACTTCCTGATAAGGATCCAATGGGGTCGTCGCATTGGATCCGGATTTTTTTTTAAGGAAAGATTCGTTCGCTATTTTTGAGACTTGAGGTGTTTTATTACTACTTTTGGCTGTTAGGGGTATTTAAAAAAAATGTTATTAATCTTTGGAAATGGCGGAGGTATGGCGCGGTCTTTTAAGGAAACATTACAGTGTGACCGCCCGAAAAACAGCCGATTTTCACGATTTTTTCGGTGGATAGGATAAACTAATCGGTCTAATTTTTTTGCACAAATTGAAGCACCGATAAAGAATGCAAAATGATTTTTCTTTAATTTCTTGATTTATTGCTTAACATTGGTTCTATTTGCGGAAAATTGCCTGGAAAAAATGCTGTCCCGTGGTCGCCAGGATTGCGGCCGCAAATTTTATCTGAAACAAAAAATTTACAATAATTCTTAATCTAAATTTAGCCTTTTTTCGACAGTTTTTTTGTAAAAAAGGGAAGATTGAAAAAACAAGCTTGCATAGCAACATAAGGAAGGACGTGAATGTTCTGTTAAAATTTCAAACGGATAGCTTGAAATCTCGTCCTTTGAAAATGACCACCGTTTTGAAAAACACTATTGCGAGAAAAACGCGTTTAAAGTTCTAAGAAAGGCTGTTGAGGAAGGCTTAACTTTTTCTAAGAAAGGCCGTAGCGGCCTAAATTATCCGAAGTTCGATGAAAAAATTCGATAGCGATTTTTGAGAATTTTTTGAAAAAAAGTACTCAATTCAATGTTTCGGAAAATTAAGAATATATTTGGCTATATTTGACCTGTATTACATAATTTTTCCATAAAAAAATATTGAGATCCAAGCGACTTATGTGCTGCCTTCGGCAGCGCAAAAAAAAGATCCTCCACTGCTGACATGATTTCGGCCAATTGAGTAGCTGAAACCGAAAAAGAAAAAAATGTATTTATACTGGAAGGTATTTCCTGTACAATGACGTAGGATTTTCGAAAAATATCAAAATCTAACAAAATGGCATAGTTATGAAAAAAAAGTCTGTTTTCTTACTAATAAAATGGGCGTTTTTTCACTGCCAAATCGTCAATTTTCATCCAATCAAAAATATCCTACGTCATTGTAGAGTAAATATATTCAAGAGTACTCAGTTCAAATTTCAAGTCAATCGGATAATTGCTCATTGAGTTACAATATCAGCAAATTTGAAAAATTTCATTTCGAGAAAAACGCGTTTAAAGATTTAACTATCGATTTTTGCAAGATAGAATGATATTGATATAAATGGTAATGATATTATTGAAAGTATAAACTGTCGAAAAGGCAAAAAAATCAATTTTCCGAAAGTGTCACACTGGTATAGCCCCTTAACACTCCGTTGGCTACCTATGACGATATCGTCGTACTTGACTATGGTATTGACATAGGTAGCCGACGGAGGGTTAAGGACGTATCCCGCTCTGGAAAGTTCAAAAAATGGTTTTTTCTTTATATTGTTATAGTGTGAACTTTCAAGAATATTTTGAGACCAACTGGACCCTGAAATTCTAAAAATTGACGAAGTTACACCTATTTTAGTAGAATAGTGTGGGTCAGGTTTACCGCGATGCGTCGAGTTTGAACGCGATTATCTCGAAACTACGTATCTTGACACGACGGGGTTGATATCTTAAGTAACTTCCACACAATTGACTCCACTGACACCACTTCCACGCATTTCTTTAATTGGATGAACCATTTGTTAATAAAAATGACTTCAGCATGCTGTTTTTCAAGAGAAAAATGACGTTTTCTTTGGGGAAGTTGTCATTTTTTGTATTTTTTTTTATATTTCGAAAAGTCGATCGTGAACCCATAGCCAGTTGGATATGTTTTAAGATTTTTTAAATTTTCGTTTCAAATTACATTGGAGCCTGGTAGAGATACCGCCGTTTCGGGCCTCGCCGCTGGACGCCTGCAACGCCAACTGCAACACCACGAACACTTTGAAAGATTTTCTTCCGAAAAAATTATATTGTAACCACAAACATGTGTACAATATGCTGCGGAAAAAATTAATTTATTCAAACCACTGTGTTACTAGAAAAAAATGCATCATTCTGACCCTTCAAATTGGGCTTCCAGAGAGGGATACCCTGTTAAAGGGGTTGCGGCGGATGTTGTCAGACGGCGTGACACGCAGCGTCGGTGGGATTACTCCGACAAAAAACCAACGAAGATTTTTCTTTCAGTAACACTTATCGCAGAATATGAACCAAGAAAAAGAGAAAAATGTTGAAAATCGATGAAATAGCACGCTTTGAAACAAGATTGAATTTTCCGAAAAAATGGCTTCATCTTGCTATAAAAAACACTTTTTCCTTATTCTCAAAAACATTTAGAGCCATGTTTTAGATAGTAAGGTTCGAAAGATTTATACCACATTTCATCAGTATAGGTCGATTAGTCTTTTACCTATATGTCACGCCAGTTTAGAAAACCGTACCGTACCTCCCCCATTTTTAACAATCGATAAAAAATACCATGTAACAGCCAAAAGTAGTAATAAAACATACCCTAAGTCTAAAAAAATGGTGAATAAATATTTCCTTAAAAAAATCGTGAAAATCAGCAAATGTTTTCCTTGCCTAAAGGTAGCTCCCCCATTAATAAAAGTAAGTCACAATCAATTATTATACCGAACGATAAACTGGAATAAAAATTCTCGCGCAAATTTCGTAGTTTCAGACATTTTTACATTTTCTCAGAACTGTCGCGACTACGAAAATTCTTCTGCTAGTCACTTTTCTCTAAGTTTTATCATTAATATTTTCTTCAAACATTTAGTGAGCCCCTGTTTGAATTGTCATTACGGAATCTTTGAAAAAAAATTACACCCGTTCAGGCGTTTATATCAGGCATCTAGAGTCATTAGTGTATGCATTATTAGATAGAAATGTGACCAGACTCCCTATGTGCGGTGTCCCTAACAAATCCATATAGAGATCCGAATGCATATTGGGGCTCCCCAACAAATTAGTGCACGGAATCACGAAAGGATTCTTTTTTTGGGAGATCCGACAAATTCCGTTTGAGAATTTCACATAAAACATTCTCAAACGACGTCGATCGGGAAATAGCCCGTAATCCAATTGGATTCCAATGTGGACTTCCTACGCACGGCGTCCCTATCAAATCCCAATAGGAACGTGATAGGATCTCGGAACTCCCTAACAAATTTCTGCTCGGGCAGAACATCCTGCACATATTTTGATCGAATCAGTTTCGAAATCGAATTAGCCGCTGCGAGAGTTTCAGCCTCTCGTTAGAGCTTTTGACCTTCTTTCGTGCCTTAAGGGGTGTTCTCACTTTACACGCTAAAAAAGGCTATTTTCATGATTTTTTTCGAACGGTTTATATTAAAGATATTGATATAAAAGTTGTTACACTTGATAAATACACTTTTGAAATACATTTTAAACAATCTCATTTATTTAAGTCACTATTTATAGACGAAAATGGTAGTTAAAAAAATGTCCTAAAAAATTTTAGGTCTGCGCTGTTGATGAAATCTTAGAGATGGATCATCCGACACAAAAAATTCAAACGGTTTTAGATTCACAAGGGGACCTTACAGGCTGTCACTCACGGATTTTGATAAGTCTTAGATATGTTGTAGCGGGACCTACCCTGAGTACCTGAGTAAAGGGATTTTATACAACGCTTTTATCACACCCGGAGTATCCGGGTGTGATGGTCATAGGAGTAGAGGTGAGATGGCCATTTACCCAGCATTATGCTCTCGGTTTTCTCTTTGGTTTTATCTTTTGATTCTTCATTTTTTTCTTTTCGCCACATCTAGAACACATATCATCGAAATCAGTATAATTTTTGTGTACCCAAAGTTGGCACATTATTCACTGAAGTCAGTCTTCGATGCGACGAGTTTCAAAATAATTTTCTCCGCAACATTTTTTGTCGATGTTCTTATATCGTCTTTCTAAAGTTTTCCTAGGTATTTCGTAGATCCTAGCGGCCGCACAAACCGACAATTCACCATTTCTTATAGCACTAATAGCTGCTCTTAATGATTCTTGAGTTCAATTCCCTCGTAGAGCAATTACTTTTCTCTTGTGCTTATTATGCATCTAAAACAAATGTAGAAAAAATGAATTACTTGAACAGGTTACAACTAATACTATGGCTATTATACACCGACTGTACGTGGCCAACTGTCCTAATCTCCCGGGAGAGATGGCCACATCTAAAATGTAAACAAATAGAAACAATCCATGCGAAATCTTAAGGTATAACAAAGCACCGTTCGTGAACTATTCAAGAAATGCGAAAGTAACCATTTCTTTAACAAAATAACATCACCACTATCTACAACATGAAACCTTCAAAAAAATAGCAGTAGACAGAATAATTAAAAAAGATTTTGCTTACTTAAGATTTTTTGCCAAACTTTTGCACGTACACTTGCACCTGCGCACGACGCGGAGCGAATCAAGCAGTAACAGATGAAATCTAGTGCACGGTTCTATGAAATATTTCTATTGGCCATCTCTCCCTTATGAACAACTCCCCCGGAATTACCCTATGCAAAAATAACAAAATGGCGGACATTTTTCGAAAAACATAAACAAAAAACGTGTTTTTTTAACGGTTTAGGGAAAAAATAGTAATTATCAAAATTTTAAAAATCCTTGATATGCGCTATAGCTATAGTTGTAAAGAATATGTGGTTCAAATTTCACAAGGATCGGTTCAGAAGTTTTGAAGATTTTATCAACAAGCCGTCGAAAAACGTTGTTTCCGAGAAAAACGCGTTTGAGGTTTGTTTGAGTTACACGAATACATTCTTTTAAAAATGTAATGCCTTTCGAAAGTGTATTTATTAAGTGTAACAACTTATATATCAATATCTATAATACAAACCTATCAAAAACAATCATGAATATAGCCTTTTTAGCGTCTAAAGTGAGAAGACCCCTTTAACAAGTTATGCCTAGTTGTAACAGCTCATTGTTGGGATTTTAAAAAATCCTAAATTCAAAATCCCGTGTAACAAATCGCATTGATACATTTCTACAAAAATTAGGTATTTGAAGCAGTATCATTTGAAGAACGCTCTCTAATTTTTCGTGTAAAAATATTGAATTATAATTGATATACCGACGTCCGGGAATCACCTCTCGAAAACGTCTTTTGCGGTGGGCAATGCCCTTCTGAACCAGGTTATCTATTATCAAAACGTCAAACGAATTTCGTTAGTATATTAGTTTATCCTGTGATTAACATCATCCATTTCCAACCTCAAACTCAATCTAAGGGAAAAGTGTTAGTATCTTCGGAACACGTCGAGGACGTAGAAGAGTTCAGGACAAAACATGACCTAAGTTTAATAACTCAAGCTCCCGTCCTAAGGCAAACCTCTTTTTTCTTCTAACTGCAGCTATCCATTTGTTGCATTGTTCTAACTTCTACTTCGCCGTAGGGAGTCGATAAAATTTGCATTTACTATTCCCGCCGGCATTTTTTCAATTCATCACACAGCACCTGTCGTATCCCATTATTGATAAAGCCATGTTTTTTATTTGATTGCAGAAATCTGGTACTACGCTCATACAGATTTTACAGATGAATAGGCAATTTTATTGCAATTTTTGTCGGGTAAGGTTCCAACCCCCCCCCCCCCCCCTCTCCGCCCCCCGCTGATCGAGCTGAAATTTTGCACAAACCTTCCTTTTAATATTTTAAAACAACCCCTAAAAGGATTTTTGGCGGCACGCGCGGACTATTTTTTTGGATTTAGGTTTAAGTTTGTTTGAGTTTAGGTTTGTTTGGGTTTGGGTTTAAGTTTGTTTGGCTTTAGGTTTGTTTGTTTGGGTTTATTTAGGTTTGTTTGGGGTTCTTTGTTTGGACATGACTGCGAGGGCAATAACATACATAGGTACGAACGGAAACTTTAAAATTCAATATCTCGAAAACTTTTACGAGTCGCCAAAAATCCCTTCAGGGGTTGTCTTAAAATATTAAAAGGAAGGTTTGTGCAAAATGTCAAGTCAATACGGGGGGGGGGGGGGGCGGCGGGGGGGTTCGGAACCTTATCCTTTTTGTCCACTGCGAGCGCTGCGTTCGATTTCATTACCCCCACCCAATACTCTGCGTGGAGCCAATAGGCTCTGGTTGCAAAGATGGCGGTTCTTTTGTTCGCTTCTCGGCACGTGGACGTACAGTGACGTGCGCAGGTAATGCAAAGACTCTCACGTGTGGGATAGATTAAATTATGTTTTCCGCCAGTCGAGCGAGAATTGTTGGCGCAAAATAAAAATTGTCTGTCCCTGGAGAATGCCAAAGATGGAGAGCGTTGTACACGAGACGGTGAAAAATAGTTTGAAGCACGAGGTTAACCCCTCACCTACTCTGAACGCACGTACGTTGTAAGTACATTATCCGAGAAGCTTATTCCCGAGTAAGTGTTGCCCCGAGGAAATCTTGTCGAATCTATACATAGTACCGAACGACGCAGACCTAACTTTAGAAGAGGACATTTTGGGAAGGGGCAGTCGCGAACAGTACCCGGAGAGAAAGCTCTTATGGGTCGAGGCGACTAACGGCGGCGTTGATCCAGCCAGGTGGAGCGGGGTAACGAGGGTCTGCGTGCAAATCGCCGTTTCCTCGTGAAACCAAATTACACGGGTCAAATCGGTACATTTTCATCTTCACGGCGCTACGGCCCGACCTAGAATTGGTCATTTTCACTACAGCTTTGTACATCCCACGTGAAATTTGTTTCTCAATCATATTTTTTGGTCCTAGTGCATGAGAGCCCTTCTAGTAGGGGGAGAAGCACCCTATAACGGATAGTTGGTTAAGGCGGGATATACATTTACAACGATCAGAAAATCGATTTCTTTTTTTTTTCTTTAAACCATAGAACTACATATGTAGAATATTTTCCTAAACTTTCAACGCGAAATTCGAAATACTTCAAACGTTACAGCCCGTCAACGCTGTACCTCACCGCTCGGATTCGGAGCGGGCGTGAACTTCAAACGCGTTTTTCTCAAAACTGCATTATGGAAACTGACGTGGAGGTTGACTCAAAAACTATTAAGCCGATTGAGTTGAAACTTGGTAGAAATATTGATAATATTGGTACCTTCTACTTGACGAAAATTGTATTTGAAAAATTTAAAAAAAAACTATTTTTTTAATCCACATTTGGCAGAAATGTTGCACGAAATGTTCATTTTTTTGTACATGCGTGCCATTTTGTCAAATTTGCTTTTTAATCATTTTAATTACTGTGACACAGAAACTTTACATGTTGTAACTCAAAAAATGTTGGAACTTTTTTGCAAATCAAAGTCTACGGGAAGCTAGACTGCACGCCGATTCAAAACTCCCGCGGAGACATTGCTGTAACACTCTGTCAGAGCTCCGCCATTTTGATGATGAATTAATTAAAAAAAATTGTTTCGTATAGTTAAACATACTATTAAAGTATACATAAAGTTTGATAATTGTAGAACAATTATTTCTTAGTTTAAAAAATCCCTCAATACTGCTTATTCTTTTTCTGTCTAAATGTTTATCCCGACTTAAGGCGGCAGCCTCAATTAGAAGGTCCAAAAAAAGGAATTTTTTTAGGAGGGTAAGAAACAAATGAGCCCAGTAAACATTGAGGTATCTTTTCATGTATATTTGAAATGTATAAAAAAAAATTTCAACATGAAACAATGAATGAGTGCAGATTTATCAGCCTATTCCATGTGCGTCTTGCCACTGCAGTCCCCAATCGGCGGAAAAGATGCAGCTCGTAATTCTTGACCGAAACAAAAAAAACCAATAAAATGTTAAATTGTCATATATTTTTCTTCTGGGTGAATTAGGAAAAAGCTGGAAAAATCGTGAAATTATAACTTTTCTCAGGTTTGAAAAAAAATGTGTTAAAAGAAAATCCTTTTACATGCTATAAAAGTTATTTAAAAAGACTTTTTCAACGACCCTTTTAATTCACTTTGAAGTGATTTTCATACTGAAGAAAATGAATTTCGATTTGATTCTATAGGTCGTTTAGTTTTTTTGCTATCACGCCCGCCAATTTGGAAAAATCGTGAAAAAGACAACTGGAGAAAACGCGCTTCAAAATTTTCAGTAGGAGGAAATATCAATATCAAATATCAATCGCTTCTCTGCTGTTGGCGTTGTATCTTCGAGAATATTTACAATAGGCCTCTGTAACCTTGTAAATATATTCTTGGATAGTTTATCTATCGATTTAAGCAATAAAAAAACGATTTTTCGGACCTTCCAATTCAGGCTCCCTTAATATCGGATAGTGGACTAACTCGAGTTTTCCTATAGCGGCATCTGTTTTTCGTTTTATACCCTAATAACTAGTCGTAAGATGTCGCCACTGTTAAAGCTGTGGTTGCCTAGCAACCAAAAAAAAAACATGAAAAAATATTTTTTGTTAAAAAGTGTTATTTTCATTGAGGTGAGTAAAAATGATTTATGTTTTTGTTATTTTTTATTAACTATAGCATTTATTTTACTCAATGAATATATCATGTTCGCAAAAGTGTGAATATGTACTAAAATATTACTGTTTATATTCGGCCATGTCAAACCTTAAGGGGCACCACTAGTGTGATTGCCCAAAAAAGGTGATTCTTGGGAATTTATTCAGAGAAAAGTATTGCATCGAAAGTTTTGAAATTTCGAAGATCTATTTGTGTATAAATCATGTATATGCAGTAATGTTTTTGTATGAAAATATTCAATTTTCAACGACTGATGCGCCGTCTCCGGAATCTCCAAAAAAAGTTCTCCCCCTGCTGCAGTTATAGCGGCCTTCAGAGTGCCAGGAATAAAAAAAAAATTTAATCCGTCAAACTAGGTATTGCCTGTACAACGACGCAAGATTGTGATAAAAAAATCCAACTAAATGGCGGAGTTTTGAAGAAAGAGAATCCAGATTACGCTGGAAAATCTGATTGTTTTTTGCATAGCAAATTGACATTTTTTATCCAATCGAAAAACTGGAGTCATTGTATGAAGAAACAAATACTAAATACGCTAAAACAAGATTCAGGTCGATCAGATGACTTGTATTCGAGTTAAAACTACAGCAAATTTGAAAAATGTCGTTTTGAGAAAAACGCGTTGAAAGATAAAAGAGCTGCGCCTTCTAAAGAGCAGTTGCTTTTTAGAAGGCTGTAGTTCAGAAGCTATTTGAGATCCGCACTCGAAATTTTAGTATGTTATGCTTGAAGATGTAGACTGTCGAAAAATGCAACAAAAAAATCGATTTTGTGAAAATATCACACTAGTGGTGCCCCTTAATATCGGATACTTAGTCGAGACTAATATTGGATATCCGTTTGTGCCAAAATGTTCCTACCTCATCAATGATTAACCCATAAAGACTGATTTATTGATAATAATTACAAATTTAATACAATAAACATTTTGTTTTATTGTATATTAGAAATGGTTCCATAATATATCAGATATAAGAAAATTGGAGTTTGGGTCCTCATATCAGATATCTTATTATAGACAACCTTTTCGAAAACCATGATTTCTGTCATTTTTTTTTGTAAAGTGTCGAACAACTCAAAACATTCAAATGTAATGTGTTAAATAACTAGTAGCATCTTGTTGTATGTGACATGTAGATAATGACATCGTAAAATTTGAAGCTCTTGGCGATTATTGACTTTTTTTTCAATTTCAACGAAAAGTATCCCATACATAGGCCTAACTTCCCTTTTCCCTCGTGATCCCCACCTTGTGGCCGTAGCTGACCTCCGACCGTGTATCGAATTCGCCGGGGCATTTCTCCCGCGGGCATGGGGAAGCTGCGGAAAACTCTTGTCAATACAGCCGGTCTTGAGTTCGCTTCGCGGCCTCGGAGTAACACGAGCTGTAGATGCACTCAAGCGATACACAGGTAACCTCCTGTATGCACAGTACCTGCGTTTATCCGGCTGCAACATCACGTCCGTCTCCATTTCATCAACAATTCCAACATGACCACTAAAGCTGAGAACCGGTTTTGTTATAATGATATTAGGACGTTGAATAAGTTCTCGTTGTTTTTCAACAGATGACGTTACCAGAACTGCGCGCGTGTACTTTAAGATGGTAACCCGTCTATTAAAGAGGACTATAAGCAGGCTTAGAATTCAGTGTATGTCGTATCGCCGAAGTGTAAACAACCTTTTTCATAGTACTCAACATGTCAAATTTCGTGCCAAAAGAAGAGTATTTGCGGGAAATTTTACTGAGCTACTTTGTTTTTGAAAATCTGCGGCTGAAGCACACAGAATTCTTGTTGAGACTTACGGAGACCATGCTCTGTCGGAAACAACATGCAGAGATTGGTTTACACCCTTTTTTGAAAGGTCTATCAATTTGATCCTTTGGTAGTAATAAACTACTAGAATTTTGATTTCTATTTTATGAAAACAATAAGCGCCATAAAAATGCATTTAAATTTTACTTTTCAAATTTCCGCGCGAAAACGCTAGCCGCCATGCTGCTTCGCTTCGTGACGTCACTTGCATAGTAAACATCGACGCTGCGCCAATTGTGAATACGTACATTTTATAGTTAAAAATGAGTTACATTCCCTATCATTGGTTTGTTGTTCCTAAATGTAAGAATATTAGTGTCAAAACACCGGGAAAGTTGTGGATTTTGAGCCGATTGATGTCAATATGTGGAAGACTTGGTTAGAACTCACGAAAAGAGACCCAAAGTCATAGTCCGAAAAAAAAACTCATTTGTTCTTTTTTGAAGTACAAATAACCATTTGAAAATTTGCAATTAACTATGACAAACGAGAATATATCGTTGTTGACGCTTTCTTTCGCAGGTTAGAGAATAATACGTCTACCGCTTTCTTTGTTTACTATGTCAATGACATCACGTCGGAATCCCATATCGACGAAAAACGAAAAACACCCCAATTTTCGAGGGTGCGTTTCAACCCTTAACAATCGGGTTCCGCAGATATAAAAAAAATACGTGTCGCCTATTTTTACCCATTCTACAAGCATGCCAAATTTCATCGCAATCGGAGAGATCGACTTCGCAACCTTTCCTAGTCAGTATATGACAAAGAATTTACTGTAGACATTTGAATCAAATGGTACGATCTCGTCACTTGTCCCAAAACTCCTTAAATTATTTAAAATAAGTATCTGTTCGATTTTTCTCGCGTATGTTTTTCGAAAACAATGTTTGCGTTTATCATCGACCTTTCCAAGTTCAGGAATAGAAAGATATGTTTAAAAAAAAACGTTTGCAGACATTTGCCGATTGTAAGTAACAAAAGGCAACTCTCTCCATCCATCGCCATAGAAAAAGCCCTCGACCGGATGGAAATCTTTTTTTTATTGACGAAAATACTCGAATTGATCGTTAGCTGACCCATTCTACCCTGTAAACCCCGTGAAAAAGAGCGAGGTCGACAGCAGAGAGTCAACACGCGCCAGTAGTTTCAGCGTCATCTTTCGCTCCTTTGCATCTACGCGGGGAGAAGATTCTTGACTTATCTCACCATGGAAGCCGTACCCGTTTGAGCGAGAGAGGGACGATTGGTTAGCGGGATCGAGAGCGCTATTCTATTTATAGTATGCATCTCCGGCCCTCATTAATTTCACTTCGTTCTTTTTTCTTTTCTCTTTTTATGCTTGCCCGTACTTCTCGAGGGAACGAGGCACGTAACGTGCACAGCAAGTCGAAGAAAACGCCACTCATCGCTTGCGTTTACTCGTTTGCCAAACTCGGAGCCATAGTTTGACTCGCACTTTGAAACTTCATTTTTCCATAATGTCATCATTATTCTCCCAACAAGCCTCATCCAGGGGTCTTCCCACCTGGAGAAAGCCTGTCGTGTGCTAGTCATTATTGACCCAGAACCTGCCATTTTTTGCCTCCTAGGGATACCTCTAGTGTAAAATACTTTCTATAAACAATAACAGAATTTGTATATCGATAAATCTCTTCTTTAGGCGTCTTCTCGCTTTAGACGCTAAAAAAAGGCTATTTTCATGAATTTTTTATACCGATGAATCTCTTTTTTAGGCGTCTTCTCGCTTTAGACGCTAAAAAAAAGCTATTTTCATGAATTTTTTATAGGCTCATATTGTAGATATTGATATAAAAGTTGTTACACTTAATAAATACACTCTCGAAAAACATTTTGAAAAAATTATTTGTCACTATTTATAGACGAAAATGGTAGTTAAAAAAATGTCCTAAAAAATTGTAGGTCTGCGCTGTTGATGAAATCTCTGACATGGATCATCTGGAACAAAAAAATTAAACGGTTTTAGATTCAGTATGTAAATGGCTATAGCGCATATCATAAGATTTTTTATATATGCAAAAATAACAAAATGGCGGACTTTTTTCGAAAAAAACAAAAAAAATCGTTTTTTTTTACTGTTTTTGGCAAAAAAAGTAATTATCAAAATTTAAAAAAATTGTTGATATGCGCTATAGCTATAGTTGTAAAGAATATGTGGTTAAAATTTCATAAGGATCGGTTCAGTAGTTTCGAAGATTTTATCAACAAGCCGTCGAAAAACGTTGTTTCGAGAAAAACGCGTTTAAAGTTTTTAACGAGCAGATGAACGTGCTCAGGTAGTAAAGTAAAGGTCACACAAAAATACAGTTAAACTCTCCCGATCTTCATAAAATTGTACAATAGTATGATACTTTTAGACATGTATACTTTCGAAAAACGTAAACAAATTAACTATGCAATATAAAGAAAAAATCCTACGTACTTCCATAGACAATGTATTTTTCAAGATATATTCAACATTTCAAGTGAATCGGTTGAAAATTGTCTGAGTTGTGGTTCTGGCCAACTTAAAAAATGCAGTTTTGAGATAAATGCTGCACAGCCGCCATTTTGAAGCGAATCGCTTCAAAATGGCGGCGGTTTTTGGAAAAGTATCACCTGTAAAACGCTCCGTAATTTTTGTATAAAAATATTTAATTATAATCGATTTACGAAATAGAGTTTGATTTACGGAAAATCAAACAGATTCCATTAGTATATTAGTTACCCTATGATTGATCGAAAGAATTTCCGAAATATCAAATTTGAAAAAAAATGACGCGTGTTCAAAGTGAGTTTGAATTTTTGCGAAAAAATTAGCAGTTTTCTTTAGTCAAATCGAAAGTAAACAGGGGTGAAAAAATCTTTTGATCAAATGCTATATTTTGCATACTATATTTTTACTAGAGTACAAAAATACTATATTTTTGCATCTGGAAAAGGCTTTGATAATTTTAGAAATATCAATGCAATAGTTTTTGTGATATTTGGTTCACCGACTTTGAAAACGTACTTTTGAGAAAAAAGCGTTGAAAGTTTCGAACGTCTCTCTGCCGATAATAGAGGTCGCAGTCTATTAATATATCCGTGACAAAAAAGTAGTTAAGAATGATACTTGACGGTATTCTTATACTGACTCAGTCATTCTAAAACGTAGAAGGAAAACCTCAAAAGATTTTTTTTGGCAAACGTACGAAACCAAGTGTCAAACAGATGTCCCACGTAATCAAACATTTTTATCTTACTTTGAATATCGAGTTCTAGTGTAAAACCAGTTTGAATATTAATTAATCCGTCTCTTATTTATTCTACACGATTAATCTTGATAAGTCAACTCGTCAAGATTAATCATGTAGAATAAAGATCGTATTTGCTTATTTGTTCTTAATTATTTTTTATGAGTTTCTTTGTCTCTTATTTATTTTACATGATTAATCTTGATGAGTTGATTCATCAAGATAAACTTCTATTTCTTCCTAGAGAAGCTAATCTGGTAATTGAAGTTGCTAAATAAGTTTCCCAGACATGGAGACCTATCCTACTTACATCCGCACATCCGAAAACCCTTAAGCCTATTTTCAAATCAAAATTGACAAATATGCACCCATGGCTAGTTTAAATTTTTTTTTATTTTGATATTTACTTTTTTTGCCAAAAACTGTGAAAAAAACACGTTTTTTGTTGTTGTTTTTCCGAAAAATGTAGGCCATTTCGTTATTTTGGCATATATAAAAAATCGTACGATATGCGCTATAGCCATTAGCATACTGAATCTAAAACTGTTTGATTTTTTTGTTTCGGATGATCCATCCCCGAAATTTCATCAACAGCGCAGACCTACAATTTTTTAGGACATTTTTTTAACTGCCATTTGCGTCAATAAATAGTGACTTAAATAAATCAATAAAAATTTTTAATGTATTTCGAAAGTGTATTTATTAAGTGTAACAACTTTTATATCAATATCTATAATATAAACATATTAAAAAATCATGAAAATAGCCGTTTTTAGCGTCTAAAGTGAGAAGACCCCTTAATAGTATAAGAACAGACTTTTCCTTCCACTGACCGATTTCTAGCCGATATTCTGAACCATTATTTTAATAACGCTCACAATAAATAATGATGAAAATACGGAAAATAATTCTCAAGACGTACTGCAATTAAAAATTAAACAAGAACGCTTTTACTTTCAGTATTTCTTCCTAATATGTATATCACTATATGCAACGATGAAACGTTCATTTGCGCATGAGAAATACAGGAGGAGGTGAATAAAAGAAATTGTTGCAGATTTGGTACGTTCATGACGGCAGCGAGAGCAGGGTGGACCGGATGATTATGGAATTGAGGCTGAGAAGCGGTTCTGACTTCAAGCTTCCTAGTTATCTCGAAGGCGGCCTGAGATTTCCACTTCACGTGAACATCACGCCGGTTAACGACCCGCCCGTACTCGAAATACCCACAACGAAGGTCCTCAGGCTTGCTCAAGTAAGCTTTATGTATAAAGAAAGCCCAAGAAAAACACGCGTGCATAGCCCATATAGCTCTGAACGCGAACTATGTTTATTCGCAATTAAAGGACCTAAACGCACACAATGTTATTTAAATACTAATAGTACAATGTAAAAGTTGAATATTCGTGCGGCGATTTATCCAGCCGTGTATACTACAACTTATAATACTTCCATATTATTATTATTTTTATTATTTTTTATAATATATTTTATTGCTTGCTAAATTCTTAATATTATTAATTAAAATACATGGTCAAATAATTATTATTATTTGACCACGTATATTAGTATAATCTATAATATAATATTATGTATAATAGTTAATAATATTATTAATATTCATATTATTATTAATAATAATATTATTGTGGGAATCGAAGTTGTTGACGTCCTAGAATTGATTTCAATTATTCGGCGTCTTATTACTGGTATCATCATTAAGTGTCTCATTTTATGAAAATTTGTAGAATATTTTCTGTGCACACTGACAAAAAAATATTCAATTTCAACAGAATCTGTAAATCAAATAGGTTTTTCCTTGTCACACGGCCTACTACGATCCTATTCGTTTCAATTTTGTTTTTTTTTCAAATTTGTTCTCGTTATTCTTGTTAAAAATGAAATATATTCAAATGAAATAAATAAAGATTAGATTCAAGCACATTCTTTCTTTGAACGTATGGGAGATATTTATGAACAAGAAATATCTTTATTAGCGTGATGTTACAGTTTACACATTGGAATGCAATAAAGATGATTATTTTGCATTGCCTTTTTTTGCACATTTGGGCCGCAATAAACACAAAAACGTTTTTCTAGGATCATCATTGAGATCCACTATCTGAAATTGCAATTTTTTAAAAAATTACAATGAAAAATAAAGAAGCAGAAAATAAAAAACGTTTTTTTCGTTGCATACAATGGTGGAAACACACGTCCACTAGGGTGATACAAATTTTAGCTCTATTTTTTCCCTTTTCTCACGATACAATTATCTACTTCAAAGAAAGAAAAATATTGTGGGGAAAGCTGCAAGCAGTCAAAAAAGAGTTTCGGTCTTTCGTGTAAAATTCTTTCGGAGTTTTGGTCTTTCGGGGTAGTATATTTTTGGAGTTTTGAGCGTTCTGATCATTCAACGGTCGGAATTTCAACCCTGCCCCGTTCAGATTTTCGGCATTTTGGTCTTTCGGGTAAAATTCTTACGGAGTTTTGATCTTTCGGGGTGGTATTTTTTCGAAGTTTTAAGCGTTCTGATTATTCAAAGTTCGGAATTTCAACCCGGCCTCTCACTCATAAATTTGACGTTTTGTAAAATGTTCAAAACAATGAATCGTTTTTCTTTAGAAACAGATTTTTCAAATTTACGTCACATTACTAACCCAAAAGTTATTATCTTTGTTTTTATAAAATAATTCTTTAAAGCTCTTGTCCGTAAACAAAATTATAGGTTCCCCGTTTTATTGGGCTAGAAGTGTGAGGTAAATTAAAATCTTCCGTTTCTAAAGAAAAAAGGGATTCATTTTTTTGAAAACTTTACAAAGTGCTGAATTCATGGGTGAAAAGAGAAAAAAAACCGCGACAATTGGAAATTTCGAAGCTCTTGAGCGACCACTAAATATTAATTGGATGGCTAGAGCTTTTGCGAGCTCAATTTGAAAATGATAAAGCGTCAAATTCATGGGTGAGAAGTAAACGAAAAAAAAAATCGTTTTTTAAATGAAAGTGCGAATTTTTGGGTGGCTCGAGCGACCTCTAAATATTTTTTGACCGGTCGCAGCTTTCGGGAAAATTTTTTTCTTTCATTAAAGTACATAATTGGATGGTGAGAAAAAGGAGAAAAAATAGTGCTGAAATTTGTGCCATCCTAACCTACAACTATACGATGACTCCTTCCCCTGATTGCACGTACATCGTACACAGTAACGAGACGTTCTTCCCTCGCTTTCCTCCGATACACTCGATAGAGATACTTCAACGAAACATGTTCCTTTCGCGATTAGGTAGATGAGAGAAACCTCGACGGTATTTTCACTCGAGAGTGTTTTTGTGCTCCGCTGACGTTGAACCACGAATTTGCCGAGAATAATCCGATGATTGGAAACGACCTCTCAGAGCGAGTCTCCGAGCGCCTTCAACATTCACCATGTACAAATATAGGATGAGGTTCACAAATTGATAGATTCGTTTCCGAGCGTACATAACCCAATTAGTGCTTATCGTGCGTGAATCGTCAAGATTCCGTTTATACAAGCAAAGGGCTAATTGATGATACGTAGAACAAACTCGAATAATTCGTGTGTTAATTGGATAATTCTTAAAAATAGCACGACGAGTAACGCTCCAGTCATAGCGGTGAAAACATATTTCGTTTCAATTATTTCTTTTTTAAATATTTCATCGAAAAATAATGTTCGTAAAGAAAACCGCCCGATTTTTTTGAAGGTTATATTCTAGTGTGAACACTAGGATGGCACAAAGCTGAGCACTTTCTTCCTTTTTCTCACCATCCAATAATCTTCTTTAAAGAAAAAAAAATTGTCGCGAAATCTACGAGCGGTCAAAAAATACTTAAGGTAGTTCCTCCGCGAAAATCTCAACCAAAAGTTTACATACCATGTTCATGTTTAAAAGATTGATAATTGGTTTAATTAGTAATAAATAAAATTAAAAACTACGCAATATTGACTCGGTATTAGTAGATAATACGATGGATATAATTTATTGCCGTAAAATATATTTTATATTGTGTTTTTGATCTACCATTGCCAGTAAACTTTTTGCCGGGACTGTCCAGGCTTTGCCCCAATTGTTTTTTTTTCAGGCTTTGCCAGGCTTTGCCAGGCTTTGCACCAAAATTGTGACGGCTTTTCATGGTTATATCTTGGAAACTAGATGGTGAATCATTCTCATTTTTTTTTCACATTATTCGTGATATCTTACTCTAGCTTATCCTCGTTTTTTATCAATTTCTTAATTTTAGTTTTGACGGTAAAATTAATGATGCTCTGTTTGGCCATCATAACGCATTTGTTGCGTGTAAACCAAGCCAACTTTAAGTGTAAATATCTCAGGTTTGGGGTGGTCAAACTTATTCAAATTGCACAGATGTTTGGATAATGTATTGAATAACATATATGTCAAATTTTAACCATTTCTTAATTCGACTCTTCTGTGGAGGTACTACCTTAAAGGTCGCTCCTGCCTTCCAAAAATTCAAATTTTCATTAAAAAATCGATTTTTTTTCTTTCACTTCTCACCCATGATTTTCACGCTTTATAATTTTTAAATTAACCCCGCGAAAGCTCTAGCCGGTCAATGAATATTTAGTGGTCGCGCAAGAGCTTCGAAATTTCCAATTTTCGCCAATTTTTAAAAATATTCTCACTCATAAATTTGACGCTTTCTAAAATTTTCGAAACAATTCATCGTTTATCTTTCGAAACAAATTTTTCAAATTTACCTCGCACTACTAACTCAAGAATTGTAATATTTTTTCTCATGAAATAATTCTTTAAAGGTCTTGTCCGTAAACAAAATTATAGGTCCCCCGTTTCATCGGATTAGAAGTGTGAGGTAAATCTAAAAAGTCCGTTTCTGAAGAAAAAAAGGATTAATTGTTTTAAAAATGTTACAAAGTGTTAAATTTATGAGTGAGAAGAGAAAAAAAATCGCGAAAATTGGAAATTTCGAAGCTCTTGAACGACCACTACATATTCATTGGCCGGCTAGAGCTTTAGCGAGCTTAATTTAAAAATTATAGAGCGTAAAATTCACGGGTGAGAAGTGAACGAAAGAATACAATCGATTTTTTAATGAAAACTTGAATTTTTTGGAAGCTTGGACAACCTCTGAATTTTTTTGACCGCTCGCAGCTTTCGCGACCATTTTTTTCCTTTAAAGTAGATGATTGGATGGTGAGAAAGAAGAGAAAAACTAGAGCCCAAATTTGTGCCACCCTAGTGTACCATGTATAATTTCGAATAAAATGATTCGAAAACATTTAAGACGTTGGTTCAAACATGTAACAATGTAACTGTGAAATACTAAGAATGTAGATTTAACCGTTTCCATAAATTTAATTTCGAAAAAAATTATTTTGAAAATGGGTGATCACACTCGTATCTGTGCTGAAACGAAAAAAAATCGTTCTAATCGAACCAAATACAACCACGTTGATGTACGATTCTTTTTAACGATGGAGGATGTATTCTCGGGAAAACTTTGTCCATCACTCTTCAACAAGCCGTCTCAGAGATTACCGCTTTTAAAAACTTGAAGTTTACAAGCAAGACCAGGAACCAGTCTAATAAGTTTACTGCCTCTTCGATATTCCCCAAACTTTAAGACAGCTCTTATCGATAATACTTTTTTAAACTTCTTATCACAGAGTTGGACTTTCACCCTGTATTTTCATCAACGGAAACTTTCGCGACGTCGACAAGGTTTAAGTCACTAACTTATAGAGTATCATTTTTGACACTTGAACAAATTTCATGTCAATGTTCCAATTCTAAATATTACCTACGTCAGTCACAGGGTCGACCAACCCTTTTTGATCAGCTAAAAGTACCGGACATTTTTCTTAATATTATTTTGCGACGTTTTCACTAGTCTGGTGTGCAAATAAAGAGGCTTCGGCCACGAGGAACTGTTGTAATTTCGTTGTAACCCTTAAAATTGTAACCCTTTTTCTTGTAACCCTTTCGCCAAGCCACATTTTTCGACACTGTTTGAAAAAATTGACAGATGAAATATTGATAATTTTCCTCGGAAAATAAAATTCTGTTTAATAAACAGCACATTGAGAAGTTTCGGAACAATTGACAAAATGATACCATTTGATTCAAATATCATATCATTATGCATGTTGAGTGAAATTTGAGAACAGTCGACTATTTATATTGGGAGATAATTTGTCCTGAAAATGCAACTTTTAACACTGCAGGGTCTGCTTGACCGAAAGTCGAGTCACATAATTCGTCGTACTATTCTATTGCATTTATGAATTTTGAGAAAAAATGTGTTCAGATAGCACACTAAGTAGACAACGAGTGAAAATAAGTTAAACGTTCAGTAAAGACAGAATAATTCTCGTCAAAAATATTTGTCGCCTATAATAAGAAGACATATAGCAATGCCGCAGAACAGTATTGTTCAATATTTCGAGAAAAAGAAATAATTATCGTTTTCCTAAAGTTAAAAACTTTTATCATTTAAAAAATATTTGCGTTATAAATATTAGTATTTTATATCGTTTATGTTATCTTCATTAACAAATAAAAGTGTTGGTTAATTCATAAATAATCAAAAACTTTGTTCGATGAAAAATTACTCCCAAAAAAAATTTGTATTGCAGTATCATTTTAAATATGCCACTTACGTCATTGGATACGTGGAACGATGCGATGTTTCAATATGTCTTCTTCTTATTATAGGGGACAAATATTTTTCACGAAAAATTACTCGGTCTAAATTTCAATGCAGACCCTGCGGTGTTGAAAGTTGCAATTTTAAAACCGATTATCTCCCAATCTAAATAGTCGACTGTTCTGAAATTTCACTCAAACATGCATAATGATATGAACAATGTCTGGTTAACATTTGAACAAAATCTATAAAAATGAAGAGCGCGCTCGTTCTACCATGCAAAGTATTTTTTTTTTCAATTGCAAATTTTATAGAAGAGTGTAGACGATCGATTTCAAATTTGGATAATAATAATTAACTGTATAAATATGAATCAAATGGTAATATTTCGTCAATTGTCACGAAACGATACCTTTAGGAGACGAAAAAATGGCTGATTTTCATGATTGTTTTTTTAAGGAAAGATTTCATCACCATTTTTAAGTCTTAGGGTATATTTTATTACTACTTTGTTGTTACTATTTTATTATTACTATTGTCAGATGGCGTGACACGTAGTGTCGGAGGGATAATCTGAAGAAAAAAACCACCGAAGATTTATCTTTCATTAACACTCACACGCAGAATATGAACCAAGAAAATGTGAGAAACGTTAAAAATCGATGAAATGGTACGCTTTGAAACAAACGATTGAATTTTCCGAAAAAAATGTCTACATTTGGCAGTAAAAAATACTTTTTGTTTTAATTTTCAAAAACATCTAGGGTCATGTTTTAGACACTAAGATTAGAAAGATTTATACCAAATTTCATAAAAATCGGTCGATTAGTTTTTCAGCTATACGTCACGCCAGTTTTGAAAATTCAGTTCTGAAGACCGTGCCAAACCTCCGCAATTTTCAAAGATTAATTAAAAATACTAATAAACGTAGTAATAAAACATACCCAACGTAGTAAAACATACTATATACCTACACTATATACCTACATACATACATACCCAACATACTATACAACAACATACTATATACCTACATACATACATACCCAATAAAACATACCAAACGTAGTAATAAAACATACCCAAACAATCCCAAAAATGATGTAGAAATCTTTCATTAAAAAAAATCATGCAAATCAACAATTTTTTTCCTCGCCTAAAAGTATATCCACCCTTAATTCGCGAGCTTGTCGAAATTATTTGACTTTTGATTCGATTATGTGCGTGCCTAACGAGTTACGCTCTTTTATGGGAATCATTTTTTTTCTACGCGACAGCAAAAACAACTGTAAACAATGAATTTCAACTTTATAGGGAACTAGGCGAACGTTGAGCAAAGAACTTGTCTGGACCGCGGATGCTGACACACCTTCGGAGATGCTTACCTACACCGTTCTAAGGGCAGACACGGACGCAGGACATGTCGAAAGATTGAACGAACCCGGAAAACCCATAGTGACCTTTACTCAGGCCGAATTGCTGCGCGGTAACATCGCGTACGTCCATCGAGGAAACGGTAAAACGACCATTACAGATGTCAATAAAAATGGACTATAGTAAATCGCTCTCAATCTACCACCATTACGGATTACGACGTTTTTACATCAAATTCTAAAGCGTCGACACCGAAAACCACAAAGGATCATTCTCATTGGCGTAGCCAGCATTTTTTAAGGGGGCGGGGGGGGGGGGGGTGATAAAAAGTGATTTTGTTCACAATCATCTTTTCTCAAAATAAAATTTACCTAATTTTGCCATAATAGTCAATAATGACGTAACACACATAAAATATGAACCTTTAATCACACGCTCGTGTTGAGATTTATATCAAACTCTCGAAACACCTTCAGGAGTTTCGAGAGGATTAAAGATATATTACCATTTTACTCAAATGTATACAGTAAATTCTTTGTCATATACTGAATCGCTGAATGGCAGCTTTAGGCACGAAATATCGTGAAAAAATATATAAAATGTTATGAACACCTGTCAAATCATTCACTACATTATATGACATTGAAGTTTGCATTGTTGGACTGCAACGAGAGTTCTGTAGTCGAATTTGTGTTTGGCAAATTGAGGCCTCTCAAATCGCTTAAACTTTTTTCAGGATCGTTTTTACAGATCTTCAGCGTAAATGTGTTGTGTACTTTTTCGGATGATGATAAAAATGAGGCTATAAAAAAATTTAACTGAACTTTCGTTGCATTCCAAACTTCAATATCGATATATCATGACAATTTCGCCTCCCTTTACATGGCGCCAATTAGGCATCTCCTATGTTTAAAAGTGTTTCTTCAATTGTAAATTTTATAGAACCGGTGTAGCCGATTGATTTTAAATGTAAGGGCTTTCAGTATACGACAAAGAATTAACTGCATAAATTTGAATCAAATGGTAACACATCGTCAATTGACCGGAAACTCCTCAAGGTCGGAGCCTGAATTAGAAGGTCCCAAAAAAGCGTTTTTTCGGGATTTTTTTTCGAAGGGAACGAAACAAGCGAGCCCAGTAAACATTGAGGTATCTTTTCGTATATATTTGACATGTATAAAAACATTTTTTTCAACAAGAAACTATAAATGACAGCAGATTTATGAGCCTATCCCATATGCGTCTTGCCACTGCAGTCCCCAATCGGCGGGAAAGACGCAGCTCGTAATTCTTGACTGAAACAAAAAAACCAATAAAATGTTCAATCGTCATATATTTTTCTTCTGGATGAATTAAGAAAAAGGTGAAATAATTGTGAAATTATAACTTTTCTGATGTTTGAAAAAAATGTGTTTAAAAAGAAACAATTTAACGTGCTATAAAAACTATTTAAAATTACTTTTTCAACGACTCTTTCAATTCACTTAGGAGAGATTTTCATACCGAAGAAAATAAAGTTTGGTTTGATTCAATAGGTCGTTCAGTTTTTTCGCTATCATGCCCGCCAATTTGGAAAAATCCTGAAAATGAAAACTGGAGAAAACGCGCTTCAAAGTTTTCAATAGGAGGAAATATCAATGTCAAATATCAATCGCTTTTCTGCTTTTGGCCTTGTATCTTCAAAAATATTTACAATTAGCCTCCGTAACTTTGTAAATATATTCTCGGATAGTTTATCTATCGATTTAAGCAATTCGAAAAATCATTTTTCGGACCTTCTAATTCAGGCTCCGGCCTTAAAAGAAGATACAAAGAAAAGACCATTTTCAATGAGCAAGTCAATCCGCGCGCAATATCACAAACGAACCGACGTTATTGCAGCAAAATCGAACGCGCTGCTGGGGCTTCAAGCGAGCGACGGTGTGGCGAACAGTCTATCAGGATTTCTTCGTATTTCGGCATATCCCCTTCAAATAAAGCTGATACACAACACGGGCCTTGTGGTCGTGCATCGTTCGTTCACCCATCTAAGATCTTCGAACCTCTCGTTCGCGACGAACTCCGACGACGCGAGTATCGAGATACTCTATCAAATCGTGACGCTTCCGGTGTACGGTTCCTTGCAAAAATTCAACAACTCGACGGGTTCGTGGACGAACGTCAACCGTTTCACCAGCCGCGACATCGACAACGAGAATATACGTTATCTGCACAATACGGACAGCCCGACGAGTGACGAATTCAAATTCCAAGCAAGTGTAAGGGAAGTCAAGACTCAGCAAACCTTTGATTTCCACATAAACTTCATCGACCTCGAACTGCGGGAGATGAAGAGATCGAGCGTGAACTTTGTCAACGTTATCGAGAGTCCGGTGAGCACGGAAAACTTGAAGTTCCAAACGAACCCGTTGCCCACCTATCCGAGTAAGATCAAATACGTCATAGTGAGAGCGAGCAAGTACGGCAACGTGATGCTGGCTGACGCTGCTCTCGTCGAGGGTGACACGTTTGCCCAGGAAGACATTGACGCGGGCCGATTGAGGTACCGTCTCTTCAAGAGCGCATACTCACCGATCCACGACGACTTTACGTTCCGAGTGACGGCCCCCCAGTGTCAACCAATCGTGTCCAATCTTAGTATGATACAACGTTCGGGAAGAGCAACCAAGAATTCGGAGCATCGGGAGAGCCTGAGCCTCGACGAGGGCTCCAGGATCGTCCTGGACATCAGCTTCGCCGAAGCTAAAACCTACGGCGTCGACAGGATGCTCTACAACGTGACTCTCCCGCCGCGGTACGGCTGGCTGAGCGTTGACTCGGGAGTCGACGCGAATAACGGCCGCGACAACGCGACTTACTTCACGTCCGACGAGCTCAACGGCAAACGCGTTCACTATAATCACGATGACAGCGAAACGGATCGCGACAACTTCAAGTACGTGGCCGTAGCGAGCGACGATACGGACTTCATGTACGCTGGGCAATTCGACCTACGGATCAACCTCCTCAACGACAATCCGCCGATCAGGAGGAACCTCAAAGACGTCCACGTGGTGATTAACGGCGAACGGCCGTTGACGAGCGATCACCTCTCCTACGGCGATATCGACACCGGCACCCAACCGAACGATCTCGTTTATCACAAGAGAAACGCGGCCAACATCGATGTTTACCGAATCGGCGACGGCACCCGTAGCATCGAAGAATTCACGCAACGGGACATCAACGATCGCAAAATCGTGCTCAGGCACGACGGCGACGAAAGAGGCATCTTCGAGTTTACCGTCACCGACGGCCACTGGCGCGTCGACGATCAACTTCTCGTCATAGCCAGCCAACCTTACGTTCATTTTCTCACGGGCAACGCCTCCGTCGTGCGTTTCAACGGCTCCGTTCCACTGACCCTCAGGGAAATCGATATAGAGACCAACGTCAACGCGGACGATCGGCAAATCATTTTCAACGTCATTGCGAAACCGAAACACGGTGCTATTTATCACAACGGCCATGAAACGCAAAGCTTCACGCGCGATCTACTGATCAGGGAGATGATATTTTATCGGCACTACGGTAATTCGTTGTCCAAAGACGATTTCAAAGTTCGCGTGCAGGTGCGCAACGTCAGCTCGGAGACGCGAATGGCCGTTAGGGTTTACGGGAAATCCTATTGGGAGCCGTTAATCGTGAGAAACAATCGTACCATACTTGTGGAAGAAACGACGAGCGTCGTTCTCACCAGGAAGAACCTGGAAATTCAGCATCCCAACATAACCCCGTCGGAGATAGTTTATTTCGTTCGGGAAAGACCCAAGTACGGTTACTTAGAGGTGCAGAACAACGACGAGGCTCATGCTGATGAAACGACACGAGATGACGACGACCCGAGCCTCGTTAGACATTTCGATCAGAGCATGATCAACGAGGGCCGACTCTATTACGTACAGTCGACCATCAATCGCACATACGATACTTTCGTTGTTGACGTCACGAACGGTGTGACTTGGACGCGCGATTTGGTCATCCGGTTCGTCATCATACCCGACAAGATTTACGTCGAGGCAGCCCGCAATCTGACCGTCGTCGAAGGCAAAAGTCTCGTCATTGAGCCAACCGATTTTCACGTCCTGACGTCTTATTATTCGGGCAAAATAACCGATTACAGGATTATCGGAAAACCCAAACATGGCATGGTCGTTGACGCAACGAAGGGAAACCAGATAAAAAAATTTGCACAGAAACATCTTAACGCGAGCGTCGTTATCTACAGGCACAACGGCGACGAATTCCCGTACGACGATTTGAGAGTCATCGCGATCGCTAACGACAAAACCAGCGGGCCGATCGATCTCAGGATAAACGTCTTACCAATCAACGATGAAGTGCCCGTACTCGTCAATCGCACCGTCATCGAAGTCTGGCAAGGTGGCAGCGTCGTTATCAACCCCGAACAGTTGGCCTCCGTCGACAACGACACTGGACCTAACGAACTTATTTACAATTTGACTAGCGTCAAAAACGGCTATCTCTGGCACCACGATCGGCCCCATACACACATCTACAATTTCACCCAGGCGCAAATTGACCAACGCAAAATTGTTTTCAGCCACACGAGTGAGTATATCGCGAGCTTTTCCAATCCGAACTATTTGATGCCAGATCGATGAAGGAAAGAACGGCTTCATGACCGACAATTGCGGGTGAATTATTCGGCCTCTCGCTACTTCCTAATATACCGGCTGACTATTATAAGGTGGCCGTGTCTTTTTTTAGGGGAGAGATAACTTTATTCGAGGGAAAAAAAGCTGGTGTTCGTGATTTTTTTAAAGGGATTACGCCACAGTAAAGGGTATAAAATCATGTACGAATTTAACAATTTTTTTCGTATGAAAAAGTCATTCTCTTATAAAATGAATTACACATCTATTTAATATGAATATCAAATTGTTAGAAAATATATATATTTTTTTCGATTTACAAAATGGCCGACTGCTAATATTTTTTTTTCTTATCTTTCTTTAGGCGCTCCGCGGCGTGACATTTCGCATCCACAATTTTTTACCTAGAACAAAAAGCAAAAATTCTCGTCAATCTACATTAGAATACCTAGACAAGTACGTACGGAATTTTAAAAATATTGTTTTATTCAAAAGTTGTAGGTATTTGAACTTAAGAAATGAATTTTCAGTGAAAAATTTCGTTATAACTGCTCATAAACTGCTCATAAAATGAAAAGTTTTCGATTAATCAGCAATTCCGTACGTACTTCTCTGCGAAATGCAATTATGAACATAACTTTTAAATTTGAAGTAAATCGAGTGAAAATTGTTGAAGTTATTTGTCACGCCAATTGGAAAAAAACAGTTTCGAGAAGTTTCGAGTAGCCGGCCATTTGTACATCGAAAAAAAAACATATATTTTCTAACAGCTTGATATTCATACTAAGTAGATGTGTAATTAATTGGACAAGTGAATTACGTTTACATACGAAGAAAAATGTTAAATTCGCACATGATTTTACAATCGTTACTGTGGCCTAACCCCTTAAAGGAAAGATTTCTTCACCATTTTTGAGACTTACAAGGAAAGGTTGCCATTTCGATCTCTCCGATTTCTATGAAATTTGGCATGCTTGTAGAATGGGTAAAAATTGGCGACACGTATTTTTTTATATTTGCGGAACCCAATTTTTAAGGGGTGAAACGTACCCTCGAAAATAGGGGGGTTTTTCGATTTTCGTCGATAACGTTATCGTTCTCGTCGCCAATGTATAGTACAAGAAAAAATAAACATTGTTGCAATTTGACATTTTTTCGTACCTCGTACCGTTAAAACGATATCGACGAAAAATGAAAAACACCCCAATTTTCGAAGGTGCGTTTCAACCCTTAAAAATCGGGTTCCGCAGATATAAAAAAAATACGTGTCACCTATTTTTACCCATTCTACAAGCATGCCAAATTTCATCGAAATTGGAGAGATCGCAATTTTTCCTTGTTAGACTATGCTTTATTACTACTGTTGGCTGCTATATGGTGTTTAAAAAAAATCATCTTTAAAAATGGCGGAGGTCTGACACTTTGTTACAGAATTAATCTGAAAAAAAAAAACAAAAAAGTTTTTCATTCGTTAGCACTCATGCACAGAATGTGAATTAAGAAAAAGTGAGATATTTAAAAAATCGATGAATTGGTATGCTATAAATAAAAAAGATTGAGTTTTCCGAATAAAAATTGTTACATTTTGCAATAAAAAGACTTTTTTTTATTTTCAAGGACATTTAGCGTCATGTTTAGACAATAAGGTTAGAAATATTTATACAAAATTCCATCAGAATCGATAGATTAGTTTTTCAGCTTTACGTCACGTCAGTTTTGAAAATGCAGTTTTGAAGACCATGCCATAACTCCGCCATTTTTAAAGATGAATAAAAAAATACCACATGACAGCTAAAAGTAGTAATAAAACATACATTAAGTTTCAAAAATGGTAAAGAAATCATTCCTTAAAAAGAAAATCATAAAAATCAGAATTTTTTTCCTTGCCTAGAGGTATCTCCCGCCTTAAGGATCTTTCGCGGAGACTTTTGTGACTGAGAAAAATAAGATTCTCTAGACTTTTTCGAGAAAAAATATAGCGTATTTTTGTGATGAGTCGTACTTGCTAGAAAAAATTGTGCGTTCTGGAAAGAAATTAAAATTCCACTTTGAGTACGGCAGATTAAAGATAATTAAGTTCCGAATACTAAATACTGCGAAGAAACTTTTTTGTGTATCTCGTCGTCGAGACAAAAAATTATTAGAGATGCATTTCAAAGTGGATATTTGATTCCATTTTAAAAGAGTTTGTCTAGCAGTGTTTCGTTTTCAGAATTGAATTACCTTCAATTTGCTGAACGGAAAATGGATTTCTTTTTTCCATAATACTCCATTTTTTTCAAAACATACTACTCATCAGAAAAGACGTATTTTTATAAAATAGGAGTTAAAAAATATATCGCCACCGTATAGTTGTCATCCTGCATGTAAAGTCCGTTAAATTTTAAGCAACTAAAAATTGATATACTCGAAAATCTCGAAATCATTTCCTCATTCTCCGACGGAAAAGGCCAATGGAGCTTTTCTTCATCGAATATTAACTTTGTGCTCACTTTTTTCTAACTGTACATGTAGTTCTTTCGTAGTCGATCTTACTCAATAAAAACAATGCGCGATTTTCCAGACGGAACTTCAGCATCCTTTTCTTTCGTCCTATTCGACGGCGCGCACTCAACGAATAATCACGAAATTTCCATTGCGACAAGGCCAGTTCACCTTACAATCATAGCTAACAATCCACTGAACATATTTCCACTCACGAGAAAATCGATCTCAACCGCGTTGCTCGTAACAACGTGCTCGGACCCAAAACGCAATGTCAGATACATCGTGCGCAAAAGGCCGAACTTGGGAAAAATCATAATGGAGACGAACGAGGGAACGTGGCAGGAGGTTGATCAGTTTACCCAGAACGACGTTAATGCGAGCAGAGTCACGTACGAGCATACTAAACAATTTATGGATCTATCAACCAACGATTCCTTCGTATTCGACGTGGAAACGCATTTTGCCGAGATAATATCGAATCAGGTAAGTTTGTTCGACTTTGTTGTTCGTGTATTGAGGTAATCCTATCGCCAGGCTTCAATCCATAGGATATTCATTTTTTTTCTGAGCTTCACTCAATATATTAATAATCGTCTCTGTAAAACTTCGTCATCGACCTAATTACACAGAAAAAAATTATGTTTGTGAAAGAATTCCGAGACGACATGCAAAAACTCAATTCCCGGTCGCTACAAAAGTGCATATAATAGTGGGAATTCGTCAGATTCTTAAAAATAAACAGATTTACATACGTAACACATGTAGTAAACCAATGCTCTTAGAAAAAATTACGCTTATTGACCTAATTTTTATGGAATATCAAATTTTATTTTAACTTCCGGTATTGGATTTATTATCGCTTGCTACGACAAAGAGACGTGACAGCAAGGCAACAGCTGACTGTAGTCCTAACCTCATCTCACTCATTTGAATTTTCACACATATTTCATTTTTAACCGACATATTTCGTCGATACAAATTTTCCACACTTTTTGCCAGTCGCGGCCGGAATTCAATGCTTTACTTATACTACTCGCAGCTGACATAGTTTTGACAGATCGACGTTGAATAGCATGGAGGTCAAACTTGCTTGTTTGAACAGAAAGAGACGGAGATAAAACCAATGTTGCCAAATATCAAACCTAGAAATACTGCGCGATTCGTTGGAATAACTATTTTCTCATTTTTCTAATTAAATGTGAACCTTCATTAAATAGTTTACACATGGAAAATTGAGTTAATACAAATTATTTTTTTTGCATATGTTAAAAATATAAATTGTACAAGTCTCAAGTTTGACGAGAGGTATGACTAGTGTGAAGCGATAGGATTACCTTAAGGGCCACTGTACTTTACTAATTAATCAGAAGGGCCCTCCTAATTCCCCCACAAAATACGGCCCTTCGCGTAAGGAATACCTTAAGCCACTATCCGATATACGGTGCTTCTCCTCTATTCGCCTGCAGCGGAGGAAACTCGAGAGCATGAAGAATATCGAACTGCGTAAGATCGAAACGTACAGTTGTCGCGCAAAATTGAATGTTGCAGGTATTTCGAATGGACGTTTCCGTATCGAGCGGGGGTCTCGACAGGTACATAACAGCAAGAACGGTACGTGTCGAGGAGGGTGGTTCGGCAAGCGTGGTTATGAATATCACAGGCATCGTGAAGTATCTACGCACGAAAGCCGGCATCGATTCGCCGATCGTGCTCTCGCGATTGACGCGCCAACCGAATCACGGTCACGTGATGTTGTTGCCTGACTTGAACATAACGACCTTCGACCAGCAACAAATCGAGAATGAAAAGATCGCGTACTATCACGACCATTCGGACACTCTGGAGGATCGCATATCCTTCTCGCTTTACTTGTCACCGGGCCACGTGATGCTGTGCAACGCAAGTGTGCCAGTGGTCGTGAGTCCGATAAACGACGAGCCCTTTAAGCTCATTACGAACGAGCCTTTCATAACGGTAGTCCAGAATCAGACGCGCACGATAAAACGAGAAAACTTACTGACAACCGACCCTGACACGCGACCGGAAGGCCTCGTTTACGATCTGATATCGGGGCCAACCTGCGGCAGACTGTTGCTCGTCCCCTACGAGCAAAACACTTCGGACGTGCAACCGGTGACCCGATGGACGCAACAGGACGTCGACGCTAATCGGCTGGTCTACGAGCACAACGGTACGACCCAAGCGGCATCCTTCTACTTCCGGGTCTCCGATCAGAGCTTTAATCCCGTTTACAAGCTCTTCAACGTTCAAGTCTTGCCGATACGATTGAACGTGACCGTGACCGAACCCGTTAGTTTGCCCCAGGGCTCCAATATGGCAGACATCTCCGAAAACAACATCAAGTTGGACACGAACGCCAGACAGGAACAAGTCACCTACGAGATAACTAAATCCCCGAAACACGGTATGCTCTACGTGCGTGACATCGCGGCCGTCAAGTTCCGACACGCCGATTTACTCTCGAGGAACGTCATATTCGTCCAAACCGACATGAACGTGTCCAACGACAGTTTCTCGGTGATCGCGAGACTCAGCAATCACCGTACGAACGAGGTCAGAGTGGACATAACGGTCGTGCCGCTTATGATCGTACAATCGATGAACGCCGTTGCCGGTGACAAGACGCAAATCACCCGCAAACACATGGACGCCACACCGCTCGCGGAATTGACCCGAAGCACACCGCGGTATCGCGTCACGAGGAAACCCAAGTACTGCAGGATCAAGCGCATCATAAGGAGCTACGGCGACAAGAGAATCTCTAGAGAGCGTGAAGTCTCCCGATTCGCCCATACGGAAATACTATCCGAGGTAATTTACGTCGTTTGCCGAAGATTGCCGTCAACGGAGACGGACGGCTTGACCGACGGTTTCGAGTTCACCCTCACGGCGGGGAGTTATCAACCTGCAACAGGAACTTTCGTCATAAGGGTGAAAAACAATTCGGGCGAGACGAACACTACCCTAAGCGGACCCATGGACCCCGTCGGCCACGAGGGTGAAATGGCCGTAGCGCCGAATACGAGTAACGACTACATTCTCATAATCGGCATGTTGCTGGGTGTCTTTCTGCTCGGTGTCATCGTTATAATAATCATAAGATGTCGACACAATCGGTACAAGCACAACGACGAGGATAAACAAGCCGATCCCAGTCCAGCAACCGTAGGTGTCATACCGCTGCCCAGACCACCCGATCACCTTATGCCCTCTACGAGCTCATCCCGGCACAATCTCAAACGCTTCGGCGACCATCCGAGCGGTCTAGCCTCGAGTACACCACTGCCCGTACAACCGAACACGACAACCTCGACATTGCCGCAGTGCAAGGTCATACCGCTCAGCGCTCTCGACAGCGTGACCGGCTCCGACGCCGATGTATCTTCGAGATATCCCTACGGCGTCGCGGACGGTGACGACTGGAGTAGCTTCGAGACCGGTGACCTACCCTACCAAACGGCCACAACCCGGAGACCCAATCCCCTACTGCGGCGCAATCAGTACTGGGTCTAGCAGGAAGCAAAGGCCTAATTGAGGCCCAGATCCCAAGAGGCGGACGAGATAACTAGATTAACGAAGGAGACTCAACCGTGACCCGCCTAAGAAGACTCTACGCGATTTATAACCTAAATTGTTCTTATGTCTATGTATGTGGGGCTATTTAGGATTGGGTGATCGGCAAACTGATCCGAAGGTCATGTCATCAGAGACGCCAAAAGCGAATATCTTTCGTCGCTCTTCCATGCGATGATGGCCACATGACAGTTAGGAAATTCCGCCACCTTCCATGTGGCAGTGGTGCGCCACTTGGTGAAGAAGATTTCGATAGTTTCGTACAATCTCTTCATTACCACAGACGTGATGCTTACTTTTTGAACATTATGATAACGGCGATGTCTTTGCTTCGGTGGCTTCACCCGATGCTCATTGACCATTCATATTTGTCATTGCGAATTTCCTTCAAATCGTGTAAAGATACAGTTATGCAGGGCCTAGTGACGTCGTTTTCCTTATGGGGACTAGACAGCGAAAATCGGTCGAAAATGGGATAAAATTCAAATGTCATTTGTGAAGAACCGAAACCATATTCATACATTTTCTTTTTTGCAATGTTTTTATTGGAGTTTTGGCTATTAAATTCAGTGGTTGAGGTTTCAATGATATAAATATTTAAGGGAGACATGGATAAAAAAGACCACGCGTCTCATCCACTGCTCCCTCAATGCCACGATTCCGAATGGCCGGTTGAAGTTTTCGGCAATTCCCAAACGCCATTCGTTTCAGAGGATGTTCCTCCACAGACTGAACCTTACAATTTTGAAAAAACAGACAATTTTTTAAAATGTCCGCTGCAATGTGGAAGACATCGAAAAACAGATGTAATTTGTTGCAATAACAATAATAATTTTTTTTTTACATAGACGTCGGTTCATTTTGTAGAGAAAGTTGATATCTTCATTTTTTTAAAAATCAAGGCGATATCTTCAATCGTTCTTGAGTTATCGCGGCAAACTTAGTACAAAATGCTGTTACGTAAACTAGTACAATTTACGTACGTTAAAAATTGCCGGCGCTGTATAAGAATTTCTTGAGTTCAGCTTTTTCTGTGGCAGCAATCGCGGAACGTCGGTTTTTCCACTCTAGCTTCTTTTGTCGATGCTTGCGATATCTTGTCTGCATCCAACCGTTAACCGTTTGCGGAGCATTGGAGTTTTATTGCTCTCCTGAGCTCAATTTTACGAATTTTTGAATTTTCATTGCGCCGATATGTTTGGAAGAGATTGCAGTAACAGAATACAAAAAAAAGGAAAAAATTCGAAATATTTCGATGCCTAGTCCCCTTAAGAGTATCATCCCACATTCTTGTGCTTATGACTATTGTATTACAATAGTAATTATTGCCGTGAGGATTATTTCAATATTGCGCTTCTATGAACAAGAAGTAGGCTGAAATTTTGAAATGAACGTGATTGACATCGGTTACGCCCAAATCGACACAACATCAATCTTCTCCACCTAATCTGAATTACCCTGCATATATGCATAAATACGTACCTAATATATATATATACATATATATTTAGATATAAAACGCTAATCGCGTATGGGAAATGACATAAGCAGATACGGCGCAAGACTGTTCTTTTGTTAAATCGTCACGGCATCACCGGAATACCAAAAACGTCGATAACGTCCTGTGGCGCGGTCTTCACCAGGCGAAATAGATTGACCGACTTTCTGCACTTTTTTGCGCAATGTAATTCTGTACATATACTTGATAGGATAATAAAAAACGGCCTCTGTCTTAAGACCGATAAAATTTGTCGGGATTGAATCAGTCGAGACAAATGACGAAGACTTACCGGGAGTCGACAATCTGACGAGAATTTTTCGATGAATGACCACGAACGACGTCCGCGGCTCGTCACCTTGAGATCGTAATCGCTGGTCTTAATCAGCGTATCTATTCGTTAACACGTTATTCACCATTGGTCAAATCAAAATTATTGCAATCGTAGGGGAAAAAATGCTTTCTCCGTGTACTGCTCAAATTACGAAAGCTGAACCACAAAACTCATCGATTGAATTCGCAGCCGAAAGCTCGTTGAATGAAATTTGACAGAATTTTTTGTAGCCCCGATTATATTCACGGTACTGTAGACATTTGGAGAATTAATTGTAATTATATACACATGACGAAGGAAATTCGCGGAGTCGATGTCATATTAAACGATGGCCTATATGCTTGATGAGCCTTTGAAACGGCCAAAAAGCCCAAGGGTAAATGAAATAACAAATTTATTATAACGTAAACGGTCCTGGATTAAAAAGATAACTATGGAAGAAAGTTACGTATACTTGCACCGGTTAACTCGGCCTAAAAAATATTTAATCGAAAATACATACGTATATCAAATAAACCGTACTGTCTGTGTACCGCGAGAAACATGAAGTATAATTTTTTTACTTTTACACACTTATCATTTGGCGTGGTAGTGAATAGCTATATCGGATACTTTTCAATCGCGATGTACAAATATGTATGTGCGTGTACACTTTTTCCCCATGATGGTATACACACACCCACAAACACACATGTATGCATGTATACAGGGTGTCCCAGAACTGAATGCGTCCCCGGAAATGGGCGGTAGGTGGTGAAATTCTGAGTCTATTTATGTGTAAGCATGTGTGGGTCTCAGATCAACTCCTGAGCGGCTTAGAATTTCACCCCCCCCCCCCCCCAGCGTTCCAGGGAACGCATTCAGTTCGGGGACACCCTGTATATACGATTGTGGAGAAAAAGTGGGACCTATGGTAATTTCAGAACTTAAGTGGATGACGCACGCGTAAAAATCGACTCATAAGTGCAATAGAGATGGAAGATGGTCGATAGATGAGAGCGAAAGAGACGGATGACAGGCGTGTGCGGTTTCCTCTTGAGAGGTTAGAAACAGATGAAAGAAAACAATATAATCTGGTATCGCATGATAACTTAAACACAAGAGCACATATATCCATGCATATGATATATATGTACATATGAATATTCGAATATGGGGGATTTCAACGAAATCCGCCGAAAAACGTCCACAACACTACGACCGGTCGCTGTTATACGTGTCTTATATGATAGTACCGATCGATGTTACTTGTCTTAATGTTTTTATCGCAGATTGAGGGGGACGAAAAATGAATGGGTACTCACAGAAGATTTTTAGTAAGAGTGTTTAAAAAAAGCATGCTTAACCCGTAAACACCCGTCCAAAAATCGGATGAAATAATAAAGTCAGCATAACGAAATTGTCATAGAGCAGGAAGCTAAAATTAAACGATTTATGTTCATTCCTTCGTATGTAGTCGCTTTAAAAGAACCTCGACGACACTTCCCATGTGCGAATACATTTGTATATTTTATCATTATTGTCATGATTTTCATGTTGGAATTGTTCATCAATAGTATCCAATGCCATTGATTCTTTGTTTAATTTTCATAGAAATCTTTTGAATTCTCTTGGAACTTCATAGTCGGATGCGATTACGGACTAAGATTGCTTATAGTTTCGGGACAATTGACGAAACGTTACCATTTGATTCAAATTTATTCAGTAAATTCTTTGTCATATACTAAATCCACTCTCGACATTTTTGATTGACCATCTACACCGTTTCTATGAAATTTACAATTGAAGAAATACTTTTTAACACAGGAAGATGCCTAATTGTCGTCATGTTAAGGGGTGTTCTCACTTCAGACGCTAAAAAAAGCTATTTTCATGAATTTTTTGGTCGGTTCATATTATAGATATTAATATAAAAGTTGTTACACTTAATAAATACACTTTCGAAATACATTTATGAAAAAAATTAATTTATTTAAGTCACTACTTATAGACGAAAATGGTAGTTGAAAAAATGTCCTAAAAAATTGTAGGTCTACGCTGTTGATGAAATCTCGAAACAAAAAAAAACAAACGGTCTTAGATTCAGTATGTTAATGGCTATAGCGCATATCATACGATTTTTGATATACACAAAAGTTACAAAATGGCGGACATTTTTCGAAAAAACAAAAAAAAAACGTATTTTTGTTCACCGCTTTTAACACAAAAAATAGTAGATATCAACAAATTTTAAAACCCTTGATATGCGCTAGAGCTATAGACGTAAAGAATATATGGTTAAAATTGCATAAGGATCGGTTCAGTAGTTTCGAATATTTTATCAACAAGCCGTGGAAAAACGTTGTTTCGAGAAAAACGCGTTTATAGTTTGTTTGGGTTACATAAATACATTAAATTTTGTTAAATGTGTTTCGAAAGTGTATTTATTGAGTGTAACAACTTTTATATCAATATCTATAATATAAACCTAAAAAAAAAATCATGAAAATGGAATTTTTCAGCGTCTGAATTGAGAAAACCTCTTAAGTTTTTTACTCACAAGGAACGTCACTTAAGTGTCCGCCTTCGATTATGTTGAAACCCTTATATGTGATAAAGCATTGAAAAATATTAGACACGTATTTTTTTTATCGACGGAAAAACGGTTTCAAGGGGGAAACCAACCCTTAAAGAAAGGCACGTCGAGGGGTGATTTTGCAGTTTCACCCACAAGCTGTCAACCGATCTGAAAACCAAAATTCTTTGAATGCAAAACAATGAAAAATTCATTAAAAAGGTATTGTAAGCAATGAAATCAAGAGGTGATACGCCTTTCTTGGAGGGATGGTTTTTCCCCTTAAAACGTTTTTCCACGGATAACAAAAAAACGTGTCTAATAGTTTTCAATGCTTCATCACATATATGAGTTTCGACAAAATCGAAGGCGATGTGATGTTCCTTGACCTTACATAATGACAACTTCGTCGTCAGTGTCATAATGTTCTAAGTGATTTGACAGTTTTTCGTAACATTTTAAATATTTTTTCAGACTACTGCGTGCGTAAAATTGCCATTCAGCGATGAGGGTAAGCATCTCCCTATGTTGAAAAGTGTTTCTTCAATTGTTAATTTTATAGAAACGGTGTAGACAATCGATTTTAAATTTGGAAGGCGTATTCAGTATATGACAAAGAATTTACTGTATAAATTTTGAATCAAATTGTAACCCATCGTCAATTATCCCGAAACTCCTTAAGGCTAAATTATACCACCCTACGATACGCACGAGGGCAGCAAACGGACGATATAACGATCCGCTGGATTGCGGCCAAGTCAATAAATCCTACATAGCATACCAATCTTCGTGTATACCTCTGGATGGAACCCTTACCGGTCTGGACGGATGGAACTGGCTAGATACGTTTACCGATTTTTCAAAGAGGAGAGGCAAGGGGGACGAATGTTGAAAATCGTCATACAGACGGAAGAAAAACTTAACGAAAGCAACAAAATGGATTAAAAACCATAAATTTTCGAAGCAAAAACCGCGAAAATGTTTCCTTTCGGGTTAGTAGCGATTCAATAGGACATGTGATTATTCAAAGGGTTATTCGTGCGTGTTTCAGTATTACAATAGTATATTTATATATAGAGGAGAAGAAAAAAATTTACAGGTATATGAGCGTTAAAAGAACGAGAGAGAAAGAATGCCTCGCGCCCGTTTATATGTATGAAAAATTATCTGTTGAAAGAGTCGTTTTTGTACAATCAAATACATAAAAAACTTCTCCAAAGAAATACAACACGCAATGTCAAGGATTCACACACGTCTTGACAACACCGGATTGCCGTATAGATTATTATAATATGCGTAACGATTCATCGTTTTCGCCTATAGTGATACTAATTATACGGATTACACACACACACACACCCACACACGCACATATATATATATGGGATATTCCACGCCATTTCAGCTAGCCCGTGACCCCGACCATTTTTCGTTTTACTAATCTTTTTTGTAAAATTGTACGCCATGAAAGGAATAACCACACCAATTTTTAGATTTTTATCTCTTCTCATTTAGGAGTTATAATTTGCCAAAAAAATGTTGATTTCAGAAGTTTTTGAAACGTTTAAACGTTGATAACTTCAGAACTTATTGAGATATCGACAAATGGCACTATATAATTTTTTGTTATTTTAAAGCATACTTTCGTTAAAAAATATCTTTAAAAACCCTCAATTATCAATGTCAATGTTGTTTTTTGCTTCTAAAGTGAAAACTATTTTTTTTAAAGATGATTGACTTTTTTTTATTTATTCAAAAAATTGTCCAAAATAGAGTGACCCATTTTATGATTTTTACGACTAGTCTCATCGTGGGCCCATTCTTCCTTCTATTTCTTTTGGAATTAATCATATTTTTTTAACGATTTTTATCATTTTAATGTCCAATAATGTCATTAATGATTTTGTGATTTCTAATTCGGCTTCGACAGGCCAGAAACGCTTTATTCTTCATTTGTATTGAATTCAACCAAAAAAAAGTGATTTCAAAAAAAAAATTTGCCGAAAAACAATTTTACAACAAAAAATCAGGAAAACCAAAACTGGTCGGGGTGACGGGCTACCTGAAATGGCGTGGAATATCACACACACACACACACACACACACGCGCGCGCGCGCACGCATACACACACACACCCACACCCACACACACACACACACACACACACACACACACACACACACACACACACACACACACACACACACACACACACACACACACACACACACACACACACACATATAAACATATATATGTATTGGCGGTACAAGTAAGTTATAAAGGATTTTTTGTGAAAATTGGGGCTTAGTTGTGCAAAAATGCTCCCAAATGATCCCTACAATTCTGCATCTTTTAACGTTTGTAGCCTTCCTTCACGTTCCTTATCCTCCGTGTCAAAATCATTACTTTTGAACCATTTAAACCAGTACTCACAAGTGGAGATTGATAGAGCATGGTCCTCATAAGCCTCCCACAGTAATCGATTACCGTCAGCTGTTTTTTTTTTTAATGGAAGCAGAAAAGTAAAGCTGCTCACAGATTGCGTTTCGTTGGCACAAAACTCGACATATATGGAGTTTAAAAAAACTATGTTGTTTACACTTTGACAAAATGAGACATACTGAAAACTAAAGCCTAATGATGACGATTTAACATGAGTTAGTGAGGTTATGGTCCTATGCAATTTAATACTAGTAACGCCCTCTCTTGTAAATCCTTCAAAACTTATTTGTACCCCTAATATTTATTTCTGTATAGCAAAAACATTGATCAATGTGTTACAGGTAAATTGCTCTACATATATCAATTGTATAGGTTTACGCGAATGAATTTACGTTTGAAAACTTACGTCTATTATTTGTATCTCATGGAAAATCATTTGGTACGGAGAAACATTTTTTACACTCTTCGCAAGCTCCACAGAATTCATTGATTCTTATTGTTTTTCGCGTTAAATCGCGTGAACGTGTATACGAGGTGTTGAACGTGAAAAAGTGACGTTTGCAAAGTTTCAAAGAAGTGGAGGTAATTTTTTATTTTTCAAACGACCGTGTATGAATCTCAATGGTCATATTTCCTCAAAAGACACGTATTCTTCATTGATTTGACGAATGAATAATTTAGTACATGATTTTTTTATGTATACTTCGGTTAAATCCGACATGAGTGCCATAAAGTCTAGATATCCTGTGATTAAGGTACGATAGCTATGTATTTTCCCCAGTCAGAAGGATAAGCATTTATATATATACATACACACACATATATTTATGTGTATATAAACACTTGTAATTGTAATAAATTGAATATGTGACAGCTACACAAAGTTTAGAAAATGAATGTCAAATAAGCGTTCATCATATCACCGCGCGTCGTTTCTTATCCTTCATAAACAATAACACAATTACGTTTCACTTCCTAAACTTCCGAATGGAAACAAACATTTTAAAAGAATGGTGCCACGTCAACCCGTTGCTTTTTTTCCTCCTTGTTTTGACTTGTTCGAAATACCATGTTGATAGATTTGATCCTGCTTTTTATTCCGCGCATTATGGCTTGTTTTTTTATGGCTTGGTCGCATCTTTCTGGCAACTGGATGATGAAACGTGAGGATAAACCGCGCTGTACTTTTAAGACGGAATGACACCTCATCGCGGTCGGTATGGTAGAACAATTATAGATACCCAAAAATCTTTGAAACGGCTCTTCAGATCCCGTCGAAACTTTGCCAAACGACGTCAAATAGATAGACGAACAGCTGTCTGCCCCTCAAATTTTCCGAATTTGAGAAAAAAAATGTAGATTGGCTTATGATAAGTCAATCTACTTTTTTTTTCCTCAAATTCAGAAAATTTGAGGGGCAGACAGCTGTTCGTCTATCTATTTGACGTCGTTTGGCAAAGTTTCGACGGGATCTGAAGAGCCGTTTCAGAGATTTTTGGGAATCTATAATTGTGCTACCATACCGACCGCGATGAGGTGTCATTCCGTCTTAAGGCCATGTGTCACACCATTCGGCCGGTAAAACAGAACACAATTACGAGTGCCAAGTGTTCTGAAAAACGGGTCTACAGATTATCACGAAATTTGCACAGTCGATGTCAAATGAATAGAGGAACAACGTCTTTCTTCGCGATTGTCCCGATTTTGAAAAAAAAAAAACAGTTTCTCTTACTACGTGGGACCCCAAACGAAAGTGCGGGGAAAAAAATTGCTACACGTAATCGCCTAACGAAGAGGAGGCGGATGTTCCCTTGCTCAAAACGAACATCTTGAGACCTCAACCGTTTTATTCCAGCGAGTAATTACGGAGATCCGTGGGTGACTCTTCTTTGCAGGCAATCGTCAAGAATTTTCCGAAAAATTCGCGTGACAACGATGGATTTCAGTTCTCATGAATTCCAGCGAGGACGCAGAGAAATCATTCTGTCGCGTCGATCAAATATCGACGTCTGTAGCTCGAGGTCGATAAAGTAGGGTTCGCACATACCCTCTGAAATGTATTCGGCGATTGACGTGTGATCTCCGCTCCGCGCTCGATTCTGACAGTCGATATTATGCTGTTTTTGAATCCTTAGAAGAAATAATACTTCCGAAGACACACCAGAAACTTGTTTTTCTTTGAAATCGTTGGTTCCGCAGGGAATTTGCAAGGAATGATCTATGCATAGATCAGTGTCGCAGAGTGTAAAGGAGCTCACTGATTTTTAAAGTTACTGAATTTATGCACAAGTCGAAAAATTGACTTATTTACTGTTCGACCCGGTGCACTTATTCTTTGCAAGGAACAAATGTTGCGAACAGTGGTTGCGGTAGAAAAACAGAAGTAAGATTGACTTTAAACCTTTGCGTTAAACTAGTAACTTTGAACATTAGTGAGCTACTTCTTACCTTGCGGATCTGATCTTTGCATAAATTGTCCCTTGCGAAGACTGGCTAGAGTAATGCCCTAAGTAGCAAATGATTATCAAGGGAAACAAGTTTCTGGCGAGTCTTTGGAAGTATTGGTTCTTCCAAACACTTCTCACGCAGGAAAAAAAATGTTTTCATACGATTTAGAATACTCATACTTGTTTTTCTCTTCAATAACTGGTTACGCTGGGCGTTTGTGTAGCCAGCCTCTGCAAGGGACAATTTATACAAAGATCAGTCGAGTAGGGTAAAAAATAACTCACTTATATTCCATGAACTAGTTTTATTTAGAGAGACAACGTCAATCTAACTACTGTTAGAGTTGCTGTTAAAATTGATATCAAACTCTTGCAATACCTTAAAGACTAATCAACTGTTTTTTTTATTATTCTTATTACCAGTCGGTAATCATTATTTTCAGTAGATTTTCAATTAAATAAATCTTAGTTTTTCTGCGAACCGGCCCAACAGTTTTTCAGCTAAATTTTTTTAAAACGATGTGATGTCTATGTTCAGCAGTGACATGGGAGAGAAACATTCCTGAAGCATTGCGCTCCTAATTTTTACGCTACATTTTTACACCACATTAAGCCACATTTTTACCAGCCCCATGGCGGAAAAAATTCTCTCATAGCTGGCGGAGCTCTCTGAGAGTACTGTTGCTTGTTGGAAAAATTTATATAAGGTAGGGTGGTATTTGTTTTTGATGTGGTTTTTCAAATTTACAGCATTTATTTAATAATGTTTTTAAGGCGGGATGAACATTTACAACGATAAAAAATCGATTTCTTTTCTTTTCTTCAAACGTTAGAACTATACATGTAGAATATTTTTCCAAAGTGTCAAAGTAAAATTAGAAAAAATTCGAACGATGCATCTCGTCAACGATGTGCCTCACCGCACGGATTTGGAGCGCGCACCGCAAGTAGTAGGGAGAGCGCAGAAGAACAGGCAGATATGGGCAAAAAGTAATTAAATCAACAACTCACAATTACAATTAGAACTGTTATTAATAACTTAATTACTTTGTAACAGTTATGTAATTAGTTACCATAAGTACCTAGTGTAATTTAACTCACGTAAACTTCAAACGCGTTTTTCTTAAAACTGCATTTTCGAAATTGGTGTGCAGGGTTATTCAAAAACTATTAAGCCGATTGAGTTTGGACTTGGTAGTAATATTGATAATATCACCACCTCCTACTTGACGAGAATTGTTTGAGAGAACTTAGAAAAAAAATACTTTTTTAATCCAAATGTTACAGATATTTGGCGCAAAATGTTGTCTTTTCTCTGTAAATGCCATTTTCTTGAATATACATTTTCTTCATTTTAGTTACTGCCAAATAGAAACTGTACATGTTCTAACTGGAAAAATGTTTGAATTTTTTGCAAATCAATGCCTACGGGAAGCTAGACTGCACGCCGAATCGCAACTCCTGCGGCAAACTTGGTGTAACACTCTGCCCACAGCTCCGCCATTTTGATGATAAATGAATTTTAGAAAATCGTTTTATACCTATACTTAAATATACAATAAAAGCATACCTACAATTTGATAAATCTAGAATAATGATTTCTTAGTTTAAAAAATCCCTCGAAATTGCTTGGTTTTTCCCGTCTGAATTGAAGTATTTTTTCAATCTTTTTTCATTGAGGGGGTCGCCGGCTCACCGGACTGGAGGAGTCCGTCGCCGAAAAAAGTTTTCGAGCCTATTTGTCCAAACAGTTTAAAACCGCAGAACTGCGTTGGATAGCTGTCGTCTAAAAAATAATTCGAGTCAAACCTTGTTCAAACAGTTTAAAGTCGTAAAATTCCTGCGCTCATATGTATAGCGAATCTCTAGCGATCCTGAAAACAAAAGTCGACAGAGAGAAAAAATGCTAAACTGTTAATTGTTTAACCAATAAGTTTCACCACTCTTTCAGCGAGTGAGTCTCGAGCGATTCCTCTGACTCGAAAATTCGGCCGAAATAGAATTTACTGAAGATAAATGACATCGAAAATATACACACTGCTCAAACCGATTTGTTATAAAAAAAAAATGAATCGCATACATTACCGCTCTTCTATCTCTAGCGATCTCCTTTGCTAGATGAGTATCTAGCGATTTCCATTGCTAGAGAATTCGATCCTTGCAGAACCTCCCGAAGACAAACGTCGACGAAGAGAGAAATGCTGAATGCTTTTAGCGAGTGAGTCTCCAGCGATTCCATTCGCTCGAAAATTTGACCGATATTGAATTCATCGAAGGCAAACGGCATCGAAAATGTACACACTGCTTAAGCCTATTTGTTTAAACAATTTAAAATCGCGTCATTTTACCGCTCTTCTATAGAGCATGTCTCTAGCGATTTCGATTGCTGGAGAATTCAGATGAAATCGCATTCAGCAACGATACGCGTCGTTCAGAAGATAAGTGTATCAAAAACTCATTTGTTTAAACAATTCAATAAAATTGTTTAATGCCACTGAGTTTTGACAGAGCGCGTTCTTAACGATAATGCTATCTAAAAATTCCAATCTAAATCGAATTTCTGACCGTAGTGAGAAAAACGGTGGAGCTATATTGTTTAAACAATGTATTATAAAATATCACCTCTTTTTCGTAGAGCGGACCAATCGAGCAACGTCGTTTGCTGAAAATGTTTATAATTCTTGAATCGGGACGGTATTGCCAGACGCAGTTATATACATATATATACATATGCATGTGTGTGCGTGAATTGTTCATTCACATAATTAGTAATTAATTGCGACCGGTGCGATGGTCTAGTGGTTAGCGTGCTTGCCGCTAAACCTGCGGACCGGGAGGTCCTGGGTTCGAAACGCAGTCGCGTACATTTCGTCGTGGAATGTTTTTCTTCAGCATTTCGCAGCGAAATAAGACTAGTTCCACGACTGGGAGGCGAACTTGATGACCGGCTGTATTGGTATAGGTTTTCCGCAGTTTCCCTATACCCATGACAGATATGTCATGGTGAATACGATACAGAGGGGGAAGTCGGCTGCGGCCGCAGGCAGGGGGGGGTGTGGAATTGGCGGTAAACGAGGGAGATGAGGAACGGATGATATAAGGGGGGTTAGTGGTGGAATAGGAGGTTGAAAGAAGCTGAGGCGGATTGGGGCTCGTTAAAAGGGGAAGACCCTGTACGGCTGGAACAAACCCAAAAAAAAAAAATATTAATTACATCGCTCTTTCACAAGAGCAATGATCGGGCAACCACTTTTGCCGGACTCTGCACGCAGAGCGGATTCACGCCTCATGCTTGATCTCAAGCATAGAAGCATACCACGGTCGTCTAAGTGGGTGCATCGATCGATCGATGTCGATACACACATACAGCCAATGTTTTCGTTACGACCGAACCGCGTGCGAAAAGGTCACTTCTTTCTTTCTGCACGTGGGCGGCGTAACGAATACACACACGCGCAGCAACCATCGCGTATCGGGCCTCGACTCTTCGGCGAAGCGCCTGGCAATGAGGCCCTATAGAAAACGTGCGCTGCGCCATCGGGTGGTAGTAAGCGGCTCGTAGCTAAAAACTGCGAGCTCTGCACTACCGCCGTGACGGGAGGCCGCGTCACGGCCTCTATAAAAAATATATAAAACATGTATCAAATATAATTGGTTCCAAAAGTTGGATATGTTAATTACATTTTTGAGCATGAGTAAAACCTATGCGATATACACTGAGAAAAGAAATCAGTTGAATCAAAAAAATTAATTGGTTGATCCAAATAAATGTGCTGCTACGGAGTGCCACCGATATATGAGATTGTTACAATACTATAAAATATTGGAAAATGTGATTGATTTAAATAACATGATTTTATTTGAAAAAGCTCTTCTGTTCTCTGAATATCTACATTATCCTTCAAATAAAATTATATTCTATTGAAATCATTCTATATACAATCCGTAGATGTATTGGATGAAATAATTAAGCGGTTGCTACAAACATTTTTTATTTTGTACAAATATGTAATCAATAGAATTAATTATTTCTTTACTACATCGGAACGAATATGCCATGGGACGTAATTTTTTTCAATTTTCTTTAAATCTTAAATAAAAAGTGAGCGTTAGAATGATCATCCACGATAATAGTGGCGAGAATATCAGATATCCAATGAAATATCCATGGAGAGAATGTCAGATATTCAACTGATAGGAACAGATACTAGACTTTGATCTTAGCAACAGGCCAAGAAGCGATACTCTTTAGAGTTTCTCCAGCGTTTAAGTAGATTTTCGGTCCGCGCTACGCTTATGAGAAACAAGCGCGCGTGCGGCTTCTAGCGGTTACTCTGAGAACGACGGATTTCCTCACACTTATAATTTCGGTGGCGCTCGGCCATGATTTGGTTAATTTTTTTCAACCAAATGTGTAAGAAACAAATTTTACTTTCGCATAATTTTTTAACCAATTCAGACATTTGCTTAATATTTTTCAATCAAAATAAAATATTAATATTATACGTCTATTTCAAGACTTCTTAGTTTAACTTATTATTCGGGATCGAAAGAAAACAGAAGCACGGATGAGAAAACGAGAGTAACTATATTTCGGCAATTACAGGATAAAATATAGCATCCGATTAGTTCACGCGTCGTAGTCCTCCTTTTCGCATCTCCCTGTTAATCGAACCTCCCTTGTTTCAACTCGCAATTAGTGCCACCGGATTAGTCAGCTGTAATTATTTTCGGCGGCCAAAGGCCTTTGCACGAGTCGTGAATATGCACTCAGAAAAACGTTTGATAATACCAACTATGTATATTTAGTTGAAACAATTTTGCTTGAAGCAACCTAATTTTACTCGCTTGAAATACAATTCGATTCAAGTGACAAAGCCAGTTTAGTAGAAACAACCAAATTATCATGTCAAGATAGCAATATGTCCCTGGCCATATAATAGGTTGGATTAACTACATCGGAGTTCATACAAGTAATCCGCGGGTTATTTGAACTTTATTTTTGGTCGTTATATTGGCCAATAAACTACATTTTCCAACTGAATTAATTATTACGCATAAAGCGAATGATGGTTGGTTCTACAATTGAATAAGTTAATTGAAACAAATTATTTAATTAAAGTTACTTCGAGGTAAGACCGTGTTTTCTTTTTTCTGTGATACGATATTTCTACGAACATATTTTTCAACTATTGATTGCTATTGCTACTTGAGTTCTTGTGGATGCAATCGATCACTCTTTTCCCGGCACGATTTCTAGGTAACGACTTTATTTGGCAAATCCGACCACGGGCGCGCTCTGTTCGATCGCTGTGAGCGATTAGTTACCCAGCTAACCACGTACCGCAAATGTACCACTCATGTGGAGTGCGCCGTACCGGTACTGTTGCCACCTTATACGTGCGTACTGGTACATTACCGATACGCCGTACGGTACGCTGTACCGCCAATTTACTAGTACGGTACCGGTACAGTATCGCCACCGTGGAGCCACCGTGCACTGCAGTACGGTGTAACTCCACGGTAGCGATACCGTGGAGGTACGACTACGCTGCTATCCCGTACCCGTACATTACGGTACTCGTACATTACCGGTACTGTAGGGCACGGCGTACTCCACATTTGCGGTATGCTGTACTTATGGTACACTTGGTTAACTGGGCCAGTTAACCAAGCGTACCATTAGTACAGCGTACCGCAAATGTGGAGTACGCCGTACCCTACAGTACCGATAATGTACGGCTACGGGATACCAGCGTACTCGTACCTCCACGGTATCGCTACCGTGGAGTTACACCGTACTGCAGTCTACGGTGGCTCCACGGTGGCGATACTGTACCGGTACTGTACTAGTACATTGGCGATACAGCGTACCGTACGGCGTACCGGTAATGTACCAGTGCCGTACGCACGTACGAGGTGGCAACAGTACCGGTACAGCGCTCTCCACATGAGGGGTACATTTACGGCACGTGGTTAGCCGGGGGGTAGTGGAAATCGCAAATCAGTGTAGTTTCAGATGCATGCACGAACAGCGCTACGATCGCCCTTTCGACTCCCGGCTGTCCACGTCTTCTTTTCTGGCTGTTGACGTGCATCTCCCCTGCGAGCGTGTAGAAAACTACAATATTCATTGTGATAAGTTTTGTGAGACGATTTACATCGAAAACATAAAAATGTGCGAAGTAGAAGACATCTTGATAGATTGGGGACTTCAATCGCTTGTTTCTACATTTCGAGGAAAGTGTACGATCGTAATTTCTTTTTGTCCGCCATTGTTGTCACGCTGCGTGCTATCCTTCGAGAAAAACATTGTACGGCGTCTCTCGGGTGTTGATAGTAAATTTAGTGGAAGCCGGTGAGTTTCATTTAACGTTGCGTGTTCACCAAGTGCATAAGTAGTGAAGGATTGCTAAGGGAATCGTGGTTGAGATTTTTTTGCGGGCACGAGCCATTGTTCTCCCGTAATTTCAGATATCGATTAAATTCGGTAAATCCAACCACGTGGACACTCGGTTTAAGCCGCTAATAGTTCGTCGCAACCACGCTGTAGTCTGAGACCTGGCGTTGCATAAAGCAAAAAGACTTGTTTGCGCCAATTCCACTCCGAGAACACACAAAATCTGATGGTTTCTGTTATGTGGCCTTCAGATAAATTCTCGACACATCAGAAAAAAATATTATTTATCTGTACACATTATTTTAATTGATTTCTCTTTTGTTTTTTTTCGACACGCAGATTGCTTTTAAGTTTAACTATGTAATTTTCTCAGAGCGCTTTGTAAATTATCTTACAATTGACACCATACAGTCATACATCGATGTAGATTAATCAATAAAAGTTGTTTCTGTATCATCGCAGTATTTTTAATATATACTTTAATAAACAGGCATTATTGAAAAATTACTACTCATCTTGTCTCATAATTTAGCGGATCTATTTACCTTATTGTCTTCGTCTTCCATTTGTATTTATAATTCATCGTAGGGAGAATACTTTTTTCGATGATTTATATTCAATTGATTTTCTACCAATTCAATGTATACGTATGTATACATGTATGCATATGCTAACATCGAAATTTTATTAGAGTGACTCGATCTTTATTTGGTTCATATTAAGCTGATGCTCTATCTGCCATTTATTCGATTGGTGTAAAACCAATTTTGATTGAACTTACTGTATGCAGCTTCAACTATGTTATATCAGTTGTCAGAACCTACTCCGTCATTCAGGGCAAACCAACATATAGTTGGATCGACTATAGTAGCGTTGGGGGGTTTTCTTTTAAAATATATCTTCAGTAGTACGGACTATACATGAACTTTTATCAAAAATATTATGTATTGACTGAAATATGCTCTGCAAATCATTCAATGCACACATGCTTCATTCTACTGTATATGTTTTTCGTTGAACTATATGATTTGAAAATGCTTTTAAGGGAGAGATTCCCGATCCAACCGTTCAGTATGTTTAAATAAAGTTTGGTTTCAGGACACCGGAATTATAATTGAAAGTACTCTGTGCGTTTTTAGATCAAGAAGAAGTTTGGTTGCCGGAAATAAATATATATTTGTAATTCAACCAAATCTTGCAGTCAATTCAATAGTTCATATCGTTCGCCACCCGCAACTGCAGGATTTGGTTAATTCAAACAATTTTTTTTTTTTTGACTGAGTGTACTCGTTGAAACTACATATTAGCATATTAACTAACTATCGGCATATTAATACATTCCTTTGCACGCGCGATGGCGCGCATCCTACAACTCGGCCATCCTGCAGAGACATACGCCCTCGGATGTTCCAGTTCGTTTTTTCTTCTAAATCGTCACCTCTTTCGTCGTAATCGCTGTCTTCGCTCAACCATGGCTTGATGGAGTCGGAGGCAGTCGAAGTTTTCTAGAGTCCCTCGTGTGCCCCAACGTTTCAGACGAGATAACGATTGTTGCGCAACACCTTGTCAATCTCATAGGGCCCGAGGAACTTCGCTGCAAATTTTTGCCCTGGATCCTGTTGCGATCTTCTCACCGCGACCAAATCACCTTCGCGGTATGGCTGGGCTTCTTTTCGTTTCTTGTTGAACCCTCGGCGATTTTCATCTTGGACCTTTGCAATCTTCTTCGTCGCCTGCACGAGTAATTCGGCTCGGCTTTCGTGAAATGAAGCAGCCCACTCGTTTTCGAGCGGCTCCCGTACGTTGTCGTCTTCGTGTAGCCGCGCGAGAGTTCCGAACAGCAAGTGGAACCAAGTCGTCGATGTACTCGGGTGCATTGTCGTATTCAGGAGCTGCTGAGCAACACCCAAATACTTGTACCATTTCTTAGGCTTTGGTGCCGCTAGCTTCGTTAATAGCGGTATGAGCGTTTGGTTTATGCGCTCTACTTGCCCGTTTGCCCTTGGAATTCCAATCGTCGTTGATATATGCTGTATACCTTCGTATTTGCAATATGCTCTGAAATCTCCAGACGTAAAGTCTGTACCATGATCAGAAATGATCCTTCTTGGATTACCGAAAACAGGCGACTGTTTTTTGAGGCGGTCAAGTACCTCCGCTGTTCCTGTGGATTTCGTCGCATAAAGCCATGTAAACTTGCAGAAACCATCAGTGACTACAAGGATGTGCTTATAACTCTTTTTAGTGGACATCAATGGACCAAGATGGTCAACGTGGAAGATCTCGAGTGGAATCTTACCTTTATCAATTGAAGACAGAAAGCCCTCCTGTTTTCCTTGTTTCCTCTCAGCCAGTATATAATCGATCGAGTTGTGCACGATCGTCTCGATCTTCGGACGTAGCTTTTGAATGTGATAGTCTCGCTTGACCATCGCCTCAGTTTTGGCAACAGCAAAATGCCCTTTTTCGTGAGCCCTTCTTATCACCTGTGAATCCATTGTCTTTGGGACAACTAGTCGAATGTCACCGTCACCTTCTTTGAATAGCAGTCCACCACGAATAATGTATCCGTGTATCTGCCCCTTCTTCGTCAACGCCATAATTTTTTCCGTGTCGGGATCTGCGTGTTGCGTCCTTCTCAGTCTTGACGTGAGTCCATCATCATCTTCATCGATAAGTAAACACGTAGGCAGAAGGTTCCTGCTTAATGCGTCTACGTGGGTCATATTTTTCCTGGACGATGTTGAATTTCGTAACGAAATTCCTCCAGCAACAAGGCCCATCTCGCTACGCGTACACATAAATCTTTTTTGACATCGTCTGAGTAAATGCGCGGCAATCTGTAACGATCTTAAATTTTATATTGAGCAAGTATACTCGAAACCTTTTCAACGCTTTAACTGTCGCAAGTACCTCAAGCTCATAGCTTGGGTACTTTTCTTCGCCAGGCGTGGTTTTTCCGCCCGCATAGTATATCGGATGCATGCAACGCCGTAACCGTGCATTGACGCGTCTGTATGCATCTCCGTTTGTGCACCGATCTTATACAAATTCAATACAAGTTTGTTAACGAGTACGAGCTTTAATTGCTCGAAAGCGTCTTTTTCTGTTTCACCGAACTTAAACGTCGATGTCGCTTCTAACAGATTTGTTAACGGTCGTGCAATTATAGAGTACCACTGTATAAATTTTCGGAAGTACCCGGTCAACCCCAAAAATGATTGGACCTATCGAACGGACGTAAGCGTCGGAAACTTCTTTACGGCTTCTGTTTTATGATCAGATGGTCGAACACTACCGTTCTCGATAACGTGACCCAAATATTCGCCAGTGGTTTGCAGTATTTTGTACTTCTTCCAATTTATAATCAAACCGTTCTGGCTGGCTACATCTAGTACACGTTTCAGTCTTTCAAGCCCGCTGTCATAGTTGGCCGGTGGCACTATCAGATCATCCATGTAGACTAATACTTCGCCATTACGAATAAGATCTCTGAATACGGCATTTATTGGATATACAACTTAATTCGGTCCGTTTTTTTGCTTAAAATACGCACTTATTTGAATGATAAAATTAATTAATACATTAATTAAAATATTGTCCATCGCTAGCCACTACTTGTCCCCATCTTTCTGGTAATTTATGAATTACGTCGCGGAAGAAGCGTTCATCTTTCGAAGCCAAGAATGAATCGAGCCAATTTTTGATACCCTGTTGTGACGTGAAGCGTATTCCAGTCAAAGCGTTCTGTATCGATCGAAACAAATGGTAGTCGGACGGGGCAAGGTCTGGGCTATAAGGCGGGTGAGCCAGAATTTCCCACCCGCTATTTTCCAAATAGTTTTTAACCACAATAGCAACGTGAGGCCGAGCGTTGTCATGTTGAAAGATTGTGGACTCGTGTCTGGTGGCATATTCTGGACGTTTTTCGGAACAATTGTTGCCGGTTGAAGTCTCTCGTGATGGTCTGACCAACATTCGGTGGGCTTCAGCTGCACTTTTCTTCCAATTGAAACAGAAAACCAACACGTCCCGCAAATGGTGCTTATTTGGGACGAAATTCGACATTTTCACCGCAGTAAAAATTAGACTTGACGCGCAAAACTCAAAGGTCTGTAAACGATATTTGGTTAAGAGATGTTTATACTTCACGATACAGCAAAAATCAGCTGTTGCCGTCAACCATTTATAGCACCTAGAGCCATATTTTGAAAACGGACCGAACTAAGTTGTACACTTAATATAAATTTTTGAAAAATGCGGGAGAGTTGCAGAGGCCGAACGGCACTCTGAGGAACTCATAATGCTCGTCGGGAACTATGAACGCGGTGTATTTAGTGCTAGATTCGTTCATTCTCACGTGGAAAAACCCGTTTTTTAAGTCGAGTGTACTAAACACTTTTGCGCTTTGCAATGCGTCTAATTGATCCTCTATTAACGGTAGTCGATATCGATCTTTAATAATCTTTTTGTTGAGCAACCGATAGTGAATACAAAGTTGATTTGAACCATCTTTCTTATTGGCTAATACAACTGGACTTGCAAAATCAGAAACGGATGGTCGTACAGTACCGTCTTTCAACCATTGCTCTATTTGTTCATTTACATTTTTGCGTTCGGTTACCGCTAATCTCCTTGGTCGAAGATAGACTGGTTCCTCGTCCTTTAATATCAACTTCATCTTGATTTCTGTTTCGTTAGTCGCGTTCGGCTTATAATTTTCGACTAGCGATTGTACGGCTCGTTTGCGATCGTCGTTCAGTATACCGGATGTATCTACGGTATTATTCTCCGGATCGGATATGACACTAATTTGACAGATTTCTGGGATACTATAGTTTTCGTCATCATCTGGCTTCATAATCGTCGGACGACCGCGCTTTAAGGTTAGATTGACCGTGTCGAGAAAGTCACTACCAATTAGCAGCCTGTATCTCGACAACTTGTCTGCTACAACGTGAACCAGAATTTCGTAACGATTATCGTCAACCGTCAATTCCGCGTAGAATTCCCCCATTCGACGGATTTTTCTCGGTACTGACTCCCTGAAACGGCGTTGCCGCGATCCGCAGTTGCGGAGACCCCAACTTTACGTACTCGTCATCGCACATTATCGTAATATAGCTGCCGTTATCTATAATCGCTTGTATCATAACATTATTTATCAAAACTTTAGCGTGCTTATTTCCGCGTGGGTGAGCGATCACGCAACTACTTTTTGTCGTATTTGATTCCCAACATTTAGAGGCTATGTGCCCCCACTCGTTACATCTGAAACATTTCGTACCTTTTTCTTTTGTTGGACAATTTGAACTTACGTGATCCTTCAGCCCACAGTTGTAACAACGCTTCGCTATACGCTCTTTTTTGTCGCCTACATTTTCGCGGCATTTTCGCCCTTATGCGACTTACGCTTCGAGCTACTACTTTTGTCTACGCCTTTTGAACTTGTCGCCGTCGTTGTGTACGTATTTTCTTGCAACGATATTTCGGTAAATTCTTGCAGGATGTCGTCTCTGGTATTGAAACCTTGAACTCGTGCTAGATCCCGTAGATTCCTGTCTGCGATTCCGTCGACTATGGATCCCAGGACCTCGTCATCTGGTATAGCTATGCGATTCGCCATGATGGCTTATTCGTGTACGTAATCATGGAAAGTTTCGTCTTTCTTCCAGATCCGTTCTTCGAAACACCGTCGCATCACTATTTTGTTCGGCCGATGGTCTACATGCTTTGTAGACCGTTGATCAGCGCGTCTGACGTCATACCGATGTATTCCGGCTTCGAATGGAACCATACCAGAGCGCCAACTTTGTAGGTGGCTCTGAGCAACTTCGCTTGTCTTTCCCACGTCTCGAAGTTTTCAGTATCACCGTTAAAGTAACTTAGCAAATCTGCCATAGCACTCACATTAACTTTCGTCGGTCGTGTGAGCGGAGTTTTGTCGTTTTCTATCATCGACAGCTGATCATCGTGCGGTTCCCTTTGTTCATGATTTTGCATACCCTGGGCGTCATTCGTAGCTCCTATGAGTGTGGTCGTGTTAGGGAAGTGCAAATCGTTGGAATGTCTCGTTATACGCCGCAACTCGATCTCGCTTCGTGATAAAGCGAGCTCGCGCTCGACCAGCTCTTTTTATTTTCGACGAAAGTCGATTTCTCGTTCAGACGAAGAATGTTTACGTTGATCTTCCAGCTCTTCTCTTCGTCGTCGTGTTTCATCTTTTTCGAGTGGCAAATTGAAATTATCTGCCGTATCACAGACACCGACCCCCGCACCGCCATTATCCTGTGCACTCATCTAGTCTTTTTTTTCGACACCGCTCGTTTGTATCCAAGAGCCACTCGGATCGTCGTCTAGCAAACGCTTTATAAGTTCGAGTTTCGTTCCTGATGTGCTCAAATTTTTACGTCGCAAAATTGTCTTTAATTCGACAACGGTAAGCGTCCTTGCATCGATTCCGTACATCGAGCGTCACCTCACGTATCTTTCGTCGTTTTGTCTCGCACGTGCTTGATTCTTTTATTTTTCCGTCGTCGTTATGCGCGCAGAGTCGTTGCGTTTATCATCGAAAACAGCTTCATCCCCGCCCTGAGATGTACGTCGTGTAGCGTTAATCTCGTGAGATCTTCGTACGTCGTTCTCGATCATCAAATTCGAAAAATGTCTAAATAATCGGTTTACGATCAGTTATCTCGATTTCATCATTCGTCTTTTCTTTATTTCGACGTTCGTCGTTCGTCGTTTTCTTTATGCACTTTCCCCGTTCACGATATCCGAATCCTGGACGAGCCCCCATAAAGTTACAGGTCTATTTCAAGACTTCTTAGTTTTACTTATTATTCGGGATCGAAAGAAAAAAGAAACACGGATGAGAAAACAAGAGTAACTATATTTCGGCAATTACAGGCTAAAAACATAGCATCCGCTTACAAGGAGACGGCACGACTGTGGGGTCGGGGATTTGGCCGAATTTTTTTGTGGCGTAAGAGGACCCCTAGCACCTCAGGTGGTTAAAGTAGTAGGACGCACTACTCGGAAAATTCCGAGACAAATCGATTCAAAGTTTCTTAGGCGCCTTATGAGTTTAAAATGTCAGACACTTATCGAGCTGCCGTCTAGTCGAGACAGTTAAGGCTCGGTCTTTTGCGCCGGAGGTCTCGAGAGTTCGATTCCTCCGTCGGATCTTATTTTTTTCTTTTTTTTATTATCCCAACAATTATTCAAAACGTTTCTCATCCCTACATTATTTTTTTAAATTTATTTACATTACTTTTTTCTTATTTTCATTTTTTTACAATATAACAATTCATAACGGTGGGTTTTTTATTTTTCATTGTAAAGTATATGAGGAGGAACATTGGGTTTTTAATGAGAATCACAAAGTCGATTAAGGAAAATTTAATTTTTATTCGTATAATAATTATATACAAAAACCGCAGTGGTAATTATCATAGAAAGAAACAAAGCAACAATTTTTGCGACATCTTGCGCAACATATAAAAGCGGATTTTTTACAATCGCAGGGAGTTTGCAATACACCCGTACAAAAACATGTCCCATTAACATTCATGAAAATGTTTCTAGTAAATTGCAGCGAATTGTTAGAGCAGAATCGTGAAATTAATTCCCGGGAAAATTGTGGAAAAATCCATTCAATAATTCACCATAAATTATCGTCACTAATATTCCGAGACATGATTTAATACGCCTGGTTTGCCTCAAAATTATCAGTTACTAGAAACATTTTCATGAATGTTAATGTGACATGTTTTTGCACAGATGTATTGCAAACTCCCTGCGATTGTAAAAAATCCGCTTTTATATGTTGCGCAGGATGTCGCAAAAATTATTGCTTTGTTCGTTTCGACGATAATTACCACTGCAGTTTTTGTATAGTATAATTATTATATGAATAAAAATTGAATTTTTCCTAATCGACTTTGTTATTCTCATTAAAAATCCAATGTTTCCCCTGATATACTTTACAATAGAAAATAAAAAACCCACCGATATAAATTGTTTTATTGGAAAAAAAAAGAAAATAAGAAAAAAATAATGTAAATAAATTAAAAAAAATAATGTAGGGATGAGAAACGTTTTGAATAATTGTTGGGATAACAAAAAAAAAAGAAAAAAATAAGATCCGAAGGAGGAATCGAACTCGAGACCTCCGGCGCAAAAGACCGAGCCTTGACCGTCTAGACTAGATGGCAGCTCGACAAGTGTCTGACATTTTAAACTCATAAGGCGCCTAAGAAACTTTGAATCGATTTTTCTCGGAATTTTCCGAGTAGTGCGTCCTACTACTTTAACCACGTGAGGTGCTAGGGGTCCTCTTTCACCACAAAAAAATTCGGCCAAATCCCCGATCCCACAGTCGTGCCGTCTCCTTGTTAGTTCGCACGTCGTAGTCCTCCTTTTCGCGTCTCCCTGTTAATCGAACCTCTCTTGTTTCAACTCGCAATTAGTGCCACCGGATTGGTCGGCTGTAATTATTTTCGGCTGCCAGCGGCCTTTACACGAGTTGCGCATATAGTCGTTAAAACGGGCATATTAACTAACTGACTATCGGCATATTAATATATTCCTTTGCACACGCGATGGCGCATCCTACAATATTTTAACGAATGATGTACTTAAAAATGAATATCGGATATGGTGAAAACAATAAAAATAACATATTTACTCAATAGACATTTTATTTTAATCAAACGAGCGATATTCAATTTTTCCTGTGTACTCGAATCAACAATATTCATGTTATGAATTGGAACGCTTTTTTCGTTCGTTGCAGAAATTGCATTCAAAACTATATAATTTGTTCGCAATAATTTTTTACATAGTTTCAATAATATATTGTTTTCGGCTAACAATATATCTTTCGAATGAAAAAAAATTTCAATTTTATCATGTTATTGGGGTCAATAGCATTTTGTTTGGACTAATATATCCGATTATTTACACCAACAATTGAATTAACGAAATTTCATTCTATAACACTAATGATATTGGATCAATTATTTTTTTCTCAGTGTATAAATATAAATACATTCAAGATCTATCTTAAATATATTGTAACGGGTGTTAATTCGTTACAGATAAATTTATAGGTTCGGGGACTCGAACAGGGAAGAAATTAATGTAAACTCAGGTGTTTTGGGTATTTTAACAAAAAGTGTGATTTATTCAAGTTTTTATGGCTCTATATAATGTAAAATAATAATAATAATAACGCTATGTATAAGTGTAGTGTGTTGTTTGTGTTGTTTATGTATTTTCCGCAATGTTTTCTCGGTCGGTCAATTATTCTTTATTCGCATGGTACATTTGGTTCGGCGTGGTCAGTTGTCATGGATCGATATTGATTATTCCCTGTTTCGCGGCGATCTACGGGCCGTGCGCGCGCGCTCTCTCTCGTCACGCGCCGTGATCTATTTCCCTACTCTAGCTCTGCCCTTCGCGCCGCGGTGATCGACGCTATATCCCGATCAATTATCGCGCGTCGATAATTGATCGCCCGGTCCTTGATCTAGGCGTTCGATGTCGCCACCGACCGGTCTACGCTAGTCTACTCGAGAGATGTGCCGCGAGCACTCGATTTACCCTTTTTTGCATATGTTTCGGCACTCTTGTAATTTCGGGATACCTCTTTCTCCTTTCTTCGATCCTGATCCATATAGCTCGATAATCACGATGTGTGTGTGCGTGTGTGTGTGTGTGAGTGTGTGTGTGTGTTTCGTATAACTGTAGCGTACTCTTCCTTATCTCCTAATGTAAGATTTCTTATTTTCTCCAAATTTAATATTTTCCTTATGTCTATTCGTAATTCTCGCTGGTGATTATACCTTCTCGCTTCTTATTTTCTCCTGCTATACTTTTCCTACCTATTTAGCGCTAATTGTTTGTTATCTTTGATTTATTAACTTTCCTTATTGCTCTTTTTATTTTTCTTTGATTTTCCGATCTTTTCTCTTTTAAAATAAATTCATCTCAATTCTGCTTCTTTTTTTGTTCCTTAACGTTCCGTGTTCCAGACGTTTCCGATCCGTGAGGGATGTACTTGGTCCAGCAGTACTTGTTATCTTCCAAAAAATGAAGAGAGCTTTCTAATGCCGTTTAGGCGCGACTCCGTTTTTTCCTTGTTTTTCAACGTTCCGTGTTCCCAGCGTTTCCTTCCACTAGGGAGGTACTTTGCCAAGCAGTACTTGTCGATCCGCGAGAAATGAAAGAAGTGCTCTTTCAACTGTTTTTTAGGCGCAACTCCTTGTTTCACTTGTTTCTCAACGTTCCGTGTTCCCAGCGTTTCCTTCCACTAGGGAGGTACTTTGCCAAGCAGTACTTGTCGATCCACGAGGGACTCCAAAAAGAGCGCGACTCCTTGTTCTCTCGTTTCTCAACGTTCCGTGTTCTCAGCGTTTCCTTCCACCAGGGATGTACTTTGCCAAGCAGTACTAGTCAATTCACAAGGGACTCAAAGAGTGCCTTTCCTTCCAAATTCTCGTCCTTTTATATCCTGATTTTTAACGCTTTCTCTTCCCCTTCTTCATCTTCCCTTAATTCAATTAGTTGGTTTTATCCTGATTTTACCGCTTCTTCTTCCTTAATTCAATTAGTAGGTTTATCCGGTTTTGACCGGTTATTCCTTCCCCATCTCTTCTGTATTCCTCTAATTTAATTAGTGAGCTTATCCTGTTTTTACCGGTTTTTCATTCCCCTTCTCTTCTGCTTCCCGAAATCGGTTAACTCTTTGAAATTGTGGTGGGTTATTCGTTGATGAGACGGACTTGTACGTCTCAATATAGAACATACGAACTGAATGTATGTTTTGTATATTTTGCATATGGAATCCGAATATGTTTAAGGTATGTTATGTATATCTGAATTTACATGACTATATCTATGTATTTATATATGAACTAACTCGGAATATATATGTATACACACACACGCACACGGCATTTCATGCCGTAGCAAAATTTGCCATCTGGAGAAAGGGTAGCATTTTATTGCTTTTTAAGCCTCAGATTAAACTCCGCTATTGAAAGATTGCCTTCCAAATTTTCCACGATTATTCGCCTGTTAAAATAATGACGCCCTATGCCTTTTGTGAAAATATAAATAAATACACTACATTATGCATTATTTTTGTTAATGTGTAGTGTCAGTATCGTAAAAATTTAAAAGAAGCAAAAAAAAAAGCTTTCGCACGGGGACTCGAACCTGCCACCCTCGCATTAGAAATTGGAACTCTTGCCGCTGCGCCAACCACTGCTTGGAAATTATTCCAACACAAAAGGCTTATGTACTGACCGATCCGCAACAAAAATTTGATTTTTCTAAACGCTTGGCCATCTGCAGTTCCCACTTTCGTCACTTTTATGTCTAGTCAAGCCCTACACATACTGTGAATCCGAACGAAATCGGCAATAATGAGTAGCTGACCTCCCCTTGTACACCTAGTTCCATCGAGCGATTGGCTCATGGTTGGCTAAGCAACTTGAGTTACAGATGACATTGCGAATGAAAAACATCTCCAACTTGGTATCTCACGATGACCTAGCCACACTAGCCGGAAATAATTATCGGACAAAAAAATTCAAGGTTATGTAATTCTATGCGATTATCTCTCTCTATGCGAACGCAATTAAGCAATTGATCCGATAATGTTATTTACTCTGGTTTACCACTCATTTTTCAATAAACTAACGATGTGTATTGTACAATATGTAGACGATACGAAAGTTCAACAACTTAACAAGTAGAGCTAGCTCAGTGGACAACGTCACAGCTCATCACTCACAAGAAACATCCCTCAGGTGACGCCCTTCGATTTTGTTGAAATTTGGATATGTTATAAAGCACCGAAAAGTAAGTGATACGTATTTTTTTGTATCGGCGGGAAAACGGTTTTAAGGCGTGAAACCACCCCTTAATATAGGGGTGGTTCACCCCTTAATTTTTTTTGCAATGTCTCTATCGTGGATTTTTCATTGCTTCGGATTAGAAGAATTTTCGTTTTTGTTCCATTAAAATCGGTGGACTCCTTGTATGTGACACTGCTATATTACCCTTAGAGATGACTTTTTTCGAGAGGTGGTTTCACCCCTTAAAACCGTTTTCCGCCGATAAAAAAATACGTATCGCTTACTTTTCGGTGCTTTATAACATATCCAAATTTCAATAAAATTGAAGGGTGACACCTGAGGGATGTTCCTTGTCAGAGGTCCCGGGATCAAAACGACCTTACGGCGTGTAAGCGTTTGTCTGGTATAATTTAAATTTGAACCATTAATTTATTTGAGACTCAAATACCATAATCGCAATTAATGATAACGAAAAGTATCGTAAAAGGGTGCAATGATGTAAATAACGTGCAAAAAAGTTTAAAGAATATTTCAAGTATAGTTTAAATAGAGTATGAACATATTTCAGTATATTTTAAACGGAGTATGAACATATATCGTGTATAATTTAGATGTAGTTTAAATACATTTAAAGTAAATATATTTCAATGATAGTTCGAATAAATTTAAAATATATTTGTAGTATATTTTGAAGTTCTGCTTGAGCCTTCGTCTAGTACGGACGTGTCTACGAGCGACCCTGTTGTGTTTACATACCATTAAAGCGTATTCTGTGATTGGATAGTCTTACTATCCATAGTAAAGCGACTTATCACAAAATTATAAGTGCAAAAACAATGAGTGAGTGATGAACGAAATGGATATAGACCCAGACCTTGCCAGCAATGCACCACTCGATTGCACACAAGTATCAGCTCCAACTCATACTCCGAGCCATAACAATGTTTTGTGCGAACCAGTGCTTAAATCTCCATCCGCCGCGTTACGGGAAGGTGAACATGGTATGCGCGTTGTCCTGTCGCGAAGTCGAACACCTAATGCAGGTGGCGAATCACCGAAGTGGCAAATTGTCCCCACAAAAAAACGTCGCAGAAATTCCAATGGAAGGGAAAGCTCAGTAGAAGAGAGTACAAACCAAATTCCTTGTGACAACAGATTTGTAGCTGTCAGCGATCATAACAATACACCTCGTGACAATCACAATACAAGCGACGACAACACCCAAACAAAAGAGGTAAACGCGGAAATTCCAAAACCACCGCCTATATTCGTACCAGATGTCAAGTCTATCATCGAATTAGAGAAGGCTCTACAGAGAGCGGTAAATAGGGATAATTACATGCACAAAACCATCAACACCGACGGTCACATAAAAATAATGGCCAAAGATGCACAGACATTTTGAAATATTGTTCATGTCCTCGACGAAGTAAACGCATCATACCACACCTATCAACTGAAACAACAGCGTGCATATAGGGTCGTCTTAGGGTCATTACATCCCTCAACTCCCGTCGAGGATATAAAAAGCGCTATCAAGGACCATGGACACCAAGTGCGACACGTAATAAATATACGACATGGAAAAACCAAAGAGCAGCGACCCCTGTTCTTCGTAGATCTAGAACCGATGTCAAACAATAAGGAAATATACAAATTCGATTGTATATTAAATGCCAGAATCAACATTAAACCGCCGAAAAAAATACAACGATGGTGCAATGTACCAGATGCCAGCGGTACGGACACACCAAGACTTACTGCCGCAGACAATTTAGGTGCTTCAAATGCAGTGGCGACCACAGCACAACGTCTTGTGTAAAATCCAGAGATATTCCTGCAAAATGTGTCCTCTGCGAGGGAGATCATCCAGCCAACTACAAGGGTTGTCGCGTGTGTCAAGATATACTCGACAAAAGAGCCTCCTCCACACAGAAGCCTCACTGGCTTAGATCAGGACCACGACGCGTAAACCACACGAGCGAGGACGAATCCAACCAAACTCAGCCTAATGCTAGAAGAGAGAGAGAGGCCTGCGAGAGAAGCACGCAATCTGAGCTATGCACAAGCGACTGGAGCAAACACAAGCGCTCGCGCGTACAACTCCAACGATAACTCAGAAATTATAAACATTCTCGACAAGTCATTTAACGAATTCAGGACAGCAATAATGCAGCAAAACGAGCTATTAAAAACTATGTTAAACCTACTGACAACAGTATTAACAAAGTTTGCGGACAATTAATTCACCTCGTACCGTATCACCCTATGGAACGCCAACGGATTGATCCAACACCGCCAAGAAATAGCCATATTCCTATGCACAAATAAAATCGATATAATGCTGATTGCTGAGACCCATTTTACCCACAGGAGCTTCATCAAAATCCACGGCTACGACTTCTACAGCACAGAGCATCCCGGTTGGCACGGCACATGGGGGGACAGGTATCTTTATTAAAAAATCCATAAAACATCACCAACTGTTACCTTTCGATAAAGAATGCATTCAAGCGACAAGCATAGCTATCGAAGACGAGAAATTTGGGCCTATAGTGGTAGCGGCAGTCTACTGTCCCCCAACACACAACATTAAAGACGACCAATTCGCAGATTTTTTCCAGAGACTAGGACCTCGATTTTTTTCAGGGGGCGACTACAACGCTAAGCATCCCCTATGGGGGTCAAGGCTAACTTCAACGCGAGATCGCGAACTTCTAAAAGCAATGACAGCACTAAACTGCGCACAATTTTCTGCAGGACAACTCACATACTGGCCAACCGATAGAAACAAAACCCCAGACGTACTCGATTTTTTTGTAGCCAAGGACGTAGCTAGAAACTATGTTCACATAACAACTAGCTTGGACTTGTCATCCGATCACACCCCTGTACCACTAACCTTAAATAGTGAAATAATAAATAAACATAAAATACTGTCCCTCCACAACAAAAAAAAACAGATTGGTTGATATTCCAAGACAAAATCGACAGAAATATCAATCTAAAAGTCCCCTTGAAAAACGAGTGCGACATAGATGACGCAACGGAATATTTCATTAAACTAATCCAGGACGCGGCCTGGGAGGCTACACCAGACAGCTGTCCTAGCTCCACTGGGAATAGACACCCTAAAGAAATAAGACAAAAAGTCGCCGAAAAAAGAAGAACTAGACGGAAATGGCAGACAAGCAGAAACCCAATCGACAAAAGAAACTACAATAGAATAACTCGTGAGCTCAAAAAAATGATTTCTGACTACAACAACCATAATATGGAACAACATCTGACTAACCTGACAAACACGGCGAATACGGTAGATTCACTCTGGAAGGTCACCAAACGAATCAATCACGCTCAAAGCCAAAACCCACCTATCAAAAAAGCCAACAGAGAATAGGCACAAACTGACAACGAAAAAGTGCAGACATTCGCAGAACACCTCGCCCAAGTATTCACGCCACTCCCAGCACAGCAGAACGACACCGAAATACACTATTTTCTTGAATGCCCACTATCAATGGAGTTACTTATCAGACATTTCTCCCCCCAGGAAGTAGAATACGCTATGCGCAAAACCCTGGCTCCGAGGAAATCGCCTGGTTACGATCTAATTACCGAAGTGATACTTAAAAAACTACCGAAAAAAGGAGTTGTCTACCTCACAAACCTTTTCAATGCCATCCTCCGCATTTCTTACATACCCAGTCAATGGAAAATTGCGCAAATTATCATGATTCTAAAACCTGGTAAGCCCCAAAACTCCGTTACCTCCTATAGACCAATAAGCTTGCTGCCTATTGCATCCAAATTGTTTGAGAAACTACTCCTAACAAGAATCAGAGATTTGATAATCAAGCAAGGTATTATACCTGATCACCAATTTGGATTCAGAACTAATCATTCAACGGTGGAGCAAGTCAACAGAGTCTACAACGTAATAGCCGACACACTTGAAGAGAAAAATTACTGCTCAGCAGTTTTTTTGGACATCCGACAAGCCTTCGACAAAGTGTGGCACCCCGGACTGCTGTATAAAATCAAAATGCTTATACCACAATACTTTCTACTCTTGAAGTCGTATCTAAGTGATCGAAGCTTCCAAACGAAACAGGGCACAGAACAATCACGATTTTTTCCTATAAATTCAGGAGTTCCTCAAGGAAGCGTCTTAGGCCCAGTTTTATACACCATCTTCACAGCCGACCTTCCCGTATACCCAAACATCACCATAGCGACGTTCGCCGATGACACAGCCATCCTATCTGTCCACGAAAATCCGGATACAGCCTCGGGAATACTCCAAAAAGAGCTCAATGACGTTCAAAGATGGCTTAAGAGATGGAGAATTAAAGCCAGCGACAATAAATCAGTCCACATTACCGTCACTATGAACAAAAAGGACTGCCCAACACCCTTATTAAATGACCAGCCCCTACCACCCGTTGATGAAGTTAAATACCTCGGTTTGTACCTCGATCGCAGGCTGACCTGGACAAGCCACATTTTAAAAAAACGAAAGGAACTGGACCTACGACTGAAAAAAATGTATTGGCTCATAGGAAGAAGGTCAAAGCTACCGCTACACAATAAAATCATTATATACAAAGCCATACTTAAACCAATCTGGACATACGGTAACCAGCTTTGGGGTACGGCCAGCAACTCGAATATTGCGATTCTGCACCGTTTCCAAGCAAAAACCCTCAGGACTATAGCTAAGGCCCCATGGTACGTCACGAACGCCCGTCTACACAAAGACCTCAACATAGATATGGTCAAAGTGCAGCCCAAAAGCTGTGCACAAATTACAAGACGAGGCTCGGCAGCCACCCAAACGCGCTAGTAGCGCCTCTACTGGACAGAACAACCATTACAAGAAGACTGAAAAAGTACAAACCCCTGGACCTGCGACAACGTTTTCGTGCTGAATAAATAACGCAACCAAACAATTAAAAAAAAAAAAAAAAAAAAAAATGGCGACACATAGAGTGGAGCCTAACATAGGTTATGCCCTCTACATACCAATACTGTTTCAATGATCACTATAGCCAATGAAACTATTCATTGTTATCTCACATAACAGATTGTAGTTGATTAATAATGTATCGAATAAAGAAAAAGTATATTTTGAAGGTAATTTGAGTACATTGTAAGTACATTTCCAATATAGTTTGAATATATGTAATTGCATATCTACCATAGATTTTTTATATATTAGGAGTACAACTTTGCAGTGACCGTTTTACTTAGAGAGCCACTGCGGCGGAAGTAGTGGCCCTAGCTCAATAAAAAAGTGGCATTTTAAACTAGAGGCTCTGCCAATGTAAACAATTTAAAAAAGCTAACGGATACGTGTATGCATTATAAAGTTATAGGCACTCAAACATGGCAACCTACGAACCGAATTCTCAGCATTTGCGGGAGGTTATGATTTACTTCTTCAACATCAAGAAATCTGCGGCTGAGGTCCACCGTTTGCTTGTAGATGCTTACGGGGAGGATTCTATTAGTGAGAAAACGTGTCGGCGGTGGTTTCAACGCTTCAAAAGTGGAGATTTTGAGGTCGAGAACAAGCATGGTGGCGGAAGGCAGAAAGTTTTTGAAGACGGGCTGAGAGCTGGGCGTTGTGTACTATGAGCTGCTCAAACCATCCGAAACCATCACAGGGGAACTCTACCGACGTCAGTTGATGTGCTTGAGTAAGGCACTCAAAGAGAAACGGCCACAATTCAACGAAAGACATGACAAGGTGATACTGCAGCATGACAATGCCCGACCCCATGTTGCAAATGTCGTGAAAAAGTACTTGGAAACGCTGAAATGGGAGGTTTTATCCCACCCGCCGTACTCTCCATACATTGCCCCTTCCGACTATCACTTGTTCCGGTCAATGGCACACGATTTGGCTGACCAGCACTTCGGTACTTACGAAGAAGTCAAAAATTGGGTCGATTCCTGGATTGCCTCCAAAGACCAAGACTTTTATCGACGCGGGATTCGAATGCTACCTGAAAGATGGGCCGAGGTCGTAGCTAGCGACGGGCAGTACTTTGATTAAAAAATATGTAGCCACTTTTTTATAACAAAGCCTTAAACTTTTGAAAAAAAACGGTCACTGCATAGTTGTACTCCTTATACATTCTGAAAATCTATTTTGGCCCAAAAGATTGAAATCGCGAATATATTTTTAATGCATTTCCCGTACATACGAGGGTGGGGTGAAAAGTTTCCGGCCTGACCAAGAAAAACGATATTTAAAAACTTTTTTTTGCTTTATTTTTCAACATAATCTCCATCAACACTGATACATTTCTCATAACTCTCGCATCCCAAAAAACAGTAGCCATAACCTTGTTTGCCGATAAAATTGTTTTTGCCTTCTTTGGGGTTGGTTCCCCTTTTCCAACCCACTGTTTTGACTGTTCTTTACTTTCAGGAGTGTAGTGGTGGACTCATGTCTCATCAACAGTTATGAATCGACGCAAAAATTCGTTTGGATTACGTCTATACAGCGCCAAATTGTCGGTAGCGTTGAGCGTTAGCAAACGCTCGATTGGTCGAGCGTTAGCAAACGCGGCACCCACCTTACACACAGCTTTTCCATGTTCAAATGGTTGTGCAAAATATTTCGCACACGTTCAGCTGACATCCTACAGGTCTCAGCTATCTCATGCACTTTCAACCTGCGGTCTTTCAACACTATTTTATGAATTTGTTCAATCATCTCTGAAGTTGTGACTTCAACGGGCCGTCCTGAGCGAAGCTCGTCAGAGGTGCTCACACGACCAATTTTAAATTCAGAAACCCACTGATTAATAGTTGAATATGATGGGGAGGAGTCTCCTAGTGCTGAATCCATCTCTTCTCTTATTTGTTTTGGCGTAAAACCTTTCAAATGGAAGTATTTGATGACAGCACGTTTTTCCAATTTTTCCATTTTTACGAAAACAACGGAAGCGTCTCGCGCAATGTGCTCTCAAACGCAAACTAACATAGCGATTGGGCTGAAACTGTACATACAAGCTCGGTAGGAATGGTACTGTAGGACGCCGCTCCAAAACTAGACCTATTCGAGGAATTTTTTCTTCCAAGACTCGAAGAAATGAACGTTAGGAACGTGTGGTTTCAGCAAGATGGAGCCACAGCACACACAGCACGAGACTCAATGAATTTGTTGCGACAACATTTCCCCGACCGCCTCATCTCTCTCAGAGGCGATCTCCAATGGCCGGCACGCTCTCCAGATTTGACTCCATGCGATTTCTTTTTATGGGGTTATTTGAAATCTCTGGTTTATGTCGATCGACCACGGACCATAGCACACCTCAAGAACAACATTCGCGACGCCATTGCCAACATACCGATTGATATGCTGCAAAGAGTGGATACGAATTTCAAAAATCGACTTCATCAGTGTATGCGCAATGGGGGTCGCCATTTATACGATGTCATTTTCAAGACGGCATGAAAAAAAAATTGGGATATTGTATTCTCAAATAAAAAAAAATTTAAAACAATAATTGAAGTACTTTTGTTTTTATTGACCTTTCAAATAAGTAAGTTTCTCTGGCGCACCCTGTATTTTATTTTTCGCGCCACGTACCGCGATTCATAAGTATTTGTTTTGTCTCGTTTTACCGTGGGAGCAAACTCGAGCGTTTTTTTTTCTTTTTTACACGCACATTCTTGCCGTGCGAGTATATCGTTACACCGTCCGCATCTTCCTAAATCTTTTAAAATGTTTAAACGTGCCAAAGCAATATGGTACATACGAAATATATCAATGCGACGAACGAAAGGCATTCTTCTCACGAATCCTTGACTCGTGAGGATGCGGAGAACATTCAACGACCAACACGGGACATGCGTTATTGAGTAAAAAATACCAGTTGATGAACCACAGCTACGAAATAACAAAGTTCTCGTTGAGTATTGCGAGAGCGATGATGCAACACGAGCTCCATTCACGGTAACTGCGCGTTCGTTTTCTTCAAAAAAATAAGGACCAATTATTCCCATTACCGACATCGCACACCAGACAGTAACTCGCTCACAATTAAGTGGCTTCTGGTGAAGCTCACGTGGATTTACACCACACCAATAACGCATGTTTTGCTTGTTGACGCAGCCGGAAATGTGGAAGTGAGCCTCGTCACTGAAAAAAACAACCGCGTCTTCAGGCAGGTTGTCAACCAGGATTTCACATGCATTTTGACGGGCAACAAAATCGCGTTCAGTTAATTCTTGCACAACAGCCAATTTATAGGGATGAAATTTAAGGTCTTCATGAAGAATTCGTCGAACAGTGGTGTCAGAAATTCCCATAGCAGCTGCGTGTTTGCGAGCCGAACGCCGGGGAGAACGCACAACTGACTGCCTCACTCTTTCGACATTTTCCGGAGTTCTGATGGTCCGTTGAAGTCCATTTCTGGGTTTAGCGACACTTTCACACTCCCGAAATGAGTTAACCCACGACAGAATCGAATTACGGCCAGGAACGAGTCTGTGAGGAGGAATTTCAAAGCGAGCGCGGAAGGCACGTTGCGTAGCAACAAGTGAGCGACCGTTAGAAAAGAAGCTCTCGACTGCGAAGGCCCGCTGCTCTCTAGACCAGAGCATGATGGCAACTGACTGGAGGGAGAAACAAACTTGGGAACTTCCCCCTCCAGATGCGTCCCCTCTCGCCCCTCTACCCGCCCAACTCACCGCGCGGGAATTTTTTCAAATAAGTAAGTTTCTCTGGCGCACCCTGTGGTAGCGCGTGTCCGTGAGCGAGCGATGCTCGGACATCTTCGGAAAGAGGCGAGCAAGGCGAAGCGTCCCGACCGCGCCTTCGGCTGCTACACCAATTCATGGACGCTGAGCACGTTCATGTGCGGCCAAGCCGAAACGAAGGCTTCGAGGGAAAAAGCAATCTGAGCACGACTCGCGCGTGACGTCACCTGACGGCACGCGCGAGGCTTTTAGATGATTTCAATGCTTATTTAGCTCTTGATTCTCTGGGTTATTAATGTATACAAAAAAATGTATTGCGCACTCTGGTCGCTTATTTTTTTAGTTTATACGTTAATTTAAACATAATAATATATCTAAATTACAACTTATTTATCTTATATAAAATTGTTTACGCTTTACTCACACCCGTCCTTATGCCAAATAAATTATAATTCATAAAAGTAAGCGGAAATATATTTATATTCGTATTATTATATTAATTCTCATACTTTCATCAAGCGATAAAGCATTATCCCCAAAAACAAGCCAATCATCCATCCGGCCGCGAATTGCAAGTACCAGAAAGTGCACATATTCTACAAGCGATGAGATGGTCCCGTTGGTAGTGTTCCTGGCTTTCTGATTTCTTATTTTTTGCCTGGAAATTTCTCCTTTTCCTATGACCTGAGTGAACGGCTGCGGAGATATTCGGAGAAAAGTTAAAGATGAAAAGAAATGAGATTTTCGTTAAAAAACTTTTTATTATTATTATTTTTTCCGGAAATTTCTTTTTTTCCTATTACCTGAGTGAACGGCTGCGGAGGTATTCGGAGAAAATTTAAAGATGAAAAAAAATGAGATTTTCGTAAAAAAAACTTGATATTATTTTTTTTCGGAACTTTTTCTTTTTCCTATTGAGTTTGTTTGGGTTTGTTTGGAGTTTGAGTCATACAAACACAGATTTAAACAATCTAGAACATTCACATTTCCGAAATAGAAAGACGTGAGTATCTAATATTGGTAATACCATCTATAGCAAAAAGCCAGATATCGAGGATACAAACTTCGAAAGTTTTGATCTCAGATAGGCAAACGAGCGATGGTCCATAATAGCGAACACCGAAATAGCGAACATCAAAGAAGTGGACGAGTTGCTTCATAATTTTCTGCCGATTTTCGCTAACACGTACGAGATTCTTTTAAAGTCTTTAAGAGGGGATATACATTTACAATGATCAAAAAATCAATTTCTTTTCTTTAAGGGATAACACCATTCTAGGAATTTGGAAAAATCGTTTTCTTTTGGCTTCAAAAATACTTTGGGGTCATAAAAACAATATGCAGTTGGTCCTGCAGCGATTTTTTTTAAGGTTGGATAAGTGTGTACAGTAAAACCTCGATTATCCGAACCTCGATCATCCGAACCCTCAATTATCCGAACGATGACTTAGTTTATCCGGAAGCTCAATTATCCGAACGTTGGCGCAAAAGATACATGGTTGCTCGCTGCCACCGTCGTGAGCAACAATGAGCAACCCAACGCAACTTCTCCTTCTCAAACAGCTGCGAGACTTAGACGCTCAAAAACGCGTTGCAGCCGTTCGTCAATTAAAAATGGACGATTTTATTTAAAAAAATATTTTAAAAGGCATTCGACTTTTTTAAGGTGTTTAAAACACGCGCACACACACACACACACACACACACACACACACACATATAAATATACAGGGTGAGCGGAACATTGACGTCCAAAAATAAAATTTAGGTCCCTTGTATCCTGGGGTATCCGAATAACCCCCATTGTATGTCCCGCGACTTTTCATAGTTTTCGAGTTATGAATTTTCGAGAATTTTCGACTTGACTAATTAAAAAAAAAAAAATCTAAAAAAAAGTAGAAGACTGTCGAGATTTTTTTTGCAACTGAATCTTCACGAGTAGTACTTTTATGCATAAAATAATCAGTTTCGTAACTGTGACGAAAGTTATTAAAATGTTGGTCTAAAGTGAAAAATTTACGTTCGGTAAATTATGACTTAAATTTTCAACTTTAAAATAAACATCTAAACAGGTGACTTCATGGTTCCTAATTAGGCCTCAAGAATGCGCCAGACTCTCAGCTTTCATAATCATTAAAAAAAATCAGTACTTAATAGGGGTACTTTGGCTACAATTGACCTTCAAAGACAGCGCGGTGGAAAATTCCTAAAATTAGCCATCTGATTGAAAAAAAATTGCCCATTTTATCATTCCTAAGGTTATTTAGTTTGTTAACTAACCACAAATGACTGCAGGAAAGCTAAGATTTAAACATTTAGAGGTATATTTTTTTTTAGTTCAATTCAAGTTTAATGAATTTTGCGCCATCCGTTCTTTTTTTTGACGAGTATATAAATATCAGATAAACGCCAGAGTATTAGAGTATCGTTTTATCAGAGTATATCAGATAAAACGAGCTTTTACCTGATCCATGAGAACGGATTGCGCAAAATTCATTAAACTTAAATTAAACTAAAAAAAATAAACCTCCAAATTTTTCAATCTTAGCTTTCCCTGCAGTCATTTTTGGTTAGTTAACAAACTAAATAGCCTTAGGAATGATAAAATGGGCAAATTTTTGTTTTTAATCAGATGGCTAATTATAAGAATTTTCCACCTCGCTGTCATTGAAGGTCAATTGTAGCCAAAGTAGCCCTATCAAGTACTACTCTTTTTAATGATTATGAAAGCTGACAGTCTGGCGCATTCTTAAGGCCTAATTAGGAACCATGAAGTCACCTGTTTAGATTTTTAATTTAAAGTTCAAAATTTAAGTCATAATTTACCGTAAGTAAATTTTTCACTTTAGACCAACATTTTCATAACTTTCATCACAGTTACGAAGCTGATTATTTTATGCATAAAAGTACTACTCATAAAGATCCAGTTGCAAAAAAAAATCTCGATAGTCTTCTACTTTTTATAAAGATTTTTTTTTCAATTGGTCAGGTCGAAAATTCTCCAAAATGCAGTCAACAATTCATAACTCGAAAACTATGAAAAGTCGCGCGACATACATGGGGCTTATTCGAATACCCCACGATACAAGGGACCTAAATTTTATTTTTAGACGTCAATGTCCCGGCCACCGTGTATGTGTATATATATATATAATTTCAACGTTAATATTTATGTCAAATTTTAATATATATTTATGTATTTTTTTAAATGTAAAAAGGTGTTGTTGATGATCTCGTCCCAAAAAACCCACGTTTCGATTATCCGAACTTTTGATTGTCCGAACTAGTCTCGGTCCCAATTGGTTCGGATAATCGAGGTTCTACTGTATACGTAAGGCAGGTTTGCAGTCACAAGAGCCTCGCGGTTGAGATATGAGCGTGCGAGCTCTGAGTGTAGACGACGCGGGTTCGATCCCCGGTAGCAACGTCTTGTTTTTTTTATTAAGCATATACGAATTAAATATCATAAATAATGCCTGAACAGGCAAGAATAGCTAAAGCGAGAGTAAGTTAGAAATTTTCTGAATATAAAATGAAGAAAAAAAAGTTGATTCACCGGGGATCGAAACCGGACCTTCAGCATCGTAATCCGTCACGCTACCAACTCAGCCACGATGCTCATTGCAGATAAAGCAACATTTATGATACACCCTTTTCCATAATGTTTACTGTTGAAAAAAAATGCCGAAACGATCGCGGCATAGGCTCAAGATTTCTTTTTGAACCTTTCACGGTCGTTTCGACGTTTTATTTTTCAACACGGTTCGTCGTTAATTTTTTTAACCCGCATTTTCGGCATAAACGGGCAACCGAGAGAAAACAATGATCTCGATACATGTTTTTCACTTTGAAATTCATTTAATGCATATTCCAATCCGCAGTACGGCCACACATATATGTCGAGCTCGATCGGACGGAAAACCTCGCTCCGTTCGCCTGTCGAGCGAGCGAGGGGCAGAGACTTTTCCCCCACCGAGCTACCCATTCGTGTTCACGCTGACTGCGATACCGACTCGAGCGGTGATCACGGACTCGCGCGGCGACAAGGGAATCTGCAACCTCGACAGAGGCGATGATCACGAAATCATACTCCCGAACTCGCCGCCGCGATTTAGCGCCATTTACGAGGCACGCCGAAAAGGGCCGCGTTGTGCATCTCCCCACTAATCTCTGATGTCGTCGGCATCCCTCTGGGCGAGGACCAAGGAGACTATAGGGAAGGAGTCCAATCTTCGTATGGTGAGACGATATAAGAAACGTCCGTAAATTTAACCCAAGAGCGTGGTATTAAATATAGCCTGTAGGCGTCGTCCGTGTGCTTAGTGTATCAAAAATATAGTAATACAGCCAGTGCACAGGGCACGGTCTTACATACAGGTCGATTAACGGCGGTAGTGGAGGTAGGCACCCTTAGCGGCTCTGTTTCTTATTCCGATTTCTGCCGCTTGGTGCGTGACGGCAAGGGGAAGTAGTGGTGCGACGAAGAGAGAAATAGCTCTTCTGTCCTTTTCTCTTCTGACCGCAGCGCATGCGCCGTTTGCTCTAACTCAATATACCGTACTGGTCGTATTCGTTGGGTCCACGGTCGTACATACAGGTCTGGGCACTCCGTTAAAAAATGCGTGACTCTAAGTGACGCCTCTATTTGCGCATTCCACCGCGGAGCTAGTGAAGGGGAGGCACTTTTGTTTATACCGCGTTTACGGGGCATGGCATGCACGTGTGTGGTGACGGTCGTATGTACGTGTGGCCTAACCTCGTTTTGGCGGGGTGATTTCGAGTGTATCGTAGCCACGGTTTTTATTCAATACGGAATAACAATAGCTGAAGGGTCTATATATTGTGATGCCGAAACGGTGCATGATTCCGGGATGCAGAAGTGGATACATAAATAACCCGGAGCACGTCTCATTATTTAAAATTCCTAATGATGACTACTGATATTTTCTACTACTTTTCTACTACTACTACTAATGAAAGGAATGCGTCCTACACGTAAATTTCGAATGTTCTTCTTTTCCGTAAACGAAAAAAAAATGTAATTGGATTGAGCGATGGTTAAATCAGCATATCCATGTCAAAGACGATGAGTATCATTAACTAATGGCTCATCGCTCATATTTTCGGTTTATGCTTTTAGTTTTTGTCTTCGACTAAATATTTAGGATGTGTTAATTTTTCATCACAGCCACGTGAAGGGAAAGACAATTCGCATACGCGCATACATCGCGCTCTGTCGCACATGCCTCCGAGATAGTAGCGCTCCACGCTTTTGCGGCTAGTTCCGCAAAGAGAGGCGTCAGATAGAGGCACGCTTTGGGGTATACGGAATATACGGGAGTGCCCAGACCTGTATATACGACCGTGGTTGGGTCTCATCATTTTGATACCAACAAGTGCGCATGCGCATAATGATGCGCAACGCGCAACTACGCATCATTATGCGCATGCGCACTTGTTCGTATCAAAATGATGAGACCCAACAAACACGACTACTGTCGTATAAACTGCATAATATACGAAACCAATAAAAAGCGATAATACGACCATTTACATCCTTTTTTCTCCAATGTCTCACAATTAATCATTCTTCGAAATGTTTTTCACACACATACTGAGACTCTTTCAGTCCCGGAATAGCATCGAGCCATTCTTTGTATCGTTCGACGTCTCTGGGCAGTCGAAACACGGAGCATTTTTGCTTAAAACTTCTGTACCCCGTTTTCCAATTGCGAACCGCGCAACCCTTAACCATTTCACATTTTTTTCGAAAACGCTACCAAAAAATATTCACATTTATGCGTAAAAACACGATAAAAAAATGTATCACGGTAAATCGCGTAGAACCTCGTGGTATATGGCCGCGAATAAAGGTTATTTCAACAACCGCGCCACAAAAATAGACGTAAACACTTTGGTCCTATTCACGGGTAAGAGGTAAGGGGGAATTCCCTTACCACTTCCCCTCGCTAGTGGCGACGCGTAGCGGCGCCTAGTGAATCGAAAAGTGAAGCCGATAAGCGTGCCTACCCCCACCACGAACATTTGGCTTCGTTGCCAGACCTGTATGTAAGACCGTGGCACAGGGTGAATCTGACTGTCATGGTGGCTAATTGTTGATGCTTGTCAAAAAAACACTTATCGTACACTAAGATTGTTTGTATGCGATCTAGTTCGTCTAATTAGTTTAATGCAACAATTGGTATGACAATTTTTACGAAGTTCTTACATTTTTGTTTAATTACGAAAAATGTATTTGTAAATAATTTTCATAATCCATTTTTGGATAGTTACAAAAAACCATCAACCATCAATGAACACATTGACGTTAATAGCTTTTAGGAATTATTTCTATTTTTATTTGCGTTATTATGATTCTTATAATAAATGTAATCAATAATCAAACTAATTTACCGATAAAAAGGCATAACAAATAATTTCAATTAAAAAATGATAATTTCGCAGTTATAATAAAACTTTACGAGGACAGAATCGAAAGCACTACCCGCGCGGTGCCATACCGTTTTTTGATATTGTGCGTAAAATTAAACTTTACAAACAAACGCATCTCATTAGTAATTAGATTGTAGACTTTCGACTGTTGTTGTCAGCATCTTTAAGTCTTGATATTATTTTAATAAATTTAACATGTACAATGATGGCCCATGGCAGTTGGCCGATGAGTCTCTTAATCCCAGTAAGAAATTTGGCGACAACACATTGGCAACACCACGACAAGCGAGAGCAAGTTGTGACGGAAAAATCGCATCCTTTGCCGCCCCATTAAGAGGGAATGACACCTCATCGCGGTCGGCATGGTAGAACAATTATAGATTCCCAAAAATCTCTGAAACGGCTCTTCAGATCCCGTCGAAACTTTGCCAAACGACGTCAAATAGATAGACGAATAGCTGTCTGCCCTTCAAGTTTTTTAAATATGAGAAAAAAAAATAGATTGGCTTATGATCAGCCAATCTACATTTTTTTTCTCAAATTCAGAAAATTTGAGGGGCAGACAGCTGTTCGCCTATCTATTTGACGTCGTTTGGCAAAGTTTCGACGGGATCTGAAGAGCCGTTTCAGAGATTTTTGGGAATCTATAATTGTTCTACCATACCGACCGCGATGAGGTGTAATTCCGTCTTAAGATGCTGCGGATAGTGCTCGCTACTGCGTAGTGAACCTCTGTGTTGCTACTGTCGCTGCGGGTAGTGCCATAGATTATGCAGAGGATATTTCCTATGTGACTTTCGGGTGTGTCACAACAGTTCTTTCTGTGAATTGTCGTTGTCTAATGTCTTTCACTTTATGAGCGTTTGTATATGACCTTAAAGTATAGACATCACGTAGGCCGGTTTTCCTCTCACGCTGACCGCACGCTGACGGTCGGCGCTGATGGGTCAATATGTATATAGTTATAGGTAGCGTTTTTGAGTCGCGCTGACCGCTCAGCGCTGACTGCCGTTAGCGCTGGTTATACGCGTCCGTGCGCGCCGCGCGTCGGCGCCGGCGGTCAGCGTGAGAGGAAAACCGGCCGTATAGTTCACTGGGTGATCTAGGTTATTGCAATTAGCACAGCGGAGGAGCTGTTTATCTGATGAGTTATTTAAGGTGCATTTTCCGCTTTCATGTGAAGCACTACACTTGACGCAGTGGTGTGTGAGGTTGCAATTTACACTCGCATGTCCCAGTCGCTGACATTTTCTACGTACTTCACACTCTATAATCTCGGCCACTTGACCACATTTGAATGGAATTTATATTTACGTCGGATATAAATTGTTATGGCATTTTTAGGTATTTTTTCCGTAATTAGGTGGGTAATTGCACTACGATTTAAATGTAGAAACATCTTAAGGCACTACTACAGCTACACGAAATTTATTTATAAAATGAATCAAGGTTAATAAAATTAAAAATTTTAGCTCATGTGACAGCTAATAACAGCACAGACAGCTCATAACAACGCATGCGCAAAACATACGTGTATATAGAGAACACAATGGGTATGTTCCGACATTACTGACCACGGTCTTACATACAGGTCTTGAAACTCTGGTGGTGGAGGTATGTCCTCGGATTGAAGCACCGGCCGTTTCGCCTAGTGACCACGAGTGTCGCTGCGATAGAGTGATGCAAGCTGTGTGAGAGAGATGGAAGTCGATTGTTGACCCATAGGAACCTAACCTAGCTGTACAATTTGCTGGTGTAGGCAAATTATGATATTCAATGTCAAAATGCATGATGGACCTAAATACAATTAAAAGTAACTTTATCGTAAACCTGAAAAAAAAACCAAAAGACTATAGTTATCCAAGTGGGTACAATGAATATGATTGCTTTTTATGTAAGTGTCAATGTGAGCTCGTGTTGGTCGAGGGGTTCGGTGCAAGCTTCGTAATGCTGCTTTCAGGGGTTCGATCTCTGTGCGCTCGGTCTTTAAAAACATGTTTTAGCTTTTATAAAAAAAAATAGGCTTTACGCGTTGTTTTAATTGACCGGAAAATAAGTGGCAACTATTCCAGACCGAATCAATTGCAGGATGTATTTGTTGAAAATGAAACAAATACTTAAGAAACAGTGCTTCTTTTGCAATTCTTTATTTCCTCTTCGAAAAATTTTAATGCATGTCCGAAGAAACATTTTCAATAATCTCTACTTTGCACTTTTCGAAACGGTTTGCGTTGGTAAATTTAAAAAAACACCTCTTTTCCAGCTGGGTAAAGTTAGCGCCACGACTTTCGAATTTCGCATTTGTTTTGGTTCTAATCGTTTGTAAGTCGTTTGTAAGTGATTGTAAGAACAATTCGAACGTTTGTAACATCGCCGTTTGGTTAAAAAATAGAAATAAAAAATTAGCGAGAAGTTAGTGCCAACATTTTTCTTGGGAATTTTTTTTGGTTCCAATCGTTTGTAAGTCGTTTGTAGGTGATTGTTAGAACAATTCGAACGTTTGTTAGATCGCCGTTCGGTTAAAAAATAGAAAAAAAATTACCGTGAAGTTAGCGCCAACACGTTTATTTATTTTTCCATTGACATTCTTTGGGGGGCCTTTCGATCCGGAATCATTTGTAGGTGACGAATATTCAAATTAAAACGTGTGTTAGATCCTCGATTCTGAAAAATAAACTCAAATACCATATGTGGTAAGTTCTCCTCGCATCGTCATATCGTTCGATGAAGTATCTACCAAAAAATTCATTACTACGGAATTTCTACATAATAAATGGCCTTATCGGCGTGAAATCGTTTGTAGGTGATTGTTAGATCAATTCGAACGTTTGTTAGATCACCGTTTGGTTAAAAAATAGAAAATAGAAAATTACCGTGAAGTTAGCGCCAACATTTTTAGTTATTTTGCCGTTGACATTATTTGGGTGGTCTTTCGATCCGGAATCGTTTGTAGGTGACGAATATTCAAATTAAAACGTTTGTTAGATCATCGTATCTTAAAAAAAAGGTAAATACCATATGGGGTAACTTCCCTACACGTAGTCATATTACCCGATGAAGTTGGCGCCGAAAAATTCATTACTACGGTATTTCTACATAATAAATGGATTAATCGGTGTGAAATCGTTTGTAAGTGACGGATATTCAAATTAAAACGTTTGTTAGATCATCGTTTCTGAAAAATAAACCAAAATACCATATGTGGTAAGTTCTCCACGCATCGTCATATTACCCGATAAAGTTGGCGCCGAAAAATTAATTAGTACGCTATTTCTACATAGTAAACGGCTTAATCGGTGTGAAATCGTTTATCACTGACGAATATCCAAATTAAAACGTGTGTTAGATCCTCGATTCTGAAAAATAAACTCAAATACCATGTGTGGTAAGTTCTCCTCGCATCGTCATATCGTTCGATGAAGTAACTACCAAAAAATTAATTACTGCGGAATTTCTACATAATAAATGGCCTTATCGGTGTGAAATCGTTTGTGGGTGATTGTTAGATCTATTCGAACGTTTATTAGATCACCGTTTGGTTAAAAAATAGAAATAGAAAATTACCGTGAAGTTAGCGCCAACATTTTTATTTGGAATTTTGTTTGGTTCCAATCGTTTGTAAGTCGTTTGTAAGTGATTGTTAGAACAATTTGAACGTTTGTTAGATCGCCGTTCGGTTAAAAAATAGAAAAAAAATGACCGTGAAGTTAGCGACAACATTTTTATTTATTTTGGCATTGACATTCTTTGTGGGGTCTTTCGATCCGGAATCGTTTGTAGGTGACGAATATTCAAATTCAAACGTTTGTTAGATCATCGTATCTTAAAAAACGGTAAATACCATATGGGGTAACTTCCCTACACATAGTCATATTACCCGATGAAGTTGGCGCCGAAAAATTCATTACTACGGTATTACTACATAATAAATAGATTAATCGGTGTGAAATCGTTTGTAAGTGACGGATATTCAAATTAAAACGTTTGTTAGATCATCGTTTCTGAAAAATAAACCAAAATACCATATGTAGTAAGTTCTCCACGCATCGTCATATTACCCGATAAAGTTGGCGCCGAAAAATTAATTAGTACGCTATTTCTACATAGTAAACGGCTTAATCGGTGTGAAATCGTTTGTCACTGACGAATATTCAAATTAAAACGTGTGTTAGATCCTCGATTCTGAAAAATAAACTCAAATACCATATGTGGTAAGTTCTCCTCGCATCGTCATATCGTTCGATGAAGTATCTACCAAAAAATTCATTACTACGGAATTTCTACATAATAAATGGCCTTATCGGCGTGAAATCGTTTGTAGGTGATTGTTAGATTAATTCGAACGTTTGTTAGATCACCGTTTGGTTAAAAAATAGAAAATAGAAAATTACCGTGAAGTTAGCGCCAACATTTTTAGTTATTTTGCCGTTGATATTATTTGGGTGGTCTTTCGATCCGGAATCGTTTGTAGGTGACGAATATTCAAATTAAAACGTTTGTTAGATCATCGTATCTTAAAAAAAAGGTAAATACCATATGGGGTAACTTCCCTACACGTAGTCATATTACCCGATGAAGTTGGCGCCGAAAAATTCATTACTACGGTATTTCTACATAATAAATGGATTAATCGGTGTGAAATCGTTTGTAAGTGACGGATATTCAAATTAAAACGTTTGTTAGATCATCGTTTCTGAAAAATAAACCAAAATACCATATGTGGTAAGTTCTTCACGCATCGTCATATTACCCGATAAAGTTGGCGCCGAAAAATTAATTACTACGCTATTTCTACATAGTAAACGGCTTAATCGGTGTGAAATCGTTTATCACTGACGAATATCCAAATTAAAACGTGTGTTAGATCCTCGATTCTGAAAAATAAACTCAAATACCATGTGTGGTAAGTTCTCCTCGCATCGTCATATCGTTCGATGAAGTAACTACCAAAAAATTAATTACTACGGAATTTCTACATAATAAATGGCCTTATCGGTGTGAAATCGTTTGTGGGTGATTGTTAGATCAATTCGAACGTTTATTAGAGCACCGTTTGGTTAAAAAATAGAAATAGAAAATTACCGTGAAGTTAGCGCCAACATTTTTATTTGGAATTTTGTTTGGTTCCAATCGTTTGTAAGTGATTGTTAGAACAATTTGAACGTTTGTTAGATCGCCGTTCGGTTAAAAAATAGAAAAAAAATGACCGTGAAGTTAGCGACAACATTTTTATTTATTTTGGCATTGACATTCTTTGTGGGGTCTTTCGATCCGGAATCGTTTGTAGGTGACGAATATTCAAATTCAAACGTTTGTTAGATCATCGTCACTGAAAAAAAACGGTTAATACCACATGTGGTAACTTCCCTACGCCAGCCCCCTTGCACTGCTGGGTCTACCGTGTCACGTTATTGTCGACACGGAAACTAACCCACTATGCGGCGCTAGTAGTCACCCGCATGACCCCCACTCCAGTCGCGCATCGTCTGCATAATTTGCATTCGACGCGTCTGGATAATTCATTGTTTAGAATAGAATTGAAAAGTATGTGTGTATATACGAAGGGATACAATATTTACACTTGCTGCAATGTTATGTGTTATAAAAATATTTATTGAACGAAATAAACAGATAACATTATTATTTTTTAAATAATGAATTAGTCACATTGTACAATGTTTTGCGATTTTTTTCTTGTCGAGTTTGCTTTTTTTTGTTCTGCATTGAGACGTGCAGAATATTGCTGCATCCACATCAATACGTAATATCGATGCGCACACTGATTGACCAGATTTAATGGATTTGCCTGTGGGCTCGATGGCTTTTCTCCATAATTGCAGGGCTTCTGGATCTTTTGATACATTGAAAAAATGCGATCTTTCCTTTTTTGATTGATAACCTGACGTGCAGCCAAGAACCACGCACGCAGGCATTCTCAAATATGAGCACAAAAACCACAAAAATTGTTGTTTATTTTATCGCTACACTAAAATTGTTTATTATTTTATCACTATGTGATAAAATAATTACGATTTTACCACACTACGATTTTTTTATTCGAGAACAATGACAGATCGAGAAAACGAAAAGAAATATTCACTTGGTTCACGTGACGAAAAAGATGACGAAATAATACGGAGAGGTGCTTTGCGGAGTGGGGGTCATGCGGGTGACTAATAGCGCCGCATGGTGGGTTAGTTACGTGGCGACAATACGGGGACACGTTACTATTAAGAGAATTTATCCCAGTTTCAGCCCCCTGTTCGCCGCTAACTTCATCTGGTAATAAAACCATGCGTGGAGAACTTACCATATATGATATTTACCTCTATTATTCAGAAACAATGATCTAACAGACGTTTTAATTTGAATATTTGTCACCTACAAATGATTTCACGCCAATTAGGCTAATGTAGAAATACTGCAGTAATGAATTTTTTTGCTCCAACTCGATCGGGTAATATGACGATGCGTAGGGAAGTTGCCACATTTGGGATTTACTTTCATTGTTCAGAAACGCCGATCTTACAAACGTTTCAATTTGAATATTCGTTACCTACATACGATTCTAAATCAAATGACCCCCCTAAGAACGTCTATGGGGAAATAAATAAAATCGTTGGCACTAACTCCACGGTTGTGTTTTTTTTCTATTTTTTAACCAAATGGTGATCTAACAAACGTTTTAATTTGTATATTCGGCACCTACAAACGATTCCATGCTCATTGAGCCGCTTATTATGTATAAATACCTTAGTAATGAATTTTTCGGCACGAACGGCATCGGGTAATATGACGATGCGTGGAGAACTTGCCACATGTGGTATTCACCTTTTTTTTAGAAACGATGATCTAACAAACGGATTAATTTGAATATTCGTCACCTACAAACGATTCCGGATCGAAAGACCCCCCAAAGAATGTCTATGGCAAAATAATAAATAAAAATGTTTGCGCTAACTTCAGGGTAATTTTTTATTTCTGTTTTTTTAAACCAAACGATGATCTAACAAACGTTTGAATTGATCTAACAATCACCTACAAACGATTTCACGCCGATTAGGCCATTTATTATGTAGAAATACCGTAGTAATGGATTTTTGGTAGTTACTTCATTGAACGATTTGACGATGCGAGGAGAACTTACCACATATGGTATTTGAGTTTATTTTTCAGAATCGATGATCTAACAAACATTTTAATTTGAATATCCGTCACTTACAAACGATTTCACACCGATTAATCCATTTATTATGTAGAAATACCGTAGTAATGCATTTTTCGGCGCCAACTTTATCGGGTAATATGACGATGCATGGAGAACTTACCACATATGGTATTTTGGTTTATTTTTCAGAAACGATGATCTAACAAACGTTTTAATTTGAATATTCGTCACTTGAAAACGATTCCACACCGATTAATCCATTTATTATGTAGATATACAGTAGTAATGAAATTTTTGGCGCCATCTTCATCGGGTAATATGACTATGTGTAGGGAAGTTACCACATATGGTATTTACCGTTTTTTTAAAAAACGATGATCTAACAAACGTATTAATTTGAATATTCGTCACCTGCAAACGATTCCGGATCGAAAGACCCCCCAAAGAATGTCAACGGCAAAATAAATAAAAATGTTGGCGCTAACTTCATGGTCATTTTTTATTTCTATTTTTAACCAAACGGTGATCTAACAAACGTTCAAATTGATCTAACAATCACTTACAAACGATTTCACACCGATTAATCCATTTATTATGCAGAAATACCGTAGTAATGAATTTTTCGGCGCCAACTTCATCGGTTAATATGACCATGCGTAGGGAAGTTACCACATATGGTATTTACCGTTTTTTTTTCAGAAACGATGATCTAACAAACGTTTTAACTTTAATATTCGTCACCTACAAATGATTCCGGATCGAAAGGCCCCCCAAAGAATGTCAATGGAAAAATAAATAAACGTGTTGGCGCTAACTTCACAGTCATTTTTTTTCTATTTTTTAACCGAACGGCGATCTAACAAACGTTCGAATTGTTCTAACAATCACTTACAAACGACTTACAAACGATTGGAACCAAACAAAATTCCAAATAAAAATGTTGGCGCTAACTTCACGGTAATTTTCTATTTCTATTTTTTAACCAAACGGTGATCTAACAAACGTTCAAATTGATCTAACAATCACCTACAAACGATTTCACGCCGATAAGGCCATTTATTATGTAGAAATTCCGTAGTAATGAATTTTTTGGTAGTTACTTCATCGAACGATATGACGATGTGAGGAGAACTTACCACATATGGTATTTGAGTTTATTTTTCAGAATCGAGGATCTAACACACGTTTTAATTTGAATATTCGTCAGTGACAAACGATTTCACACCGATTAAGCCGTTTACTATGTAGAAATAGCGTACTAATTAATTTTTCGGCGCCAACTTTATCGGGTAATATGACAATGCGTGGAGAACTTACCACATATGGTATTTTGGTTTATTTTTCAGAAACGATGATCTAACAAACGTTTTAATTTGAATATCCGTCACTTACAAACGATTTCACACCGATTAATCCATTTATTATGGAGTAATACCGTAGTAATGAATTTTTCGGCGCCAACTTCATCGGGTAATATGACTATATGTAGAGAAGTTATCTCATATATGGCATTTACCGTTTTTTTAAGATACGATGATCTAACAAACGTTTTAATTTGAATATTCGTCACCTACAAACGATTCCGGATCGAAAGACCACCCAAATAATGTCAACGGCAAAATAAATAAAAATGTTGGCGCTAACTTCACGGTCATTTTTTATTTCGATTTTTAACCAAACGGTGATCTAACAAACGTTCGAATTGATCTAACAATCACTTACAAACGATTTCACACCGATTAATCCATTTATTATGCAGAAATACCGTAGTAATGAATTTTTCGGCGCCAACTTCATCGGGTAATATGACTATGCGTAGGGAAGTTACCACATATGGTATTTACCGTTTTTTTTTCAGAAACGATGATCTAACAAACGTTTTAACTTTAATAATCGTCACCCACAAACGATTCCGGATCGAAAGGCCCCCCAAAGAATGTCAATGGAAAACTAAATAAAAGTGTTGGCGCTAATTCACGGTCATTTTTTATTTCTATTCTTTAACCAAAGGATGATCTAACAAACGTTCGAATTGACCTAACAATCACTTACAAACGATTTCACATCGATTAATCCATTTATTATGTAGAAATACCGTAGTAATGAATTTTTTGGCGCCAACTTCATCGGGTAATATGACTATGCGTAGGGAAGTTACCACATGTGGTATTTGCCGTTTTTTTCAGAAACGATGATCTAACAAACGTTTTAATTTGAATATTCGTCACCTACAAACGATTCCGGATCGAAAGACCCCCCAAAGAATGTCAATGGCAAAATAAATAAAAATGTTGGCGCTAACTTCACGGTAATTTTTTTTCTATTTTTTAACCGAACGGCGATCTAACAAACGTTCGAATTGTTCTAACAATCACTTACAAACGACTTACAAACGATTGGAACCAAACAAAATTCCAAATAAAAATGTTGGCGCTAACTTCACGGTAATTTTTTATTTCTATTTTTTAACCAAACGGCGATCTTACAAACGTTCGAATTGTTCTTACAATCACTTACAAACGACTTACAAACGATTAGAACCAAAACAAATGCGAAATTCGAAAGTCGTGGCGCTAACTTTACCCAGTTAGCAACTCAGCGTGCGCTCCAAGGCGCTGCGGCCAAATCGATAATTGAACCTTTAAATAAAAAAAATTGTTACAGGACCAATTGCATATTGTTTTTATGACACCAAAGTATTTTTAGGAAAGAAAACATCTTTCGAAAATCCTAGAGTGGTGTTATCCCTTAACACTAATGAGGGTTAGGTACATCATCTGTGATCTGTCTTAGATCGCACCCATGTTTAGCGTATATCTATATACATATAGGTGCCGGAGCACCCCAGCGCCATCATTTCTTGTTCTCGTTTTGGGGACGAGTTGAAAGGCCTCGCTGAACCTCCTGGTATCTAGGCTTCATGGACGCCGAGGTGTGGATTGCGTTCCGATATCAGTGTTGCCGCGTTGGTACAATTGTACCACTTTTGGTACTTTTCGGAATACGTTGGTACGCAAGTACGACGTTGAAATTCCTGGTACTTTTTAAAATATCTGGTACTTTTTGGTACTTTATGTTTTATTCTATCTATTTAGCATCCTTATTATTTCTATTCTTTCAATTGTTTTAAAATCAGTATTGAATAATAAAACGAACCACGAAACTCACCCAACAAAACAAAAAAGTAAAAAAATTGATTAGAAAGAGAATTTTCAATAGATTCCAAAATTTTTAAAATAATCCGCCCCTCTCTATTATACCCATACCCCGAACCTAAATAAACTCTACTCCTAACACCAATATTCTCAAACCCAAACTCAAACAGGCCATGCCTAGACAACCTAAACCCAAAATTGAAGAAACCTTAACAAACCCTATCCCAAACAAACACATGATTGCAATTAAATAAAAATATAAATTTTACATAAATTCGGTTTTGAAAAATAAAGAACCAAGCCAAATACTGCTATCTGCAAAGGCACGCCAACGAACGCAGCAAATAAAGAAATATACTAACAATCAAATATATAAACTACAAACATTATTTTATTTTGAAAAAAATAAACAAATGCGCCCCTAAAAACCATAGACGAAGAAAAAAACCGTAACCAACAAATAAACGTACAATCAGATGTTTAATTTAAAAACTTTTCACACTTTCGAAATTGAAAAAAACAAACTAATAAACAAACTGAAAAAATATCCGACTCTTTTCAGGCCTCACCTCTACCGAAAATGTGATTTTTGAACAATGCTTATAACATTCGCCCTCCCGGGCGAAAAATCCGACCACAGTGAGAGTGATGGCGATATGTCCGGTGATGACCAGGACCCTGACACGGCGAGTACCGGTCGATCAGCATCACCAAAGACGAAAAAAAAAGGAAAAGCCGAAAAGAGAAACGAGTGTTCCGTACTGTTTGGGGAAAAGATTTTCCGTGGATCAGCAATCGCAACAACAAGCCTTTTTGTACGGCCTGCCAAAAATCTCTGCAAGGGGGATACTCCCACCTTCAGCGACACGAGAAAACGGATTTTCATCGAAAAATGGTGGCTACTACTTCTCGCACAGTAGCTCTCGACGTGTTGGTGAAGGAAAATCCCCGACTAAAGGCTGCAAACGAAGCAAAAAGTTCAGCTCTGAAATTAGCGATGCACATAGCACCGCACAATTTGCCCTTCAAGCTGCTCGAACACTTGACAAAGCTATTGCCTTCACTTTGTCCGGATTCCGATATTGCAAGGCAGATTTCTTGTAGCCGAACGAAGGGACGGGGTCTGATCATGGATATTCTTGGCCCGGAAAATCTTAAAGAAGCAGCTATCAAACTGCGTACCGCGAAATTTTCGCTTATTATCGACGAGACGACCGACATCAGCACGAGTAAATGCCTAGTTATTGTTGCTCGATATTTTGACGACGACACGAACGAGCTAAAAGATCGCTGTTTGGGGCTTTTGGAAGTACCCTGTTGTACAGCTGCAGCGTTGCACTCGACCATAACCAATTTTTTGACGCTTCATCATATTCCCCTGAAAAATATGATCGGATTTGCAGCCGACAATGCCTCGGTCATGATGGGGAATTTGAATGGAGTGCAGGCGAAATTCAAAGAGTCTCTGCCAAATTTATTTGCGATGGGTTGTGTTTGTCACTCCTTCCATCTCTGCGCATCGGCAGCCTGCTTAAGATTACCGCGGACAATCGTGGATCTGGCCCGAGACGTATACTCGTATTTCTCACACAGTACGAAACGTTTGACAGAATTCGCTGGATGCCAAGAGATCGCTAACCTGGCCCCCCATCGACTGTTGCGGCCGAGTCAAACTCGATGGCTATCGTTACAAGCTGTCGTTAATCGCATTTTGGAGAAGTGGCCAGCGCTGATACAATTTTTTGAAATTGCCGTGATGGAGGATAATTTGCAGGCTGCGAGTACGATATTAAATGCGCTGAAAAATCCGATTTACATGCTGTATTTTAGCTTTCTGTCCTACGTTCTCGGATTGATAAATCGACTCAATCTCGAGTTTCAAAGTCGAGACTCACTTCTCTACTCTTTATTGAATCGAGTCACAGAGGTGTATCGAACCTTGCTGAAAAATTATTTCAAAAGTGATTACATCACAAAGACGCCCACGCAGTCGATTGATCCCGGCAATGCTCGTGAATACAAACCCATTGAAGAACTCTATGTCGGAGCTCGGGTAGAAGCTATCCTGAAAAGTACCCAAGTACATGCTGGTGAAGTTCGTGATTTCAAGCTGCGAGCTCTTGCTTTCTATGTCGAGCTATGCCGAGAAATAAGGCGTCGAATCAAATTCGACGACCCGGTTCTCTCCGCTTTATCCGTCTTAAATCCAAAAATCGCTGTATCTGGAACTGTCGCCTCAATTATTCCGTTAGCACTGCTATTCCCGAATCTTATAAAGGAAGACGCGCTAGAAGACCTCAACTCTGAATGGAGATTACTGCCTGAGGTAACGGAGCTTTCAAACGCCAACTTGAGCCTAATTAACTTTATTAATAGAATCGGTACGATAAAGAATCAAGCTGAAGGTCCGATGTTTCCAACATTGCATCCCTTTATGAAAGCACTTGCATGTCTGCCTCACAGTAGTGCTGCGGCAGAAAGGATTTTTTTGCAATTGAACTTGATCAAGACCAAAACTCGAAATAAACTTAAGGTGACCACAAGCAATGCCTTGCTTTTAACGAAAGAGCTACTTCACACACAAACGTGCTATGAATGGAAACCGGAGAGCAAGCTACTTGCTAAAAGTGCAAGGGACATAGACTCGGATAGTGATAGATGATGGTAGTGAAAAATAAGGCGTAGTGGGGATACACGCCTCATATCTTCGTTTAACGCTTACGGGGGGACCGCTATTTAATTTTGAAACGCTCGAGCCTTTTTTTAAATTTCGGTCCAACTATAACGAATTGTTTTTCCTGTCTAAAAGGAAGAAATAGAAGCGGGAATCCCACCACCGAATTACATTTCTGGTTCAAAACGAAAATGATCCAACTGTCGTGTTTTTGTCGTTGCAAGTTGCAGATATTTTCACGCATTTATTTGAGGATTGTCTACCAAAATGAGCATCGGTTTTATCATTGAATATTTTTTTGCAAAAATATATAAATTATTCGTCGATTTATCGACTTATTTTGTACAAGAATTGCATGAAAAAAAACGTAAATAAATGGAAGAAAAGTTATTGTATTTCTGCGGAAAATTATTGTATGATAACACCGACGCTTATTTTTTTTCGTAGATAATATTTATATGCATGTGGAAAAAATATGCTCGACTTGCAGCGATAAAAACATAGACAAAATCATTTTTCGTTTTTGAGTGACATTTAAGATAGTTTCGAAGTCAAATACCTTTAACATTTTTTTTATGCTTAATAATATATATTTACGTTCGTTCATGTTAACTTTAAAATAAATAAAAAAATATTAACTTTTAAGTCGAATAAAGAAATGTTACATTCATTCATATTGTTATCTTTGTAATTTAAAACTTTTACGTAAATAAATAAACAGAAAATGTCTAAAAATTCCTTTCTGCTGGATTACGACCGATTTTATTCATTTTTTATTTTAATTATCTGTTTTCGAACTTCGTGCCAGAGGATCCCATCGAATAAGATGAATTTCAAGTACGCACGGTATTTTCCTTTGCATGGCGCACGGGGTAAACGCCAACGGAAAGTCAGTTGTCTAGGATTTGTCAATTAACTTGTGTTTTGTGTTTTGATAGTAACCTCGGATTTAACGATATTTTGGAAGAACTTTGATTCCTTAGATTTAGCTCAGAAAAGATGATATTACTTTTGCTTTGTGCCGCCACCCATAAATCGCTCTCGCTTCTGTACACATTTTCCTACCATACCAGCTGTCATGTAATAGGAACAAAACAATGTTAGCCGAAGTTGGACAAAATTCTTTTTTCTTGTGGCCGCGAATAGTTTTCTTATTCTCTTATTACACAAAGGTTGACCGAAAACTAACAACAATATAATATCGTTAAAAAATTAGTTTATTTATTTATATAAGCAGCTGACTTCACTTTGGTACTTTTGATTCGGAAGTGGTACGCTTTTGGGGGTATTGGCGTACGCTCCGAATTGACCGTGCGGCAACACTGTCCGATATTCCAGTCAGATTGTATGATAGACGGGGTAAAAGTAATATCGGAGCGACTTCTGCAGTTCGACAGTCTGACGTCACGTCGTCAGCACTTGCAGTCAATATCGGAACATACCCAATGACTGACTTCCGCAGCGCCGCTTATGCGGAACCCAATTCTGTCCCACCTTTACGGACGCGCCAGAATACGGAGATTGGACTCCTTCCCTATAGTCTCCTTGTCCACGAGCCTGCTTCCCTTCAAAATAATAATGGCATTTGCGACAAGAAGTTTGAGAATTTTATGCCGACTATACAGCGGCAACAGTTCTGCCACATACTCTACGCTTAGAAAACCAATTACGAATTTGACTCTGGTGAGATCAGCGCAAAAATGTACTTATTCAACGGAAAGTAAGTCCAAATGTTCATTACATAACCTCAATCCGTAAACTCGTGTCTGCTTTATTTTTTCATCCGAAAATCAGCGTGTAGTTACGAAAAATGAACGTTGCGCTTCGCCGAAAACGACTTCGCGACGAATCGAAGCTCGCAAACTATTCGATTGCATTTTAAAGTGTGGGATTTTTCTGTTAAAACAAGCGCTCACTGGTTTTTCCTCCGAATCGGCATTATTTGCAACAAAGTTCCTTCTCGCTGCGTCTGAGCTTCTCATTGAAGTGTCTCAGTCGCACAGAGTTCTGTTACGTCGAACATCAACTCACTATCAATTACGTCAACATTTTTCTATCAATAGGTAAGCGACCACAGATTGCCGGAAGTTTGACGAACATACAGTCCGCGACAGGTTCCATCGGGCCATTGGCAGGAAGTAGTGCAGACAAAACGAAGAAACAGCATGAGGAGTCTAGCCAGGAAGATGCCGAAGATCAGAAACAACGCGAACACCAATGGAGGATGATGAAATATAGCTTTGTTTTCTTCGGAGTTTCCATGGGATTGATGGGCTCTATTGTAATCTATGAACTTGCCAGTCCGAGGTACGACGAAAATGGAAAACTCATTGAGGATGAGTTTTCGAGTCTGCCATATGGGATACAGATGTGGAAGAGGCTGTGTAAGGGGTTGAATTATTACAAGAAGGTAATGCACCTGAAAGCGAATCGTTTTTACATAATAAAATTTTATTTTGACATACCGCAATGGAATTATTTCAATGGGTTGTGCATCGATAATCCATGCAGAGAAATTTCGTTTTAAAAAAGAGCAATGTTGAGAGTTCAATTATGTTTGTTGATATTCAGGACTAATGATTGATGATGTAATCATTTTGGAGCATCGCCCTTGTTATACAATATCAAATGACTTGGAATTTCCATAGAAACAAACACATACACAGTTCATTAAAAACCGATGTATGTTAGGTGGTTGCATATGAAACCGACCACTGGCAACAGATAACGTTAGATACGCTATTTTCTTGAATTGAAATTTGGCAATACCCACAATGATGATGATGATGTTGAAGTTTACATAGTTGGAATGCAACGAAAATTAATTCCTTTTAATTGTTTACATTTTTCTTTGGCTGCAAAAATCACTAAATCGTTTTACAGATTTACGACCTCAATTTGAAAAAGGCAGGCTTTGCATAAGCATAAAATTAAAGCAATAAAAAATGAACAAAAAAATCGTTGCTTTCCAACGATGCAAACTACAACGTCATTGACAATAGGTCCATAGAGTCCCGCTAAAATGCAAAAGATGGTATTTGTGCGATGCGTTAACATCGTCTATATTAATTGTGTTTACAGAAGTAAGTTTTATTCCTAATAAGTAACTATTCCGGGAAGTTGTGCTCCATTGTTTCCACTCAAGCGGGCCGCGGCACTACATCGTTTGCTAGAGGAAATGTGTGCCGAATGTGCTCCATAGGGTACAACGTGCAGAGAGTGATTTCGCCACTTCCAAAGTAGTGATTTCTCTATGGATAACAATGTTGGCGGAAAATCACACAAAAGAAGGGTGTCGTGTATTACGAGCTGCTGAAACAGTCGAAAACCCCTCACTGGGGTCATCAATAACTGCAATGATGCGTTTGAAAGGTGCCCTGCACGAGAAGAGGCCGGAATGGGAGAATCGCCGTGACAAGTTGATTTTGCACGACGACAACGCCCGGCCACATGTTCCTCAACCGATTAAGGGAAGGTTCTGCCTTGTTGGGCCAAAAAATGTTCGATTTTTCACCAATTTTTTTAGCGAAAAGTATTAAATATAGAATGTTGATATTTGGTATGTTGACTAAGCGGTCTTTATTGAACATCAAAATATTTTTTGAAGTTTGACAAAACATGGTGGTGGGAATGGGATAAGCCGCGTATGTCGGTGCGCGGGCGATTACATTCTTCGCTTGCGGAAGTCCTAATTCCGGACAGTGCTCTGAAGCAAAAAAATTTAACATATTTTTACTTTGTACAATATTGTGTATAAGTTGACCTAAAATCAAGAAGAAAAATAGAAAAAAAAGTGAGCGATCGGAAGGAAGTTTGTTTTTTCCCAAAGACTTTCGCAGTTTTTTGCTCACTATTTTTTTATTTTTCAATTTTTCTTCTTGATTCCAGGTCAACTTATACACAATATTGTACAAAGTAAAAATATGTTTGATTTTTTTCTTCAGATCACCTGTCCGGGTCTTAGGACTTCCTCAAGCGAAGAATGTCATCGCCCGTACGCCGACATATATGGCTCCTCCCACTCCCACCACCATGTTTTGTCAAACTTTAAAAAATATTTTGATGTTCAATAAAGACCGCTTATTCAACATATCAAATATCAACATTATATATTTAATACTTTTCACTAAAAAAAGTGGTAAAAAATCGAACATTTTTTGGCCCACCAAGGCAGAACCTTCCCTTAAGAAGTACTCACAAGGAACATCACTTAAGTGTCCGCCTTCGATTTTGTTGGAACTCATATATGTGATAAAACATCGAAAACGATTAGACGCGTATTTTTTTCATCGGCGGAAACATGGTTTTAAGGGGGAAAACCACCCCTCCAAGAAAGGCGTGTCACCCCATAATTGAATATTTTTCAATACTTCTATAGTCGATTTCTCACCGCTTTCTATTAGCAGAATTTTGGTTTCTGTTTCGTGCAGGTCAGTGCTCTGCTTATGGGTGGAACTTCAAAATCACCCCTCGAAACGCCTTTAAAAAACCATTTTCCGCCGATAAAAAAATACGCGTCTAATAGTTTTTAATGCTTTATAACATATATGAGTTGCAACAAATTCGATACAAAGGAGTCAAAAAGTTTCTACATGACTGGATTACCTCTAAAGAACCGTAGTTTTTACTTCCTATGGGCAGCTTTGAATAAGCCGGTTCGTCGATTTGTTACCGGACCACAACCACAACTTTCTTTTCCGGTAAAAATAGGGGTTTTCATACGTAGCCACCTAATTAACCTCAAGTGGACTTTTGTCGCTTCTGCGTTTCGGCATCATAGGCAAAAACAATTGGTATCTCTCAACATTTCTCTCGATATCTCAAAAATGCATAATATACTTTTTAAAAACATTGTTTTTCTTACAAAACAACATTTTCCTGCATCAAACTTTTCCCATACTGAGTTTGAACGTTGATGAATTTTTGGATCTTTCAAACGTGCTTAATCTTTCACAGTTTATTCAAGAACCAAGCAGAGACAAACTGCTGCCAGATCCGCTCAAGCATCCGTACATGCAGCCCCCCTATACTCTTGTTCTAGAGATGACAGACGTACTGGTACATCCCGACTGGACGGTATGTCAATTTTGTCCATCACAGATCACCAACTCCTGATATTTTCGTGTCGAAAAAAAGCAGCCGCGTAATAAAATAAACAACTGTTACACAGTATCAAACCGGTTGGAGATTTAAGAAACGACCTGGCGTCGATCCTTTTTTCGAAGCGATAGCGCCTCCACAATTTGAGATCGTTGTATACACAGCGGAACCGGGAATGGTAAAGTACCCTCACGTCTGAACAAATCCAGCCCTGCATAATATACGAACAAAAATTACCCTTACAGACGGTCTTCCCGATCCTCGATTCGCTGGATCCTCAAGGGTACATTATGTACAGACTGGTCCGAGACGCAACGCGTTTCGTCGACGGTCATCATGTTAAGGATCTCGACGCTCTTAATCGCGACCTCAGTAAAGTAAATGTCTCACAATTTTTAGATCGAGAATGCCTAAAGTAGACAAATCACCGTGACAACAATATCGGTTCGACAGGTAATAGTCATCGATTGGAACAGCGAGAGTATCAAGTTGCACCCGGAGAACGCACTGAAAATTCCGCGATGGACCGGCAACGACGATGACACGACGCTCTATGACTTGGCAGCTTTTCTCAAAAGTGAGCCCTCGTTTTTTCGTTTCCACAATGTATTTGAGCTTCGTTGAACTTTTGAATTTCATTGCAGCGATACTTGCAAGCAACGTTGAAGACGTCAGAGATGTGCTCAATTATTACAGACAATTCGACAATCCGCTGGAAGCATTTAGAGAAAATCAACGAAAACTCTTGGTAAATAATCAAGTTACTGGTACTCAAACTGCTTGATTTAATTGATAGTATACTAATTAAGTGTCTCAAAAATACGATAAGTGACTAACTGCTTTCCAGCGACGTAAATCCCCTATACGCATCTCACGAACCTGCAAACCTAACCATTTACAATAGTAACTAGTGACTTAATGCTCTTGAAAAACAAGTGATAGATATATACAATTCCATAATGGAAACACTATCCTAATCGTCCACAACAATCGTATCGCACCAAAATATAATAACATGCGTAAATGAGCCTTCAAGGGTTTATTCTTCAGGTGTTGATGAATATAAAAGAGCCTTTTTATGAAAAAAATATATAAAATCGCGGCTCAGTCGTAGCTAAAGAGCGTTTTTAGGCGCTCTGCGCGAGGACGCAGTAATTTTACAAATCAGCACGTAGAGCGAAACAAAAATTCGTCCTTTACCTTAGCTTTGCTAGAGAAGTACGCACGATTATTAAAAAATATGGGCTTTTCCGCAAGATGGCATCTTGAATTAATTTTTTGGGTAAATATTCGAAAATGTTACTCCTGTCAGAATCGAGCTGATTTTTTTGTGTGGTTTCTTACAGTTAAAAACATCATATTTAAAATTATTATGGCAGCGCATCAACTCGATATCGATATTTTTTTAAAGATTTTTATTCGTCGATGTTTCGAACTTTTTTTCAAGATTCAAGATTTTCAAGGCCCAAACAAACCCAAACATTATGCGCCATTAAAATATAACTTAATATAAGGTTTTATAATCATAAAGAGTTGATAAAAAATGTACAGCCTCTTTTTAGCGGGAGTGACACTTCCGAATATTTACCATTTTTTTGTTTCTACGCTAAAAAATCGGTCTTATTTATTTAGAAAAACGAGAATTGTTGGTGAATCGTAAAAATCGTTTGTACTTCTTTAGAGAACCTATCCAAGAAGTTGCAGTTTAAATTTCAAGTCAATCTCATGCAAACTGCCCGAGTTATGCTTTCTCGTTTCGAGAAACACGCGATTAAAGTTTCAAAAATGTTTTTTTTTGCATAGAATTTAAAGAATAGGTGATTACTGATTTTTTACCATTGCCAAAAATTGTACCTATCGTAACTTCAATCCTAAGACAGTCATGACTTCGAGAAGTCCCTTGAAACCCTCATTAAACATTGTACCTGCTATGTCGGTCGCTATGTCGATAATCTTTTCACCGCTACAAACGAATTTAGGAGCTATCGTCCACACTACGGAATTGAAGCTCTTGTTTGAATTCTGCGTGTACCCCCAAAGCATTTTCATAGTAGATCCTCAGTGTTAGATCGTTGTATAAGTGTTATGCAACGACTGGACTAAACGACTTCAAATTGCTTCTGTCATCGTCCAGGCGGTTTGGTGCGCTTCGGGGCGCTTCGGAATTTGTACTATAAACATTTTTTGGCGTTTAATTCCTTTTGCATATGACTCTTGGGACGTTTCTACATCATTCAAACCAATAAAAAATACGGTTAACATTTTTTTTCTACTCGGCAGTACGGCCTTAATGGAAACAAAACTGTTCATACATCACTATTTCCCTGTGCATCTCATCAGGCCTGCTTCAAAAGGAAGTTATTTCCAACCGTAATTATTCTCCTGAGATATATATTTTATGAAATATCCTATCGAACATACAATGAGAGTGATCCCCACTCCGAATAGGGATTTCAATTATTTTGTACATTTCACGAGATTCAGAGTAGTTTGGCGGTCATCAGCTGCCGCTGAATAGTACAACGAATACAATAGGTCTTTTATTCGCGTAACTTGTTCGTATGGGTTCCCAAACGAGATTCGTTGTTAGTATGCGGCAATGGCCCCTACAAAAATCTACATCCGTGCACAAAGGACTGCGCTTATTATACAAGTTGCCTAAACGTTCAGGAGTTTACCATTTTTAATAACAATCGCGCGCTTACTTTTTCAGCAACAAATGCAGGAGGACGAATCGCAGAAGGCTCAGAGAGAAGGGAGCAAAGTCTTGACGTCCAAGTGGACTCCGTCGTTTTTACGAAATCGTTAATTGTTATAAGACAATAATAATCTTTGTAAAATAAAGGGCAATGTTATACCCGTCTATTCAATACGCAATTTATATGGAAAAATAAGCCCATGTCGTATTTACACAACGTAAAAAAAGCAACCTCGTATTCCAAGTACGTACGGATGGATAACCTTAAGGTATTCATTTCGCGGATGGCTGTATTCTGTGGGGGCGTGAGCAGGGTCCTTCTGAGTCATCGGTAAATTACAGTGGCGCTTAATAAAAAATAAGTTACATTCAATTATTATACCCAACGATAAACTAGAATAAAAAATGTCGCGCACGTTTAGTATATTTAGACATTTTTACATTATCTGTAAAAAGTCGCGGCTACGATAATTCTGCCAACCATATTTTTCCATGTTTTATCATTAATATTTTCTTTCAACATTCGGTGACCCCCTGATTTCATTGTCGTTGCCGGACCTTCAGAACTTTTTACACCCTTAGAGCAGTTTATGTCAGACATATAGAGTTATTCAGTGTATAAATTATTAGATAGAAATATGGTCAGCGTGTCATTTCCATAAAGTGCCGTATAAATTAGACGATTTTTAGGTGTAATTTTTTGTTAAAAGTTCAGTAACCTAGCTTTAAATTTCACTAGTATACTGGGACATATTTTAACTTGGTTGTAGAAAAAAAATCAGTTAAGTGTTGAATATTCGGGTCCGTGAAAACAATACCTTAAGGACGTGAAGTTTTATACGATTTGAACTTCGAGCTCCGCAATGCGACAACGATTTGGATAAAATCAACCATATCGGGTGAGGACAATTCTCAATAACAATTTTGCCAAATGCTTGCTGATAACTTAGTTTTAGAAAAACATCCGTTTGAGAAATATTCAGATGAATGTATTTTTTTGTCATTGAAAACGAGATTATTTATTTTTATGTATCCATGTAAAATTGAGCGTATTGTCCTGACTTCTGTGAATTTTGCAAGATACATAGAAAGACAACTCGTTAATACCACTTTCCAAGCGGTTGAACGAACAGTTGCATAAATACACCGCTAAAAGAAATTGCAACGCCTGCGTAGGTTTGATTTTCGATGGCTGTTCAGCATGCGTAAAGTGGCTTTTTTTTAACGATTCAACGTATGCCCTACCCTGCATTCAAGTGCGGTAATTTAACTCGCAAAGGGACTGCCTCACACCAGTTCGAAAAAAAACCTCACTCGTGACTTACCGCACTACCGTTGAAAAGAAATCTTTTCCACCCTCAATAATGTGTGCGTCACAATTTCCAACGTAGCACACTTGAACGAAACAGAACTCACACGCGACAAATATTTTCAATATCTATATTATGTTTGATTATATACAATAAAAAGTGTCAGTGCCCGACATTGAAAATTTCAAAAACGCCAAACTAATTTACTCTAAACTCTATATATTTGTATTCAGTCTGTCAATACACAACCACACAATTATTGTCGTAAGTAAGTGTTTATACATATATTTTTTATTTATTGGCACTGAGATAAAAGTTTCTGTTCATGATAAAGAACAGGTTCTGTTTGATTTTAATGTATTTTTTTTCTTTACAGTGTTCTGTTACATCCTAGCGAATGTGCAGAGGAGACTTCTCTCGGTTATTCCCGGTATCCTCATTTGCCGTCACAAGTTTATTATATGTATACATCTAAGAATAAGACGCATAACAGCATAAAAAGGAACGTTCGTACGTTCCGCGCGCATATTCAAACCACAGCAATATATGCAGGATAGCAGCACCGTCAGTCATCGACTTTTCCTATCACATTGGCCTTCAACAAGAACACGATCTCAGGCGCATATTCCACAAAGAGCTATTGAACGAAAAATCAACCAGCAAATCGATCAACAGGCTCCAAAAAACCTTACGCCGGCCCACCTAGGGGGCATGGGGATGAAATGAAGCCTGCACGCCCATGAAAGCCTAACGCCGAATGAAAAATACATCTAGTCTCTGCGTGTAGCCCGGTATTTAAACTTCTTGATATGAGAAGTCACCACGGCCATAAATTGGCATATCACAAACCATGCGCACCCTTCGGTCGTAGATGTCGAACTCTATATCCCATGCGCTTTTTCGCCGAAACACGGGACAAAAGTCTCCTTTTCATACGCCTAATAATCAGAACCGATGCCCTGGAATAAGGCCACACACGTGACTAACGAGTCTGTAAACTATTCGCACACCATACCACGACCAATCACGCTAATCAACCGATATTTTCACGACCAATGGACCAATCCCGGAAGAATTGCATCACCAAAACCGCACTTTCCCTTAGGTTCCTTTTCGCACTATTGAACCCCTCCTAATTTTCATATCAATAAAGACTTCCTTCCCGAAGTCAGTCTCCCGACAATCGTCATCAAATTCAGAGCTCTGTCTCTCGGCAAATTCCATCGAGTTAAAATGATCATTGAACTTTGATTCTGATCCATGTGAAAAGTTTATTCCGGTCGTATTTATAAAGCCATATGTGTGTGTGTGTGTGTATATGTATATATACACTGTGTATGTTACTTACTAGTTTTCCGTTCGTGAGCATATAGGGTGTACCTTTCCGAGCAAAACGCTTTTTTTTTTATTTGCGCCAAAAATTAACCGAGATATTCACAAGTAAAGCCTAACGGTGAGTAAACAATGGCACAGTAGTTTCGGCGTCCAAGCGAGTGTGGGCGCGGGTTCGAATCCACATTCGGGCAAGTGAACTTGAACTTTCAATGTTGAATTTTTTAATTTGAGTTTTGAACGTTATCCGTTCGCCCAAATAAGGTGTTAAATCATAAATTATAAATGTTAAACAATGTCATCCATTGTTTACTCGAAAGATCTTTAGTTCTTCAGATGTTTCGCGTCCGCAATGGACAATATTGTCTAACTCTTTTTATTTATTATTTGATACTTTATTGGACGACCGGATAAGGTTCAAGATTCGAAATTGAAAGGTTGAAATCTCCACTTCTCAAAGTACGTACCTGGTTGAAAAAAATCATAAAAAATATTTCAAAAAAGCAAAACAAAGCTGAATTGGTTCCCTTTCAAACGCCGTTCGTTAAATTTGGTTATCTATTTTTTGACGGAGCTATCTAACTTTTAGTGCGGCAAGAAATATCGGCTGGTGTATCCAAACTTTTGAGCGGTAGTAGATATATATATATCATTTCGACACGCTCTCCGCGTAGAAAAGTCAAATCCGTTTCTCACGCCCTAAGATCGTATAGAGCTTCAAGTGGCTTTCGTCATTCATATATATCCGTGGTCGTGTTCGTTGGGTCTCATTTTGATACAAACAAGTGCGCATGCGCATAATGATGCGCAACTGCTCAATGAAACGAGTGATTCGTTTTGCGCATGACTCGTTTCATTGCACGTTGCGCATCATTATGCACATGCGCACTTGTTCGTATCAAAAGGATGAGACCCAACGAACACGACCCATATCTGCGTCGTCTGAAAATCTTGTGCGTGTCATCGACCTACTCCAACAGCGCGCGCATCTAGCCACGAGCGAAGGCCCATATTCATAAGAGCGTCTACCGATATCTTAACGAGCGAACACACAGCTACGCACACCAACAAATGTAAGCGAACCTTATCATTCTGTAATTTTTCTGTATTATCGCTTCACTCCACCGTTATCATTAATTCACATTCAAATCTGACTATACATTTGTAATAAAACGTCAGTTAAATTTATTTGAGCTTGTCGAATTAAGCCTCAATACCGAAATATCGGGTCGATTCCTTAATTATATTCCTTCACACGCACTACCCCTTTTTACCTTCATCCCGTGCTATTGCGCTAGGCGTAGGTAACAAAAAGGGAAACGAATATACTATGCTCTCATCCCTTCCGGATGTAACAGTTCAAAATTATTTTTCGTATTTCGGTTTTTTTTTTATTTTATTTTAATATTCAACATTTTGATATATTTCATCTTTAAAAAATTATTTTCTCTATTTGACCACAATTTCCCTGGAATATTTTTCAAACCTGTGTGGAAAACCTGGTAAAGTCAAAGAATTTCTGAGTCAATAATGCATAACACCCATGAATTCTGAGAAATAAACTAATTTAATACGTTTGAATACAGCTTTCTAAAACTTAATTACTCTATTTTCTCAAAAACCGCCGATAACTTTTTGATATAATTATTCGAAATGCTCGACCCCAAAATATTGCTTGTCGTTACTTTTGCTCTCATTCGCAAATTTGTCAGCTCACATACAGCGATAATCGTCCGAGTTAAAAACCTGCCACGTACGTTCGTTTCTTAGCTTGTGATTTTCGGCCAGTTTTTACTCGAACCGGTGGATATAACGCTTCCTCGGGTATATTTTCGGAAATGTCTATGACCTCCGGCGGCTGCGATATACTGAACAAATCTTGAGTGTTGATCGGTGTCACCATGAAATCGGCATCTTCTTGCGATTCACCAGCGTCCTTTTGGTCAGCCATCACCAACCAATTCAAAACTTTCTGATGTGGAACTGTCGTCTGGGTAACGGGAACGTTATCTTCCGTAACTTCCCACACTGCCAACAACTCCGGAGCCAATATATCGACGTATGATTTTAGTTTTTGCAGAGATTGCTTCCATTCCGGATCACCGAACAATCCGTTTGGCTGAGCAATGGGTTGCGGCAGACTCAATGACTTGTTTGTGAAATCTGTAACGAAAAATTACATTCCGTCAGATGCGCAACACAGAAGGCGCGGGTATTCAGTCGTTTTGAACTCACTGTTAAATACGTGATGCATGTTCGTTCGATCGGTTATTGCGAGCGGCGTTATCAAACGCTCGTGCGACAATATTTGTCTTTCCCAAGCCTCCATGGCGCAATACGATTGACAATTAACGAGGGAATAATTATCCAATGGGTCCTCGTGAGTTATGCATTGGTAAAAAATGTCACCTGAAATGTTTATCGTGTTAAGGGGTTAGGATACTGTGAAAATTTCAAAAAAATTGATAGTCGCTTGAAGCATCGCAGATTGAAGGTAAACTTATGATTACAACGATAGAGCTGCTAATAAAACTTTAAACGCGTTTTTTTCAAATCTATGTTTTTCAAATCGGTGTACACGATTTCTCGATATCTAGTGAACGGATTAACTTGAAATTTGCTACACTTATTCAGTGTAATAGTAGAGTAGTCTCGACTGACGTTTTTCTTCTTAACATTTAAAAAAATTAGTTATTAACAATAATAATATTATTTTTCCTCGTAAAATCGGAAAAAAATCAAACATTATTTTTTACGATTGAAACACGATAACAAAAAAAAGTTCGCTCAAGTCTTAGCCAATATTATCCATTTTAATGAGAAAAAAAACTCGTTTTCTTGTTTCAGTTCAACCGGGTGGCCAAAATAAAGTACACCCTTGAGCGTCTTACGTTCAAAGGTCTTTCACAAGACTGTTTAAACTCCGTTAATTGTTAATATTTTTAATGAAATTTAGTACACGACCATGTTGATGTGCATACAAATAAATATCCAAACTATTTTCCAATCATATTACTTATTCCTTAATTTTTTTAGAACTCTGAATTATTTTTTTAGAACAACTCTGACTTTCGGGTCGTCTCACAAGAAGACGGCACGACCATGGGGTCGGGGATTTGGCCGAATTTTTTTGTGGCGAAAGAGAACCCCTAGCACCTCACGTGGTTAAAGTAATAGGACGCACTACTCGGAAAATTCCGAGAAAAATCGATTCAAAGTTTCTTAGGCGCCTTATGAGTTTAAAATGTCAGGCACTTGTCGAGCCGCTGTCTAGTCTAGACGGTTACGCCTCGGTCTTTTGCGCCGGAGGTCTCGGGTTCGATGCCTCCTTCGGATCTTTTTTTTTGTTATCCCAATAATTATTCAAAACGTTTCTCATCCGTACATTATTTTTTTATTTACATCATTTTTTTAAATTTATTTACATTGTTTTTTTTTTTATTATTTTCATTTTTTTTATTTTCTTTTTTTTCCAATAAAACAATTCATAATGGTAGGTTTTTTTATTTTTCATTGTAAAGAATATGAGGAGGAACATTGGGTTTTCAATGAGAATAACAAAGTTGATTAGGAAAAATTCAATTTTTATTTATAAAATAATTATATACAAAAACCGCAGGGGTAATTATCGTAGAAACAAACAAAGCAATAATTTTTGCGACATCTTGCGCAACATATAAAAGCGATTTTTTTACAATCGCAGGGAGTTTGCAAAAACATGTCCCATTAACATTCATGAAAATGTTTACAGACAAGTTAAAAATTTCATAAAGCGCTTACAAAATTGCAGCGAATTGTTAGAGCAGATCGTGAAATTAATTCCCGGGAAGATTGCATAAAAATCCATTCAATAACTCACCATCAATTATCGTCACCAATATTCCGAGACATGATTCAATACGCCTGGTTTGTCTCGAAATGATCAGTTACTAGAAACATTTTCATGAATGTTAATGGAACATGTTTTTGTACGGATGTATTGCAAACTCCCTGCGATTGTAAAAAATCCGCTTTTATATGTTGCGCAAGATGTCGCAAAAATTATTGCTTTGTTTGTTTCTACGATAATTACCACTGCGGTTTTTATATATAATTATTAGGGTGGGGGTAAAAATGTCGAATGACCAAATATAGAACGACAAACATTTCGAAACGACAGAATTATGAACTCTCAAAATAACGAAGGTTAAATCATTCGAAATTTTATCTTTCGACTGATAAAAAAATCGAATGACTATAAATCGAACGATTATTTATTGGAGAGGTAATTTATTCGAAAACGAATATTCAGATTGTCTGAAATTCGGAACATAAAAATACAGAATCGAAAAATGTAGAACACCCATATCTCCGAAACAGAAAATAGCGAGTGCCTAATATGCGTAATACCGTCTATGGCGAAAAGCAATATATCGAAACGCAAAATGTCGATGGCCCGAAATGTAGAACGCCGAAAGGTCGAACGGCCAAAATGGCGAACGTGGTGGGGCCCGCCACGTGGGATGACTGTCTTACGATATTTTAGCCTACAGACCGCCAGCGCCATCTCGCAGCTTCACTCTGAGGCGCAAGTGACGTATTGCTCGATTCGCCATTCGGGCCGTTCTACATTTTGACCCTCCGCGATTTCAACCACTCGACTTTTTGGCCGTTCGCTTTAATGATTTTCTGCATTGTGAACCATCGCCATTTTTTTAATTCGGAGAATTGTCGTCTCGAATTATTTGGTGTTATGCATACAGGCCCATCGATTTTATGTTTTTCGATATTTTATTAAATCTGATTTTTGTTTTTCGCTATATATCAACTTCCGAGATGTTCATATTCGTAATTGTTATTTTCGACTTCACAGGCTCTAGTAAGATTGATCTATCTATATTCGAACATTCGTCATTTTCGAATTCGACATTTTGGCCCATCGGCATGTCGATCGTTCGACATTTTTCCCCCCACCCTAATTATTATATGAATAAAAATTGAATTTTTCCTAATCGACTTTGTTATTTTCATTAAAAACCCAATGTTCCTCCTCATATACTTTACAATGAAAAATAAAAAACCCCCCGTTATGAATTGTTTTATTGGAAAAAAAAGAAAATAATTTTTAAAAAATGAAAATAATTTTTAATAATAATGTAGGGATAAGAAACGCTTTGAATAATTGTTGGTATGACAAAAAAAAATAAGTTCCGAAGGAGTAATCGAACCCGAGACCTCCGGCGCAAAAGACCGAGCCCTAACCGTCTAGACTAGACGGCGGCTCGACAGGTGCCTGACATTTTAAACTCATAAGGCGCCTAAGAAACTTTGAATCGATTTTTCTCGGAATTTTCCGAGTAGTGCGTCCTACTACTTTAACCACGTGTGGTGCTAGGGGTCCTCTTTCACCAAAAAAAAATTCGGCCAAATCCCCGACCCCACGGTCGTGCCGTCTCCTTGTCAGTAGCGTAATCCCTTAAAAAATAGGGAACCCTTACCATGATGGGATTACTATTATACCTCTAGCACGCGATTTCTCATTACCGCAAGAATAATATTTGGTATTAACAAGAAATCAGTGAAATACAGGCTATGACTTGTGGGCCAAATCAAATGAAGTCCGATCCTTCTGATCCTTTTGAACGATCAACAAAACAAAACACTTGGTTTCTGTTTCCAAAAAATCGCTTGTAAAACGATTAGCTTCCTGGCAGCAAACTTTCCTTTTGTAGTAGGGACTGTACATTTACCGATAGAATTCTGGACAAACAACGATAAATTGCCGTTGTTGTCGACAGCCATAGAAAGCCCGGAAGTGGAGAGCTCCAATCTTTTTCTCAACGAGGGATCTAAACACTTCCCCTGCATCCGTGATTCTGTCAGTGTGTCCAAGATACTCGGCGGTGTGTATGGCAAGTTGTAAGAATGCGGATTGTCCCGGCCGTCCCATGTGTTCAAGATAATCGCCGTTTCTCCGACCATTTGACTCGACAAAACAATCACCTCCGTCTCACCCCTGTGGATCAACGCGGTATCAATCGATTCAATATCCAAGCGCCCCGCAAAAATAGGGCCCGAATTGAATGAAACCTAAAAATTGGCTCTGATGAAAATTATGGGTGAAAATAACAATTTTTCCGACAAAAAAAGGCCTCGCCCTAAAAATGAGAGCTAAATTTATTTTATCATTTTTCTGGATGTATTTATGGATATTTACCGATGTCAAACAAAATTATGATAGGGAGCTTGCCGTATAATTAACAATTTCCGACGAGTACTTACAACAGTCAAATAGAATAGAATGCCATTTTGAAAAATCCAATAAACTGAAATTCCAATTTACATGCAAATGCAATGATTGGATTGTAAGCCATATTTCAGAATGTGAACAATGCATCGACGACGCTCAAAGAATGCCATTTTGAAAAATCCAATAAACTGAAATTCCAATTTACATGCAAATGCAATGATTGGATTGTAAGCCATATTTCAGAATGTGAACAATGCATCGACGACGCTCAAACGTAAAATTATTTTAAAGAGGTAACGTCCGTTCTTAAGGCGAAATATACATTTAGACGGGAAAAAATTAAGCAATTTTGACGCATTTTTTAAACCAAGAAATAATTATTCAACATTTATCAAACTGTAGATATACTTTTACAGTATATTTAAGTATACAAAACCATTTTTAAATTAATTTATCATCAAAATGGCGAAGCTGTGGCAGAGTACCTATTACAGGAAGGTTGCCGCGGGAGTTACAAATCGGCGTTCAGTCTAGTAAACTTCCCGTAAACTTTGGTATGCAAAAAAAAATATTTTCGTTCAGTTAGAACATATATAGTTTCTATTTAACAGTAATTAAAAGGAAAGATAAAAGTTTAACGGAATAGCACGCATTTACAAAACACAAAACTTCAATTTTTCGAAAACAATTTTCGTCAAAAAGAAGGTAGCAATATTATCAATATTTCTACTAAGTTTTACCTCAATCGGCTTAATAGTTTTTGAGTAATCCTGAAAATTTGAACTAAATTGCACTGGGTACTTGTGGTAACGAATTACTTCAGTAATCTGTTACAAAGTAATACAATTATCAATTACAGTAGTAATGGTAATTGTTAGTTGTTAATTTAATTACTTTTTGCCCATCTCTGCCTGCTCCTCTGCGCACTCGCTTCTACCTGCGGCGCGCGCTCCGAAACCGATCGGTGAGGCATAGCGTTGACGGGCTGTAAAGTTTCAAGTTTTTCGAATTTCGCTTTGAAACTTTGGGAAAATATCCTAATTCTAACTAACATTGTAAGCCTGAAAGTCTGTCTATTTGTTAGTCAATCGCGCCAAAACGGCTTGACCGATTTCAATGGAATTTAACATGTAGATAACTTATGACCTGGATCACCACATAGGATACTTTCAATCATAATACCCAATATTTTCCTAATTATAATATTATACTCAAATCTAATGTAATGATTGAATTGAAATTCCTATAGCGTACTAATGAAATATAATAGAAAATAATGACTATTATTCTTATTTAATAGAACCGAAGATATATTTGAAATTTTTTGTTTGGAGCTTGTTATTTTAGAACATCAAATAGTAGCTATAGGGATACATTCATAGCTATTATTCCATGGCATACTCTACCTTTTTGCGTGAGGTCTCGTGACAGATGACAAAACATACAAAATTGAGATATGAAAGTAGCTACCTTCATGGTTCGATTTTTGACGTTTCGTCTTGACAAGAGACTTGACATCAAACATAGTTCCGAAGGAATCACTACACGGAAGAGAAATATGAACAACCAACGAACCACAGTTTTCTGATTCATTGAAAAACGAAGTGATATCGATTGTATTTAACGGACAATTCGCTAAAGGATTTGCCGAAGAAGAGTACATCTCTCCTACGGTGGGTAAAACATTTTCTCCCATCATAAAAAAAATTGTCGAAAATTAAGAACGACGTATCTTTAGCGGTTTTTGGAAAATAAATTTGTTATTTATTTATTATTTCGTTACGTTCCTATTGTATAGTTTTCTAAAATGCCTGGAAAACAGAAGTAAAATCTTTCTCAGAGTTCGAGTAAATCTCGAGCTATGAAGGTTGCTAGACAAGAGGAAATGTCTTCTCAAGCGGAATTGCGATGACTTATGCAAGCTGAGCGTCATGCGGCCCTTAGAGCTGCTGGGACTCCTCAGCAAACGCAGTCGCGTCGCCAGGAAGATGCTGAACGATATGCCGCTTGGAGAGCTAATGAGACTCCTGAGCAAACACACTCGCGTCGCCAAGAGGATGCTAAGCGTCATCAACAACGAAAGCAAGCTTTTACTCGAAACACGTGGAATGCATTCGATAAGGCTGCCTTTCATTACGAGGCAGCAATTGCTTATGGGAATCATACGCTTATCGTGATGGAATCAATGAGCAATGCGTGTCAACACTGCATAGCTTTAACGCGGAATGAAGAAACGCCAGTTATATGTTGCTCTGGAGGCAAAGTCCATGTTCCTCGTTTGGAAGAGCCAATCGACCCTTTAAAATCGCTCTTTTTATGTGAAACAGATGAACCACGGCGTTTTTTAACCAAATTCGGAAATACAACTCCTGTTTTCATATGACCTCATTTGGGGCAGACAAAGTAGTGATAATGCCGAGCTTTCGACTACTTTCACCATTCAGGGGCAGGTGTATCACAGGATTGGTTCGATTCTGCCTGCATCAAATCAACAACCACAATTCTTGCAGGTATATTTATGGGCGATGAAGACGCATGGACTGACAGACATTGTCAATCTCATCCCCCACATCCCCATCATCCCCACAGGCCTGCCGTTCCAGTTCAAAAAGTTGCAATTTCCGCTTAATTTGGCATACGCAATGACCATAAAGAAGTCACAAGGCCAAACTATGAAAGTCGCGGGTTTGCACTTACGCGACCCAGCTCTACGTAGCTTGAACTACGTAAAAGCTAGTTCTATATATATATAGATATATATATATATATACTTCTATCACTTTCAAAAAATCGATTTTTTTATCGTTGTAAATGTCGATCCTTCCTTAAGTTGAGTCCCTATCCTCGATATTTATGTGTAAAAAAAACTCCGACAACTACGTAGCTGAAGTTCGTATGTTACGAATATACGCGAAGGTGACTATAAAATATTGAATACGTTCTGTGAATGATAGTAGGAGAAAATCTGTACCTTTTCTGAACAGCGGCATAGAGAGGCGCGCTTTTGAATTGATGAGTCCACTTCTGTTGTACACTTTCTCCAGGGGACCGTCGATCGCACATCAGAAGACTGTGGTACGAGGCCACGTAATTATGATAGTCGGTACAACTTGGGATTGCTAAGCACAGATTCTCACAAGCCTCCAAGTGATCTTTGGGACACAAGGTCAATACCGAACGTTCGTAAGGATCCTGCAAATATATTACAATTGTAGGGACTTTACCTTTGATTAATTAACTTATTGTCTGTGTATCCCGAATACACACAACACAAAGTACAGAAAAATAGAGGAAGGATTATACGGAGACTTGTTATTCCATATACGAAAGTCTAAGAAATCCAGGCAGTACACATTGCCGAAGTCAGGGGCGCAAGTGGGCATGCCCTCCGGAAATACCGGGGCTTTGTCAGAAAAAAAATCGACGTAAAGCATCTAAATTCAAATGATCAATGAATTTTACTTTTTTCGGCCAAGCAAGCGTAAAGAAATAATTTAATAATAGTAGTTGACCTATTTCTTTTGTCGTAATTTCGTCACTTGTATAAAAAGTAGCTATTTCATTATGAAAATTGAGGGGTTACACTTAGATGGAATTTTTGAAAAAATCGATTTTCCGTTTTCGACGGATTCTTAAAATATAACCTTTAAAAAATATTCTCTGAAAATTTCAAGTCGGTCCGTTGAAAATTGAAAGAGTTATGAGCATTTAGAGGTGGGTCCGCTTACCGCTTTACTGTTACAGGTAAAACCTTTTTTGCATGTTCATGTTTTGAATTTTAAACTCGCGCGCAATTTTACCGCGGAAAGTTGACAGCTTTCCATACGAAATATCAGTTGAGGGGGGAAGCCAGTACTAACCCACTTTCCCCAAGCAAAATATGAAGAAAAAAAAATTTTGTTTTTTATAATTCTTGAAAGTACATATGTTCAAAAATATGTTGGCAACATTTTTATTCACAAGTCCGAAAATTGAAGGAGTTACAGACACTTTAGTGAGAACAGGTATCGCGACCAGTTAGTACCCTCAGTCCCTACAGTTGTGACATCGTTCACAATAGATGAAGTGCAGGCTCTTATTACTTTGTGAAATATAATGAAGATGAAGCACCGTCATATCGCGCGCGACTAGATACTTTAATGTTAGTATCAATATTATAGAAAAAACATAACTTTATATAAAGAAAAACGGAACGAAAACTTTGAACGCGTTTTTCTCGAAACTACTTTTTTCGACCTCGTCCCAGCGAATATTCAAAAACTTATCAACCGATTTTCATTTTTTTTTTACATTTTTGTAATCGCAGTGACTAAGGTTGTACGTAGCTGATTTTCCAAATTTTGATAATTACTATTCTTAAAGACTGCTTGAATACAAAAAAAGGCCTTGAAAATAGAAAAAAATGGCCAAACTGTCAGCATTTTGTAAAAAAAAACGGCTACGCATAACAATAGCTGCATTTGTATAGATATCGATAAATTGTTGAGTTTTTATTAACAGAAGACCTTTCATAAAGATATCAATGAGTCAATGAAGAGAAATTTTTTTTTCGTCTTCAAATCAAGGCATATATCTCCGTTACTTTTAAAGATTTTTTCATAAAAATTAATATCAAACTAGGTGAATAAATACTTCAAAAATTAGTATAAACCCGATCCTTTCATAATCAGTTATGCCCAAGAAAAAAATCGCATTATTGACGACAAAGCACCCGTTACGTAACGGAATAGGGGGGGGGGGGGGCTTCGACCAGACGTTACGGTCCTGGTGCGTGAGAGGAGGGGGGTAAAAAATTGGGAAATTTGGCGTTACGTAATTTGTGTACGACCCCTAATAGCAGTACAGATTCCGAGGAAAAATCAGTATCTGTATACATTTGCATAGAACAATTTAAAAAGCGAATTCTATAAGTACACGATAGATCAAGCATGTGCAATTCAAAGAGTGTACAAAAGTAAAAATGCACTTGCAATAACTAAGAAAGTTGTGTATGTATTTATTATCTACACACCCTTGTATCGAGATAGTGGACACAACACCTGTCGACGAAAACAATGGTGTTTGGATCTGATTGCATGAACCTGACGCTACCCCATTTGTCCTCCAGTACCTTCGAGACATCGACGGTATTGCTCCGGATAGTCTTACTGTCAAATAGTTAAAACCCATGTATCTTTGTTCAGTTTGATGATGAATATTTCAGACATTTAAAGGCTTACAACTAGTTGAACATTTTCGAATATATCGATTTTTGGTATTCGACGGGTTCTCAAAATATGATATTTCAAAAATGTTCTCTGAAAACGTCATGTCGATCCATTCAAAATCCAGGGAGTTATAAACATTTATAGGTAGGTTCCGCGAACTGACGAACTTCAAACACGTTCTTCTAAAAATGACATTTCCAAAATCGGTGACCACGATACCTCAAAAATCCCTGCACCGATCGACTTCAAAGTTTCCAAGCTTCTTTGAAGTATCAAGAAGCAGTGCTTGAATGAAGGAATCTTTTTTTCGATGCATAGTTTTTTATTTATCAACGAAAATAGAGCGTTTTTTCCACCAGAAATCAATACTGTTATTTTGGACGGCGGCCATTTTTTCAAAAATCAACATTTATAAAACTCCTTTGTCCCAGCACCAGATAATTTCATGCAAAAACGAAATGCGTTTGACTTTTTTGTCTGGACGATTTGTTTCCGAGCAGCAGCGGTTGCCGCGAAGGACGTTTTTTAAACGGCGTTCTGCACAAGCCATTGTGTCTACCACATTTATAAATATTTTTCAACACGAAAACTGTAAAAGATACTTAAGGGGCTATACCAGTGTGACAGAGTTGTAGAAATAATAGTGTATAGCTAAGTGAAACCACACTATTTATTAAGGAGGCATACCAGTGTGACACTTTTAAAAAATCGATTTTTTTTCGCTTTTTTCGAAAGTTTATACTTTCAAGAATATCCTGTAAAAATTTCGAGGCCGTATCTCTAATAATTATTATCTTGCAAAATTTGATAGTTAAATCTTTAAATGCGTTTTTCTCGAAATGTGATTTTTCAAATTTGCTGACATTGTAACTCAAAGAGCAATTATCCGATTGACGTCAAATTTGAACTGAGTACTCTTGAATATATTTACTCTACAATGGCGTAGGATATTTTTGATTGGATGAAAATTAACGATTTGGTATGAAAAAAACCACCATTTTATAGGCAAGAAAACAGACTTTTTTCATAACTACGCCATTTTGTTAGATTTTGATATTTTTCGAAAATCCTAAGTCATTGTACAGGAAATACCTTCCAGTTTAACATTTTAACCTTTTTCGGTTTCAGCAACTCAATCGGCCGGAATCATGTCAGCAGTGGAGGAACTTTTTTTTGCGCCTCCGAAGGCAGCGCATAAGTCGCTTGGAACTCAATATTTTTCAATGAAAAAATTATGTAATATAGGTCAAATATAGCCAAATATATCCGTAACATTTCATTGAGTACTTTTCTTCCAAAAAATTCCCGAAAATTACCCAAATTTTCAGCGTTCACACTGGTATAGCCCCTTAAAACCATACTCTGTCATGTAAAAAAAATGATTAACGTCCCAAAACATTTTCCCAAAAAAAAATTCACGCAAATTCTTCATTTTACGGCCACGAGCTAGGTGTAAACCATCAAATTAGATTTCGCCTTCTTGAGGTCAAAAACATCTAATCTCATCACTGGAAAATGTTATCCAGTGAATGGAGAATATTTTTAAAACGCTATTCAATAAAGACAAAGGTTATTTATTTCTGGAAATACTACTTCTATCATTCACCTCGAGCTAATTCCCGAGTTAGTTTTTGACATATTAGGTCTCCCAAAGAGCATGGTAGATGATCGTATTTTTTTTAAGAGCAGAGGCTAGGGTTTGATATAGGGCTTCTCTCATGAAAAAGTTCGGTCGACCTTGAAGTCAAACGAACGTCTCAACTTAAAAAAGTCTCATCTATAAACAAGCAAAAACGGAGTAGATCAAAATGTAGATCGTGACAAACCTTCTAAATTTGTCTCTGGCTTTTTGTGCAACAGCAATATTTGTAGAAGTTTTCGAATGCCTAATTTCTAGTGACTTACTCGATAGACACTGTGTCCATTTACATTCAGACAACAAAATATCTCGCAAACTCGAAAAAAAAAAAAAAATAATTTCAATTCTACTGTAATGGAAAGATGTTTCATATTTAACTGAATATTCTAATTGTATTGATAAATGAGTAGATGTTTAGACGAAACAAAGATTTAAATAAATAAAGAAGTTATATAAAGAAATTAAAATTAATAAATAATGAAAGAGTGATCACTTCAATGAACATGTCCATGCTGTCGTTGATGACACTATCATAAATGTTTCTTGAGAAATATAACCATGCCAGCGCAAAAATAAATTTGAAATTACTTCGTACCATATTTGCGAAAGTAATGGTCAAATTAAAAAAAACGGTTAAAAAAGTACATTTTTTTTACATAGAATACGATTCAGCCATAAAAAAATAGGTTTCCATTAAAAAGTTGAACAAATTTGTCCTTGAATTCACCTTGAGGACGTCCTACAAATGAAAAACGCACGTCATTTGCTTCAACTTAGAATCCGTTCGACACGTACTTCAGCAGTTCGTGCGTTTTCTTCTTCGCGTTCGAGTTATTTCGACGCCTCAAGATAAATGGAACACCCTGTGCATTAACCGTTTTCTGGTATTTCCGAAGCTGTACTTCAGCAATACGTATCCATAAAGTTACCGACAAATTGGCATCTACGATACAATCTCAAGGACATGGAAATCAGCTTGATGAGCTCCGATCTAATTTCTAATATGCCGATATTGGTTAAACAAATACCAACCACGACACAATATCCCACAGAGTTAAAGTACGCTCGACGTTTATAGTACAAAATTTGTTGCAGTTGATCGGATCAAGATCCGCGCTGACATACGGCACTCTTGATGACCTTTGGTGAACTTGGATCAAACGCAGTTTTCCTCGATTTTCCGCGAGTGAATAAAATATGCAATTATTTTTCGCTCTTCCTAATACACGATCTGCAATACGAATTTTTAATTAAATTCAATAGTTCGTTGTCGGTCCCGCGCCAGCGGAATTAAATGAGCGGGTGTGACTTACACCCGTCGCATTGCGTGCTCGTCCTCGTCTCGAAAATCATATCGTCCATTTCGCAACTAGCTGCCGTGCGTAGATTCAGTTTCCACAGTGAACTTTTTGTTGAGACCATAGGTGCAGCGACTAAAATTATTCATACGAATAAAATTGTTCTCAAGGTGAGCTGTATCGCATAATTGTGAAGACATCGGAACTCAGAGACAACGTGGGATGTTTCTAATATAATATTCTACCTAAATCACTCATGTATGGGAAAAGTAAATGATTTTCATCACCGAGTGGCAGGGACGTCAGCGCTCCGCCGGTGTAATACCAATTGTACATCTGAAAATAGTTTATTCATGTGAAGAAAAATTTGGCGTACACATTTTCTTTTCAATACAGCATTGTTGTCGTTTTGTGTAACAAAATAAAATTTTAGAAAGCGAAAGCGCATCCTCAAAGTATCCTCAAAGTCTTATTTGGAAATGTTTTAAAAGTTTCAAGTTTTAAAAGCTCATATTTGCAAATAGGGGCGAAGGATGGGCGATTAAGGGGTTAGGCTACTGTGAAATTTTCAAAAAATCTAGTCACTTGAGACGACTCAAATTGAAAAGGGAGGTCCAACATATGGTTCAGGAACCGCAGGTTAAAAGTAAACTCATGATTACAACGAAAGAACTGCTAGTAAAACTTTAAACATGTTTTAATGGAAACTATGTTTTTCAAAACGGTGTACACGATTTTTCAACATCCAATGAACATATTGATTTGGTACACTTATTCAGTGTAACATTAGCTTAGTCTTGACCGACGTTTTTCTTCTTAACATTTTTTTCATTCGTTTTCAACAGCGATGGCGTCGTTTTTCCTCGAAAAATCGAGAAAAAAATCTTAAACTTTTTTTTTAATGTGTGAAACACTATAACAAAAAAGCTCGGTCACGTCTTAACCAATATTATCGATTTTAAGAAAAAACTGTTTTTTTTTTTGTTTTAGATCAACCGTGTGGCCAAAGTCAAGTACACTGGTGAGCCCATTACGTTCAAAGGTCATCCATGAGATTGTTTATAACTTCTTGAATTATTAATATTTTCTAATAAAATTTAGTACACAAGTTTGTTTATGTACATACAAATGAATGTCAAAACGATCTTTCAATCATCTTACTCATTCCTTCAGAACTAATATTTTCAAATAAGCCTGATTTTGGGTCGTTACAGTAGCCTAGTCCCCTAAGAGGGCGTACGTAAATTACGTAACGCAATTGGGGGGGGGGGGGCGTTACGGTCTACGTACGCGGGGGGGGGGGGGGGGGGGGCAAGATTGCGTTAGGTTACGATTTTAAAACTGCCAGAAATAGCAAAACTTCTGCATGTTCGAGGTTTTAATTTTAAACTCGCACGCAATTTTACCGCGGAAAGTTGACAGCTGTCCATAGGAAAAGTCAGTTAAGGGGGGACGTCACTGTACAAGAACTTGCCCATTAGCTTTCCCCCTTTCCCACTTGCCAAAGCTAAATTTGAAAACAATTTTTTTTTGTTTTTTTTTTAATTCTTAAAGTACATATATTTAAAAATTTGTTGGCAAAATGTTTAGTCACAAGTCCGAAAGTTGACGGAGTGACAGTCACTTTAATGAGAACAGGTAGCACGAACAGGTGTGGCATCGTTCACAATAGATTAAGTACAGGCTCTTATTATTTTGTGAAATATAATGAAGATAAAGAACCGTCATATCGCCCGGGACTAGATACTTTAATGTAAGTATCAATATTCTAGAAAAAAGATTACTTTATATCAAGAAAAACGGAACGAAAACTCGCGTTTCTTCTCGCGTTTTTCTGGAAACTACGTTTTTCGACCTTGTCCGAGCGAATACTCAAAAACTTATCAATCGATTTTCAATTTTTTTTTGTTGACATTGCTGTAATCGCAGTGACTAAGGTTGTACCTAGCCGATTTTCAGCATTTTGGTAATTACTATTTTTAAAGACTGCTTGAATACAAAAAAGGGCCTTGAAAATAAAAAAAGGCCAAACCGTCGGTATTTTGTAAAAAAAACCAAAATAAAGAAACGGCTGAGCATAAAGATAGCTACATTTGTATAGATATCGATAAATTGTTGACTTTTTATTTACATGTAACCTTTCATAAAGATATCGATGGGACAATGAAGCATTTTTTTTCGTCGTCGGTTAATTTTAAAGATTTTTTCATAAAATTGGTATAAAACTAGATGAGTATATACTTAATAAAATGAGTATAAACCTGATTCTTTCATAATAAGTTATGTCTATGAAAAAATCGCAAGTAGTGACGACAAAGCACCTGTTACGTAACGAAATGGAGGGGGGGGGGGGTCCGGCCAGGCGTTACGGCCCTGGTACGTGGGGTCGAACATTGGAGAATTTGGCGTTACGTAATTTGTGTACGCCCCCTAACGGCCCGTGGTAAACATATCGGGTAATGAAATCCATAAGGCCTTGCTTTTAATTTTTTAATGTGCAGAATTCTAAAAATATTGGGATGTTGAATAAGTTCTCGCCATTTTTTCGTGAAAAATTATGCATTATTTTTAAAAATCATTCCTAATGCATTTAAAGGTTTCGAAATTGTTGTGTGATCAACTCCTAACGATTCTGCAAATTCAGCTAGCGTCTGGCATGAGTCTTCATGAAGTAATGTCTCCAATTCAACACATCAAAATCATTATTTTTTAAACGTCTAGGCCAATTTCTGCATGTTGTTTCCGTCAGAACATGGTCGTCGTAAGTCTCAACAAGAATTCTGTGTGCTTCGGCTGCAGATTTTTTTTAAATAAGCAAAATTCCGCAAATACTCTTGCAACAAAATGCCCCGCAAATACTCTTTTTTGGCACGAAATTTGACATGCCTAACACTATGAAAAAAAGTTGTTTACACTTTGGCGAAAGGACATATACTGAATTTCAAGCTTGCTTATAGTACTTCTTTATAGATGGATTACCATCTTCGACTACACGTACAGAGTTCTGGTAACACCATTTGTTGGAAAATAGCGAGACCTTCTTCAACGTCCTAATAGTATTTTAGAAATTATATATCTTACCCCAGTGAAGTATGGATCTGGGTCCATTTCAATCATGTCAGCTAAATCAGCTACATATCTAGGAAGGCTCGTCTGATTGCTACGACCGACTTCTTTCCATTTTATGTCTTTTTTCAGAGGTACGCCTAAAAAAGCTGTTAACAAAACAAAATGAGATAACTTAATCAAATATTCAGTAAATAGACATTGCACACCTAAAAAGCATACAACGTCCATCCATACTATTTTAAATTTCTTAACATTATCGCTAACATTTCGATCACTTCATTCAAGCTAGGAGAGCACTTTTGTTATGCGATTTACAGCTGTGCTAACGGGGCACTGAATTTTCTAATCGAACACGTAAGTCTATATACATTAAAAAAAAATATCATTTTTTTAATTGACTTAAACGATGTATAAACATCCTAAGAACGATATAGTTGATATTCATGAACGTCCCAAGAATGATATGGTTCGAAGAAAAATGGTTTTAAAACTTTACACGCGTTTTACTTGGAACCGTGTTCTCAAAATCGGGCGGCCCTGTAGTTCCTAAAATGTTCAACCCATTGATCTCAAATTTCAACTGTAGCTTCTTAGATAGATTTTCTAGCAAAACACACACGATTTTTACGATTGATTAAAAATTAGTCTCTATAAACAAATTAATGCCGTTTTTCAGTAAAAAAAAACATGCAACTTTTGCTTAAAATGGGACCAAATTTGCGAAAATCTATATTTTGTAATAATAGTGTGTACTTCGCTAGCAAAAGTCATGCCTAAAAACAGACGTTCTCTTTCTACCGGTCACTGAGCCGCCGTTTTGTATTTTCTTTGGAGAATAAAAAATTGTTTTGAGTACCTACAGAAATGTAAAATGAACCCTTCAAACCTAATTTTGATTGCTTTATTAGTATTTCCGAACCAAAATTCCAAAAAAGCGGTCTTTTCGTGCCATTCAAAGATATAGAAGGCCTTAATTACTTTCATCTGTCATCCCTTTTGGCACAAATTTAAATGATTCCAACAAATATTATGTTTCTATATGTTCGTCTTATGTTTTGTCCATTTTGAGCAATGGGTACATGCGACAGATACAATTTCTTTTTTTTTGCCACAAATTTCTGCAAATTAACTATATGATTTAATTGAATTTCAATTTCAGAAATAAATAAACTATATATAGTAATAATTCTCTAATAATGCTCACTGATTACACTTCCCATGATCTGTGCTAAAGTTTTTACTAACAAAAACTGCAATATTCTACTATATATACCTCATACGTGAAATAACTGTAATATATTATGCCTATGTATTATGATACATTTTCCAATGTCTACATAGAACTGGAACATTTGTGTTTGTTATTTTTTCATGCGTTAACGAGACGGATCGCAATTAACTTTTGCACATAAACAAAACACATCCTGTGTACGCACACAGGCGAAAATTTTTAATGAAATTAAATCGATTTCCCTCAATACACAGGAGGATTGGAATTAGTTGTTTTTCTTAGTTTCGTGTTGAATTTTTTATCATTTTCAGCACAAACGTGGGCAACGCTACATGGAAAAACTACCACGATGTACGTAGAATCCAAAAACAAAATGTGTGAAATGCAGTATTAAGGAGTAACATTATTACTAACTGTGCTATTAACATGCTAACGGATAGGGATTAGAGATTTCTCATGGGACCATAATCAATAGAAAAAAATACCTTTTTTATGTTTCTCATATTGATCCAAAATTCGTTTGACATCATTTTCTATATGTGTCTTTGTGGCTATCAGCTGCAGCGCTGGATCACCGTTGTTGAGAACTGCAATAAATCCACCATGTGAACTATGAATATATCTATGCAACAAAAAAAGATTCTACACTATTGTTTATAGATTTGAGCTAGAAAAAGTTGTTTATTATTACGAGGAGCACTTCGGCAATATCCAACGAAATCGAGTTTCTGTATATTTCAAACTTGATCTTATTATATCAGAGTTGGATAAACTTCTTCAAACAACCGATAAAGTATGCATTATTTCAATAATATTGAAATAATATCCATCTGTCACGAGTACAGCATATGATCAATCTGTTTGGTCATGAGAACTGATAAAAGGTTGTGCAACTCTGGCACATAATAATTCTTTGCATGCACAGCTGCAATAGAAACCTTTGGAAAAATTCAGCATCGTGCTCTATTTGTGTGTACGTGTGCGTTCCGTTGTAATTACCCAGGGTCATATGATCTCAAAACTTATCTAGCAAAATGTTCCCCTAGGTAATGGTCAGTGGCGCTAGCGTGGGGGCAGAGCCATGGCCCCGGGCGGCGCAGATGTGGGGTGACGGCGGCGAGCGGCACTTACAAGGAAACGTTGCGAGGTCGATGTCTCCGATTTCGATGAAATTTGGCATGCTTGTAGAATGGGTAAAAATAGGCGACACGTATTTTTTTATATCGGCGGAACCCGATTTTTAAGGGATGAAAAGTACCCTCGAAAATTGGGATGTTTTTCGTTTTTCGTCGATAACGTTTTAACGGTACGAGATATGGAAAAACTTCAAATTGCAGCAAGGTTCATTTTTTCGTGTACTATACATTGGAGATGAGAACGATGCAGATAGCAACAAATGTCATATTGTTTATTGCAAAAATGCAATTTTTTCAACCGTATCTCCGAAAATTTTTAATCGATTGGGATGTAAATTTGCATACATGTAGAGAATGGAAAAGTACGGATACGGATTTTTTCATTTTCCCATATCTCACAATTAAGGGGTTGAAACTGTCCGTCGATTTTTTTGCCGAGAGCATCGTATTATCGGCTAGCCTTTTGGCATTTCGGTCTAAATTCACGTCAATATACGTTCGTGTTATGACGCAATTGCATATTTGTAACATTCCAGCCCCTCCCCCCCCAACGGTCCCCCTCTGGAAAGGCAAATGTTCAAAGTTCTTACCGTGCGGCATGGACGAAAATTTGTAGAAATAAAAATAGGTTACAAAGAAAGTACAATCAGTCAAAAAAATCGATACATATTTTCTCGTTTTGGCGGAACGACACTCTTAAGGGGTCACCGCACCCTTAACAACTTCGTTCTTTCTATAGCTCGTGAACGGGCCGAAATAAAAATAAAGTTCGGAAGGAAAACATGTTGTATTCTTCGACTACTAGACGTTCATGATGATAATGATGAGTACAGCAATAAATGACGTGTTGTTTATTGCAGAAATTCGTGAATTACTTGTGAAAAATCACTCTTCAGTTTTCAACTAATATGGGCAGAGGCAAGGATCGCAATCACGGACTGACTTCTTATTATATATTTACGAAGAAATTCTCCCCCGCCTTTGAAGATTACAACACAATCGGAAAAGTGTTCTCACGCTTACTCATTTAGGAAATGTTTTTTTTTATGGATTATACTTATTACAATAATGATAGTCATGATAAAAGTGTTTGAAACAAAGAGATTTCTTTCACCACGCACAAGTGATAATAGCTGCTTCGCCGCATATATCGCATGTCGGTACATTTTGTGAAAAGCAAAATTCTACCGGATTTTCGAAGTTTGGTGGTCTTTTTTCTTCGTACCCGCTTTTGTACCACGCATATTTGAAAAGATTTGTAAATCGTGGAGAAGAAAACTGGTTGTGTGTAAGAGATTGTAATTTAACAATATTGTCTCTCAAATGCAGATTGACATCGTAATTGTATAATATTACTGCGTCAGAAAAGTGTTTGACGAAGTTTTTCCATACACGGAAGCCATAAACATCAAGGGGCTGTATCATTCCAGTCGTACCTGCAGGAATTACTAATTATCATATGGACTAATTGTCTACAGAACTAATGAAACTCGTGCAATATATTTACCTGCTGGAATGGTTAAAACTTTAATATGTGTCCCTTGCATATCCATTTCTTTAAATGCAGTTGGACATTGACCACTCCAAGAATCCAGAAGTATTACCGATTTTGGACCCGTATTGGGAATATATACTTCTTGGAACCATCGCTTGAAATGATTAGTCGTCAATTTTCCAGATTTCGAAGCCAATAGAAATATATTTTCGGCTCTGAACATAGTTTGTTCCACTCGAGGACCAAATTAGCCGGTAGGTTCGTTTGAAACGATCAACATAGGTGCCAAAAGCTTGCCACTCGCAGAAACCAAAGGCTGTATAGTATAACTGTGTGTTGTTGATGTTTTCGATTGCACGACTGCCTCAACGGATTTCTGCCCTTCTTGCGCCAATGTGCGGCCTGTTTGTAGCTCTAAATTGAATCCACTCTAATCAGAATTAAATGTGTTTTCAGCCCCAACGTTGGCTATGTTGACTTTCACCATTCCTATAAATTCGATAGCTTTGTTTTGAAGTGTATCAGCGTTAAATAATTGTTGTTTTGTTACATATTTAGCAGGGGTGTGCGGGTAGCAGAATTAGTCGGGTCGGGTCGGGTAATTAGACTATGACCCGATCGGGTACCCGAGTTTTTTCGGGTACTCTTCTCACATCGGATACTCGATAAGTCGTGTTGCCGGAATAAAATTTTGTTTCATAGTATAAATAGCGCCACGGAAACGTACCAAAACGAACGAAATAGACTCCAGCTTTATGTTCTCTACCCTTCGCCGATAGGTTGGACTTCATAAGGAATACAAATAATTTATTTAATAATTTTAGTTTTTTTGATATATATATATATATATTCACAATTTTTTCCGGCAAACTTCTTTTAAAACACTCGCATTTCAGGAAATATCGAGATATTTGAATGTCAAAAAACTGAATAAAAGCAAGATTCATCGTCGAATTTTCATTAATTCTTTCTAGTGCTAACTGGTAATTTCGGCGATTCATTCTTCTTAATTTAATTTTTTGTCATTTTTTTTTCCAGGTAAAGCGTGTTCTTCAAACGCTTATATCTCTGAAACTAATTAAGATATTTTCAATTTTTAAATGTCAAATGGAAGCTACATTCTTCTCGCTTCGAATAAACGCGAGGCGTTGAATCTTGGTCTTTTTGGGTTTTTTCTCCATTTAAAACCCACGTTAAAAAAATCAAAACTTTAAGGCGTTCGCCGGAACAGAAGATATTTATTGTACATTTTTTCCTTTCGGAAACGTTTTAGTGATGCCAAAACGCAACTTTCCCGCGCTATTACGATACGACCCGTCAAAAGTTACCGTTTTTCACTCCATCCTAACAGACACACACACTCGCACGTACGTACGTACACACACACACACACACACACACACACACACACACACACGCACACACGCACGCACGCACGCACGCACGCACGCACGCACGCACGCACGCACGCACGCACGCACGCACGCACGCACGCACGCACGCACGCACGCACGCACGCACACACACACACACACACACACACACACACACAGGATAGAAAAGTGAGGCGAAAAAAGATTTTTTACAGTACTATTATTTATTCGTTTTATCGCCTTCTTCGAGTTTTCGTTTTCTCCTATTATTTCAGTTGTTCACGAATATTCGAAGTTTAAGAGTACTCGACGTTTACGAGTACCAAAAATTTGAGAGTACCCGATTACCACATTCGGGTACCCGATAGTGGCGGGTAATGCAAAAACGTAACCCGTCGGGTACCCGACCCGACCCGAACATCGGGTACCCGAGTGAATCGGGTACCCGCACACCCTTAATATTTAGTAATCTTCCGTGACACAATTCCATGTTGGTTTTTGAATGTCCTTAGCCAAGAAGCGGATGCTTGGAAATTTACGGCTGGTATTTTTACAATTTCTCGTGCACGTAAGGCCCATCGTCGAAGATCTATAACATGGACAAGCAGCCTTCTGTCCAAAGCATCATTAAAATTGTTTAACGTGTAGTGAGCTATCTTTGTTAACTTTTCTTTGTAGGTGCCAGCCTTATTTATACTATGGGCCCACCGGCGCAACTGCGGCTCTGATTTCAACTTTTTGAATTTCGTTTGAACAGATGATAACTTTCTATTCCCATTTGCCCCGGATCTCCAGTACTCTACAGCTCTTATCTTGTATTCGTAACTCAATTCTTCTATATCTTGGGTACATATATTTTCATCAATTTTTGGATCTAGGTATCGTTGTCCGTGCCAATCTCCTTCACTGTCATCTTCTATTACGGGTGCTTCATAAATTTCATTTGGTGACAGAAAATCCAAACCAGTTTCGATTTCCATTTTCATAGGTTGATCCATCGCTTCAATGATCATGTTTTCTAGATCCTTACTGAACTGTTCTTCCTGTTTGGTGATTGGAGTGCGAGGCAAATTCATAGCACTTATCGCTATGGATAGAAGTTGAATAACATTCACCGGATTAACGTACATTTTTATTTGTATTTCGAACACAAAATGTATGGCTGGCTATGTAACTGCAGCAATAATGATCGTTGGTGAATTTATATGACTTGAAACCCAATTGATAAATACACACGAAAAAACCAACGACGACACACGCTATTACCAGAACTGCTATTGATCTTTAATAAGGCGATTTCAAGGTTATCATGAGAGCCGCTCTTTGCACCGTAGTCGCTCTTTGCGAAGATTTATTTCTTTCGTTCATTGGTTCCGCTGTTTGTGAAATTCAAGTTAAAGATAAAGATTAAATTATGCTGCGTTATAAGCTGATAAAAATGTTTGCACCATTCTGTTCATGAGTTGCAGCGGCAACCCAAAAACGCTGTAACCTCTGCAGATAATGCCTTCGATACGGTGAGCGGAGTGGAATTTCTTCGTAAATATACAATCATAATCCAGTTGCTTTCCGAAGCACGAAGTCAGTCCGTGATTGCGAGCCTTGCTTCTGCCCATATGAGTGGGAAACTGAAGAGTGATTTTTCACAAGTAATTCACGAATTATTGCAATAAACAACACGCCATTTGTTGCTGTACTCATTATTATCATCATGAACGTGTAGTAGTCGAAAATCACAACATTTTTTCCATTCGAACTTTATTTTTATTTCGACAACGAGAAAATGTGTATCGACTATTTTGACTGATTGTACTTTCTTTGTAACCCATTTTTATTTCTATCCACATGCGTTTTATCTCGTCCATGCCGCACAGTAAGAACTTTGAACGTTTGCCTTTCGAGAGAGGGACCGTTGGGGGGGGGGGGCGGCTGGAATATTACAAATATGCAATTGCGTCATAACACGAACATATATTGACGTGAATTTAGACCGAAATGCCAAACGACTAGCTGATTATACGATGCTCTCGGCAAAAAAATCGACGGGCAGTTCCAACCCCTTAATTGCGAGATATCGGAAAAAGAAAAAATCCGTATCCGCACTTTTCCATTCTCTACATGTATGCAAATTTACATCCCAATCGATTAAAAATTCTCGGAAATACGGTTGAAAAAATTGAATTTTTGCAATAAACAATATGAAATTTGTTGCTATCTGCATCGTTCTCATCTCCAGTGTATAGTACACGAAAAAATAAACATTGTTGCAATTTGAAGTTTTTTCATATCTCGTACCGTTAAAACGTTATCGACGAAAAACGAAAAACACCCTAATTTTCAAGGGTGCTTTTCAACCCTTAAAAATCGGGTTCCGCCGATATAAAAAAATGCGTGTCGCCTATTTTTACCCATTCTACAAGCATGCCAAATTTCATCGAAATCAGAGACATCGACCTCGCGACGTTTCCTTGTTAGTTGCGAAAATAGGGAGGGGGAGCGGCAAATTTAGGGTTAGCCCCGGGCGGCAAAAATCCACGCTACGCCACTGGTAATGGTAGTGTAGGAAGACAGAATTTCAAACGTCCACAACTTCCGTCTTTGACATATGAGAGAAGTGGTTTTATTTTTTATTACTTCAGACAGTAGCTAATTTAATTAAAAAAAAAAAAAACAAAACTAATGTGTTCCGATTTGACACCCTGGAAGCTATCGCAAAAGCTTTTTAATATTCTCATCGAAAGTTTCTCTCAAAAAGGCAACTCGTTTGTGGGAAACATTTTCTTCCATGACTTCATTTCGGCAAATTATTCGTCATGATGCAATAATGAATGAGACGTCATTATTGCATCATGACGTCGCTCATCACAGAGTACTGCTACGATTGGTTAGCAGTTTGACTAACAAGATGAACTGTGGGTCGCATTACGATGAGCGGAAAACAGCTGCCATTTCAATTTCACAAACAAAACGACCTATAATTTTGTTTACGGATAAGCGCTTTAAATAATTATTTTGAGAGCGAAGATTACAATCCTTGGGTGAGAAGTATGATGTAAATTTGAAAAATCTGTTTCTACAGAATAAAGGATTAATTATTGTGAACATTTTACAAAGCGTCAAATTTATGAGTGAGAAGAGTAAAAAAAAATTGGCGACAATTGGAAATTTCGAAGCTCTTGAGCGACCACTAAATATTCATTGGCCGGCTAAAGCTTCCGCAAGGTTAATTTAATAATTATAAAGCGTAAAATTCATGGGTGAGAAGTGGAGGAAAAAAAATGATTTTGTAATGAAAAGTTGAATTTTTGGGAGGTTTGAGCGACCTTTTTTATTATATTTTTTTACCACTTGCAGCTTTCGTGACTTTTTTTTCTGTAAAGAATTTAATTGGATCGTGAGAAAAAGGGGAAAAAAATAGAGCTCAAATTTGTGCCACCCTAATGTGTATATAAGTCCGAAGAAACAAAACGAATTACTTTCACGCAGTTTTAAATTTCAACATCGGCCAAGCTGCTGTATATCAATGGTGTGGATGTTTGCATAGTTGGAATGCAACAAAGTTTCTTTTTTTTTCTTCGATTTCTAATTTTTTTTATCTACTTAAAAGATCTTCCATCAGATCCTAGAAAACATTTGAGCTCTTTTAGTAGCCTAAATCCACCAAAAAACTTTCGGGGGTTCGAACAAAATTGATTTTTCATTACATTTAATTGATGGAAACTTCAACATCGTACCTATCTTCGCAATTAATTAAACCTAATTGAACCTTTCTTTTTTTGCGTAATTTGATGTTACGAATCTGCATTTATATCGAAGAAAAATCTTTATTATCTCCATAAACGGTTTCTATTTTGGATGTACATATTTTTAGAGTCCAATTTATTGTAGCGTGTCAAGCAATCATGAAGAACGTCTTGCAACCATTCACAGTACTAATACATACTTAAAATAGTTTTTTGCCAAAAAATCACAACTTACTCTTCTTAGTTATTTTAATAGGTGGCAGCAGTGGCTTTGGTAAATCACAGTTGTAAGGAAATTCTTGCTGGAGTCCTATAACATCATCAGTTTGCCAAGTGTCGATCCAAGGGGTTTTATTCAAATTAAAGCCAGGCACCAAACAATGAGAGTAATGCGTCAAGAAGTAATGTTTTAGTTTCCCATGGATATTAGTGTCAGCTCGTTTGAAGGCTTTTGAGGATGCATCATTAAGGGCCTCCATTGTACTCAACGGCTTGCACCTAGTTGAAGATTATTTTAAATATAAATATTTGGTTTTCAACAAAAGCTTAAAATATTATTTTTCGAAAATATTTTCTGAAAATTCCAAGTCTATCTCTCCTAAATTAAGGGAGTTGTAGGCGTTAATAGGTAGGTCCTGTGAACCGGCGAACTTTGAACACGTTTTTCTCAAAATGACTCTTTCAGAATCTGTGACCTCAATACCTCAAAAATCATGGCACTGATCGACTTTAAATTTCACAAGCTTCTTTTACATATCAAAAAGCAGTGCTTGAACAAAGGAATATGTTTTCCGATGCAGTTTTTTTGTTGACGAAAATAGAGAATTTTTTTCATCAGAAAACAATACTTATACTTAGGGCTGCGGCCTTTTTTTTTTAAATCAACATTTTATTAAATTCTTCGTCCAAGCATTAGATAACTTCATGCAAAAACTAAATGCGTTTGATTTTTTTATATCGGATTTGTTTTAGAGGAGCAGTGCTCACTGCGAAGGACGTTCTACAAACAGCACTCTACAAAAACCCTCGCATTTACCACGTTTATAAATGTTTTTCCATATAAAAATTGTTAAAGATACTTAAAAACCATACTCTTTGATGTAAAAAAAATAATTTGATACCTGCTGACGCTTACTCAGAAAACAATCAGGAATATTCAGCTTTTTTCCGATACAAGGTAGATGTAACCCGTTAATGAGATGCACCACGTGACACGTAAAGTGATAATAACGATTTTTAAAAACTATTTACACCGACCAGCATTAGGCCCTGCAAAATGACCTAACGTACTGCCTAATACTTTTCATTCTTCCGAAATCGCATTCATCATTGAACGAACTTCGTTCGAAAGTTTGTGCGGTTATGTTTAACCTTTCTCATCTTTTGATTATACTTTGATACAAAATGCGTATTGCGAGAGTAACAAGTACTATTAACATTCAATCTTTACGTCACAACGCGTCTAATGAGAACGATTGTCGGATACGCGAACCGTTGTTCAAATTGTAATTTGTTTTGAATTTGACATTCGATAATCATCGCACGCGTTTGTACTCCCGCTGACTGAAGATAGCCATGCCGTGGCGCTGGCGCTGTGTCCTTTGCTTCAGCTGATCTTGTGACGTAATAATTTTATCCCACCAAAATATAGCGAACAGAGCAAAGCGTTGAATTCTGCACAGGACTCACAAAACCGTTTCTGGAGGTTGAGCAGATATTACAATATCGCGATAAAATGGCATTGATTTATTCGAGGTAAGAAACATTTTTTAATCAAATACAAAATGCGGAATTCGACCTCGAACGAAAATATGTAATAATAAGCCGTCAAAGTTACAAAGTTTGTCGGATGTCTCAACGATACTTGCAACGGTCAATGAAAGGATTTGTTATTTCAGATTGTTCTGCCGAGGCGGCCGACATTTTCACAATTTTCGTAGCCTGTATACCTCCAGGTAACGTTACTCTTTCTTTTTCCGCTCCGGCGTCACATAACCTAAAAAGCGAGAAAATAGCCGCGCTGTTAACTAGTAATGCATATATGGCCACGACCAGAAACGGTAATGTTCTTTTCTTCATTCAAATGAGATTTTATTTTCAGTCCCAGAGCAATAACGCCATCTTTAACAAAGTTTTCCGCCGTTCCGGTCTGTGAGTCCCACGATGAAAAAAATGCCCGATTGAACCGTCCTATGTCACCGCACTTGACCATATACAAGTTTCAATTGACGGCAATACTCTCGATAACGCACAGAGCAACCGGCATGATTTTATCTGGTTACGGGATGGTCTTCGCTTTTGGTAACGCTCAACTTTTTATACAAGCGCTATTCGAGTATCTAGCAATTTTTTGTTCCCTAAAAATATATTGTGGAAGTATTCCTATTTTATATTTCCTCAATTGCCAATATCTTGCTTCATTTCTTTTTCTCCCATCCTTTTTTCTCCACTCTACTTTTTTTTCAGTTCTCGAGACTGCAAAACTACCTGGTAATCTACATGTTGAAGTTTGCATAGTTGGAATGCGACGAGTATCATAATTTTGTATTTGCTTCATTTTTTCCCCCCGCATCTTAACTACGCAAATTCCTGAACAACTTCTTAATTTGCTTATTTAGCTATCTACAACCTAAATTTGCAGAAATTTTTTTTCGAATCAATGAAAAGGATATCAACATAAAAAAAAAATAAGCAAGAAGAATTTTCGTTGCAGTCCAGCTATGCGAACTTCAAAAGCATAGTAATCGACCATTCGATTCTTAATTGCAAAACTGCCCCTGTCGCGTACCAGCCGCACATTCACTGCCGTTATTTTTTCATCCAGTATTGAACCCTTTGTGTTAGAGGGTCTTTGAAGAGTTAGGCTACTCTGACGGCCCAAAAATCAAGGTTATTTAAAAAATTGAATTTGTTTGCGTTCATTTTACGTAAAGGCATTCATTTTGATAGAATAAGTAAGATGATTAGAAAATCGTTTGGCATTTACTGATATGGACATTAACAAAGTTGTGTACCAAGTCTCATTTAAAAATATGAAAAATTAAAGAAGCCATGAACAATCTCGTGAAAGAGCTTTGAACGTGAGGGGCTCAACGGTGTACTTGATTTTGGCCAACCAGTTGATCTGCAACAAATAAAACGAGTTGTTTTTTTTTCTTAAAATAGATAATATTGGCTAAGACTTGACGGAGCTTTTTTTGTTGTGGTGTTTCAATCATCAAAAGAGAAATGTTGAATTTTTTAAATGTTAATAGCTAATGAGAAAAAAATTTTAAGAAACCAAATGTCAGTCAAGTCTACACTAGTATTATACTGAATACATGTACCAAATTTCAAGTCAATCCGTTCATTAAATGTCGAGAAATTGTGTACACGGTTTTGGAACCATAGTTTCTAGAAAAACGCGTTGAAAGTTTCACTAGCAGTTCTATCGTAATCATAAGTTTACCTACAATCTGCGATTCCTGCACCATATGTTGGTCCTTTCTCTTCAATTTGAGTTGCATCAAGCGACGAACTAGTGTTCGTTATTTTTACCCTTTTTGCCCGACCCCTTAAAGAAACAGTCAAAATGTCAAACTCATCTGTTTTTCCACATTTTTTTTACTATAGATCAATTTTTATTAATTGTTTGAAAAAATTTACTTTGGCAACGTCTCTGCCATGTAGTAGACATTTCGAGAAGTGCTCCAAAATTGCATCCAATTTGTTGAAAACCTAGAAAATTTTGAAACCCCAACTGTTCTCTAAAAGGCCCAATTTACAGCCTCGGAAAGGTGCCAACTGTTCCCTGAAAGACCCAGTATCGAAAGTTTTCTAGAAGACCCACCCTAAAAAGGTTCCAACTGGTTCCTAAAAACCCAGTCTCGAAAAATGAAGTGGACACGTGGAGGGTTACTAGAGCCTTACGAACTATGATAAAAATGTTTTTAGGAACGCTGTTCGCACCTGGTGGTATGGCTGGAATAATTACAGCTATCGACGCTATGTGCTTGCCAATGCCTGTGCTTTTCCTAGCAAAATATTTTATCGCTCTTCCGGCAACTTATCACTATTTCAACGGAATTCGCCATTTGGTAAGCACACTTGATCAACGCAACTTCTGAGCTTGTCTGGAACGTACAGAACGGATTCATAAAATGTTGCGTGTTGTTTATTATTAACAGTGTTGGGATATGGGCCAATTCCTGTCCATGAAACAAGTATACAGCACTGGTTATGCGGTTCTCGGTCTTACGGTATTATCTGCCCTGGGACTGGCGGCAATCTTCTAAAGTATAAAGATGAACAACCAATTGCAAGAAAGAGAGACAAACGATCCATAGATGTTTCATGAGGATCGCTTGTGTTATGTTCAATTTAATACATAAAGTTATTTATTAGCACTTTATCAAACATGTATTACGCGATGCAAACTTTATTTCCAACATTTCATTAACCTTAGCTACCTGAAAGCCCGGAAAGAAATTATAACAATACGAATTTATTTAGAAAATGATACATTAGATTCATTTCAATTTTTCAATTGATTTATGAATGAGTGTAATTCGGCTGTGAAACTAGTAAAAATACGTTAGTGGTAAATTCACTAATATACTATACTAAATTAACATTATTTGGAGAACTAAACAGTGTACCTACCGGTATCCGCCTTTGCTTAGCATCGAGTACTGAAATATAGCAATACTAAAATATTCGGTATGTCCTACCAATCTACTGGGGTTACCCATCCGTGCGTCTCTTGTGTCTGTCAGTTGATCCCATTTTTCTGAGTGTGGTCAGTCCCAAAAATATTTGTCTTTAGAACGCATAAGGTCTGATAAATTGATCGAATATTCAAACGAGGTCCAAGGTAGACTACAAGGTGTACCACGTGACGTATAGTATCGTGAGTGTGAGAGAGATAGCAAAAATTTTCGAACAGATTACTCAAAGATGAATTATATTTTCAGTAAAAGAGAATCATTAAGGTTTGCGTCAGCAAATTCTACAGAGCTTGATGCTTAGTTTTTCTCAAAAAAAAACCCTCTACGAGAAAACAGGGTTTGGAATATTTGTGAGGTTATGTTGCCCTTAGGGAAATGTGTCACACGCCTCAACCACTCTGAAATTTTGAACCCCGAGTTCGACCAAACGATACAATCAATTTATTGTGTACATGCGATGTTGTTGCAGAAACGGCCACATGGTTGACATTTTTCCAAATTTTGATTAACCCTTCGAGTGCACACTGGGTCGTTTTGACCGTATGTATTTAGTATTTTTCAACGTATGCCCCACTTTGAACGAATGTTTTGGCATTAAGTTTCCGTTTTCGCCAAAAAAAAAGTTAGGGCCATAAAATATGGATAATTTACTACAAAAAACATCTCTACAAAAAAACCAAAAAAACGCATATTTACCGGAATAGAACGATTTGAAAAACGCCTTGGGTCAGATTGACCCAAGACGCACTTATAGGTTGGCGGCGGAGGTGTGCACTCGAAGGGTTAAACTTTACAGATTGTAGTTAACCATAGGATGAATTGTGGATAGGGTTGCCAGATGGTCGGGATTCGTCTGGATTCTCCCGACTTTTCATGTGATGTCCAGACTCCCGACAAAATACAGAATCTCCCGAAAACCGCTTCTCGTAAAGTTCTATTCCAAATAATAATTTGAAATTGCCGCGCGCTTTTACGTTATATCATTTCATTGTCGAATGGAACGGCCGAGGCCGCCGAGCGGGAGCGGGCGGGGTGGTTCGCTTTGTTTTGTTTGCCTCTAGCGAGATTCTCTGTAACTCAGTAGCGACGGTTTTTGTTATCGTAGCTAGCGACAGCCAATAAAAGACTCCCTTTCTCCTGTGATCGTGCATGCGATTGGCTGCCGCTAGCCGGCGACGACGAAAACTGTTGCTACCGAGTTACAGAATCTCGCTACTGGTGACATTAGCTCACACGCGGTCGCGCTGTTCAATTCGTCGCGCGCTACAAGCAACAACTATTATCGTGTAAAAAGTATTCACATACTTTATCTAATCCCGCAAGAATATTGGCTGAAGGGCACTAAACTGAAATAGGTAAGTTTATTTGTTGCGTTTTGTTTGTGTTATGATTTCAAGTTTAAAGCATGTCATATTGTCGGACGATCTTACGGTCTAACTACAGACGAATTATTCTCAAATACTTGCATTTATTTCTTTGTTGGAAATTTGTCCTTTATCATCTGTTCTAAATTTATAATAAATTAATGTAATGACACTAAATATACTATAGCGGTCAGATCAGAAAGCCCTAAGTTTTGGATTTTTTCTTTAATAATTATACTACTTACTACCTCTTTGGTCGATTTTTTTTTCCTTATGGTTTGGGCCGGGGGGGGGGCTCGGCAATAGTTGGCATGATGTGGTGCAGTTTTTGGTGGTGTGGTGGTCGGTGGCGGTAATAATGTTTTTGTTTCAGATAATGTCTGCATCTAAACCATCAGAAAAGATAGAGAAGGAGACCGGACCTGGTCCGTATAAGAAAAAAAGTTTCATACGGTATATTCTAATCACTGAGAAATCATCTTGACTACTCGAAATAAATACAAAAAAAAAGATGATTATACCGCTATATGCAAAATGTGTCAAGCTTATATTTCTATCAAGTATGAAGGAAGTCGTGGTTTAGACAAACACAAACAGACAAAAAATATAGTAAACTTATAGCGTTGCAGAAAATATCAGGCAATCTCGAAAATTTCTTGGTAAAGAAAGATACCAATGAGGAAATCGAGATCTTAAAAGCTGAATTGATCTGTGTCTGTCACAACGTAACTCATGGCATAAGTTATAACAGTCTCGACTGCTAGATGAAACTAGTTCCTGCGGTGTATTTTTATAGCAAAATTTCCGCCAAAATGTCTTGTGGACGCACAAAAGCTGCAGCAATAGCACGAAATGTGCTCGCTCCATATGCAGTGGAACAAGTCGTTACTGAACTTAAGGACGCTGAGTATTTTTCGGTATGAAGGGATGCTTCTAATGTTGGAAACATTAAAACCTATCCGTATGCTGTGCAATGTTTTAATACAAAGACAGGGATATCTAAAAAGCTGGTGGATTTTTATGAGGATCCATTTGAATCGTCCAAGGATATATTTGGAAAAATCAAAACAGTGACAGAAAAAAATGATTTTCAATTGATTCAGTTAACTGCGTACAGCGCCGATAACACTTCCGTAAATTACGGCGTAAACAATTCAGTCTTCCAAAAATTACAACAGACAAACGATCATCTGATTAAAGCAAACTGTAACTGTTATGTAATCAACAATTGCGTCAAATACGCCCTCAAAGCTTTGTCAGTAGACATCGAAAGCGTCGTGATAAAAACATTCAATGAGTTCAGCTCATCTTCTACAAAAACCGAGAAACTCAAAGAATGTTTCTTATTTGCAAGTGTCGAGTACAAAAACCTTCTTCGTCAGGTCCCAACAAGATGGCTATGTCTTTTGCCCGCTTTGGATCGTCTACTGGCCTGCTGTAAAGCAGTATTTTCTGTTGAAAGGGGAAGATGAATGTCGAAAGGAGATATGGGGATTTTTATCTAAAAGTCTAACCCATTTTGATTCCACTGAAGGGATCGACGAATGTCAGCAAGAAGGGATTTCAGAAGCGTATTTGGACTTTGTACACAATTTAATGATGGAGTTTCAATTTTTGCGTTGGAAAGTGATGCATGCACTGTCATAGAAATCGACAGTGTAATGAGAGCACTAGGGAGCCATGGATGACAAATTCTTCGGAAGCAAAAATAGAACCTTATTAAGGAATGTTTCCGATAGTGAGAAAATGCTTTTTTGCGTCGAAGGTGAACAGTTTTTAGAGCGAGCCATTCGATAGTTGCAAGAACGCTATGATTTTTCTGAGAACTCTTTATATAAGAAGCTTGCTGTATTAACTCTAAAAGGTGCACATTTACTTACATGGGAACAACTCTCTCAATTGCCCGACGTACTTAATATTTCAAATGATATTGACAGTGATGCCTTATATACCGATTACTGTTGTCTTCGAGAAATATTTAAACACCTTCCAAAAGACAAGGACATGTCAAATGACAAAATTTGGGCATATTTTTTTTTTAAACTGCGACCAAAATGACCTTAAAAATTTGAAAAAAATCATATCATTTGTGTTGTCAATTCCTGTAAGCAATGCTTACTATGAAAGGGTGTTTAGCCTGCTAAATAGTTTATATACCAAAGAGAGAAATCGTATGGCCTTTGATTTAATAAAAGCTGAGTTAATAATTAGACTGAACTTTGATATAAATTTTTCGAATTTTAAAACTTTTCTGAATACCACTAAAGGATTCAAATTGGTGGACTCAGTAAAATCCAATGCCAAATACATGTGGCAACGTAAAACTTAAGTATAAATGAATTATGTACCAATAATGTTAAGTCTTTAAGTAGGCTGTTGGTTTTAAAAATAAATGGTAACATTTTGATTCAGAATATTTGTTTCTCCCGACAACAACCCCATAATCCCGACATTTTGAAATTTTGTCCAGATATTTTGGTCTTCCGATCTGGCAACCCTAATTGTGGAGCAGTAAGTGACGCTCTAAATTCATGCATGTTTCGAAACCGTTAAGCTCTCAACAGTGAATAAACACATTTTGAGCCGTGTTTCAACTGATTTTGTGGAAAATTGACGGAGAAATTAGTATTTAGAGCTTTTGACGTAAAACAAGCAAAAGTTTTACCAACGAAGCTCAAAATATTATCGATAATCATGAAAATCTAATGAATCAGTTCTCCGACGGGCGGCGTACGCACGGCAACATGCCCACACACAACACACGTATACACATGGTCTTGGAGCAACCACGGTCTTCCATATACGTCTGGAAACCAGAGATTCATGGAGCCTAGATACCAGGAGACTCAGCGGCAATGCAAAGGCGCTGAAGAAAGCGTCCCCGAAAATGTCCCGAAGTGATGGCGCTGGGGTGCAGCGGCACCTACATATATAGTAATATATTGGTCAACGAGGTGAAAGTGATCGGATGAGTTTCTAACCTCACGACAGACCGATCGTGACATCAAACGTCGAAATATCCGCCGATTCATAATTTCCTCATGACGGTTCGGGAAAAAAAAACGCAAAAGCGAGAAAAGATCTCAAACTCAAACTCAGAATGCGGCGATACAGCCTATCTAGAAAAACGTGTTTTTTTTTACATATAACTTCACGGGAGAACGGTTTTCTCGTAAAATATAAGACCTGAAACAAAAACCAAAAAAATGATAATTTATATATTATTAGTTATGAGACTACCTAGAAATTTGCTTTCAAATTTTGCAAAAATAGCGCACTTTGAAGGAAATAAATCGATTTTTTGCCAAAAAAAAGCAATAAATTGTTTATAAAAAGAAGTTTACATTTAATTAAAAAACGCCTACGTACTCCAATAAAGAATATAATTGTGAAGCTGCTATCAAAATTTCAAATCGATGCAGGCAAAGGTGGTCGAGTAATTCGTCTTCCGAGATCGAATAAAGTGGTTTCGAGAAAAACGCGTTTAAAGTTGTACGAGCAACTCAGCGCGCGTTCCAAGGCGCTGCGGCCAAATCGGTAATTGAACCTTTAAATAAAAAAAATTGCTACAGGACCAATTGCATATTGTTTTTATGACACCAAAGTATTTTTAGGAAAGAAAACGTCTATCCAAAAACCTAGAGTGGTGTTATCCCTTGACACTAATGAGGGTTAGGTACATCATCTGTGATCTGTCTTAGATCGCACCCATGTTTAGCGTATATCTATATACATATAGGTGCCGGAGCACCCCAGCGCCATCATTTCTTGTTCCCGTTTTGGGGACGAGTTGAAACAGAGATTAATGGAGCTCCATTAACTTAGCCGCCGACTATGGAAATATCGAACTCTTTTTGACGCCAATCGATTGTTAGTCGTTTGTTAGTGTTTGTTAGATAAAACCCAGCGTTTGTTAGACTTTATTGATTGAATAAATCGAAAAACAAATTTTTGCCAAAGTTAGCCCCAGAAAATGGTTTTCTAGTGATTTCGAAGTTTTCTGCGTAACCAATCGATTGTTAGTCGTTTGTTAGTGATTGTTAGTCACTTTATATCGTTTGTTAGATCTCAATTATTATTATATTAATGAAAAACTTTTCGGCCCTAGAGCGCTGCGAGCCACTAAAGATGGCAGGATCGTCGCAACAGCTGCTTCCGGCTTTGCACATGTAACTCGTCAATTTCAGCAAAACGTTGATTGTTGTCATTCTATTACATTGTTAGACGATCGCTAGTGATTGTTAGTTAATTTTCATCGTTTGTTAGAGCTCCATTTTTATTGAATCGCTGAAAAACTTTTCGGCGCGAGAGCGCGCTGCATGTCGCGAAGGATCGCAGCATGGCCGCGGCAGCTGCTTCCGGCTTTGCACGTGTGACTCGTCAATTTCAGCAACACGTTCATTCTTGAAATTCAATTAGATTGTTAGACGAATGCTAGTGATTGTTAGATAATTTCCATCGTTTGTTAGAGCTCCATTTTTATTTAATCGCTGAAAAACTTTTCGGCGCTAGAGCGCGCTGCATGTCGCGAAGGTTGGCAGCATCGCCGCGACAGATGCTTCCGGCTTTGTACGTGTAACTCGTCAATTTCAGGAAAACGTTGATTCTTGTCATTCTATTCGAATGTTAAGCGATCGATAGTGATTGATAGTTAATTTTCATCGGTTGTTAGAGCTCCATTTTTATTAAATCGCTGAAAAACTTTTCGGCGCTAGACCGCGCTGCATGTAGCTAAGGTTCGCAGCATCGTCGCGACAGCTGCCTCCGGCTTTGCACATGTGACTCGTAAATTTCAGCAAAACGTTGATTTTTGCCATTCTATTGGATTATTAGACAATCGCTAGTGATTGTTCGTTAATTTTCATCGTTTGTTAGAGCTCCATTTTTATTTAATCGCTGAAAAACTTTTCGGCGCTAGAGCGCGCTGCATGTCGCGAAGGTTGGCAGCATCGCCGCGACAGATGCTTCCGGCTTTGCACGTGTAACTCGTCAATTTCAGCAACACGTTGATTCTTGACATTCTATTAGATTGTTAGACGAATGCTAGTGATTGTTAGATAATTTTCATCGTTTGTTAGAGCTCCATTTTTATTTAATGGCTGAAAAACTTTTCGGCGCTAGAGCGCGCTGCATGTCGCGAAGGTTGGCAGCATCGCCGCGACAGATGCTTCCGGCTTTGTACGTGTAACTCGTCAATTTCAGGAAAACGTTGATTTTTGCCATTCTATTGGATTGTTAGACGATCGCTAGTGATTGTTCCTTAATCTTCATCAACTGTTAGAGCTCCATTTTTATTTAATCGCTGAAAAACTTTTCGGCGCTAGAGCGCGCTGCATGTCGCGAAGGTTGGCAGCATCGCCGCAACAGATGCTTCCGGCTTTGCACGTGTAACTCGTCAATTTCAGCAACACGTTGATTCTTGACATTCTATTAGATTGTTAGACGAATGCTAGTGATTGGTAGATAATTTTCATCGTTTGTTAGAGCTCCATTTTTATTAAATCGCTGAAAAACTTTTCAGCGCTAGAGCGCGCTGCATGTCGCGAAGGTTCGCAGCATCGTCGCGACAGCTGCTTCCGGCTTTGCACATGTAACTCGTCAATTTCAGGAAAACATTGAATCTTGTCATTCTATTCGATTGTTAAGCGATCGATAGTGATTGTTAGTTAATTTTCATCGTTTGTTAGAGCTCCATTTTTCTTAAATCGCTGAAAAACTTTTCGGCGCTAGAGCGCGCTGCATGTCGCGAAGGTTCGCAGCATCGTCGCGACAGCTGCTTCCGGCTTTGCACATGTAACTCGTAACTTTCAGCAAAACGTTGATTTTTGCCATTCTATTGGATTGTTAGACGATCGCTAGTGATTGTTCGTTAATTTTCATCGATTGTTAGAGCTCCATTTTTATTTAATCGCTGAAAAACTTTTCGGCGCTAGAGCGCGCCGCATGTCGCGAAGGTTGGCAGCATCGCCGCGACAGATGCTTCCGGCTTTGCACGTGTAACTCGTCAATTTCAGCAACACGTTGATTCTTGACATTCTATTAGATTGTTAGACGAATGCTAGTGATTGTTAGATAATTTTCATCGTTTGTTAGAGCTCCATTTTTATTTAATGGCTGAAAAACTTTTCGGCGCTAGAGCGCGCTGCATGTCGCGAAGGTTGGCAGCATCGCCGCGACAGATGCTTCCGGCTTTGCACGTGTAACTCGTCAATTTCAGCAACACGTTGATTCTTGACATTCTATTAGATTGTTAGACGAATGCTAGTGATTGTTAGATAATTTTCATCGTTTGTTAGAGCTCCATTTTTATTTAATGGCTGAAAAACTTTTCGGCGCTAGAGCGCGCTGCATGTCGCGAAGGTTGGCAGCATCGCCGCGACAGATGCTTCCGGCTTTGTACGTGTAACTCGTCAATTTCAGGAAAACGTTGATTCTTGTCATTCTATTCGATTGTTAGGCGATCGATAGTGATTGTTAGTTAATTTTCATCGTTTGTTAGAGCTCTATTTTTATTAAATCGCTGAAAAACTTTTCGGCGCTAGAGCGCGCTGCATGTCGCGAAGGTTCGCAGCATCGTCGCGACAGCTGCTTCCGGCTTTGCACATGTAACTCGTAAATTTCAGCAAAACGGTGATTTTTGCCATTCTATTGGATTGTTAGACGATCGCTAGTGATTGTTCGTTAATTTTCATCGTTTGTTAGAGCTCCATTTTTATTTAATCGCGGAAAAACTTTTCGGCGCTAGAGCGCGCTGCATGTCGCGAAAGTTGGCAGCATCGCCGCGACAGATGCTTCCGGCTTTGCACGTGTAACTCGTCAATTTCAGCAACACGTTGATTCTTGACATTCTATTAGATTGTTAGACGAATGCTAGTGATTGTTAGATAATTTTCATCGTTTGTTAGAGCTCCATTTTTATTTAATCGCTGAAAAACTTTTCGGCGCTAGAGCGCGCTGCATGTCGCGAAGGTTGGCAGCATCGCCGCGACAGATGCTTCCGGCTTTGTACGTGTAACTCGTCAATTTCAGGAAAACGTTGATTCTTGTCAATCTATTCGATTGTTAGGCGATCGATAGTGATTGTTAGTCAATTTTCATCGTTTGTTAGAGCTCCATTTTTATTAAATCGCTGAAAAACTTTTCGGCGCTAGAGCGCGCTGCATGTCGCGAAGGTTGGCAGCATCGCCGCAACAGATGCTTCCGGCTTTGCACGTGTAACTCGTCAATTTCTGGAAAACGTTGATTCTTGTCATTCTATTCGATTGTTAGGCGATCGATAGTGATTATTAGTTAATTTTCATCGTTTGTTAGAGCTCCATTTTTATTAAATCGCTGAAAAACTTTTCGGCGCTAGAGCGCGCTGCATGTCGCAAAGGTTCGCAGCATCGTCGCGACAGCTGTTTCCGGCTTTGCACGTGTAAGTCGTCAATTTCAGCAAAACGTTGATTCTTGTCATTCTATTCGATTGTTACACGATCGATAGTGATTGTTAGTCAATTTTCATCGTTTGTTAGAGCTCCATTTTTATTTAATCGCTGAAAAACTTTTCGGCGCTAGAGCGCGCTGCTTGTCGCGAAGGATCGCAGCATGGCCGCGACAGCTGCTTCCAGCTTTGCACGTGTAACTCGTCAATTTCAGCAACACGTTGATTCTTGACATTCTATTAGATTGTTAGACGAATGCTAGTGATTGTTAGTTTATTTTCATCGTTTGTTAGAGCTCCATTTTTATTTAATCGCTGAAAAACTTTTCGGCGCTAGAGCGCGCTGCATGTCGCGAAGGCTGGCAGCATCGCCGCGACAGATGCTTTCGGCTTTGCACGTGTAACTCTTCAATTTCAGGAAAACGTTGATTCTTGTCATTCTATTCGATTGTTAGGCGATCGATAGTCATTGTTAGTCAATTTTCATCGTTTGTTAGAGCTCCATTTTTATTTAATCGCTGAAAAACTTTTTGGCGCTAGAGCGCGCTGCTTGTCGCGAAGGATCGCAGCATGGCCGCGACAGCTGCTTCCGGCTTTGCACGTGTAATTCGTCAATTTCAGGAAAACGTTGATTCTTGTCATTCTATTCGATTGTTACACGATCGCTAGTGATTGTTAGATAATTTTCATCGTTTGTTAGAGCTCCATTTTTATTAAATCGCTGAAAAACTTTTCGGCGCTAGAGCGCGCTGCATGTCGCGAAGGTTCGCAGCATCATCGCGACAGCTGGAGGCCTATTCTGTAACTCGTTGTAACCCGGTAACGACAATTTTCGTTATCGTTAGCTTGCGACAGCCAATCGTATGCACGATCAAAGACGAAAGCGGGTCTCTTATTGGCTGTCGCTAGCTAACGATAACGAAAACTGTCGTTACCGGGTTACAACGAGTTACAGAATAGGCCTCCAGCTGTCGCGACGATGCTGCGAACCTTCGCGACATGCAGCGCGCTCTAGCGCCGAAAAGTTTTTCAGCGATTTAATAAAAATGGAGCTCTAACAAACGATGAAAATTAACTAACAATCACTATCGATCGCCTACCAATCGAATAGAATGACAAGAATCAACGTTTTCCTGAAATTGACGAGTTACACGTACGAAGCCGGAAGCATCTGTCGCGACGATGCTGCGAACCTTTGCGACATGCAGCGCGCTCTAGCGCCGAAAAGTTTTTCAGCGATTAAATAAAAATGGAGCTCTAACACACGATGAAAATTGACTAACAATCACTAGCATTCGTCTAACAATCTAATAGAATGTAAAGAATCAACGTGTTGCTGAAATTAACGAGTTACACGTGCAAAGCCGGAAGCAGCTGTCGCGGCCATGCTGCGATCCTTCGCGACAAGCAGCGCGCTCTAGCGCCGAAAAGTTTTTCAGCGATTAAATAAAAATGGAGCTCTAACAAACGATGAAAATTAACTAACAATCACTAGCATTCGTCTAACAATGTAATAGAATGACAACAATCAACGTTTTGCTTAAATTGACGAGTTACACGTGCAAAGCCGGAAGCAGCTGTCGCGGCTATGCTGCGATCCTTCGCGACAAGCAGCGCGCTCTAGCGCCGAAAAGTTTTTCAGCGATTAAATAAAAATGGAGCTCTAACAAACGATGAAAATTAACTAACAATCACTAGCATTCGTCTAACAATCTAATAGAATGTCAAGACTCAACGTGTTGCTGAAATTGACGAGTTACACGTGCAAGCCGGAAGCAGCTGTTGCGGCCATGCTGCGATCCTTCGCGACATGCAGCGCGCTCTAGCGCCGAAAAGTTTTTCAGCGATTAAATAAAAATGGAGCTCTAACAAACGATGAAAATTGACTAACAATCACTATCGATCGTGTAACAATCGAATAGAATGACAAGAATCAACGTTTTGCTGAAATTGACGAGGTACACGTGCAAAGCCGGAAACAGCTGTCGCGACGATGCTGCGAACCTTCGCGACATGCAGCGCGCTCTAGCGCCGAAAAGTTTTTCAGCGATTTAATAAAAATGAAGCTCTAACAAACGATGAAAATTAACGAACAATCACTATCGATCGCCTAACAATCGAATAGAATGACAAGAATCAGCGTTTTCCGGAAATTGACGAGTTACACGTACGAAGCCGGAAGCATCTGTCGCGGCGATGCTGCCAACCTTCGCGACATGCAGCGCGCTCTAGCGCCGAAAAGTTTTTCAGCGATTAAATAAAAATGGAGCTCTAACAAACGATGAAAATTAACTAACAATCACTATCGATAGTTTAACAATCGAATAGAATGACAAGAATCAACGTTTTCCTGAAATTGACGAGTTACACGTGCAAAGCCGGAAGCAGCTGTCGCGGCGATGCAGCGAACCTTCGCGACATGCAGCACGCTCTAGCGCCGAAAAGTTTTTCAGCGATTTAATAAAAATGGAGTTCTAACAAACGATGACAATGAACTAACAATCACTATCGATCGCCTAACAATCGAATAGAATGACAAGAATCAGCGTTTTCCGGAAATTGACGAGTTACACGTACGAAGCCGGAAGCATCTGTCGCGGCGATGCTGCCAACCTTCGCGACATGCAGCGCGCTCTAGCGCCGAAAAGTTTTTCAGCGATTAAATAAAAATGGAGCACTAACAAACGATGAAAATTAACTAACAATCACTATCGATAGTTTAACAATCGAATAGAATGACAAGAATCAACGTTTTCCTGAAATTGACGAGTTACACGTGCAAAGCCGGAAGCAGCTGTCGCGGCGATGCTGCCAACCTTCGCGACATGCAGCGCGCTCTAGCGCCGAAAAGTTTTTCAGCGATTAAATAAAAATGGAGCTCTAACAAACGATGAAAATTGACTAACAATCACTATCGATCGTGTAACAATCGAATAGAATGACAAGAATCAACGTTTTGCTGAAATTGACGAGGTACACGTGCAAAGCCGGAAACAGCTGTCGCGACGATGCTGCAGACCTTCGCGACATGCAGCGCGCTCTAGCGCCGAAAAGTTTTTCAGCGATTTAATAAAAATGAAGCTCTAACAAACGATGAAAATTAACTAACAATCACTATCGATCGCCTAACAATCGAATAGAATGACAAGAATCAACGTTTTCCTGAAATTGACGAGTTACACGTGCAAAGCCGGACGCATCTGTCGCGGCGATGCTGCCATCTTCGCGACATGCAGCGCGCTCTAGCGCCGAAAAGTTTTTCAGCGATTAAATAAAAATGAAGCTCTAACAAACGATGAAAATTAACTAACAATCACTAGCGATCGTCTAACAATCCAATAGAATGGCAAAAATCAACGTTTTGCTGAAATTGACGAGTTACATGTGCAAAGCCGGAAGCAGCTGTCGCGACGATGCTGCGAACCTTCGCGACATGCAGCACGCTCTAGCGCCGAAAAGTTTTTCAGCGATTTAATAAAAATGGAGTTCTAACAAACGATGACAATGAACTAACAATCACTATCGATCGCCTAACAATCGAATAGAATGACAAGAATCAACGTTTTCCGGAAATTGACGAGTTACACGTACGAAGCCGGAAGCATCTGTCGCGGCGATGCTGCCAACCTTCGCGACATGCAGCGCGCTCTAGCGCCGAAAAGTTTTTCAGCGATTAAATAAAAATGGAGCTCTAACAAACGATGAAAATTAACTAACAATCACTATCGATAGTTTAACAATCGAATAGAATGACAAGAATCAACGTTTTCCTGAAATTGACGAGTTACACGTGCAAAGCCGGAAGCAGCTGTCGCGGCGATGCTGCCAACCTTCGCGACATGCAGCGCGCTCTAGCGCCGAAAAGTTTTTCAGCGATTAAATATAAATGGAGCTCTAACAAACGATGATAATTAACTAACAATCACTAGCATTCGTCTAACAATCTAATAGAATGTCAAGAATCAACGTGTTGCTGAAATTGACGAGTTACACGTGCAAAGCCGGAAGCAGCTATCGCGGCCATGCTGCGATCCTTCGCGACAAGCAGCGCGCTCTAGAGCCGAAAAGTTTTTCAGCGATTAAATAAAAATGGAGCTCTAACAAACGATGAAAATTGACTAGCAATCACTATCGATCGTGTAACAATCGAATAGAATGACAAGAATCAAGGTTTTGCTGAAATTGACGAGTTACACGTGCAAAGCCGGAAACAGCTGTCGCGACGATGCTGCGAACCTTTGCGACATGCAGCGCGCTCTAGCGCCGAAAAGTTTTTCAGCGATTTAATAAAAATGGAGCTCTAACAAACGATGAAAATTAACTAATAATCACTATCGATCGCCTAACAATCGAATAGAATGACAAGAATCAACGTTTTCCTGAAATTGACGAGTTACACGTGCAAAGCCGGAAGCATCTGTCGCGGCGATGCTGCCAACCTTGGCGACATGCAGCGCGCTCTAGCGCCGAAAAGTTTTTCAGCGATTAAATAAAAATGGAGCTCTAACAAACGATGAAAATTAACGAACAATCACTAGCGATCGTCTAACAATCCAATAGAATGGCAAAAATCAACGTTTTGCTGAAATTTACGAGGTACATGTGCAAAGCCGGAAGCATCTGTCGCGGCGATGCTGCCAACCTTCGCAACATGCAGCGCGGTCTAGCGCCGAAAAGTTTTTCAGCCATTAAATAAAAATGGATCTCTAACAAACGATGAAAATTATCTAACAATCACTATCGATCGCTTAACAATCGAATAGAATGACAAGAATCAACGTTTTCCTGAAATTGACGAGTTACACGTACAAAGCCGGAAGCATCTGTCGCGGCTATGCTGCCAACCTTCGCGACATGCAGCGCGCTCTAGCGCCGAAAAGTGTTTCAGCGATTAAATAAAAATGGAGCTCTAACAAACGATGGAAATTATCTAACAATCACTAGCATTCGTCTAACAATCTAATAGAATTTCAAGAATCAACGTGTTGCTGAAATTGACGAGTCACACGTGCAAAGCCGGAAGCAGCTGCCGCGGCCATGCTGCGATCCTTCGCGACATGCAGCGCGCTCTAGCGCCGAAAAGTTTTTCAGCGATTAAATAAAAATGGAGCTCTAACAAACGATGAAAATTAACTAACAATCACTATCGATAGTTTAACAATCGAATAGAATGACAAGAATCAACGTTTTCCTGAAATTGACGAGTTACACGTGCAAAGCCGGAAGCAGCTGTCGCGGCGATGCTGCCAACCTTCGCGACATGCAGCGCGCTCTAGCGCCGAAAAGTTTTTCAGCGATTAAATATAAATGGAGCTCTAACAAACGATGATAATTAACTAACAATCACTAGCATTCGTCTAACAATCTAATAGAATGTCAAGAATCAACGTGTTGCTGAAATTGACGAGTTACACGTGCAAAGCCGGAAGCAGCTATCGCGGCCATGCTGCGATCCTTCGCGACAAGCAGCGCGCTCTAGAGCCGAAAAGTTTTTCAGCGATTAAATAAAAATGGAGCTCTAACAAACGATGAAAATTGACTAACAATCACTATCGATCGTGTAACAATCGAATAGAATGACAAGAATCAAGGTTTTGCTGAAATTGACGAGTTACACGTGCAAAGCCGGAAACAGCTGTCGCGACGATGCTGCGAACCTTTGCGACATGCAGCGCGCTCTAGCGCCGAAAAGTTTTTCAGCGATTTAATAAAAATGGAGCTCTAACAAACGATGAAAATTAACTAATAATCACTATCGATCGCCTAACAATCGAATAGAATGACAAGAATCAACGTTTTCCTGAAATTGACGAGTTACACGTGCAAAGCCGGAAGCATCTGTCGCGGCGATGCTGCCAACCTTGGCGACATGCAGCGCGCTCTAGCGCCGAAAAGTTTTTCAGCGATTAAATAAAAATGGAGCTCTAACAAACGATGAAAATTAACGAACAATCACTAGCGATCGTCTAACAATCCAATAGAATGGCAAAAATCAACGTTTTGCTGAAATTTACGAGGTACATGTGCAAAGCCGGAAGCATCTGTCGCGGCGATGCTGCCAACCTTCGCGACATGCAGCGCGCTCTAGCGCCGAAACGTTTTTCCGCGATTAAATAAAAATGGAGCTCTAACAAACGATGAAAATTAACGAACAATCACTAGCGATCGTCTAACAATCCAATAGAATGGCAAAAATCAACGTTTTGCTGAAATTTACGAGTTACATGTGCAAAGCCGGAAGCAGCTGTCGCGACGATGCTGCGAACCTTCGCGACATGCAGCGCGCTCTAGCGCCGAAAAGTTTTTCAGTGATTTAATAAAAATGGAGCTCTAACAAACGATGAAAATTAACTAACAATCACTATCGATCGCTTAACAATCGAATAGAATGACAAGAATCAACGTTTTCCTGAAATTGACGAGTTACATGTGCAAAGCCGGAAGCAGTTGTCGCGACGATGCTGCGAACCTTCGCGACATGCAGCGCGCTCTAGCGCCGAAAAGTTTTTCAGCGATTTAATAAAAATGGAGCTCTAACAAACGATGAAAATTAACTAACAATCACTATCGATCGCCTAACAATCGAATAGAATGACAAGAATCAACGTTTTCCTGAAATTGACGAGTTACACGTACAAAGCCGGAAGCATCTGTCGCGGCGATGCTGCCAACCTTCGCGACATGCAGCGCGCTCTAGCGCCGAAAAGTTTTTCAGCCATTAAATAAAAATGGAGCTCTAACACACGATGAAAATTATCTAACAATCACTAGCATTCGTCTAACAATCTAATAGAACGTCAAGAATCAACGTGTTGCTGAAATTGACGAGTTACACGTGCAAAGCCGGAAGCATCTGTCGCGGCGATGCTGCCAACCTTCGCGACATGCAGCGCGCTCTAGCGCCGAAAAGATTTTCAGCGATTAAATAAAAATGGAGCTCTAACAAACGATGAAAATTAACGAACAATCACTAGCGATCGTCTAACAATCCAATAGAATGGCAAAAATCAACGTTTTGCTGAAATTTACGAGTTACATGTGCAAAGCCGGAAGCAGCTGTCGCGACGATGCTGCGAACCTTAGCGACATGCAGCGCGCTCTAGCGCCGAAAAGTTTTTCAGCGATTTAATAAAAATGGAGCTCTAACAAACGATGAAAATTAACTAACAATCACTATCGATCGCTTAACAATCGAATAGAATGACAAGAATCAACGTTTTCCTGAAATTGACGAGTTACACGTACAAAGCCGGAAGCATCTGTCGCGGCGATGCTGCCAACCTTCGCGACATGCAGCGCGCTCTAGCGCCGAAAAGTGTTTCAGCGATTAAATAAAAATGGAGCTCTAACAAACGATGGAAATTATCTAACAATCACTAGCATTCGTCTAACAATCTAATAGAATTTCAAGAATCAACGTGTTGCTGAAATTGACGAGTCACACGTGCAAAGCCGGAAGCAGCTGCCGCGGCCATGCTGCGATCCTTCGCGACATGCAGCGCGCTCTAGCGCCGAAAAGTTTTTCAGCGATTCAATAAAAATGGAGCTCTAACAAACGATGAAAATTAACTAACAATCACTAGCGATCGTCTAACAATGTAATAGAATGACAACAATCAACGTTTTGCTGAAATTGACGAGTTACATGTGCAAAGCCGGAAGCAGCTGTTGCGACGATCCTGCCATCTTTAGTGGCTCGCAGCGCTCTAGGGCCGAAAAGTTTTTCATTAATATAATAATAATTGAGATCTAACAAACGATATAAAGTGACTAACAATCACTAACAAACGACTAACAATCGATTGGTTACGCAGAAAACTTCGAAATCACTAGAAAACCATTTTCTGGGGCTAACTTTGGCAAAAATTTGTTTTTCGATTTATTCAATAAATAAAGTCTAACAAACGCTGGGTTTTATCTAACAAACACTAACAAACGACTAACAATCGATTGGCGTCAAAAAGAGTTCGATATTTCCATAGTCGGCGGCTAAGTTAATGGAGCTGATTAATGGGGAGATGCACAACGCGGCCCTTTTCGGCGTGCTTCGTAAATGGCGCTAAATCGCGGCGGCGAGTTCGGGAGTATGATTTCGTGGTCATCGTCTCTGTCGAGGTTGCAGATTCCCTTGTAGCCGCGCGAGTCCGTGATCACCGCTAAAGTTGGTATCGCAGCAGCGTGAACACGAATGGGCAGCTCGGTGGGGGAAAAGTCTCTGCCCCTCGCTCGCTCGACAGGCGAACGGAGCGAGGTTTTCCGTCCGATCGAGCTCGACATATATGTGTGGCCGTACTACGGATTGGAATATGCATTAAATGAATTTCAAAGTGAAAAACATGTATCGAGATCATTGTTTTCTCTCGGTTGCCCGTTTATGCCGAAAATGCGGGTTAAAAAAATTAACGACGAACCGCGTTGAAAAATAAAACGCCGAAACGACCGTGAAAGGTTCAAAAAGAAATCTTGAGCCTTTGCCGCGATCGTTTCGGCATTTTTTTTCAACAGTAAACATTATGGAAAAGGGTGTATCATAAATGTTTCTTTATCTGCAATGAGCGTCGTGGCTGAGTTGTAGCGTGACGGATTACGATGCTGAAGGTCCGGGTTCAATCCTCGGTGAATGAACTTTTTTTTCTTCATTTTATATTCAGAAAATTTCTACCTTACTCTCGCTTTATCTATTCTCGCCTGTCTAGGCATTATTTTTTATATTTAATTCATATATGTATAACAAAAAAAAATGTTGCTACGGGCATCGAAGCCGCGCCGTCCGTACTCAGAGCTCAGACGCAGTGCAGCCAGATCGCGCGTAAAAGGTACCCCCTCTCTAGTTTCTTACGCGCCCATCACACCATCGTAGTAGCGTGTGTCCGTGAGCGAGCGATGCTCGGACATCTTCGGAAAGAGCCGAGCAAGCCGAAGCGTCCCGACCGCGCCTTCGGCTGCTACACCAATGCATGGACGCTGAGCAGCACGTTCATGTGCGGCCAAGCCGAAACGAAGGCTTCGAGGGAAAAAGCAATCTGAGCACGACTCGCGCGTGCCGTCGGGTGACGTCAGGCTTTTAGATGATTTCAATGCTAAGTTAGTTCTTGATTCTCTGCGTTATTAATGTATACAAAAAAATGTATTGCGCACTCAGGTCGCTTATTTTTTTAGTTTATACGTTAATTTAAACATAATAATATATCTAAATTACAACTTATTTATCTTATATAAAATTGTTTACGCTTTACTCACACCCATCCTTATGCCAAATAAATTATAATTCATAAAAGTAAGCGGAAATATATTTATATTCGTATTATTATATTAATTCTCATACTTTCATCAAGCGATAAAGCATTATCCCCAAAAACAAGCCAATCATCCATCCGGCCGCGAATTGTAAGTACCGCGTATATTCTACAAGCGATGAGATGGTCCCGTTGGTAGCGTTCCTGGCTTTCTGATTTCTTATTTTTTTCCTGGAAATTTCTCCTTTTCCTATGACCTGAGTGAACGGCTGCGGAGATATTCGGAGAAAAGTTAAAGATGAAAAGAAATGAGATTTTCGTTAAAAAACTTTTTATTATTATTATTTTTTTCGGAAATTTCTTTTTTTCCTATTACCTGAGTGAACGGCTGCGGAGATATTCGGAGAAAATTTAAAGATGAAAAAAATGAGATTTTCGTAAAAAAAACGATATTATTTTTTTTCCGGAACTTTTTCTTTTTCCTATTGAGTTTGTTTGGGTTTGTTTGGAGTTTGAGTCATACAAACACAGATTTAAACAATCTTGAACATTCACATCTCCGAAATAGAAAGACATGAGTATCTAATATTGGTAATACCATCTATAGCAAAAAGCCAGATATCGAGGATACAAACTTCGAAAGTTTTGATCTCAGATAGGCAAACGAGCGATGGTCCATAATAGCGAACACCGAAATAGCGAACATCAAAGAAGTGGACGAGTTGCTTCCTAATTTTCTGCCGATTTTCGCTAACACGTACGAGATTCTTTTAAAGTCTTTAAGAGGGGATATACATTTACAATGATCAAAAAATCAATTTCTTTTCTTTAAGGGATAACACCATTCAAGGAATTTGGAAAAATCGTTTTCTTTTGGCTTCAAAAATACTTTGGGGTCATAAAAACAATATGCAGTTGGTCCTGCAGCGATTTTTTTTAAGGTTGGATAAGTGTGTACAGTAGAACCTCCATTATCCGAACCTCGATCATCCGAACCCTCAATTATCCGAACCCTCAATTATGCGAACGATGACTTAGTTTATCCGGAAGCTCAATTATCCGAACGTTGGCGCGAAAGATACATGGTTGCTCGCTGCCACCACCGTGAGCAACAATAAGCAACCCAACGCAACTTCTCCTTCTCAAACAGCTGCGAGACTTAGACGCTCAAAAACGCGTTGCAGCCGTTCGTCAATTAAAAATGGACGATTTTATTTTTAAAAAATATTTTAAAAGGCACTCGACTTTTTTCAGGTGCTTAAAACACACACACACACACACACACACACATATATAAATATACAGGGTGGGCGGAACATTGACGTCCAAAAATAAAATTTAGGTCCCTTGTATCCTGGGGTATCCGAATAACCCCCATGTATATCCCGCGACTTTTCATACTTTTCGGGTTACGAATTTTCGACCTGACCAATTACAAAAAATCTAAAAAAAAGTAGAAGACTGTCGAGATTTTTTTTGCAACTGAATCTTCATGAGTAGTACTTTTATGCATAAAATAATCAGCTTCGTAACTGTGATGAAAGTTATTAAAATGTTGGTGTAAAGTGAAAAATTTATGTTCGGTAAATTATGACTTACATTTTCAACTTTAAATTAAACATCTAAACAGGTGACTTCATGGTTCCTAATTAGGCCTCAAGAATGCGCCAGACTCTCAGCCTTTATAATCATTTTAAAAAAAAGCAGTACTTAATAGGGGTACTTTGGCTACAATTGACCTTCAAAGACAGCGAGGTGGAAAATTCTTAAAATTAGCCATCTGATTAAAAAAAATTGCCCATTTTATCATTCCCAAGGATATTTAGTTTGTTACCTAACCAAAAATGACTGCAGGAAAGCTAAGATTTAAACATTTAGAGGTTTATTTTTTTTTAGTTCGATTCAAGTTTAATGAATTTTGCGCCATCCGTTCTTGTAACGAGAACGGATCGCGTAAACGAGCTTTTACCTGATCCATGAGAACGGATCGCGCAAAATTCATTAAACTTAAATTAAACTAAAAAAAATAAACCTCCAAATGTTTCAATCTTAGCTTTCCCTGCAGTCATTTTTGGTTAGTTAACAAACTAAATAGCCTTAGGAATGATAAAATGGGCAAATTTTTTTTTTAATCAGATGGGTAATTATAAGAATTTTCCACCTCGCTGTCATTGAAGGTCAATTGTAGCCAAAGTAGCCCTATCAAGTACTACTCTTTTTAATGGTTATGAAAGCTGACAGTCTGGCGCATTCTTAGGGCCTAATTAGGAACCATGAAGTCACCTGTTTAGATGTTTAATTTAAAGTTGAAAATTTAAGTCATAATTTACCGAACGTAAATTTTTCACTTTAGACCAACATTTTCATAACTTTCATCACAGTTACGAAGCTGATTATTTTATGCATAAAAGTACTACTCATAAAGATTCAGTTGCAAAAAAAATCTCGATAGTCTTCTACTTTTTTTAAAGATTTTTTTTCAATTGGTCAGGTCGAAAATTCTCAAAAATGCAGTAAAAAATTCATAACTCGAAAACTATGAAAAGTCGCGCGACATACATGGGGGTTATTCGGATACCCCACGATACAAGGGACCTAAATTTTATTTTTAGACGTCAATGTTCCGGCCACCGTGTATGTATATATATATATCAATGTTAATATGTATGTCAAATTTTAATATATATTTATGTATTTTTTTAAATGTAAAAACGTGTTGTTGATGATCTCGTCCCAAAAAACCCACGTTTCGATTATCCGAACTTTTGATTGTCCGAACTAGTCTCGGTCCCAATTGGTTCGGATAATCGAGATTCTACTGTATACGTAAGGCAGGTTTGCAGTCATGAGAGTCTCGCGGTTGAGATATGAGCGTGCGGGCTCTGAGTGTAGACGACGCGGGTTCGATCCCCGGTAGCAATGTCTTGTTTTTTTTTTATTAAGCATATACGAATTAAATATCATAAATAATGCCTGAACAGGCGAGAATAGCTAAAGCGAGAGTAAGTTCGAAATTTTCTGAATATAAAATGAAGAGAAAAAAGTTTATCCACCGAGGATTGAACCCGGACGTTCAGCATCGTAATCCGTCACGCTACAACTCAGCCACGACGCTCATTGCAGATAAAGAAACATTTATGATACACCCTTTTCCATAATGTTTACTGTTGAAAAAAAATGCCGAAACGATCGCGGCAAAGGCTCAAGATTTCTTTTTGAACCTTTCACGGTCGTTTCGGCGTTTTATTTTTCAACGCGGTTCGTCGTTAATTTTTTTAACCCGCATTTTCGGCATAAACGGGCAACCGAGAGAAAACAATGATCTCGATACATGTTTTTCACTTTGAAATTCATTTAATGCATATTCCAATCCGCAGTACGGCCACACATATATGTCGAGCTCGATCGGACGGAAAACCTCGCTCCGTTCGCCTGTCGAGCGAGCGAGGGGCAGAGACTTTTCCCCCACCGAGCTACCCATTCGTGTTCACGCTGCTGCGATACCAACTTTAGCGGTGATCACGGACTCGCGCGGCTACAAGGGAATCTGCAACCTCGACAGAGGCGATGATCACGAAATCATACTCCCGAACTCGCCGCCGCGATTTAGCGCCATTTACGAAGCACGCCGAAAAGGGCCGCGTTGTGCATCTCCCCATTAATCTCTGAGTTGAAAGGCCTCGCTGAACATCCTGGTCATGGAGGCTAGAGTGGGAGGAGGCCGATCTGTGTATTTCAAAGTGGCTACAAAAATGTGGTCCGACCGGGATGGCGCCACTATCTCTAAAATCTCGAGCAGGAAACAGTGCAGCCAGACAGTGCAGCCAGATCGCGTGTAAAAGTTACCCCTTCTCTAGTCTCTTACGCGCCCATCACACAATCATAGTAGCGCGTGTCCGTGAGCGAGCGACGCTCGGACGTCTTCGGAAAGAGTCGAGCACGGTCGAAGTTTTCCGACTGCGCCTTCGGCAGCTACACCAACACATGGACGCTGAGCACGTTCATGTGCGGCCAAGCCGAAACGAAGGCTTCGAGGGAAAAGAAATCTGAGCACGACTCGCGCGTGACTTCACCCGACGGCACGCGGGAGGCTTTTAGATGATTTCAATGCTTATTTAGCTCTTGATTCCCTGCGGTATTAATGTATAAAAAAATGTATCGCGCACTCTGATCGCTTATTTTTTTAGTTTAAACGTTAATTTAAATATAATAATAAATCTAAATTACAACTTATTTATCTTATATAAAATTGTTTACGCTTTACTCACACCCGTCCTTATGTCAAATAAATTATAATTCATAAAAGTAAGAGGAAATATATTTATATTCGTATTTATATTAATTCTCATACTTTCATCAAGCGATAAAGCATTATCCCCCAAAAAAAGCTAATCATCCATGCGGCCGCGAATCCTAAGTACCAGAAAGTGTACATATTCTACAAGCGATGAGATGGTCCCGTTGGTAGCGTTCCTGACTTCGGTCCGCAGGGGTCCCTAGTGCAAATTTTTCTCCAAATTTTTCACAATTTCCCATATTTTAGTCGTATTTGAGATTTTTGGAGAAAAAATTATTTAAAACATATTCAAGTTCTGGTCCATTTCCCAAAAACACTTTTTTTACTGAAAATTCATGATTTCTCATTTTTTTCCCGGAAATTTCTCTTTTTCATATGCCCTGAGTGAACGGCTGTGGACATATTCGGAGAAAAGTTAACGATGAGAAAAAATGAGATTTTCGTAAAAAAAAACTTATTATTGTTATTTATTTCCGGAAATTTCCCTTTTTCCTATTACCTGAGTGAACGGCTGCGAAGATATTCGGAGAAAATTTAAAGATGAAAAAAATGAGATTTTCGTAAAAAATTGTTATTATTTTTTTTCCGGATCTTTTTCTTTTTCCTATTAACCGGTGCGATGGTCTAGTGGTTAGCGTTCGAATCCCAGTCGCGTACATTTCGTTGTGAAATGTTTTTCTTCGCCATTTCGCAGCGAAATAAGACTAGTTCCACGACTGGGGGGCGAACTCAATGACCGGCTGTATTGGTGTACGTTTTCCGCAGTTTCCCTATACCCATGACAGAAATTTCATGATGAATATAATACAGTGGGGGACGTCGGCTGCGGCCGCAAGAGGGGGGAACAGGGAGAAAGATGGAGAAAAAAGGAGTACAAAACAGTAGAGGAAAGAAACGGGCACAATGAGGGGAAAGAATAGGTAACAAACGCGAAAAGCGTGTACGTAAGGAAAAAACCAATAACAAAAAAAATGAGATTTTCGTAAAAAAAACTTATTACATTTTTTATCCCTCATAATTCTGAGAAATAATGAATTTCCGAAATGTTAGCAAACATTATTTTCCTTAAGGGGTAACACCACTGTAACGGCCTGCCACGAAGCGTTTTAGACAAATAATACTTGGGGTAATTATTAAGCATATATTGAAGTATATTGCAAAAAAATGTTATGGGAAAATATTACAAAATTGCGACACTGCAGCAAATTTTTCCGAGACATGTTGAACTTAAGGTGCTCTGCGTCGCGCAATATTACTTGTGCCAATTTTAATCTGGACAAAATATTTTTTTAAATTAAATCTAGATGAGTGTAGCTAGTGAACCACGTAGGGAATTTTAGAAATATTGATTTTTGAGTAATTGCCGGGTATTTGACTAAATATGTTCAATTTGTTTTTTAAGACATTTATTTGCTAATAAATATTGTTTAAACTAACTTATCGAAAATCCCCTACGTGGTTCAGTAGCTACATTCATGTAGACTTAATGAAACAAAATTCTGTTTTTTTAAATTAAAAATGGCAGTTATCTGCGTGCCGCAGAGGTTCGACATGCTTCGGAAGAATTGCTGCAGTGTCGTCATTTTGTAATATTTTCGGATAAAAATTTCTAGCAATATACTTAAATATATGCTCAATAAAAACCGCAAGTATTATTTGTTTATCACATTTTCTTCCGCCAAAAAAATATCAAAAAATACGCTTCCTGTAAGGCCGTTACAGTGGTGTTACCCCATAAAGTCTCGATATAATTTCCAAGATTTTCCCGTGATCGTTTTTTCGGAAAATTTTTCCGAATTTTTCTATGAATTGGAACAAATATGAAGAATTCTGAGTTTTGCGGATTTTTACGCAAACATCCGAGTTTCGCCGAATTTCTCAGAATTTTTTCAAATTTTTCCGAATATTTCATCATTTTAAATACGATCACGGGAAAATCTTGGAAATTATATCGAGACTTTATGGGGTAACACCACTGTAACGGCCTTACAGGAAGCGTATTTTTTGATATTTTTTTTGGCGGAAGAAAATGTGATAAACAAATAATACTTGCGGTATTTATTGAGCATATATTTAAGTATATTGATAGAAATTTTTATCTGAAAATATTACAAAATGGCGACACTGCAGCAATTCTTCCGAAGCATGTCGAAACTCTGCGGCACGCAGTATAACTGTGCCAATTTTAATAAAAAAAAGAATTTTGTTTTATTAGGTCTAGATGAACATTTTTAGTCAAATACTCGGCAATTACTCAAAAATCAATATTTCTAAAATCCCCTACGTGGTTCACTAGCTACACTCATCTAGATTTAAAAAAAATATATTTTGTCCATACTAAAATTGGCACGGGTTATACAAGTTCAACATGCCTCGGAAAAAATTGCTGCAGTGTCGTCATTTTGTAATATTTTCCCATAAATTTTTTTTGCAATATACTTCAATATATGCTTAATAATTACCCCAAGTATTATTTGTCTAAAACACTTTGTGGCAGGCCGTTACAGTGGTGTTACCCCTTAAGGAAAATAATGTTTGCAAACATTTCGGAAATTCATTATTTCTCAGAATTATGAGGGATAAAAAAATGTAAGTTTTTTTTGCGAAAATTTAATTTTTTTCATCTATAACTTTTCTCTGAATATCTCCGCAGCCGTTCACTCAATACGAAAAAGAAAAAGTTCCGAAAAAAAAAATGATGAGTTTTTTTTACGAAAATCTAATTTTTTTCATCTCTAAATTTTCTCCGAATATTTTCGCAGCCATTCACTCAGGTAATAGGAAAAAGAGAAATTTCCGGGAAAAAATGAGGAATCATGAATCATCAGTAAAAAAAATGTGTTTTTGGGAAATAGACCAGAACTTGAATCTGTTTTAAATCATTTTTTCTCCGAAAATCTCAAATACGACTAAAATATGAGAAATTATGAAAAATTTGCACTAGGGGCCCCTGCGGACCGAAGCCAGAAACGCTACCAACGGACCATCTCATCGCTTGTAGAATATGTGCACTTTCTGGTACTTACGATTCGCGGCTGGATGGATGATTGGCTTCTTTTTGGGGATAATGATTTATCGCTTGATGAAAGTATGAGAATTAATATAATAATACGAATATAAATATATTTCCGCTTAATTTTTTGAATTATAATTTATTTGGCATAAGGACGGGTATGAGTAAAGCGTAAACAATTTTATATAAGCATCATTTATTTCCATCGCTGACCTTGGAAAACCTCTATTGGCCGGACTGAAGCCGAATCTTCAACTAGCAACTTGTCATCAACACGGCCGCACACATCTTTGACTCATTAATTCTCATACTTTCATCAAGCGATAAAGCATTATCCCCAAAAAGAACCAATCATCCATCCGGCCGCGAATCGTCAGTACCAGAAAGTGCACATATTCTACAAGCGATTTTCCAGACAATTTGTTTGAAGATCAATCATAACGATGTTAGATAGTATTGGAGCCAGAGGTGAGCCCATTGGTAACCCTGAGATTTGTTGGTAAATTTTATTTTGAAATATAACGAAAGTTGAGAACATGATGTATTCTATGGCTTTAATTATTTCGTTTAAAGGAAATGTTTTTGAAATTAGATTTGATCTTCTTTGAAGGCTTTGAATAACAAGTTGTAATGGGATGTTGGTATAGAGAGAAACAACATCAAACGAGACCAATTTGTAGTTGAGTGGAATTGAGGTGTTATTATGTGAATGTTTTAGGTGGAAACTATCTTTGACGTGTGAATTAGTCGTATTGATTAATTTAGAAAGTTTAGATTGTATAAATTGAGCTAGTTTATGTGTTGGACTATTTATTGATGATACTATTGGACGAAGTGGATAATTATTTTTATGAATTTTTGGCAGACAATAAAGACAAGATAGGTTGCAATTTTCAGCTTTTGAGTATTTGTATTTTGTTTCATCAATGAATTTTAGGGTTTTCCATCTGGAGAGAATATTGTTAATGCCTTTTTGTAGAGTGTTGATGGGATTTCTATTTGTTAATTTGTAAGTTGAGGAATCTGCGAGTAAATTATGAGTTTTTGTAATGTAATCTGATTTGTTAAGAATGACTGTTGAATTTCCTTTGTCAGCTCGTGTAACTAAAAGTTGAGGGTTGTTTTTTAAGAATGAGGACGTGTGTTTTATAATTTGATTAGTGTTGGAAAATGATGTTGGAATATTTATTTTGTTTAAGATTTTAGTGAATCTGGTTCTAATTTCGATTTGTCTAGGTTTGTCGAGTAAAGAATCTAATTTGAACTCAAGTTCGGAGATCGATTTGTGGATATGAGTTTTTATGTTTGAGAGTTTGAGGTAAGGAAAACAAAACTTTTCACCTAGAGATAACAATGTGGAAATGTGTAGCGGAATATCAATGTTGGAGAGATTTATAAGCCATTCTTTCGTTTTATTTAATGTGATTGTCGAATTTATATTATTCAGAGGATCAGTGGAAAGATTATTATTTGTGTCGTGTTGTCTATTAGTAAGCGTTGAGTATAAGATGTTGTGATTTTGTGTTGTTTGATTTATGTTTTGATAATTTAGGTAATGTATATTGTTTTGGTTCAGATGTGTTTGTGATGATATTGTTCTTAAAAATTCGTCATGATTGAAAATGTGAAGATGTATGTTCTTGGTTCGTTGAAATCTAAGGTTTTGAAGTTTTTTTTTTTGGTGTTTTTCATATGAGAGTTTTGATATGAGAGCTATGAGAATTAATATAATAATACGAATATAAATATATTTCCGCTTAATTTTATGAATTATAATTTATTTGGCGTAAGGACGGGTGTGAGTAAAGCGTAAACAATATTTTAGAAGATAGATAAGTTGTAATTTAGATTTATTATTATATTTAAATTAACGTATAAACTAAAAAAAAATAAGCGATCAGAGTGTGCGATACATTTTTTTGTATACATTAATAACACAGAGAATCAAGAACTAAATAAGCATTGAAATCATCTAAAAGCCTCGCTCGTGCCGTCGGGTGACGTCACGCGCGAGTCGTGCTCAGATTGCTTTTTCCCTCGAAGCCTTCGTTTCGGCTTGGCCGCACATGAAGGTGCTCAGCGTCCATGCATTGGTGTAGCTGCCGAAGGCGCGGTCGGGAAACTTCGATGGCGCTCGGCTCTTTCCGAAGATGTCCGAGCGTCGCTCGCTCACGGACACGCGTTACTACGATTGTGTGATGGGCGCGCAAGAGACTACAGAGGGGGTAACTTTTGCGCGCGATCTGGCTGCACTGCAGCTCACTTCTCATTATTTACTTGTTCCGTCTCTGTCACACCCTGCTCGTGTCTCGAGATTGTAGAGATAGTGGCGCCATCCCGGTAGGACCATATTTTTGTAGCCACTTTTTTCAAGTCTCTCCATAAGAGATCGGCCTCCTCCCACTCTAGCCTCCCTGATCCTGGTATCTAGGCTCCATGCAGAGATTAGTAAGGAGATGTACAACCAAGGAGACTATAGGGAAGGAGTCCAATCTCCGTACTCTGGTGCGTCCGTAAAAATGGGACAAACTTGGGTTTCGCATAAGCGGCGCCGGGAAAGTTAGTCATTGTGTGCTATATATACATGTATGTTTTGCTCATCCGTTGTTATCAGCTCGCTGTTCTGTTATTAGCTGTCACATGAGCTGATATTTTTTATTATCTTAACCTTAATTCATTTTATAAATAAATTTCGTGTAGCTGTAGTAGTGCCTTAAGATGTTTTTACATTTAAGTCGTAATGCAATTACCCACCTAATTACGAAAAATACACCTAAAAATGCAATAACAATTTATATCCGACGTAAATATAAATTCCATTCAAATGTGTCAACGCGGTCCTCTAGTTTCTCGGCTGTTTTTACGGCTTTTTCAATAATTTTTTACGGGCAAAGCATCGACATAATCAATCTCATTGTTTTTGCATAATCTTTATTAACATTTAAATAAGCTTTACAAATTTTTTGAAGTCAAAATATATAATAGAATAAACGTTATAGTGGCCGACAGGAAGACATCAAGTAAAAGAGGTGCTTGACGGTGACCAAGATTGCGGCTGTTCTGCTTATCTGAAATCAAAAAACCAAACGGCATTTTAATCTTCATATTTAAGACTAGCGATTGAACTAGAGTGAATTCTAAATTACAAAAATTGACTTTTTGATACACTTTTGAAAATTACATTCTATTTTTTACTCATTTTTTCTTAAGTCTTTCGCTCGTACAAAAAAAACTATCGAAGCAATCATGATAATCGTACTTTAATCGCTGGCTTATAACATATTAAAGATGCTGTATAAATTTGAACAAGATCGGTGCAGTAGTTTCTGAAATATCGTGGTCACCGTTTCGAAAAATGGTGTTTCGAGAAAAACGCGTTTGAAAGTATACCTGCTCCGTATACTTGCTCCGTTCCAGGGCCGTAACTTGTGAACCACTTCGAATATCAAAAAATCCTTCGACACACATTATCTATACATGTTGTAGATGTGATTTATGAAAAAAAATCGATTTTTTCGACCCGAGAAACTAGAGGACCGCCTTAAGTGGCCGAGATTATAGTGTGTAAAGCACGTAGAAAATGTCAGCGACTGGAACATGTGAGTGTAATCTGCAACCTCGCACACCACTGCGTCAAGTGTAGTGCTTCACACGAAAATGGAAAATGCACTTTAAATAACTCATCAGATAAACAGCTCCGCTGTGTTAATTACAATAACCTAGATCACCCAGTGAACTATACGTGATGCCTATACTACAAGGTCATATACAAACGCTCATAAAGTGAGAGACATTATACAACAACTCATAGAAAGACTTGTGATATACCCGAAAGTCACATCGGAAATATCCTTTGCATAAGCTATGGCACTACCCGCAGCGACAGTAGCAACACAGAGGTTCGCTACGCAGTAGCGAGCATCATCCGCAGCATCACGAGACTCACCGCTATAATGAGGCATCATCTACATTTTAAATTTATTAAAATAATATCGACTTAAAGATGCTGATAACAACAGTCCAAAGTCTACAATCTAACTACTACTGAGATGCGTTTTCTTGTGAAGTTTGATTTTACGCACAATATTAACAAACGGTATGGCACCGCGCGAGGTACTGCTTTTGACTCTCTTCTCGTCAAGTTTTATTCTAACTGAAATTATTTTTAATTAAAAACCTAGATCACCCAGTGAACTATAAGTGATGCCTATACTACAAGTTCATATACAAACGCTCATAAAGTAACAGACATTAGACAACGACAACTCATAGAAATAATTGAAGCGATACACCCAAAAGTCACATCGGAAATATCCTTTGCATAAGGTATGGCACCACCCGCAGCGACAGTAGCAATACAGAGACCCGCTACGCAGTAGCGAGCATCATCCGCAGCATCACGAGACTCACCGCTATAATGAGGCATCATCTACATTTTAAATTTATTAAAATAATATCGACTTAAAGATGCTGATAACAACAGTCCAAAGTCTACAATCTAACTACTACTGAGATGCGTTTTCTTGTAAAGTTTGATTTTACGCACAATATTAACAAACGGTATGGCACCGCGCGAGGTACTGCTTTTGACTCTCTTCTCGTCAAGTTTTATTCTAACTGAAATTATTTTTTAATTGAAATGATTAGTTATGCCTTTTATCGGTAAATTAGTTTGATTATTGATTACACTTGTTATAAGTATAATAACGCAAATAAAAATAGTAATAATTCCTAAAAGCTATTAACGTTAATGTGTTTATTGATCAAATGGGTTTATGGGTCAAATTTACGGACGTTTCTTATACCCATTCACGGTCTTACATACAGGTCTGAAAACTCCAGTGGAGGGGGTAGGTAGCTTATTGAAGGGAGTTTGTAGTTCACTAGTCGCCACCCGGTGCGTTGCGATTAGAATACCCGTTGTGACGCGGCTGGGGGGGTCAGACAGAGACAGCACTAGTCGGCAGCTCAATAAAATTAGCCGCCGACTATGAAAATATCGAATCTTTTTCCATGCCATTTGATTGTTAGTCGTTTGTGAGTGTTTGTTAAACAAAATCCAGCGTTTGTTAGACTATTTATTTAATTATACGAAAAACAAATGTCATGTCCAAGTTAGCCGCGGGCAAATGGTTTTCTAATTATTTCGAACTTTTCTTCGTAACCAATCGTTTGTTAATCGTTTGTGAGTGATTGGTAGTCGATTTTTATCGTTTGTTAGAGCTTAATTTTTGTTCTATCGTTAAAAAATTTTTCATTCCCATAGCACGCTGCACGCCACGTGAAGTTGGCAGCATTGCCACGACGGCTGAGCACGGCAATTGCCCATGTGACTCCTCAATTTCAGCAAAATGTTGATTATTTCAATCGCATTCGATTGTTAGTCATTCGTTAGACAAAATCCAGCGTTTGTTAGACTTTATTTAATTATACGAAAAACAAATTTCATGTCAAAGTTAGCCGCGTGAAAATGGTTTTCTAATGATTTTAAACTTTTCTTCGTAACCAATCGTTTGTTAGTCTTCGTGAGAGATTGTCAGTCGATTTTTATCGTTTGTTAGAGCTTAATGCTTGTTTTATCGTTAAAAAACTTTTCATTCCCATAGCACGCTGCAAGCCACGTGAAGTTCGCAGCATTGCTACGACGGTTGAACATGGCTTTGCCCATGTGACTCCTCAATTTCAACAAAATGCTGATTATTTCAATCCTACTCGATTGTTAGTCGTTTGTTAGTGTTTGTTAGATAAAATCCAGGGTTTGTTAGACTTTATTTATTTAATAATCCGAAAAACCAATTTTATGTCAAACTTATAAGTTTCATTTCATTTCTTTATTTATTTAATAATCCAAATCCGCGTTGGTTAGACTTTATTTGTTTTTCGGATTATTAAATAAATAAAGTCTAACAATCGAGTAGGATTTAAATAATCAGCATTTTACTGAAATTGAGGAGTCACATGGGCAAAGCCATGCTCAGCCGTCGTGGCAATGCTGCCAACTTCACGTGGCTTGCAGCGTGCTATGGAAATGAAAAGTTTTTTAACGATAAAACAAAAATTAAGCTCTAACAAACGTTAAAAATCGACTAACAATCACTCACAAACGACTAACAAACGATTGGTTATGAAGAAAAGCTCGAAATCATTAGAAAACCATTTTCCCGCGGCTAACTTTGACATGAAATTTGTTTTTCGTATAATTAAGAAAATAAAGTCTAACAAACGCTGGATTTTGTCTAACAAACACTAACAAACGATTAGTTACGAAGAAAAGTTCGAAATCATTAGAAAATCATTTTCCCGCGGCTAACTTTGACATGAAATTTGTTTTCGATATGATTAAAGAAATAAAGTCTAATAAACGCTGGGTTTTGTCTACCAAACGCTAACAAACGACTAACAATCGAGTAGGATTGAAATAATCAGCATTTTGTTGAAATTAAGGAGTCACATGGGCAAAGCCGTGCTCATCCATCGTGGCAATGCTACCAACTTTACGTGGCTTGCAGCGTGCTATGGGAATGAAAAGTTTTTTAACGATAAAACAAAAATTAAGCTCCAACAAATTATTAAAATCGTCTAACAATCATTCACAAACGACCAACAAACGATTGGTTAAGAAGAAAAGTTCCAAATCATTAGAAAACCATTTTCCCGCGGCTAACTTTGACATGAAATTTGTTTTTCGTGTAATTAAATAAATAAAGTCTAACAAACGTTGGATTTTGTCTAACAAACACTCACAAACGACTAACAATCGAATGGCATGAAAAAAGATTCGATATTTTCATAGTCGGCGGCAAGTTTAATGAGCTCTATCACACGCAGCTCACGTCTCGAGGTCTTAGCAATAGTGGCGCCATCCCTGTTTGACCACATTTTTGTAGCCACGTTTTTCAAATCTCTTCACAAAAGTGCGGACTCTTCCCGCTCTAGCCTCCATGCTTCTTGGTCTTGGCCATGGAGACTAGAGGTAAAGGAGCCCGAACGCAGTGTTGGAGAAATAGTCTGAAAAAGCGATGACGGCAACGACTTACACCACCTACCGCGTGGCGGCGCCTCTACTGCGGCGATACCGGAAACGCCGGGAAACGCGGTGATTCCAAGTAGTTTGTCGTACATTTTTTCTATAAAATTGATGAGTTATATTGATATGCTTTTGTTCATAGTTATGAAATGTCAATATATCAGTCATTTGTCGACTTGGAACCGATCGATACGGCAAATGTTTTATTTTTATTCGGTGACATGAACGATTAAATAACCATAACGCAACCTAACCCCTAATGCAACCCAACCAAATCCTAATCGCTTATTCGATTTCAAATAGAAATCTTTTTTTAAGTCACGACAAACGTTTGTTATTGTAATATGCAGGTTGAATAAATTGAACTGGCGTCTAATTTCCACGCTGCAAGCTAGTATAATGGTTGACATTGAAAATACGTATTGTTTATTAATTTTGTTCATATTTCAACTCGAAATATGCACATTAATCCCTCACTGCAATAGAAATTACGCCGGCTTCGAGCGTGGAAAAAAAGGTCACATATGGCGCCATAACCTCAATTTATTTAACCGGCAAATTATAATAACAAAATATTGCCCCAAATGTCTTTAAATATGTAAAAAAATGCCTTCACCTTACCAGTACGTTATCGTGTACGAGGTAACGAGTCACAATATTTTGCAGGACCACTTTTTCCACTTTATACACACGCGAAAGAAATACACCGTGAATAAAGACGTATAAAACGGAAATAAAACTCAGAGCTCACTTCGTTATATGATCAACGCGAAACTTCACAGCGGTATCTTTGGAACAAGAGCGCTACCGTGGCTGAATTTCAAACTAGGAAATATCATCGCTTTTACCATGGAGCCTAGATACCAGGAGGTTCAGCGGCAATGCAAAGGCGCTGAAAAAAGCGTCCCCGAAAATGTTCCGAAGTGATGGCGCTGGGGTGCAGCGGCACCAACATATATAGTAATATATTGGTCAACGAGGTGAAAGTGATCGTGACAGGTGACAGACCGATCGTGACATCAAACGTCGAAATATCCGCCGATTCATAATTTCCTCATGACGGTTCGGGAAAAAAAACGCAAAAGCGAGAAAAGATCTCAAACTCAAACTCCAAATGGCGGCGATACAGCCCATCTAGAAAAACGTGTTTTTTTTTTACATATAGCTTCACGGGAGAACGGTTTTCTCGTAAAATATAAGACCTGAAACAAAAACCAAAAAAATGATAAATTATATATTGTTAGCTATGAGACTACCTAGAAATTTGCTTTCAAATGTTGCAAAAATAGCGCAATTTGAAGGAAATAAATCGATTTTTTGCCAAAAAAGCAGTAAATTGTTTATAAAAAGAAGTTTACATTTAATCAAAAAACGGCTACGTACTCCCATAAAGAATATGATTGTGAAGCTGCTATCAAAATTTCAAATCGATGCATGCAGAGGTGGTCGACTAATCCGTCTTCCGAGATCGAAAAAAGTGGTTTCGAGAAAAACGCGTTTAAAGTTGTACGAGCAACTGAGCGCGCGCTCCGAGGCGCTGCGGCCAAATCGATAATTGAACCTTTAAATTACAAAAATCGCTACAGGACCAATTGCATATTGTGTTTATGACACCAAAGTATATTTAGGCAAGAAAACATCTTTTCAAAATTCTAGAGTGGTGTTATCCCTTAACACGAATGAGGGTTAGGTACATCATCTGTGATCTGTCTTAGATCGCACCCATGTTTAGCGTATATCTATATACATGTAGGTGCCGGAGCACCCTAGCGCCATCATTTCTTGTTCTCGTTTTGGGGACGAGTTGAAAGGCCTCGCTGAACCTCCTGGTATCTAGGCTCCATGGCTTTTACATGTCACACTTTTTCACCCATTCCGCCATTTGCGTTCGGACTCCTTTACTCTAGTCTCCATAGCATGGAGCCTAGATACCAGGAGGTTCAGCGAGGCCTTTCAACTCGTCCCCAAAACGGGAACAAGAAATGATGGCGCTGGGGTGCTGCGGCACCTATATGTATATAGATATACGCTAAACATGGGTGCGATCTAAGACAGATCACAGATGATGTACCTAACCCTCATTAGTGTCAAGGGATAACACCACTCTAGGATTTTGGAAAGACGTTTTCTTTCCTAAAAATACTTTGGTGTCATAAAAACAATATGCAATTGGTCCTGTAGCAATTTTTTTTATTTAAAGGTTCAATTACCGATTTGGCTGCAGCGTCTTGGAACGCGCGCTCAGTTGCTCGTACAACTTTAAACGCGTTTTTCTCGAAACCACTTTATTCGATCTCGGAAGACGGATTACTCGACCACCTTTGCCTGCATCGATTTGAAATTTTGATAGCAGCTTCACAATTATATTCTTTATGGGAGTACGTAGCCGTTTTTTGATTAAATGTAAACTACTTTTTATAAACAATTTACGGCTTTTTGGGCAAAAAATCGATTTATTTCCTTCAAAGTGCGCTATTTTTGCAAAATTTGAAAGCAAATTTCTAGGTAGTCTCATAACTAATAATATATAAATTATCTTTTTTTTGGTTTTTGTTTCAGGTCTTATATTTTACGAGAAAACCGTTCTCCCGTGAAGCTATATGTAAAAAAAAACACGTTTTTCTAGATGGGCTGTATCGCCGCCATTCTGAGTTTGAGTTTGAGATTTTTTCTCGCTTTTGCGTTTTTTTCCCGAACCGTCATGAGGAAATTATGAATCGGCGGATATTTCGACGTTTGATGTCATGATCGGTCTGTCGTGAGGTTAAAAACTCATCCGATCACTTTCACCTCGTTGACCAATATATTACTATATATGTCGGTGCCGCTGCACCCCAGCGCCATCACTTGGAGACATTTTCAGGGACGCTTTTTTCAGGGCCTTTGCATTGCCAGAGATTAGTGGGGAGATGCACAACGCGGCCCTTTTCGGCGTGCCTCGTAAATGGCGCTAAATCGCGGCGGCGAGTTCGGGAGTATGATTTCGTGATCATCGCCTCTGTCGAGATTGCAGATTCCCTTGTAGCCGCGCGAGTCCGTGATCACCGCTCAAGTCGGTATCGCAGCAGCGTGAACACGAATGGGTAGCTCGGTGGGGGAAAAGTCTCTGCCCCTCGCTCGCTCGACAGTCGAACGGATCGAGGTTTTCCGTCCGATCGAGCTCGACACATATGTGTGGCCGTACTGCGGTTTGGAATATGCATTAAATGAATTTCAAAGTGAAAAACATGTATCGAGATCATTGTTTTCTCTCGGTTGCCCGTTTATGCGGAAAATGCGGGTTAAAAAAAATTAACGACGAACCGCGTTGAAAAATAAAACGCCGAAACGACCGTGAAAGGTTCATAAAGCAATCTTGAGCCTTTGCCGCGATCGTTTCGGCATTTTTTTCAACAGTAAACATTATGGAAAAGGGTGTATCATAAATGTTTCTCCATTTGCAATGAGCGTCGTAGCCGAGTTGGTAGACGTGACGGATTACGATGCTGAATGTCCGGGTTCAAACTCCGGTGAATCAACTTTTTTTTCTTCATTTTATATTCAGAAAATTTCTAACTTACTCTCGCTTTATCTATTCTCGCCTGTCCAGGCATTATTTTTTATATTTAATTCATATATGTTTAACAAAAAAAAATGTTGCTACGGGCATCGAAGCCGCGCCGTCCGTACTCAGAGCTCGGACGCAGTGCAGCCAGACCGCGCGTAAAGTTACCCCCTCTCTAGTCTCTTACGCGCCCATCACACAATCGTAGTAGTGCGTGTCCGTGAGCGAGCGATGCTCGGACATCTTCGGAAAGAGCCGAGCAAGGCGAAGCGTCCCGACCGCGCCTTCGGCTGCTACACCAATGCATGGACGCTGAGCACGTTCATGTGCGGCCAAGCCGAAACGAAGGCTTCGAGGGAAAAAGGAATCTGAGCACGACTCGCGCGTGACGTCACCCAACGTCACACGCGAGGCTTTTAGATGATTTCAATGCTTATTTAGTTCTTGATTCTCTGCGTTATTAATGTATACAAAAAAATGTATTGCGCACTCTGGTCGCTTATTTTTTTAGTTTATACGTTAATTTAAACATAATAATATATCTAAATTACAACTTATTTATCTTATATAAAATTGTTCACGCTTTACTCGCACCCGTCCTTATGCCAAATAAATTATAATTCATAAAAGTAAACGGAAATATATTTATATTCGTATTATTATATTAATTCTCATACTTTCATCAAGCGATAAAGCATTATCCCCAAAAACAAGCCAATCATCCATCCGGCCGCGAATTGTAAGTACCAGAAAGTGCACATACTCTACAAGCGATGAGATGGTCCCGTTGGTAACGTTCCTGGCTTTCTGATTTCTTATTTTTTTCCTGGAAATTTCTCCTTTTCCTATGACCTGAGTGAACGGCTGCGGAGATATTCGGAGAAAAGTTAAAGATGAAAAGAAATGAGATTTTCGTAAAAAAAACGATATTATTTTTTTCCGGAACTTTTTCTTTTTTCTATTGAGTTTGTTTGGGTTTGTTTGGAGTTTGAGTCATACAAACACAGATTTAAACAATCTAGAACATTCACATCTCCGAAATACAAAGACGTGAGTATCTAATATTGGTAATACCATCTATAGCAAAAAGCCAGATATCGAGGATACAAACTTCGAAAGTTTTGATCTCAGATATCCAAACGAGCGATGGTCCATAATAGCGAACATCAAAGAAGTGGACGAGTTGCTTCATAATTTTCTGCCGATTTTCGCTAACACGTGCGAGATTCTTTTAAAGTCTTTAAGAGAGGATATACATTTACAATGATCAAAAAATCAATCTCTTTTCTTTAAGGGATAACACCATTCTAGGAATTTGGAAAAATCGTTTTCTTTTGGCTTCAAAAATAGTTTGGGGTCATAAAAACAATATGCAGTTGGTCCTGCAGCGATTTTTTTAAAGGTTGGATAAGTGTGTACAGTAGAACCTCGATTATCCGAACCTCGATCATCCGAACCCTCAATTATCCGAACGATGACTTAGTTTATCCGGAAGCTCAATTATCCGAACGAAAGATACATGGTTGCTCGCTGCCACCGCCGTGAGCAACAATGAGCAACCCAACGCAACTTCTCCTTCTCAAACAGCTGCGAGACTTAGACGCTCAAAAACGCGTTGCAGCCGTTCGTCATTTAAAAATGGACGATTTTATTTTAAAAAAATATGTTAAAAGGCATTCGACTTTTTTCAGGTGTTTAAAACACACACACACACACACACACACACACACACACACACACACACACACACACACACACACACACACACACACACACACACACACACACACACACACACACACACACACACACACACACACATATAAATATACAGGGTGGGCGGAACATTGACGTCCAAAAATAAAATTTAGGTCCCTTGTATCCTGGGGTATCCGAATAACCCCCATGTATGTCCCGCGACTTTTCATAGTTTTCGAGTTATGAATTTTCGAGAATTTTCGACCTGACCAATTAAAAAAAAAATAAAAAAAAAGTAGAAGACTGTCGAGATTTTTTTTGCAACTGAATCTTCATGAGTAGTACTTTTATGCATAAAATAATCAACTTCGTAACTGTGATGAAAGTTATTAAAATGTTGGTCTAAAGTGAAAAATTTATGTTCGGTAAATTATGACTTAAATTTTCAACTTTAAATTAAACATCTAAATAGGTGACTTCATGGTTCCTAATTAGGCGTCAAGAATGCGCCAGACTCTCAGCTTTCATAATCATTAAAAAAAAAGCAGTACTTGATAGGGCTACTTTGGCTACAATTGACCTTCAAAGACAGCGAGGTGGAAAATTCTAAAAATTAGCCATCTGATTAAAAAAAATTGCCCATTTTATCATTCCTAAGGTTATTTAGTTTGTTAACTAACCAAAAATGACTGCAGGAAAGCTAAGATTTAAACATTTGGAGGTTTATTTTTTTTAGTTCAATTCAAGTTTAATGAATTTTGCGCCATCCGTTCTTGTAACGAGAACGGATCGCGTAAACGAGCTTTTACCTGATCCATGAGAACGGATCGCGCAAAATTCATTAAACTTAAATTAAACTAAAAAAAATAAACCTCCAAATGTTTCAATCTTAGCTTTCCCTGCAGTCATTTTTGGTTAGTTGACAAACTAAATAACCTTAGGAATGATAAAATGGGCAAAATTTTGTTTTAATCAGATGGCTAATTATAAGAATTTTCCACCTCGCTGTCATTGAAGGTCAATTGTAGCCAAAGTAGCCCTATCAAGTACTACTCTTTTTAATGATTATGAAAGCTGACAGTCTGGCGCATTCTTGGGGCCTAATTAGGAACCATGAAGTCACCTGGTTAGATTTTTAATTTAAAGTTGAAAATTTAAGTCATAATTTACCGAACGTAAATTTTTCACTTTAGACCAACATTTTCATAACTTTCATCACAGTTACGAAGCTGATTATTTTATGCATAAAAGTACTACTCATTAAGATTCAGTTGCAAAAAAAAATCTCGATAGTCTTCTACTTTTTTTAAAGATTTTTTTTCAATTGGTCGGGTCGAAAATTCTCAAAAATGCAGTAAAAAATTCATAACTCGAAAACTATGAAAAGTCGCGCGACATACATGGGGGTTATTCGGATACCCCACGATACAAGGGACCTAAATTTTATTTTTAGACGTCAATGTTCCGGCCACCGTGTATGTATATATATATATATATATATATATATATATATATATATATATATATATATATATATATATATATATATATATATATATATATATATATATATATATATATATATATATATATTTCAACGTTAATATGTATGTCAAATTTTAATATATATTTATGTATTTTTTTTTATGTAAAAAGGTGTTGTTGATGATCTCGTCCCAAAAAACCCACGTTTCGATTATCCGAACTTTTGATTGTCCGAACTAGTCTCGGTCCCAATTGGTTCGCATAATCGAGGTTCTACTGTATACGTAAGGCAGGTTTGCAGTCACAAGAGCCTCGCGGTTGAGATATGAGCGTGCGGGCTCTGAGTGTAGACGACGCGGGTTCGATCCCCGGTAGCAATGTCTTGTTTTTTTTATTAAGCATATACGAATTAAATATCATAAATAATGCCTGAACAGGCGAGAATAGCTAAAGCGAGAGTAAGTTCGAAATTTTCTGAATATAAAATGAAGAAAAAAAAGTTGATTCACCGAGGATTGAACCCGAACCTTCAGCATCGTAATCCGTCACGCTACCAATTCAGCTACGACGCTCATTGCAAATAGAGAAACATTTATGATACACCCCTGTCCATAATGTTTGCTGTTGAAAAAAAATGCCGACACGATCGCGGCAAAGGCTCAAGATTTCTTTTTGAACCTTTCACGGTCGTTTCAGCGTTTTATTTTTCAACGCGGTTCGTCGTTAATTTTTTTAACCCGCATTTTCCGCATAAACGGGCAACCGAGAGAAAACAATGATCTCGATACATGTTTTTCACTTTGAAATTCATTTAATGCATATTCCAAACCGCAGTACGGCCACACATATATGTCGAGCTCGATCGGACGGAAAACCTCGCTCCGTTCGCCTGTCGAGCGAGCGAGGGGCAGAGACACTTCCCCCACCGAGCTACCCATTCGTGTTCACGCTGACTGCGATACCGACTTGAGCGGTGATCACGGACTCGCGCGGCTACAAAGGAAACTGCAACCTCGACAGAGGCGATAATCACGAAATCATACTCCCGAACTCGCCGCCGCGATTTAGCGCCATTTACGAGGCACGCCGAAAAGGGCCGCGTTGTGCATCTCCCCATTAATCTCTGTAGATACCAGAGATTAGTGGGGAGGTGCACAACGCGGCCCTTTTCGGCGTGCCTCGTAAATGGCGCTAAATCGCGGCGGCGAGTTCGGGAGTATGATTTCGTGATCATCGCCTCTGTCGAGGTTGCAGATTCCCTTGTAGCCGCGCGAGTCCGTGATCACCGCTCAAGTCGGTATCGCAGTCAGCGTGAACGCGAATGGGTAGCTCGGTGGGGGAAAAGTCTCTGCCCCTCGCTCGCTCGACAGGCGAACGGAGCGAGGTTTTCCGTCCGATCGAGCTCGACATATATGTGTGGCCGTACTGCGGATTGAAATATGCATTAAATGAATTTCAAAGTGAAAAAAATGTATTGAGATCATTGTTTTCTCTCGGTTATCCGTTTATGCCGAAAATGCGGGTTAAAAAAATTAACGACGAACCGTGTTGAAAAATAAAACGCCGAAACGACCGTGAAAGGTTCAAAAAGAAATCTTCAGCTTTTGCCGCGATTGTTTCGGCATTTTTTTCAACAGTAAACATTTTGGAATAGGGTGCATCATAAATGTTTCTTTATCCGCAATGAGCGTCGCGGCTGAGTTGGTATCGTGACGGATTACGATGCTGAAGGTCCGGGTTCGATCCCCGGTGAATCAACTTTTTTTTTATATTTTATATTCAGAAAATTTCGAACTTACTCTCGCTTTAGCTATTCTCGCCTGTTCAGGCATTATTTATGATATTTAATTCGTATATGCTTAATAAAAAAAAAAACAAGACATTGCTACCGGGGATCGAACCCGCGTCGTCTACACTCAGAGCCCGCACGCTCATATCTCAACCGCGAGGCTCTTGTGACTGCAAACCTGCCTTACGTATACAGTAGAACCTGGATTATCCGAACCAATTGGGACCGAGAATAGTTCGGACAATCAAAAGTTCGGATAATCGAAACGTGGGATTTTTGGGACGAGATCATCAACAACACCTTTTTACATAAAAAAAAATACACAAATATATTTTAAAATTTGACATACATATTAACGTTGAAGTTATATATATATATATATATACAAACACGGTGGCCGGAACATTGACGTCTAAAAATAAAATTTAGGTCCCTTGTATCGTGGGGTATCCGAATAAGCCCCATGTATTTCGCGCGACTTTTCATAGTTTTCGAGTTATGAATTTTTGACTGCATTTTTGAGAATTTTCGACCTGACCAATTGAAAAAAAAAATCTTTATAAAAAGTAGAAGACTATCGAGATTTTTTTTTGCAACTGAATCTTTATGAGTAGTACTTTTATGCATAAAATAATCAGCTTCGTAACTGTGATGAAAGTTATGAAAATATTGGTCTAAAGTGAAAAATTTACGTTCGGTAAATTACGACTTCAATTTTCAACTTTAAATTAAAAATCTAAACAGGTGACTTCATGGTTCCTAATTAGGCCCTAAGAATGCGCCAGACTGTCAGCTTTCATAATCATTAAAAAGTGTATACAATGACAGCGAGGTGGAAAATTCTTATAATTAGCCATCTGATTAAAAAAAAAATTGCCCATTTTATCATTCCTAAGGCTATTTAGTTTGTTAACTAACCAAAAATGACTGCAGGGAAAGTTAAGATTGAAACATTTGGAGGTTTATTTTTTTAGTTTAATTTAAGTTTAATGAATTTTGCGCGATCCGTTCTCATGGATCAGGTAAAAGCTCGTTTACGCGATCCGTTCTCGTTACAAGAACGGATGGCGCAAAATTCATTAAACTTGAATTGGACTAAAAAAATATACCTCTAAATGTTTAAATCTTAGCTTTCCTGCAGTCACTTTTGGTTAGTTAACAAACTAAATAACCTTAGGAATGATAAAATGGGCAATTTTTTTTCAATCAGATGGCTAATTTTAAGAATTTTCCACCTCGCTGTCTTTGAAGGTCAATTGTAGACAAAGTACCCCTATTAAGTACTGCTTTTTTTAAAAATGATTATGAAAGCTGAGAGTCTGGCGCATTCTTGAGGCCTAATTAGGAACCATGAAGTCACCTGTTTAGATGTTTAATTTAAAGTTGAAAATTTAAGTCATAATTTACCGAACGTAAATTTTTCACTTTAGACCAACATTTTAATAACTTTCATCACAGTTACGAAGCTGATTATTTTATGCATAAAAGTACTACTCATAAAGATTCAGTTGCAAAAAAAAATCTCCACAGTCTTCGACTTTTTTTTAAATTGGTCAGGTCGAAAATTCTCGAAAAATCATAACTCGAAAACTATGAAAAGTCGCGGGACATACATGGGGGTTATTCGGATACCCCAGGATACAAGGGACCTAAATTTTATTTTTGGACGTCAATGTTCCGCTCACCCTGTATATTTATGTGTGTGTGTGTGTGTGTGTGTGTGTGTGTGTGTGTGTGTGTGTGTGTGTGCGCGCGTGTGTGTGTGTGTGTGTGTGTGTGTGTGTGTGTGTGTGTATGTGTGTGTTTTAAACACCTGAAAAAAGTCGAATGCCTTTTAAAATATTTTTTAAAAATAAAATCGTCCATTTTTAATTGACGAACGGCTGCAACGCGTTTTTGAGCGTTTAAGTCTCGCAGCTGTTTGAGAAGGAGAAGTTGCGTTCGGTTGCTCATTGTTGCTCATGACGGTGGCAGCGAGCAACCATGTATCTTTCGCGCCACGTTCGGATAATTGAGCTTCCGGATAAACTAAGTCATCGTTCGGATAATTGAGGGTTCGGATGATCGAGGTTCGGATAATCGAGGTTCTACTGTACACACTTATCCAACCTTAAAAAAAATCGCTGCAGGACCAACTGCATATTGTTTTTATGACCCCAAAGTATTTTTGAAGCCAAAAGAAAACGATTTTTCCAAATTCCTAGAATGGTGTTATCCCTTAAAGAAAAGAAATTGATTTTTTGATTATTGTAAATGTATATCCCCTCTTAAAGATTTTAAAAGAATCTCGTACGTGTTAGCGAAAATCGGCAGAAAATTATGAAGCAACTCGTCCACTTTTTTGATGATCGCTATTTCGGTGTTCGCTATTATGGACCATCGCTCGTTTGCCTATCTGAGATCAAAACTTTCGAAGTTTGTATCCTCGATATCTGGCTTTTTGCTATAGATGGTATTACCAATATTAGATACTCACGTCGTTCTATTTCGGAAATGTGAATGTTCTAGATTGTTTAAATCTGTGTTTGTATGACTCAAACTCCAAACAAACAAACTCAATAGGAAAAATAAATAGTTCCGGAAAAAAAATAATATCAAGTTTTTTTTTACGAAAATCTCATTTTTTTCATCTTTAAATTTTCTCCGAATATCTCCGCAGCCGTTCACTCAGGTAATAGGAAAAAAAGAAATTTCCGGAAAAAATAATAATAATAAAAAGTTTTTTAACGAAAATCTAATTTCTTTTCATCTTTAACTTTTCTCCGAATATCTCCGCAGCCGTTCACTCAGGTCATAGGAAAAGGAGAAATTTCCAGGAAAAAAATAAGAAATCAGAAAGCCAGGAACGCTACCAACGGGACCATCTCATCGTTTGTAGAATATGTTTCTGGTACTTACAATTCGCGGCCGGATGGATGATTGGCTTGTTTTTGGGGATAATGCTTTATCGCTTGATGAAAGTATGAGAATTAATATAATAATACGAATATAAATATATTTCCGCTTACTTTTATGAATTATAATTTATTTGGCATAAGGACGGGTGTGAGTAAAGCGTAAACAATTTTATATAAGATAAATAAGTTGTAATTTACATATATTATTATGTTTAAATTAACGTATAAACTAAAAAAAATAAGCGACCAGAGTGCGCAATACATTTTTTTGTATACATTAATAACGCAGAGAATCAAGAACTAAATTAGCGTTGAAATCATCTAAAAGCCTCGCGCGTGCCGTCGGGTGCCGTCATGCGCGAGTCGTGCTCAGATTGCTTTTTCCCTCGAAGCCTTCGTTTCGGCTTGGCCGCACATGAACGTGCTCAGCGTCCATGCATTGGTGTAGCAGCCGAAGGCGCGGTCGGGACGCTTCGCCTTGCTGGGCTCGTTCCGAAGATGTCCGAGCATCGCTCGCTCACGGACACGCGCTACTACGATTGTGTGATGGGCGCGTACGAGACTAGAGAGGGGGTACCTTTTACGCGCGATCTGGCTGCACTGCGTCCGAGCTCTGAGTACGGACGGCGCGGCTTCAATGCCCGTAGCAACATTTTTTTTGTTAAACATAAACGTAGCATCTCTGCCGAAAACAGAGATTAATGGGGAGATGCACAACGCGGCCCTTTTCGGCGTGCTTCGTAAATGGCGCTAAATCGCGGCGGCGAGTTCGGGAGTATGATTTCGTGATCATCGCCTCTGTCGAGGTTGCAGATTCCCTTGTAGCCGCGCGAGTCCGTGATCACCGCTAAAGTTGGTATCGCAGCAGCGTGAACACGAATGGGTAGCTCGGTGGGGGAAAAGTCTCTGCCCCTCGCTCGCTCGACAGGCGAACGGAGCGAGGTTTTCCGTCCGATCGAGCTCGACATATATGTGTGGCCGTACTGCGGATTGGAATATGCATTAAATGAATTTCAAAGTGAAAAACATGTATCGAGATCATTGTTTTCTCTCGGTTGCCCGTTTATGCCGAAAATGCGGGTTAAAAAAATTAACGACGAACCGCGTTGAAAAATAAAACGCCGAAACGACCGTGAAAGGTTCAAAAAGAAATCTTGAGCCTTTGCCGCGATCGTTTCGGCATTTTTTTTCAACAGTACACATTATGGAAAAGGGTGTATCATAAATGTTTCTTTATCTGCAATGAGCGTCGTGGCTGAGTTGTAGCGTGACGGATTACGATGTTGAACGTCCGGGTTCAATCCTCGGTGAATAAACTTTTTTCTCTTCATTTTATATTCAGAAAATTTCGAACTTACTCTCGCTTTAGCTATTCTCGCCTGTTCAGGCATTATTTATGATATTTAATTCGTATATGCTTAATAAAAAAAAAACACGACATTGCTACCGGGGATCGAACCCGCGTCGTCTACACTCAGAGCCCGCACGCTCATATCTCAACCGCGAGGCTCTTGTGACTGCAAACCTGCCTTACGTATACAGTAGAATCTCGATTATCCGAACCAATTGGGACCGAGACTAGTTCGGACAATCAAAAGTTCGGATAACCGAAACGTGGGTTTTTTGGGACGAGATCATCAACAACACGTTTTTACATTAAAAAAAATACATAAATATATATTAAAATTTGACATACATATTAACATTGATATATATATATATATATATATATATATATATATATATATATATATATATATATATATACACATACACGGTGGCCGGAACATTGACGTCTAAAAATAAAATTTAGGTCCCTTGTATCGTGGGGTATCCGAATAACCCCCATGTATGTCGCGCGACTTTTCATAGTTTTCGAGTTATGAATTTTTTACTGCATTTTTGAGAATTTTCGACCTGACCAATTGAAAAAAAATCTTTAAAAAAAGTAGAAGGCTATCGAGATTTTTTTTGCAACTGAATCTTTATGAGTAGTACTTTTATGCATAAAATAATCAGCTTCGTAACTGTGATGAAAGTTATGAAAATGTTGGTCTAAAGTGAAAAATTTACGTTCGGTAAATTATGACTTAAATTTTCAACTTTAAATTAAACATCTAAACAGGTGACTTCATGGTTCCTAATTAGGCCCTAAGAATGCGCCAGACTGTCAGCTTTCATAACCATTAAAAAGAGTAGTACTTGATAGGGCTACTTTGGCTACAATTGACCTTCAATGACAGCGAGGTGGAAAATGCTTATAATTACCCATCTGATTAAAAAAAAAATTTGCCCATTTTATCATTCCTAAGGCTATTTAGTTTGTTAACTAACCAAAAATGACTGCAGGGAAAGCTAAGATTGAAACATTTGGAGGTTTATTTTTTTTAGTTTAATTTAAGTTTAATGAATTTTGCGCGATCCGTTCTCATGGATCAGGTAAAAGCTCGTTTACGCGATCCGTTCTCGTTACAAGAACGGATGGCGCAAAATTCATTAAACTTGAATCGAACTAAAAAAAAATAAACCTCTAAATGTTTAAATCTTAGCTTTCCTGCAGTCATTTTTGGTTAGGTAACAAACTAAATATCCTTGGGAATGAGAAAATGGGCAATTTTTTTTAATCAGATGGCTAATTTTAAGAATTTTCCACCTCACTGTCTTTGAAGGTCAATTGTAGCCAAAGTACCCCTATTAAGTACTGCTTTTTTTTAAAATGATTATGAAAGCTGAGAGTCTGGCGCATTCTTGAGACCTAATTAGGAACCATGAAGTCACCTGTTTAGATGTTTAATTTAAAGTTGAAAATGTAAGTCATAATTTACCGAACATAAATTTTTCACTTTACACCAACATTTTAATAACTTTCATCACAGTTACGAAGCTGATTATTTTATGCATAAAAGTACTACTCATGAAGATTCAGTTGCAAACAAAATCTCGACAGTCTTCTACTTTTTTTTTTAGATCTTTTTTTAATTGGTCAGGTCGAAAATTCGTAACTCGAAAACTATGAAAAGTCGCGGGATATACATGGGGGTTATTCGGATACCCCAGGATACAAGGGACCTAAATTTTATTTTTGGACGTCAATGTTCCGCCCACCCTGTATATTTATATATGTGTGTGTGTGCGTGCGCGCGCACGCGCGCGCGCGCGTGTGTGTGTGTGTGTGTGTGTTTTAAGCACCTGAAAAAAGTCGAGTGCCTTTTAAAATATTTTTTTAAAATAAAATCGTCCATTTTTAATTGACGAACGGCTGCAACGCGTTTTTGAGCGTCTAAGTCTCGCAGCTGTTTGAGAAGGAGAAGTTGCGTTGGGTTGCTTATTGTTGCTCACGGTGGTGGCAGCGAGCAACCATGTATCTTTCGCGCCAACGTTCGGATAATTGAGCTTCCGGATAAACTAAGTCATCGTTCGGATAATTGAGGGTTCGGATAATTGAGGGTTCGGATGATCGAGGTTCGGATAATCGAGGTTCTACTGTACACACTTATCCAACCTTAAAAAAAATCGCTGCAGGACCAACTGCATATTGTTTTTATGACCCCAAAGTATTTTTGAAGCCAAAAGAAAACGATTTTTCCAAATTCCTAGCATGGTGTTATCCCTTAAAGAAAAGAAATTGATTTTTTTATCATTGTAAATGTATATCCCCTCTTAAAGACTTTAAAAGAATCTCGTACGTGTTAGCGAAAATCGGCAGAAAATTAGGAAGCAACTCGTCCACTTCTTTGATGTTCGCTATTTCGGTGTTCGCTATTATGGACCATCGCTCGTTTGCCTATCTGAGATCAAAACTTTCGAAGTTTGTATCCTCGATATCTGGCTTTTTGCTATAGATTGGTATTACCAATATTAGATACTCACGTCTTTCTATTTCGGAGATGTGAATGTTCAAGATTGTTTAAATCTGTGTTTGTATGACTCAAACTCCAAACAAACCCAAACAAACTCAATAGGAAAAAGAAAAAGTTCCGGAAAAAAAATAATATCAAGTTTTTTTTACGAAAATCTCATTTTTTTCATCTTTAAATTTTCTCCGAATATCTCCGCAGCCGTTCACTCAGGTAATAGGAAAAAAAGAAATTTCTGAAAGAAATAATAATAATAAAAAGTTTTTTAACGAAAATCTCATTTCTTTTCATCTTTAACTTTTCTCCGAATATCTCCGCAGCCGTTCACTCAGGTCATAGGAAAAGGAGAAATTTCCAGGAAAAAAATAAGAAATCAGAAAGCCAGGAACGCTACCAACGGGACCATCTCATCGCTTGTAGAATATACGCGGTACTTACAATTCGCGGCCGGATGGATGATTGGCTTGTTTTTGGGGATAATGCTTTATCGCTTGATGAAAGTATGAGAATTAATATAATAATACGAATATAAATATATTTCCGCTTACTTTTATGAATTATAATTTATTTGGCATAAGGATGGGTGTGAGTAAAGCGTAAACAATTTTATATAAGATAAATAAGTTGTAATTTAGATATATTATTATGTTTAAATTAACGTATAAACTAAAAAAATAAGCGACCAGAGTGCGCAATACATTTTTTTGTATACATTAATAACGCAGAGAATCAAGAACTAACTTAGCATTGAAATCATCTAAAAGCCCGCGCGTGCCGTCGGGTGACGTCACGCGCGAGTCGTGCTCAGATTGCTTTTTCCCTCGAAGCCTTCGTTTCGGCTTGGCCGCACATGAACGTGCTGCTCAGCGTCCATGCATTGGTGTAGCAGCCGAAGGCGCGGTCGGGACGCTTCGCCTTGCTCGGCTCTTTCCGAAGATGTCCGAGCATCGCTCGCTCACGGAACACGCTACTACGATGGTGTGATGGGCGCGTAAGAAACTAGCGAGGGGGTAACTTTTACGCGCGATCTGGCTGCACTGCGTCCGAGCTCTGAGTACGGACGGCGCGGCTTCGATGCCCGTAGCAACATTTTTTTTTGTTATACATATATGAATTAAATATAAAAAATAATGCCTAGACAGGCGAGAATAGATAAAGCGAGATTAAGGTAGAAATTTTCTGAATATAAAATGAAGAAAAAAAAGTTCATTCACCGAGGATTGAACCCGGACCTTCAGCATCGTAATCCGTCACGTTACAACTCAGCCACGACGCTCATTGCAGATAAGGAAACATTTATGATACACCCTTTTCCATAATGTTTACTGTTGAAAAAAAATGCCGAAACGATCGCGGCAAAGGCTCAAGATTTCTTTTTGAACCTTTCACGGTCGTTTCGGAGTTTTATTTTTCAACGCGGTTCGTCGTTAATTTTTTTAACCCGCATTTTCGGCATAAACGGGCAACCGAGAGAAAACAATGATCTCGATACATGTTTTTCACTTTGAAATTCATTTAATGCATATTCCAATCCGCAGTACGGCCACACATATATGTCGAGCTCGATCGGACGGAAAACCTCGCTCCGTTCGCCTGTCGAGCGAGCGAGGGGCAGAGACTTTTCCCCCACCGAGCTACCCATTCGTGTTCACGCTGCTGCGATACCAACTTTAGCGGTGATCACGGACTCGCGCGGCTACAAGGGAATCTGCAACCTCGACAGAGGCGATGATCACGAAATCATACTCCCGAACTCGCCGCCGCGATTTAGCGCCCCATTTACGAAGCACGCCGAAAAGGGCCGCGTTGTGCATGTCAGAGATTAGTAGGGAGATGTACAACGCTCCCCTTTTCCGCGTGCCTTGGAAATGGCGCTAAATCGCGGCGGCGAGTTCGGAAATATGATTTTGTGTGCATCGCCTCTGTCGAGGTTGCAGATTCCCTTGTAGCCGCGCGAGTCGTGAGCACCGCTCAAGTCGATATCGCAGCAGCGTGCACACGAATGGGTAGCTCGGTGGGGGAAAGTCTCTGCCCCTCGCTCACTCGACAGGCGAACGGAGCGAGGTTTTCCGTCCGATCGAGCTGGACATATGTGTGGCCGTACTGCGGATTGGAATATGCATTAAATGAATTTCAAAGAGAAAAACATGTATCGAGAAAATTGTTTTTTCTCAGTTGGCCGTTTATGCCGAGAATGCGGGTTAAAAAAATTAACGACGAACCGCGTTGAAAAATAAAACGCCGAAACGACCGTGGAAGGTTCAGAAAGAAATCTTGAGCCTTTGCCGCGGTCGTTATGGCGTTTTTTTTCAACAGTAAACATTATGAATAAGCGTGTATCATAAATGTTTTTCTATCCTCAATTAGCGTCGTGGCTGAGTTGGCAGCGGGACGGATTGACGATGCTTGCGGTCCGAGTTCGATCCCTGGTTAATCGACTTTTTTAATCTATTTTTTTTCTTCATTTTATATTCAAAAAATTTCGAACTTACTCTCGCTTTAGCTATTCTCGCATGTCCAGGCATTATTTATGATATTTAATTCATATATGTTTAATTTAAAAAAAGACATTGGCTGCCGGGGATCGAACCCGCGTCGTCTGCACTCAGAGCCCGCAGGCTGATATATCAACCGCAAGGCTCTTGTGACTGCAAACCTACCTTACGTATACACACTTATCCAACCTTAAAAAAAATTCGCTGCATACCAATTGCATATTGTTTTTATGACCCCAAAGTATTATTGAAGACAAATGAAAACGATTTTTCCAAATTCCTAGAGTGGTGTTATCCCTTAAAGAAAAGAAATTGATTTTTTGATCGTTATAAATGTATATTCCCTTTTAAAAACTTTAAGGCGTCTGGCCACCTTGGCCGATCGAAAAATGGGTATATTAAAAAAAATAATAAACTCGAAAGTATGGGCCAGAATATTTTTATTTTTTTACACAACGTCAGAAGGGCTTTAAGAATAACGTTAATAAATTTCCATTCAAAATATTAAAAAATGGCGCCGTTATGCACGTTGCCGCGGAGGCCGTCCGCACGATACGCGCGGTCATTGTCCCAGCTGTTACACGGTCATGTCACATCTGGACAAAAAAAATCAGCTCATTTGTGAGTATTGTCGCTACAATGTAGCGTAGCGATTTTTTTCGACCATTAAAAAAATTATGGTGAGCCGAAAGAAATTTTTTTTTATTTTTCACCGAAATTATGGCTCACTTTAATTTTTTTAATGATCGAAAAAAAACCGCTACGTTACACTGTAGCGACACTACTCACGAATGAGCTGATTTCTTTTTTCAGATGTGACATGACCGGGTAACAGCTGGCACAACGACCGCGCGTATCGTGCGGAGGGCCTCCGCGGCAATGTGAATAACGGCGCCATTTTTTAATATTTTGAACGGAAATTTATTAACTTTACTCTTAAAGCCCTTTCTGACGTTATGTAAAAAAATTAAAATATTCCGGCCCATACTTTCGAGCTTATTATTTTTTTTTAATATACGCATTTTGGGATCGGCCAAGGTGGTCAGACGCCTTAAGACGGAATGACACCTCATCGCGGTCGGTATGGTAGAGCAATTGTAGATACCCAAAAATCTCTGAAACGGCTCTTCAGATCCCGTCGAAACTTTGCCAAACGACGTCAAATAGATAGACGAACAGCTGTCTGCCCCTCAAATTTTCTGAATTTGAGAAAAAAAACGTAGATCGGGTTATCATAAGAGAATCTACGGTTTTTTTCTCAAATTCAGAAAATTTGAGGGGCAGACAGCTGTTCGTCTATCTATTTGACGTCGTTTGGCAAAGTTTCGACGGGATCTGAAGAGCCGTTTCAGAGATTTTTGGGTATCTACAATTGCTCTACCATACCGACCGCGATGAGGTGTCATTCCATCTTAAAAGAATCTCGTACGTGTTAGGGAAAACCGGCAGAAAATTATGAAGCAACTCGTCCACTTCTTTGATGTTTGCTATTTTGGACCATCGCTCGTTTGCCTATCTGAGATCTACACTTTCGAAGTTTGTATCCTCGATATATATGTCTTGTTGCTATAGATGGTATTACCAATATTAGATACTCACGTCTTTCCATTTCGGAGAGATGGATGTTCTAGATTGTTTGAATCTGTATTTGTATGACTCAAACTGCAGACAATCTGAATACACGTTCTCGAATAAATGAGCTCTCGAATAAATGAGCTCTCGAATAAATGATCCTTTGGTGTAATAGTTATTTAATTTCGTCATCGGTCGAAGGATAACATTTTGAATAATTTACAGTTCGTTACATTGAGTTTATAATTCTGTCATTTCGAAATCTTTGTCGTTCTATATTTGGCCTTTCAAAGTTTTGGCCCCCATCCCAATGTGAAATGTGTTGTAAAAAATGCCGAAACACACTTATCCAAGGTGAAATGTGTTTCGAAAAAAATGCCGATCGAGAAAGACTCAAAGTTCTCTTCGAGCCTTTCTCGATCGTTTCGGCACTTTTCTTCAACAATTTTTTTAATTAATTTTCTAAGGGGAAAAGTAAAAACTCATTTACGTATTGGGGGAAACATTAATTTTTTTGTCATATTTTTCAATACTGTTTGCACCAAAATTTGGAACGCCCACTCGTTTTGAGCAACTTCAACATGCGTCCGGTGGGGCGAACGACTGCGGGTTCGGTCGCGTCGACGATACCCGCGGCGTCCTTGCTGCGGCCGCTCCCCTCGCTCGTGCCGCTGTTCTTTTGGTGGCCTGCCCTTCTCGCGCCCTTGGGCTCCCTCAGGTGCCTCTTGCCGCTGCGGCTGCTGTTGACGACCACTTTTCTTTTTGTTGCGGCGCCAAAATTTCTTCTTTGTAACTGTAAAAAATAAATAATAAAATGTACAAATAAAATACACTACTCACACAAATTAAGGGATATTTAAAAAATTCCAAATTTTTGGCTGATTTTCAAAAAAGGATAACTCGGAGAAAAATGGTCGTACAGAAAATAAAAAAAGGAAATTATAGCTTCAAGTATCTAGTTTTCACATCTGGACTATAAAATTTGTTAGCGTAGGCGGTTTTCTTCTAATCATCCGAAAACCAACGAAATGTTTTGCTCGTCTTTAAAATGGTCAGTCGACTTCGAAGAATTTTTTTTATCATACGACTATGAAATTCTTTTAGACAATTCAATCAGCTTTAATTTGACCTTTTAACGAGCTCCGTACGATGATTTGGCGCGGAGTAATCGTCGATCGAAAAAATATATTAAGTCGACAGACCATTTTAAAGACGAGCAAAAATTTGGAAAAAAAATTTCGTTGGTTTTCTGATGATTACACGAAAACCACACACGCTAAAAAAATTTACAGTCCAGATCTGAAAACTAGATACTTGAAGCTATAATTTCCTTTTTTTTTATTTTCTGTACGACCATTTTTCTCCGAGTTATCCCTTGTTGAAAATCAGCCAAAAATTCGGGATTTTTTAAATATCCCTTAATTTGTGTGAGTAATGTATTTTATTTATACATTAAAGTGGTCGTCAGCAGCAGCCGCAGCGGCAAGAGCCATCCGCGGCAGCCCAAGGGCGCGAGAAGGGCAGGCCATCAAAAGACCAGCGGCACGAGCGCGGGTATCGTCGACGCGACCGAACACGCAGTCGTTCGCCCCACCGGACGCATCTTGAAGTTGCTCAAAACGAGTGGGCGTTCCAAATTTTGGTGCAAACAGTATTGGAAAATATGACAAAAAAATAAATGTTTCCCCCAATACGGAAATGAGTTTTTAGTTTTCCCCTTAGAAAATTAATTTAAAAAATTGTTGAAGAAAAGTGCCGAAACGATCGAGAAAGGCTCGAAGAGAACTTTGAGTCTTTCTCGATCGGCATTTTTTTCAAAACACTTTTCACATTGGATAAGTGTGTTTCGGCATTTTTTTCAACACATTTCACATTGGGATGGGGGTCAAAACTTTGTAACGTAAAAAACGAACTGTAAATTATTCAAAATTTTATCCTTCGGCCGATGACGAAATTGAATAACTATTACACCAAAGGATTATTTATTCGAGAACGTGTATGCACATTGTCTGCAGTTTGTATCATACAAATACAGATTCAAACAATCTAGAACATCCATATCTCCGAAATGGAAAGACGTGAGTATCTAATATTGGTAATACCATCTATAGCAAAAAGACATATATATCGAGGATACAAACTTCGAAAGTATAGACCTCAGATAGGCAAACGAGCAATGGTCCAAAATAGCGAACACCGAAATAGCGAACATCAAAGAAGTGGACGAGTTACTTCATAATTTTCTGCCCGTTTTCGCTAACACGTACGAGATTCTTTAAAGGCGTCTGGCCACCTTGGCCGTTCAAATAATGGGCATATTAAAAAAAAATAATCATGAACTCGAAAGTATGGGCCGGAATATTTTTATTTTTTTACATAATGTCAGAAAGAGCTTTAAGAATAACGTTAATAAATTTCCATTCAAAATATTAAAAAATGGCGCCGTTATGCACATTGCCGCGGAGGCCGTCCGCACGATACGCGCGGTCGTTGTCCCAACTGTTACCCGGTCATGACACGTTTTTTTTCTCGACCATTAAAAAAATTATGGTGAGCCGAAGAAAAAAATTTGTATTTTTCACCGAAATTATGGCTCACCATAATTTTTTTAATGGTCGAAAAAAAACCGCTACGCTACATTGTAGCGACACAACTCACGAATGAGCTGATTGTTTTTTGCAGATGTGTCATGACCGGGTAACAGCTGGGACAACGAGCGCGCGTATCGTGCGGAGGGCCTCCGCGGCAATGTGTATAACGGCGCCATTTTTTAATATTTTGAATGGAAATTTATTAACGTTATTCTTAAAGCCCTTTGTGACGTTGTATAAAAAAAATAAAAATATTCTGGCCCATACTTTCGAGTTTATTATTTTTTTCAATATACCCATTTTTCGATCGGCCAAGGTGGCCAGACGCCTTAAAGTCTTCAAAAGGGGATATACATTTATAACGATCAAAAAATCAATTTCTTTTCTTTAAGGGATAACACCACTCTAGGAATTTGGAAAAATCGTTTTCATTTGTCTTCAATAATACTTTGGGGTCATAAAAACAATATGCAATTGGTATGCAGCGAATTTTTTTAAGGTTGGATAAGTGTGTATACGTAAGGTAGGTTTGCAGTCACAAGAGCCTCGCGGTTGATATATCAGCCTGCGGGCTCTGAGTGCAGACGACGCGGGTTTGATCCCCGGTAGCCAATGTCTTTTTTAAAATTAAACATCCATGAATTAAATATCATAAATAATGCCTGGACATGCGAGAATAACTAAAACGAGAGTAAGTTCGAAATTTTTTGAATATAAAATGAAGAAAAAAAATAGATGAAAAAAAGTCGATTAACCAGGGATCGAACCCGGACCGCAAGCATCGTCAATTCGTCACGCTGCCAACTCAGCCACGACGCTATTTGAGGATAGAAAAACATTTATGATACACGCTTATTCATAATGTTTACTGTTTAAAAAAAACGCCGTAACGACCGCGGCAAAGGCTCAAGATTTCTTTTTGAACCTTTCACGGTCGTTTCGGCGTTTTATTTTTCAACGCGGTTCGTCGTTAATTTTTTTAACCCGCATTCTCGGCATAAACGGCCAACCGAGAGAAAACAATTTTCTCGATACATGTTTTTCTCTTTGCAATTCATTTAATGCATATTCCAGTCCGCAGTACGCTCACACATATGTCCAGCTCGATCGGACGGAAAACCTCGCTCCGTTCGCCTGTCGAGTGAGCGAGGGGCAGAGACTTTTCCCCCACCGAGCTACCCATTCGTGTGCACGCTGCTGCGATATCGACTTGAGCGGTGCTCACGACTCGCGCGGCTACAAGGGAATCTGCAACCTCGACAGAGGCGATGCACACAAAATCATATTCCCGAACTCGCGGCCGCGATTTAGCGCCATTTCCGAGGCACGCCGAAAAGGGGAGCGTTGTACATCTCCCTACTAATCTCTGCCGAAAAGGGCCGCGTTGTGCATCTCCCCACTAATCTCTGTTTTCGGCGTGCCTCGGAAACGGCGCTAAATCGCGGCGGCGAGTTCGGGAATATGATTTTGTGTGCATCGCCTCTGTCGAGGTTGCAGATTCCCTTGTAGCCGCGCGAGTCGTGAGCACCGCTCAAGTCGATATCGCAGTCAGCGTGCACACGAATGGGTAGCTCGGTGGGGGAAAAGTCTCTGCCCCTCGCTCTAGTGCAGCCTGATCGCGCGTAAAAGTGACCCCCTCTCTAGTCTCTTACGCGCCCGCCACATAATCATAGTAGCGCGTGTCCGTCAGCGAGCGATGCTCGGACATCTTCGGAAAGAGCCGAGCATGGTGGAAGTGTCCCAACGCGCCTTCGGCAGCTACACCAATGCATGGACGCTGAACACGTTCATGTGCGGCCAAGCCGAAACGAAGGCTTCGAGGGAAAAAGCAATCTGAGCACGACTCGCGCGTGACGTCACCCATCGGCACGCGCGAGACTTACAAGGAACATCCCTCAGGTGTCCGCCTCCGATTTTGTTGAAACTCATATATGTGATAGAGCATCGAAAACTTTGAGACACGTATTTTTTTTTATCGGCGGAAAAACGGATTTAAGGGGGGAAACCGCCCCTCAAAGGAAGGCGTGTCGAGGGGTGATTTTGCAGTTTCACCCAGAAGCAATCCACCGATCTGAATGAAACAAAAATGAAAATTCTTCTAATGAAAAGCGATAGAAAATCCACTATGAAAATGTTAAGAAAAAATTAAATTAGGGGGTAAACCACCCCTCAATTTGCCTTTTTTTCACCCCACACTTAAGAGGGTTGTATGCAAATTAATAAAACAAGTATCATTTTGAAGGGCAATCAAAATTAAAGTCGACGGGTTTTTACGTTTTGGCGGCATAGCAAATTTAAGGGGGTAAACCACCCCTAACATAAATTTATTTATCATGGTCGTTTTTTCTGTGTTTAAAGTCTATCCGCTGATTTTAAATATTTCTTTAAGCTACAATTTAATGTTTTATCATATTTCAAAATTATTACATTTGTCTTAAGGGGTAACTACCCCTCTGGCGAGAAACATCATTGAAGCATCCGCTTTCGATTTCGTTGAAACTCATATATGTGGTAAAGCATTGCAAACTATTAAACATGTTTTTTTTGTATCGGCAGAAAAACGGTGTTAGGGGATGAAAACACCCTTCAAAGTTTCTCCCACAAGCAGTCCATCGATCTGAACGAAACAAAATCGAAAATTCCTCTAATATTAAGCGATGAAAAATCCACTACAAGAGTGTTGATTAGAAATATAATTGATGGGTAAACCACCCCTCCATTTGCCGTTTTTCACCCCACACTTAAGGGGGTTGTATGAAAATTAATAAAACAGGTATCATGTTGAAGGGAAATCAAAATTCAAGTTGACGGGTTTTTGCGTTTCAGCGGGAAAGCAAATTTAAGGGGGTAAACCACCCCTAACATAAATTTGTTCATCACCGTCGTGTTTTCTGTGTTTAACATGTATCCGCGGATTCAAAATATTCTCCCGCGTTTTTAAATTATTACGTTTTTAAATTTTTATATTTTAAGGGTGAACTATCCTCTCTAATTGCTTTTCGTTTGAAGTTTCGCGAAAGGTTTCACGAATTTCGTTAAAACTGTTTTCATTTCATCGGTAATATCAATTTTATGTTTGTGTGTGCAGGCATATTCGGTTTGAGTTTTAGGAGCGGTACTTTGGAAGTGGGGACCTGGGGCTACCCCCTACTCATAAGACTCATAGTTTCATATTGTCATAATTATATTTTCGTACCGAAATGTTTCTTCCTCTAATTCAAAAGTTTTGATGAAAGCATCTCCCATGCAAAGATGCAATGCAGTAACAAAAAAATATTTCATTTCAGATGTGCATGGTGCAAAAAGTCGTTGTGTTTAAAGCATTTTTTTGACGACTATCATTATTGCAGGAACTATGAGCCATGATTGTTGATAGTAATCATATGAAAAAAAAGTATATGTCACGAGAAAATGATTTGACGGCATATGACTGCGATACTTTTCACTAGTACTATTAATTAAATCAGTTGATATGATTGCTAAATGAAATATGTCAAAATATATTAAAAACATGTTCATTAACCTACTGTAAAACCCTCAGTTTCATTAATATGTTTAATTAAATGAACGGTAAAATAATAAAAATATACATTCCTCTACAAAACTACGTCGCTGGCTATATTACCGCTTGATCCAGGCGCATCATCGTTCCGAAATATACGAAGTGACCCTTATAACTTATTCTGGAAATTATTATAATTAATGATATAGTAGAAGTGTATGTTTATTCCTATGGAGATACTTAATGGACGTGCATATTAAAATCGGAAGCGTTTCGACACGAAAATATGATTCTTATGAGTAAGGCGTAGCCCCAGGTCCCCACTCCCAAAGCACCGCTTCTAAAACTCAAAACGAATATGCCTGCACACACAAACATAAAATTGATATTACCGATGAAATGAAAACAGTTTTAACGAAATTCGTGAAACCTTTCGCGAAACTTCAAATGAAAAGCAATTAGAGGGAAAAACGTAATAATTTAAAAACTTGGGAGAATATTTTGAATCCGCGGATACATGTTAAACATAGAAAACACGACGGTGATGAACAAATTTATGTTAGGGGTGGTTTACCCCCTTAAATTTGCTGTCCCGCTGAAACGTAAAAACGCGTCAACTTGAATTTTGATTCCCCTTCAAAATGATACCTATTTTATTAATTTTCATACAACCCTCTTAAGTGTGGGGTGAAAAACGGCAAATGGAGGGGTGGTTTACCCCTCAATTATATTTCTAATCAACACTCTTGCAGTTGATTTTTCATCGCTTAATATTAGAGGAATTTTCGATTTTGTTTCGTTCAGATCGACGGACTGCTTGTGGGAGAAACTTTGAAGGGTGGTTTCATCCCCTAACATCGTTTTTCTGCCGATACAAAAAAAACATGTTTAATAGTTTGCAATGCTTTACCACATATATGAGTTTCAACGAAATCGAAAGCGGATACTTCAATGATGTTTCTCATCAGAGGGGTAGTTACCCCTTAAGACGAATGTAATAATTTTGAACTATGATAAAACATTAAATTGTAGCTTATAGAAATATTTAAAATCAGCGGATATACTTTAAACACAGCAAAAACGACCATGATAAATAAATTTATGTTAGGGGTGGTTTACCCCCTTAAATTTGCTATGGCGCCAAAACGCAAAAACCCGTCAACTTTAATTTTAATTGTCCTTCAAAATGATACCTGTTTTATTAATTTGCATACAACCCTCTTAAGTGTGGGGTGAAAAAAAGGCAAATTGAAGGGTGGTTTACCCCCTAATTCAATGTTTTCTTAACATTTTCAGAGTGGATTTTTCATCGCTTTTCATTAGAAGAATTTTCGTTTTTGTTTCATTCAGATCGGTGGATCGCTTCTAGGTGAAACTGCAAAATCACCCCTCGACACGCCTTTCTTTGAGGGGCGGTTTCCCCCCTTAAATACGTTTTTCCGCCGATAAAAAAAATACGTGTCTCAAAGTTTTCGATGCTCTATCACATATATGAGTTTCAACAAAATTGGAGGCGGACACCTGAGGGATGTTCCTTGTTAGATGATTTCAATGCTTATTTAACTCTTGATTCTCTGCGTTATTAATGTATACAAAAAAATGTGTCGCTTATTTTTTTAGTTTATACGTTAATTTAAATATAATAATAAATCTAAATCACAACTTATTTATCTTATATAAAATTGTTTACGCTTTACTTACATCCGTCCTCATGCCAAATAAATTATAATTCATAAAAGTAAGCGGATATATATCAATATTCGTATTATTATATTAATTCTCATACTTTCATCAAGCGATAAAGCATTATCCCCAAAAACAAACCAATCATCCATCCGGCCGCGAATCGTAAGTACCAGAAAGTGCACGTATTCTACAAGCGATGAGACGGTCCCGTTGGTAGCGTTCCTGGTTTCGGTCCGCAGGGGCCCCCAGTGCAAATTTTTCTCCAAATTTTTCATAATTTCTTATATTTTAGTCACATTTGAGATTTTCGGAGAAAAAGTGATTTAAAACAGATTCAAGTACTGGCCTATTTCCCAAAAACTCATTTTTTTTTACTGAAAATTCATGATTTCTCATTTTTTTCCCGGAAATTTCTCTTTTTCCTATGACCTGAGTGAACGGCTGCGGAGATATTCGGAGAAAAGTTAAAGATGAAAAGAAAATGAGATTTTCGTTAAAAAAACTTTTTATTATTATTTTTTTCCGGAAATTTCCCTTTTTCCTATTACCTGAGTAAACGGCTGCGAAGATATTCGGAGAAAATTTAAAGATGAAAAAAATGAAATTTTCGTAAAAAAACTTGATATAATTTTTTTTCCGGAACTTTTTCTTTTTCCTATTGAGTGAACGGCTGCGGAGATATCCGGAGAAAAGTTGTAGATGAAAAAAAAAGATTTTCGTAAAAAAAACTTATTACATTTTTTTATCCCTCATAATTCTGAGAAATAATGAATTTCCGAAATTTTTGCAAACATTATTTTCCTTAAGGGGTAACACCACTGTAACGGCCTGCCACGAAGCGTTTCAGACAAATAATACTTGGGGTAATTATTAAGCATATATTGAAGTATATTGCAAAAAAATTTTATGGGAAAATATTACAAAATGGCGACACTGCAGAAAATTCTTCCGAGGCATGTTGAACTTAAGGTGCTCTACGGCACATAGTATAACTTGTGCCAACTTTAATCTGGACAAAATAATTTTTTAAAATTAAATCTAGATGAGTGTAGCTAGTGAACTACGTAGGAGATTTTAGAAATATTGATTTTTGAATAATTGCCGAGTATTTGACTAAAAATGTTCATTTAGACTTAATAAGGCAAAATTCTTTTTTTTTTATTAAAATTGGCACAGTTATACTGCGTGCCGCAGAGGTTCGACATGCTTCGGAAGAATTGCTGCAGTGTCGCCATTTTATAATATTTTCGGATAAAAATTTCTAGCAATATACTTAAATATATGATCAATAAATACCGCAAGTATTATTTGTTGATCACATTTTCTTCCGCCAAAAAAAAATTTCAAAAAATCCGCTTCTTGTAAGGCCGTTACAGTGGTGTAACCCCTTAAAGTCTTCATATAATTTCCGAGATTTTCCCGTGATCGTAATTAAAATAATGAAATATTCGGAGAAATTCGGAGAAACTCGGATGTTTGCGTAAAAACAATTGTCCGCAAATCTCCGAATTTTTCATATTTGTTCCTATTCATAGAAAAATTCGTTCCCCGCGCTCAGTGCTTTTTTAAAAATTATTATTACTATTAATTCTTATTTGATTAGTTATTTTTATTAGTTATCATTATTATTTTAATTAGTTATCTTTTAGTGTCGACAAATTTATCGCGCACTCTGACCGCTTATTTTATTAGTTTGTACGTTAATTTAAATACAATAATAAATCCAAATTACAACTTATTCATTTTCTAAAAAATTGTTTGCGCTTTACTCACACCCGTTCGCGCTAAAAGATAACTAATTAAAATAATAATGATAACTAATAAAAATAACTAATCAAGTAGGAATTAATAGTAATAATAATTTAAAAAAAGCACTGAGCGCGGGGTACGATCCCGCACCTCTAGTGCACATTTTTTTCCCAAAAACTCCGATTTTTTCCGGAAAATTTTTCCGATTTTTTCTATGAATTGGAACAAATATGAAGAATTCGGAGTTTTGCGGACGATTATTTTTACGCTAACATCCGAGTTTCTCCGAATTTTTTTTCGCATTTTTCCGAATATTTCATCATTTTAATCACCATCACGGGAAAATCTTGGAAATTATATGAAGACTTCAAAGGGGAAAGACCACTGTAACGGCCTTACAGGAAGCGTATTTTTTTGTATGTTTTTTGGCGGAAGAAAATGTGATAAACAAACAATACTTGCGATATTTATTGAGCATATATTTAAATATATAGCTATGAATTTTTATCCGAAAATATTACAAAATGGCGACACTGCAGCAATTCTTCCGAAGTATGTCGAACCTCTGCGGCACGGAGTATAACTGTGCCAATTTTAATCTAAAAAAAAGAATTTTGTTTTATTAAGTCTCAATGAGTGTAGCTACTGAACCCCGTGGGGATTTTCGATAAGTTAATTTAAATAATATTTATTTAAAAATAACTGTCTTAAAAAAAATTGAACATTTTTAGTCCAATACTCGGCAATTACTCAAAAATCAATATTTCCAAAATCCTCTACGTGGTTCACTAGCTACACCCATTGAGATTTAATTAAAAAAAAATTATTTTGTCCAGATCAAAATTGGCACAAGTTATACTACGTGCCGTAGAGCACCTTAAGTTCAACATGCCTCGGAAGAATTTTCTGCAGTGTCGCCATTTTGTAATATTTTCCCATAAAATTTTTTTGCAATATACTTCAATATATGCTTAATAATTACCCCAAGTATTATTTGTCTGAAACGCTTCGTGGCAGGCCGTTACAGTGGTGTTACCCCTTAAGGAAAATAATGTGTATTTAGTAAATTTGTACTAAATTTAATTTAAATATATTTGCCTAAATTTGCCTATTTAACTAAAATAAATTTGCCCCTGCGGACCGAAGCCAGGAACGCTACCAACGGGACCATCTCATCGCTTATAGAATATGTGCACTTTCTGGTACTTACAATTCCCGGCCGGATGGATGATTGGCTTGTTTTTGGGGATAATGCTTTATCGCTTGATGAAAGTATGAGAATTAATATAATAATACGAATATAAATATATTTCGGCTTACTTTTATGAATTATAATTGATTTGGCATAAGAACGGGTGTGAGTAAAGCGTAAACAATTTTTTAGAAGATAAATAAGTTGTAATTTAGATTTATTATTATATTTAAATTAACGTATAAACTAAAAAAATAAGCGATACATTTTTTTGTATACATTAATAACGCAGAGAATCAAGAGCTAAATAAGCATTGAAATCCTCGACGATTACTCCGCGCCACATCATCGTACAGAGCTCGTTAAAAGGTCAAATTAAAGCTGATTAAATTGCCTAAAAGACTTTTATAGTCGTATGATAATAAAAATCATTTGAAGTCGACAGACCATTTTAAAGACGAGCAAAAATTTGGAAAAAAAATTTCGTTGGTTTTCGGATGATTACAAGAAACCCACCCACGCTACAAAAATTTACAGTCCAGATCTGAAAACTAGATACTTGAAGCTATAATTTCCTTTTTTTTTAATTTTCTGTACGACCATTTTTCTCCGAGTTATCCCTTGTTGAAAATCAGCCAAAAATTCGGAATTTTTTAAAATCTCTTAAATTGTGTGAGTAATGTATTTTAGGTGTACATTTTATTATTTATTTCACAGTTACAAAGAACAGTTGTTTATAATTTGTTTTGTACAGTTACATTTTGGCGCCGCAACAAAAAGAAAAGTGGTCGCCAGCAGCAGCCGCAGCGTCAAGAGGCACCCGAGGGAGCCCAAGGGCGCGAGAAGGGCAGGCCATCGAAAGAACAGCGGCACGAACGAGGGAAGCGGCCGCAGCAAGGACGCCGCGGGTAACGTCGACGCGACCGAACACGCAGTCGTTCGCCCTGCCGGATGCATGTTGAAGTTGCTCAAAATGAGCGGGCGTTCCAAATTTTTGTGTAAACAGTATTGGAAAATATGACAAAAAAATTAATGTTTTCCCCAATACGGAAATGAGTTTTTACGTTTTCCCTTAGAAAATTAATTTAAAAAATTGTTGAATTAAAGTGCCGAAACGATCGAGAAAGGCTCGAAGAGAACTTTGAGTCTTTCTCGATCGGCTTTATTTTCAAAACACATTTCACATTGGGATGGGGGTCAAAACTTTGAAAGGCCAAATATAGAACGACAAAGATTTCGAAATTACAGGATTATAAACTCAAAGTAACGAACTGTAAATTATTCAAAATTTTATCCTTCGGCCGATGACGAAATTGAATAACTATTACAATTATAATTACAAAGGATTATTTATTCGAGAACGTGTATTCAGATTGTCTGCAGTTTGAGTCATACAAATACGGATTCAAAAAATCTAGAACATCCATATCTCCGAAATGGAAAGACGTGAGTATCTAATATTGGTAATACCATCTATAGCAAAAAGACATATATATCGAGGATACAAACTTCGAAAGTATAGATCTCAGATAGACAAACGGGCGAAGGTCCAAAATAGCGAACACCGAAATAGCGAACATCAAAGAAGTCGACGAGTTGCTTCAAAATGTTCTGCCGGTTTTCGCTAACACGTACGAGATTCTTTAAAGGCGTCTGGCCACCTTGGCCGATCGCAAAATGGGCATATTAAAAAAACTAACAATGAACTCGAAAGTATGGGCCGGAATATTTTTATTTTTTTACATAACGTCAGAAAGGGCTTTAAGAATAACGTTAATAAATTTCCGTTCAAAATATTTAAAAATGGCGCCATTATGCACATCGCCGCGGAGGCCCTCCGCACGATACGCGCGGTCGTTGTCCCAGCTGTTACGCGGTCATGTCACATCTGAAAAAAAAATCAGCTCATTTGTGAGTAGTGTCGCTACAATGTAGCGTAGCGGTTTTTTTTTCGACCATTAGAAAAATTATGGTGAGCCATAATTTCGGTGAAAAGTACACATTTTTTCTTCGGCTAACCATAATTTTTTTCGGTACAATGTAACGTCGCGGTTTTTTTTCGACCATTAAAAAAATTATGGTGAGCCATAATTTCGGTAAAAAATACAATTTTTTTTTTCGGCTCGCCATAATTTTTTTAATGGTCGAAAAAAAAACCGCTACGCTACATTGTAGCGACACTACTCACGGATGAGCAGATTTTTTTTTGCAGATGTGACATGACCGGGTAACAGCTGGGACAACGACCGCGCGTATCGTGCGGAGGGCCTTCGCGGCAATGTGCATACCGGGGTAATTTTTTAATATTTTGAACGGAAATTTATTAACGTTATTCTTAAAGCCCTTTCTGACGTTGTGTAAAAGAATAAAAATATTCCGGCCCATACTTTCAAGTTTATTATTTTTTCTTAAATATACCCATTTTTCGATCGGCCAAGGTGGCCAAACGCCTTAAAGTCTTTAAGAGGGGATATACATTTACAACGATCAAAAAATCAGTTTCTTTTCTTTAAGGGATAACACCACTCTAGGAATTTGGAAAAATCGTTTTCATTTGTCTTCAATAATACTTTGGGGTCATAAAAACAATATGCAATTGGTATGCAGCGAATTTTTTTTAAAGTGTGTATAAGTAAGGCAGGTTTGCAGTCACAAGAGCCCCGCGGTTGATATGTCAGCGTGCGGGCTTTGAGTGCAGACGACGCGGGTTCGATCCCCGTAGCCAATGTCTTTTTTTAAATTAAACATATATGAATTAAATATCATAAATAATGCCTGGACAGGCGAGAATAGCTAAAGCGAGAGTACGTTCGAAATTTTTTGAATATAAAATGAAGAAAAAGAATAGATTTAAAAAAGTCGATTAACCAGGGATCGAACCCGGACCGCAAGCATCGTCAATCCGTCACGCTGCCAACTCAGCCACGACGCTCATTGAGGATAAAAAGACATTTATGATACACGGTTATTCATAATGTTTACTGTTGAAAAAAAACGCCGTAATGACCGCGGCAAAGGCTCAAGATTTCTTTTTGAACCTTCCACGGTCGTTTTGGCGTTTTATTTTTCAACGCGGTTCGTCGTTAATTTTTTCAACCCGCATTCTCGGCACAAACGGCCAACCGAGGGAAAACAATTTTTTGCGATACATATTTTTCTCTTTGCAATTCATTTAATGCATATTCCAATCCACAGTACGGCCACACATATGTCGAGCTCGATCGGACGGAAAACCTCGCTCCGTTCGCCTGTCGAGTGAGTGAGGGGCAGAGACTTTTCCCCCACCGAGCTACCCATTCGTGTGCACGCTGACTGCGATATCGACTTGAGCGGTGCTCACGACTCGCGCGGCTACAAGGGAATCTGCAACCTCGACAGAGGCGATGCACACGAAATCATATTTCCGAACTCGCCGCCGCGATTTAGCGCCATTTCCGTGGTACGCCGAAAAGGGGAGCGTCGTACATCTCCCTACTAATCTCTGTGCATGTCCCCACTAATCTCTGGTATCTAGGCTCCATGCTCCATGGTCTTGGCGACCTGCGCGCACGATGCGCTCGCCATCTACCGGACCATTCAACAAATTCATCGATACACAACTAAATCTTCTAATATAGATATTCGACTTTGACGTGACGCTAAAAATGACATCACTGACTGGAAAGGGTGACTAACGCTTTTGTAATGCAATTATAATATTTTTACGTTCATTTCCGCTACTGCTCTGCTGTATCCTAACGATAATTACGTCGTCGGTGAGTGTCACACCCGGAGGGAGGAAAATAATACAAAAACTAATGATTTGACGTAACCTAAAAAAAATTACGTATTTTTCTATCGTGAAAACCGTTATGTCGATCGCTTCTAAGACAAAGACGGATGACGCTCGCGATGTGATATGACACGAATAAAACATAAAATCCTCCGAACATCAATGTGCGCGAATACTTCATAAAATAATGTTTAAAAAATAAAGAAGTGACGTTTTATTTGCTCGATAGCATTTATTTTTCGTTTTTCGATTTAAACTTTCGAGTTTTTAGAGTTTCGTTAGTGAACCGATCGCCATGATTGCAACTGAGATTGGCTCAACGAACTCGGATCCAGTCAGGGTTCGCATTGCCAATGAAAAAGCACCACTGATCCACGGTCGTGGTGTCTTCAGACGCATTGGCGACCTCATGGGAATCGGCAAGTCCTCCAACGCAGAAGGCGATGGTTATGTCGAATTTAGCAGCCTGGGGGCGGACAGTGCACGTACCCTGGGTACTTTCGCCGGCGTTTTCAGTCCGGTTACGCTCTCTATGTTCAGTGCCTTGATCTTTATACGCATGGGTAAGTATCCTTAAAATCTTGCAGATAGAGACTTGGCAAGCATTTTGGTATATGAATTGATCATATTTTATAACAATAGGTATTATAGTAAACATTAATACTAATCAAGGTCAGGCACTGCTGTGTTTTCGAATTACAGCACTCTACATTTGTAAAAAAAAAGGGGGGGGCGGGAAACACTACTTGTAAACTGAAAAAACATAAGGTAGACATCTAAAATTCTGTCTCATTGTGGAAAGTAGTTTTAAACGTGTTGTGAAAAAACACACTAGTGGATCATTTCCTCATGTTTTATGGTATCGAAGTTTGCATTCCTGGAATGCAACACATATATTTTTTTCCTGATTGGCCAATTTTTTTTGCCCATTTAGCCTACCAAAGTCACTGTAAATTTTTAAAGATCCTTAATAGTGATCCATAAACTGAACCGGCAGAAAAAGAGTTCAGAAAGCAATTAAAATAAGGCAATGAAAACATTAAGAAGAATTTTCTGAGCATTCCAGCGATGAAAACTTCAATACAATCATGTTTCTGACTTTGTTCATTTGGTCAATTATGGCCCCTGAATACGACAAAAATATTGGCAGACGTCTAGCTCACTGATATTAGACGCTACCATTTTTTGAAATTCATGGAATACAAGGAAAATAAATGTACATAGTACAATTATACGGCAGGTTATGATTAATGGTATTATCCTTATCCTGAGCATTCCATATTTTATTAACGACAGAGGGAGTCTTGAAAAGACACATAATTAATATGAGTCTTTGCACATCGTTCCCTGATGGGGAAAGAAAGTGTGCGAAAGAGGTGAAGGCTATTATATATCGTATATATACATATACAAAAACAAAACAGAAACTATTTGAACTACGAAACGGTATACAGTTCTCGCTACTCTCTAATAAAAGAAAAACAGACTCGGCAGCTGCTTTCTACCTGCGTGACAACAGTTAGCAGACCTAGAACCTGAATATTTGAAATAAGTTTAGAAAATCACTTCTATCGATCGGTTAGATTTAGCATTAAATATCTTGATTGCCAACTAAACAGTAGATATTTCACAGACGTAGAATTTTGTACTTGACACTTGAGTACTTCAATCTATTCGAATGGACTGCCTTAGGAAAATACATGTTTAGAACCTCTGCGTTATGGATTTTCTTCATTTTTAAAAGAATTTGGAACATCAGCTCCAGAGGCAGACATGCGCATATGATATGGTATGCCTTTTTTTTCAATTTTGAAGCACTGGCAATTGACAACGCAGAAGCAACGTGCTAGCAGACGTCAATTTTATAGTCTCTCATAACGTCCTTAATCAAACAATTTTGCTCTGCCCACTGTGCGCTTCATATTCAGTTGACAAACTCAACAAAAAAAAGGTTCAACATTAATTCTCACGAATTGCAGAGCTACGCACCACTGCCTGGAGTAGTTCCGTGAATCATATAATCAGCTGAACACATTAGACCAAAAGACAGATATGAGCGTATCATATAGTATACACTTTTTTTTCTTCCAAATTCGAGGCGCTGTCAATTGACAATGCAGCGCTAATGGACTGGCAGAAGTGGTTGTTAATGTGGTTTACAATACAGGTATCGCTATCAATAACGTCTGCCACATGAGCAAATCATATCGAAATTTTGTTTGCCCGCTCCCAAAACTATTGCTCTAAAAGTTCACAACAACAATTTTAATTGACAGAATTCTGGATATATTTCTTGTCAGAAAACACGATTTTTTAAACAGTATTCTCCTTCCATTTTGCCAAAGCGTCGACCTATAGTATTCTAAGATGTGTAAAAACAAAAGTTACTGTTCTTCATTTTTCTTTTCTACACTGTAGGGTACCCATTCAGATAGCAAGTGTTTTTGGGTTTATTTGCACACTGAGTTTACGCATCTGGATTTATTAGTTTTATTGGTCTGTCAGTTTTGTCTACAATCACTGTTAACGAGTAGAAAAATGTATTTTTTATTTCAAATTCAGGATATATCGTTGGAAACGCCGGTCTTCTAGTGACTCTCGCTCAATTCGTCATCGCCTATGGTATCTTACTCTTTACGGTGTCTTCGGTGTGTGCGATATCGACCAACGGAGCGGTGGAAGGCGGCGGCGCTTACTGTATCCTTTGTGTAGGCAGTAGACAAATTCTACCATTGATTGGTTGCTCACACGATAGGTTGATAAGCATTACATCTGTGATATTATGCGCATCCCACTTTTATTGATAATAAGAGAACCAAAAACTTGTCCTCCTTGCCTTAATCATTTGCCATGGTTGTCTACAACTCTTTGCACAGCTATCAACATACATAATTCACCAATATAATTAATTCGACAACTCGAGCTATCAACGGAGCCAAAATCAAAGTTACCCCGTAACATTGTTTGGACAGCAACTTGCAGATTCCTTTTCACATCATTTCGAAATTATCCGAATAACCGAAATTTGCATAGTTGGAAAGCAACGTAAATGTATTTTTTTTTTAAATTAACAAATTTATCGTGCAGCGAATTTGGTCTACAAAAAGTCACTGCAACGTTTTTCGAAATCTTCATTAGAGCTCTGGAACCGAAACTAGCAGGAAAATTTGGATAACAATGAAATAAATAAAAGAATGAAAAACAATTGTTGCATTCCAATGATGCGAGCTTCAAGCAAACAATTTTTATATCGACGACTAAATTATCGGCAGAGCATCAAGCTGTCACTCTACATTCTAAACTTTAAGTTCTTAGCTTCAACAGTTTAGACGTCACAAACCCATACGAACTATAGAGGCAGACCACTAACGAGCTCTCGTTGCAACGATTCCATTTTTTTCCATTTTTTAATTAAGCAAATGGACGTAAATTATTATAAGTTCCTTAAATTTTTCTCAACGAATACAGTTATGATAAGCAGGACTCTAGGACCGGAGTTTGGCGGTTCAATCGGTACGCTTTTCTTCATGGCTAACGTCGTGTCGAGTGCCCTCTGCATATCCGGTTGCGCGGAGGGGCTGGTTGAAAACTTTGGGCCTTCGGGTTATCTGGTTGGAAATACTGAAGTTTTCCCGGACGGCAGATGGTGGCGATTCCTCTATTGTTCCGTGCTGAACACTGCAAATCTTCTCGTTTGTCTCACTGGAGCGGCTATGTTCGCGAAAACAAGCGTCGCGATTCTAGCAATCGTCTGCATATGTCTCGGCAGCGTCTTCATCAGTTTTCTCGTCAAGGACGCCATGGACGTAAGCTCAATAATATATATGGCATTTGGAGTGATTTATAGGCCTTTTCGGCGATTCTATCAGTTTGTCGCCTGGACATATTACAGCGAACAAAATCTGAGCAGGAGTACAGACTATCACGAATAATCACGAGAGGGGCGGAATTATCGTGAATAATCGCTCAGTAATCGCACTTGACGGCAACGCGCCGGCAAACTTATGCGGCTTTTGAAATTATAGAACTACACAAGGCTCAAAAACTTGCCATCAGAAATAATTTTTAATCGTAGCTAATTTTCAACATCCGGATTGGAATCCGGCGAAACAAGTTTTTGAGAATATTCTTTCTGAGCAGCTCGTAATTGATGACCCGGCATCGTAAGCTTTATCCTGTTACAGGATTCAACGTGATTTTTTTGACTGCGTAATCTATTGCTCTATTGCTTCCGCTTAAAGATTTTTGAAAAATCGGTAGAAATTTTGAGCATCGTCGTCTTTGTGCTCGGGAGAACGATATAAGGAAATATAATATGAGAAAATGTATAAATTGACTTGTTAAATCGTTTCGAGAGAGTAAGATTCAACTTATAGACTGAAACGATTTATTTTTTGGGCCAGTTGTATTTTAACCTCGAGTATTGAAATTGTACTTTGAGTACTCAAAGTATTTCTTTTTCGAATATCATGGATATGTTACCGTTAAAACCCGGTTTCAGTTCAATCACGTTTTACTTAGTAAAAACCCGTTCTAACTGAACTGACTGTAGGTTTGGGTTTTGAAACATAAAATCTAGTTTTCGCTATGGAAAATTAGTTAAACGAAGTCAGTACGGGTTTATACAAGGTAAATCGTGTTTAAATTGAAAACTGGTTTTAACTGTAACGGATGCATACTCCACGTACGTCGATATCCCGACTACGAGAATATATGTTAGGAGAAAAGGGTTAAGCGACTGGGACCCGAAAATAGGGTTTATTAAAAAAAATCATTTTGGAGGAATAAGAGGATTGAAAAATCGTTTGGATATTTATTTGTATGTACGTCAAAAGAGTCTTGTACTAAATTTGTTTTCAAAATATTAATAATTAAAGAAGTTATAAACAATATTGTGAAGGACCTTTGAACGTGATGGTGTATTCGATTTTGGCCACCCGGTTAAACTGAAACAAAACGAGTTTTTTTTTAAATAGATAATATCGGCTAAGACTTGGCCGAGCTTTTTTATTATTATCATGTTTTAATCATAAAAAAAATATTCGATTTTTTTTTCTTCGATTTTACGAGAAAAAATGACTATTATTGTTAATAATTAATTTTTTTTAAATGTCAAGAATAAAAACGTCGAGGAATCGTGTACACCGTTTTGGAAAACATCGTTTAGAGAAAAACTCATTCAGAGTTTTACTAGCAGTTCTATCGTTGTAATCGTATAAGTTCACCTTCAATCTGCAATTCCTGCACTATATGTTGGACCTTCCTGGAATGAGAATTTTAAAAATTTCTCAGTAGCGTAACGCCTTAAGGGGTTATATACAGTCAGGAGGCCCTAAAAGATCGATTTTTCAAGAATTATTCTTGAGAAGACCTTTAAGGAGGTACACCAGCTTCATACAATGTTGCCATGCTAAACCATGGTAAAATTTCAAAATGGTGATAGATCAATAAAATTTGGTGAATATATTCTTTAGTATTATATATGTCAATACGATTTTTTTCAAATTTTTTCATTATGCCGTTATCGAGTAATTGAACATTGAAGTTCACGTGTATAAGCATAGCGTTTTTATAGATATAGGTATATATTCCGGGTATAAGAATAAACGCTTGTGAATTATTTGTAAGAAAACGGCACAACCAAAAAATCTGAAAAAATTTGTATCTACATGAATAATACTAAAGAATATATTCACCAAATTTTATTGATCTATCACCATTTTGCTGAAGCTGGTGTACCTCCTTAAACCTATTAACGTAAAAATTTGTACACATATTATGGTAACTTTTAACTGTATTTTAACATTTGATATTTGTAAAAATAATCATTTTGAAAGCTGCTATAGCTGATCTCCGGGAGCACCTCTAAAAAAAGCGTCTTGCGATGAGCACGATATCTCTGGACTGGATCATCTAAAATGAAAAAAATATATATATATATTTCGTTAATATAATAGATCATCTTGTAATTGATCGGAGGAGTAAGCAAAATAATAATTTTCAACAAAATGGCGGCTTCTAAAAAAAATCGATATTTCACAAAAAATTAGGCCTTAAATTGTTTATAAAAAGAAAAATACTTATCGGTGAGAAAAAACCTTCGATTAATTACTAAAAACATACTTGAAACGATTATGTTAAAATTTGAGACTGATCGGTTCAGCCGTTTCCGATAAATCTTGCTCACCGACTTTAAAACACACAGTTTTGAGAAAAACGCGTTTAAAGTTTCAAAAGCACTTTACATTTAGTAAAAAAAAAAAATTACAAATGTGCGTGTAACTTCAAGAATATTCGCCGGATTGACAAGATATTTTCTGTCTGTGTACTTAAATATATGTACATTACGAACATTTTTTTTAATTCGATTTTTCGAAAATGTTAACTGAACATAACCCCTTAATCGAGATACTAGCTCTTTATCCTCCTTCATACTCATAAATAGGGGAAAATTACTACTAATAATCCGAACACAAAAAAATTTAAGCTCGTTGACTCGTGCTATCGTGACTGAGTTTATACAAGTCAAAAGCAATAAAGTGTGAATATATTTGTTGCACAACAGATTCCAATACCAGATGCCAATACTTTGGTGCAAAACGCGACCTATCATGTGAACGGTTCCTACACGGGTTTGAATTCAGCGACTCTCGTATCGAATCTATACGCCAACTACAGCGCGGATTATTCTAGTGCCGGTACGATGTCGGATTTCGCGAGTGTCTTTGGTGTTTTATTCAGCGGCGTTACGGGCATAATGGCCGGTGCGAATATGAGCGGTGAACTGAAAAATCCAGGACGCAATATACCACGTGGAACGCTGTCCGCTGTTCTTTTCACGTTCCTTTGCTACATAATATTATCGATAATGACAGCAGCGACGAGCAGTCGCTTTTTGCTCCAGAACAATTTTATCTACATGATGCCGACCAACGTTTGGCCACCGTTCGTAGCAATTGGAATTCTCACCGCGACATTCAGCGCCGGCCTCAGCAATCTCATAGGATCCAGTAGAGTTCTCGAAGCCCTCGCAAAAGACAATGTTTTTGGTAAGAAATACCATTCTGATTGAACGAATAAATCAAACCGAGACATGGCTCGAATTGATTAATTTATTTTTATCGATATGTCGATCCAAATAATGCAGGAAGTAGAATTTCGTTGAAGATTAAATTGACCTGTACCCGCATGAATCAATTTTTTTTTAAATATAATATAACATAAAAAAATAGATCGTAAATGCGACAGTAATTGAAGGCTTGATTCTAATTATAACTTCAGTAACTTGCAGTAAGAAAAAAATCTGGCAGACATCGACTGCAGTGAAGTTTCTAAAAACATCGATTTTCAATAACAATATTGTCGAAAAATTATTAATGAATTTCTTGAAAAATCAGGCGATTGAAAAATGCACGTTACGTTATTTCGAAATTTTGGTTCGCAAATATCGCACAATCCTCCAAGTCGCAAGCTTTTTTTCTCCGTAGGGCGTTTCTACATTACGGCTAGTAAGTTTTACAGTCATTGAACGAATAGTTTTTTTATTTTTATAGTTCTGAAGAAAACTTGAAAAACTGGGAATATAACACAGTGGCAATTCTAAAAATTCCACGTGAACTCGGTAAAAAAACTGATTCATGTGAACAAATAATGAAATAATAAAGTTGAAGAATTTCGTACAAAAAAAGTGTTATAAAAGTTCCTAAAATGTTTCTTCAAACTATTTGTTCATAACTTATTGTATTATTATTGAAAGGAATAGTGTCAAATCGTGTGTATCTTCCACATAATTGATTGTTTCAGATTTGCATCGCATTGCAAGGAACCTCTTTTTTGGCACAGTTTACGTCCGGAACAACCTTATTATGTCATATTCATCACATTCCTTATTCGTGTCTGTTGTTTAAGGCGGTCCTCTAGTTTCTCGGGTCGAAAAAATCGATTTTTTTCTTCATAAATCACATCTACAACATGTGTAGAAAATGTGTGCCAAAGGATTTTTCGATATTCGAAGTGGTTCACAAGTTACGGCCCTGGAACGGAGCAGGTATAAGGAGCAGGTATACTTTTAAACGCGTTTTTCTCGAAACACCATTTTTCGAAATAGTGACCACGATATTTCAGAAACTACTGCACCGATCTTGTTTAAATTTATACAGCATCTTTAATATGTTATAAGCCAGCAATTGAACTAGGATTATCATGATTGCTTCGATAGTTTTTTTTTGTACGAGCGAAAAACTTAAGAAAAAATGAGTAAAAAATAGAATGTAATTTTCAAAAGTGTATAAAAAGTCAATTTTTGTAATTTAGAATTCACTCTAGTTCAATCGCTAGTCTTAAATATGAAGATTAAAATGCCGTTTGGTTTTTTGATTTCAGATAAGCAGAACAGCCGCAATCTTGGTCACCGTCAAGCACCTCTTTTACTTGATATCTTCCTGTCGGCCACTATAACGTTTATTCTATTATATATTTTGACTTCAAAAAATTTGTAAAGCTTATTTAAATGTTAATAAAGATTATGCAAAAACAATGAGATTGATTATTTCGATGCTTTGCCCGTAAAAAATTATTGAAAAAGCCGTAAAAAAACAGCCGAGAACTAGAGGACCCCATTAAATCTAATATCGTAGGCTACATTCGATTTTAATGAATTACAGGATCAGGACTTAATTTCGTTGTTCATGGAACATGGAGAGGAAATCCGATAGCCGCCGTTGCGACTTCGTGGGGCCTCGTTCAAGTGATACTTCTCGTCGGTTCTCTCAACACCATAGCTCAGATAAATTCCGTTTTGTTCTTACTGAGTTATCTAGCAACAAACCTCGCGTGTCTCGGTCTGGAACTTGCTAGCGCACCAAATTTTAGGTAAGACGAATCAACAGTGAGGGTCTCAAAATATCGTTCAATGTTTTCCTATGGAAATTCTTCAAACGAATCATCTTTCAGGCCAACATTTACCTACTTCACGTGGCACACAGCTACTATAGGACTTCTGGGAACTCTCATTATGATGTTCACGATAAACAGTATCTACGCCTCGAGCAGTATTATACTTTGTCTTATCCTTATTATAGTTTTGCATCTCTTTTCGCCCAGCAAGAACGCTGCATGGGGCAGCATTTCGCAAGCACTTATATTCCATCAGGTAATATGAACAAATAATAACTCATTCTTTGTAAATATACACACTAACCCATATTTAAGGGGTTAGGCTACTGTGATGACCCGGAAACTTAATTTTGAAGGAATAAGTAGAATGAATGAAAAATCGTTTGGACATTTATTTGTATGTACGTTAATAAAGTTGTGTCCCAAATTTCATTAAAACATATCAATAATTTAAGGGCTCTTCCCACTTTAGACGCTAAAAAAGGCTATTTTCATGGGTTTTTTTGATAGGTTTGTATTATAGATATTGATATAAAAGTTGTTACACTTAAAAATACACTTTCGAAATACATTTTTTTTAAGTCTGTATTTATGTAACCCAAACAAACTTTGCAGGCGTTTTTCTCGAAACAACGTTTTTCGACGGCTTGTTGATAAAATCTTCGAATCTACTGAACCGATCCTTATGAAATTTTAACCACATATTCTTTACAACTATAGCTATAGCGCATATCAAGGATTCTTTTAAATGTTGATATTTACTTTTTTGCCAAATGTCCGCCATTTTGTTATTTTTGCATATATCGATAATCGTATGATATGCGCTATCGCCATTAACATACTGAATCTAAAACCGTTTGATTTTTTTTGTTTCGGATGATCCATCTCTGAGGTTTCATCAACAGCGGAGATCTACAATTTTTTAGGACATTTTTTTAACTACCTCTTTCGTCTATAAATAGTGACATTAATAAATAAATTTAAAAAAATTGATTCATTTCGAAAGTGTATTTATTAAGTGTAACAACTTTTATCTCAATATCTATAATATAAACATATCAAAAAATTCATGAACGTAGCCTTTTTCTTAGCGTCTAAAGTGAGAAAACTCTTTAAGTTATAAACAATCTCGTAATGAACCTTCGAACGTAAGAAGCTCAATGGTGTACTTGATTTTGGTCACCCGGTGAATCGGAAACAAAAATAAAAAGCGATTTTTTTCTTAAAATAGATAATATTTGTCAAGACTCAACCGAGCTTTTGTTATCATGGTGGTTCAATCATCAAACAACATGTTTTTAATTGATTTTCGATTTTTCGAAAAAAAAATTACATTATTATTAATAACTAAGGAAAAAAAAATTAAAAAGACAAACGTCGATTACGACTAAACTACTATTACATTGAATGAGTGTACCAAATTTCAAGTCAATCCGTTCACTAGATATCGAGAAATCTTGTACACCGTTTGAAAAAAACACAGTTTCGAAAAAACGCGTTTAAAGTTTTACTAGCAGTTAAATCGTTGTAATGATAAATTTACCTTCAGACTGAAATTCCTGCACCGTTGTCGTACCTTCCTCTTCAATTTAAGTTGCCTCAAGCGACGAACTAGTGTTCGTCATTTTCACACTAGCCCTTAGATGACGAAAAACGGGTATAATGAAAAAAGTGAAATAAGTTCCAAACTCATTAATCCCGTGCATGTACTTCGCTGGATGATTTTTGGATAACATTGAACGAGAGAAGTAAGACATATTGTTTCCTTACCTTCCAGGTTCGAAAATATTTGCTCATGCTGGACTCGCGAAAAGATCACGTCAAGTTTTGGCGTCCTCAGATTTTACTCATGGTGGCATCGCCTCGTTCAGCCTGTCCCTTGATCGACTTTGTCAATGATTTGAAAAAGGGGGGCTTGTACGTGATCGGTCACGTGAAAATTGGCGAATTTACTTCTGGTCAGAGCGTCGATCCGACAATCGACGAATATCCGCAATGGCTGAGCCTCGTCGATCATATGAAGGTCAAAGCTTTCGTCGAAATTACCCTAACGAAAACGGTCCGCGAGGGACTTCAACATCTGATTAGAATTTCGGGGATGGGAGCCATGAAACCGAATACTATTATTCTCGGATTTTACGATGAGGAGACACCGCGAGATTTCTTTCAAGAGTCCCGTTACGCTACCCCCATGTTCGAAAATAATTCGACGGTAAATGGATCCAATTCCGGTTTTCCGCTCAGACAGCAGGGCGGATCTAAAACGCTCAGTCCTGTCGAATACGTCGGCATGTGTCTCGACGTTCTGCGGATGAAAAAAAACTTGTGTCTCTGCAGAAACTTTTACAATCTCGACAAGTCACAAATCGGCAAGTAAGTACTCGCCTTGCTTTCACATTCACGAAGTAAAATCGACTAAGTTTCGAAAATTAACGCACGCGCCATTCTGTTGCAGAAATGGAACGCCCGCTTATATCGACGTGTGGCCAGTCAATTTCTTTCAACCCTCCGATCAGGATCCCTTCGATACCACGTCGCTCTTCATGCTCCAGCTCGCTTGTATAATAAACATGGTGCCGGGGTGGAAGAATTTACACCTTAGAGTCTTTCATTGCGAGGTATCCGACGGTGATTCGAATCTCGGTATAAGCGAGTCGCACAGCTCGATTAACGAATATCCGAGAATATCGTACGAGCACAGAATACGAAAGCTTCTCGATTCGCTGAGAATATCGGCGTCCATACAGAAAATATCGAATTGGAAAACGCATATAGCCGCTCTCAAGGGAAGACCTCTGATCGAACCGCGAACCGATCGAACTTACGAATCCACTGGTGATACCGTCGGTAATGAACTCAGCAATGTTTCACGTGTCTATATCATGAGGTGAGTTATCATAGAGATGAAATATTCTTCGCTACTTCATTTCATACGTAATAATACGATAGATAAGTGAGGCTAAATCAAGACCGGTATGCTCATCTAGTGGTTAGCGTACTTGCCTCTCAACTGGAACTCTAAAACGGAGAAAAATAAACAGGGGCGTGACGTAGCTCCGAAACTGGAAAGCGAACCTGGGACCGGCTGTATTGGTATAAGTTTTTCACAAGTTCCATGTAGCAGATATATCATAGTAAATGCGATACAGAGGGGGAAGTCGGCTGCGGCCGCAAGGTGGGGGCAAAATGCAATAAGCTGTGCACGTAAAAAGGAGGAAGTACCCCGTACAATGGAACGGATAATATAAAATAAAAATAAAAGTTAAGTTAAGACATTAAGCTACTGTGACGACCCGAAAATCAGGGGTTTGAAAAAAAAAATTTTTGAAGCAATAAGTAAGATGATTGAAAAATAGTTTGGACATTGATTTGTATGTACATTAACAAAGTTGTGTACCCAATTTCATTTTGAAATATCAATCATTGAAGCCGTTATATAGTACAGTCGTGCTGTCTCTGAAAAACCCCGTAATCGGAAAAAATCAAAAGGTCAATTTTTTGACAGGTGATTCTGTAGGTGCCGCGGGTGCTAGATCCAAGTTTGCCTAAAAATCGGGGTGCAGGGTTTTTTTAGGGCATGAAGGGCGTTGGAGGTGGATTGATGGCAAACTACGACCCCTACGAGGTCGGCGCCGTGAGAAAAAAAGTTCAGAAAAATCCGAGCTTTAGTTTTGTACACAGCGCCGAAGTCGTGCAAGTTCATTTTGGCGGTGAAATTTTGAAAAATCATTTTTAATTCAATAACTCTTTAGGAAAAAATTCGTACACTTTTTGGTCAAATGGGAACATTGTAGCCCTTGAAAAGACGCGTCGATCGAGTATTTGATCATCACTCTCCGATAATATCTTCAGCCCCCAAAAAAATGATTGAATTACCAAAAAAAATTGTTTATTGAATACCTAAAAAAAAAAACGATTTTTCGGGTATGGTTTAAATTTCTAAAATATACAGAATAATTTTCACTATATTTTCGTTTCTATGGACCATCCTTGAATTTTTATTTTCCAACCACTCTCAGGGATTGAAAATTCAAAAGGAAATTCTGGGAAAACTATTGACCGCACGAATTCGCCGCCGTGGAACAATTTGTAGCTTGAACGCTCAGCTACATTTCTCCCACAGCGCCAAACTCGTATCTCTTTATTTTCGGTCAATAATTTTCTCGGAATTCAATTTTGAATTTTCAACCCCCGTGAGGGGCTGGAAAGCAAAGTGCAAGGGTGGTCCATAGAAACGAAAATATAGAGAAAATTATTCTCTACATTTCGGACATTTAAACCATACCCGAAAAATCCATTGTTTTTGGGTTATTCAATAAACCATTTTTTTAAAATACTTCGAAAAATGAAATATTAAAAAAAAAAACAGTTTTTTTTTCGTTATCTTGTGTCAATCCCGAAAAGAAATGTCTTTTTTTCGATGTTTCGAAGAAAAATCACATTATCGTTAGGAGCTAATGGAAAAAAATGTTAAGAAAAAAAACGTCGTTCAAGCTTAAGCCACTATTACATTGAGTAAGTGTGCCGAATTTCCAGTTAATCCGTTTATTAGATGACGAGGTATCGTGTACACCGTTTTGAGAAAAACGCGTTTAAAGTTTTGTTAGAAGTATTATTTAATAAGTTAATAATAAGTTAACCTTCAATCTGCATTTCCTGCACCATATGTTGGACCTTTCTCATCAATTTGAGTTGCCTCAAGCGGTTGGTGATTTTTCGAGCGAATTTTCCCACTAGCCTAACCCCTTAAATCGCTCTGAGAAATCAATAGTTGGAAATCAATTTTTTCCCTAGCAGACGAGATAAAAGCACATGTTTTCAGTCCTTTTCGGCGTTACGGTTTCTTTTTTGCGTGAAAATTCATCTTACAGGATTAAAAGTTTGACGCTTTCATTCCAGTAGACGGTGTCCAAAAATCTCTTAACATTTTATCTACACAAATAATCAATTTTATTGACAAAAATACATTCAACATTGAATCCTTCCAGACAAATGAACTTTGAAGCTCATTTTACAACGATATTATGCTCGCTGTTACACGCGATAGTTTCCGCTCAAAATGTTTTCTCTACGAAAAATCGTACGAAATAGCACAATCTAATTCGCCCGCATTTGATTTTGGTCATATAAAAATATTCACAATTGATGAAATTGATCAAACTGATTATTGTGGTTGTGTGTGATCAAGGTCTTTTTCTTCTTCATTTTACAGTGTAAATCAATTGATAAAGGAACATTCCCCGGACACGGCAGCGAGTTTCGTCTATCTACCGTCGCCTGTACTGACACTTGCTAACACACGCTGGGAAGACGATTCGGCGAGCCGACAATATCTACAACTATTGACAGAATTGACTGTAGATTTGCCGCCCACTGTACTGGTTCACGGTGTCAACGCCGTCACATCGACTACCCTGTAATCCCAGCCTCCAGTAGACGTATTTTTTTCTCTCCCCCTTTTATTTCGTAATAAGTATTAGAAACGAAAAGGAATGATTGAAATCATATCAGAAGCTGAATACAGGACAGCGAAATTCGATATAACACTACGCATTTTACACGGAGTAAATTATTATAACTGTGATAATGAAGAGAATAACTGAATGGCGGGGAAAAAAGTATTTATATTTACTGTTAATCTGATTGATTTTCGATCGTATTAATGGGTATTCGGGGAAAGGGACAAGCTGTTTTTTCAATTTCTCCCACTAAATAAAACAAGAATTATTTTAAAAAACTAGCGTAGTAAATTAAAAACAACATCGAGTAAGCTTCAATTCGTCATGTACACAATGTCACTTGAAATTAAGAAAACTAGACTTTCCTGGATTTTAAGTGAATTTTGTACGGCACTTAACAAATGAATATAGCCTCCTAAGGTTTTTATACTGTGACAGATGCTGAACAATAAGTAAACGAATTTTTAACGCAATAATATAAAAAATAAAATCCGTATGTATGTATATATATGTATATAAAATTCATTTTTGCAACAACGTGAATGATCAAATCCTCCAAACTTATGCGTCCATTTGTAGATATATAGTGCGTGTTTATCTGGTAAGTGTAAAAGTCTACGAAGCTGCATATTCCGAGGATACATCCAAAAGTCGGCTGACTAATTGTTCTCGATAAGTGACTTCCACAACCGTGCATAAATCTCTTTGCGTCTCTACGTACTACAGGCATTATCTTTAATAATACCGTTGATTGAATAACGACTTGGTTTGCCTTTTTGTGTGTGGTCCGCCAGCGGTTAATAATAATTGGTTCGGTAAATATCGATAAAATACTCGCGCGAATACGATTATCGCGAAATTGACAATAGTCGGTGCGTATAGCTTGAAGCTATAAATATGTGTAAGAGTGTAAATATCCCGAATTAAATACTTTTGTTAAAGTTTTGAAAAAGCTCGTCGATTCGGACGGACTAGTATAGGAATCTTCAATCTGCTTGCCGATGGAAGACAGTTGAGAGGCACATGTCGGATTTGGAGGCTCTCATCCCTCGCTTGATCTGAAAAATGCAAGATTCTTTTATCTTCGTTTTCCCAAGACGATTAAAAGGAGGATTGCCATTTTCGTTAGGTTTTCCGGATGTTTGGGTGGTGTTTCCTTACGTCAGCCATGTCAGATGTAGCGCCTAGCTGTGGCATTCCCGAGGAAGATTTTTTCAAAACGCCCTCGGCGTCGAGCGTCTCGGTTTCGCGTGTTTTTAAGCCCACGAAATTCAAAATGTCCTGCAATTTGTCGGAATACTCGGTATGGCCGGATATTATGGCGCTCAGGTCGACGTTCGTTACTCTCTTGCAGCTCAGGGGCATCAAACCCGCCACGCCAGTACTCATCGACAACGTTCGATACAAAAAACGCAACAACCAATCGCCCCTGTCGAAAACAATCTCCATCAATTATCTGCCTTTCATTTTCATGTTACCAAGAGGCTATTCCTTTCCATTAAGCGGTCAGGCCACAGTAACGGGTATAAAATCATGTGAGAATGTAACAATTTTCTTTTCGTATGAAACGTGATTCACTCTTAAAATTAATTACACATCTATTTAGTATGAATATCAAGCTGTTAGAAAATATATATATTTTTTTCGATGTACAAAATGGCCGATTACTCGAAACTTCTCGAAACAGCTTTTTTCAATTGGCGTGACAAACAACGTCAACAATTGTCATTCGATTTACTTCAACTTTAAAAACTATGCTCCTAATTGCATTTCCAAGAGAAGTACATACGGAATTTCTGATTAATCGAAAACTTTTCATTTCATGAGCAGTTATAAGAAAATTTTTCACTGAAAATTCATTTCTTAAGTTCAAATACCTACAACTTTTGAATAAAACATAATTTTTTAATTTCCGTATGTACTTCTCTAGGTATTCTAATGTAGATTGACGGGAATTTTTGTTTTTTGTTCGGGGTAAAAAATGTGGATTCTAAATGTCACGCCGCGGAGCGCCTAAAAAAAGATAACAAAAGAAAATATTAGTAGTCGGCCACCTTGTACATCGAAAAAAATTCTAACAGCTTGATATTCATAGTAAATAGATGTGTAATTAATTTTATGAGTGAATCACTTTTTCATACGAAAAAAAACTGTTAAATTCGCCCATGATTTTATATCCCGTACTGTGGCCTAAGGCCTTAAAAAAAATGTTGTACGCTACCCCAAAGTACTGTCTCCTTTCGAAGTCTCACCTGCAATAACCATTTATGACCTTGCCAGCTACGACCCGACAACACTTGTCCCACTGACTAACTTTGTCCGTAACCGGTGCACCGAGAATTATGGCGTCTTGTACGATTCCTTCGGCACCGCCCATCTCCGCCATTTCTCGAAGGCAGTAAAATATTACTCTGGCACCGAGACTGAAGCCCACCAGGGTAACGGGCCTTTTGCCGTGTTGCCTCGACAAAAGAACGTGAGCCAGTTGCTTACCAACCTCGGCGCTTCGTCGGCAACAAACCGACCAAGGATTGTCAATGACCGAAGCCATGGAGAGCAGAGCTGCCGGCCAGGCGACCGCTGCCATCAAGCCTGAATGCAAAATAATATAACGGATTACGGTGTTTCTACGCTCAAATTTTCAACAGGTTCAAACGTTCGAGTCGCGAAATATTACACCAACCCAGGCGCCACGAGCGCGAGAGAAATAGCTGGCTCAAAGTTTTGGGAATTATTTGGAAATTGGTCTTCAACTCCGATGACCTTGAACTTCACGGAAGTTTTAGAGGTCATTGTGCTAGATATTTTCTATATACGTATTTAGGGCGGCGAAATTAATCCTTCGATGAGTAATTGTACATCATGCGTACACGTGTAAAGTATCCAACACCGGGAATGACAAAAACCGGAAAAACCTAAGCGATGGGTTTGTTTCTTCACACGGAGGCAAAGTACGGTTCGCGAATGTTGTTTGCAGCAATGGGCTATACTCGCCAAGTTGCGCACTTTAACAAATGTTTTTTTTCAGAATAGCGTCGAGCATTTCAACCGTGCGATAATTTATCTTTTATGAACAGCTTCAGCTGTACGCGTTTATAAAATGTATAGCACAAAAAACTTTACAACATATGTCAAGGTCAATTTTCTAAATAACAACTAAAGTTTCCTCTTGACCAATTGATATCTCGAAAAGGAATAGAACCTGCTTCCCCTCTGTTAGAAGACGAACAGTATGTGCCTCGCAGTCTGCTCGCGAGGCAGTTCAGCTGGGCGAAAGGTTTCGTGTACGATTTCTTTTAATCGAACGTGTGATCGTCCGCGTTAAGGGGTTAGGCTACTGTGAACATTTCGAAAAATCGATAGTCGGACGTGAGGCAATTCAAATTGGAGAGGAAGGTTCAACTTATGGTGCAGAAATCGCAAATTGAAGATAAAATTATGATTACAACGATAGAACTGCTAGTACAACTTTAAATGCGTTTTCCGCGAAACTATGTTTTTCAAAACGGTGTAAACGATTCCTCCACATCTAATGAACGGATGGACTTGAAACTTGGTATACTTATTTTAGTGTGATAGTAGTTTAGTTACCATTTAGACAAAAATGCAAAAAAGTTCCGGAATGATTTTTTATGCCATTTCGCCGATTGTTGACATAAATGAATTTAATAAACGGCATTTTAAAAAGGATGAATTCACCTTCGTTCCGTTTTTTTTACTATTTCTTTTACGACTAGTACCGTTTTTCGAAAACAACCATTTCTCGTATTTTTTTGTTCCTTTTCTGGTGGACACCGTTTACAAACAAAATCGTTTTATTGCATTTCTTTGACCGGAATCATAGAAGAGGAAGCTCAAGCTTCAATTTTTTTCAAAGCTTTGTACAAATTTTTTTTAAAGATCTTGATTTTGTTGACGAGACAATTCGAAAAATAACGTGTAACGCTAAATCGATAAGGATTCAAGGATAACCGCAAGATAGTAAAAAGTTGAATTGGTTCTCGTTGAGATCGCGAGAATTTTTTTAGATTTATTTTTCAAAATAAATGCTCCACCTATTTTCGGTAAAAAATCAGATGATTTAATTACCGTAACTCGGGAACTAAGGCGTTTGTGGTAACATTTCAAGAGAGTTTTCTAGTCACGTCAATCGATTGATGTCAACCGATTTTATTGCGTTGAAAATAGAAAAATACAATTTTTCCTCTCTTGAAATTTTACCACGAACTTCTTAGTTCTCGAGATACGGTAATTAAATCTGATTGTTTACAGAAAATAGGAGAAAAAAATTTCAAAATAAAAATCTGAAAAAAATTATCGCTAACTCACCGACAACCGATTCAACTTTTTACTATTTTGAGGTTTTCCTTAAATCCTTGTCGTTTTCGCGTTACACGTTGTGTTTCAAAATTTCTTTTTTTTTTAATCAAAATATATTTTTAAAAAATCGTACGATGCTTGAAAAAAAAATTTAAGCTTGAGCTTCCCCCTTTATGATTGCGGTGAAAAAAATGCATATGAAAAATGTTGCCTGTAAACGGGGTCCCCCAGAAAAGGCGAAAAATGGTCGTCTTTGAAAGACGGTACTAGTCTTAGAAAAAAAAGTAAAAAATTTTCAAAAAAAAAACGGAATGAAGGCGAATTCCTCCCTTCAAAAGGCCGTTTATTAATTTCATTTATGTCACCTCCGTTTAGTGTATATTAGCATGTATTCTCCAAACTCCAAAGAAAATATATAAATATTTCGCAGAGTTATTTAGCATAGCGCAGATGACCTTTATACTCGATTCTTTCTTCTGATAATGAAAACTCCTTTGAGATCTAAGGCGTTCCACCGATTTTTACTAAATTTCTTCAGAACACACTTCATATCAAACAGCACCTGTATACAAAAATTTAACCAACTATCTCAAAAACTGCGGGTTTTGCGTTTGCGAATAAATCGAGACAGGCCGACATTTTACCTAAATGTCGTTTTCAACGACAACATTCAACATTCTGAACAACATTTTATCAAAGTTTCAACAACAAAAATCCATGAAAGTAAAAATTGGCCTTTTAAATTTACAAAAAATGGCACTGTTGTTGGTAACGTTACGTTATCAAATATTATGAGTGAAATGGGAAAAAGGGGAATATTGATAAATAAATCCAGCACTTTCCGATTCAGACTAATCAGGTCGGTGAAATTAGATAGCACACCATCCGACCGATCGAGTACAAAGGCTCTTCAAGCGCCGCTAAACAGATTTTTGCTTCTTTTTATCTTTTTAATTTTTGGAGCCTTCTGATGTATCGAAAGTAAAGTGTCGCATAATAAAATTCTTTGCCATTAATTCTCAAAATACGTTCCCGATTTTTAGAATACTATAGTGTAGCCATGATATTGAGGTATGCCTCGTTGGAACGAAACGAATTTTTTTTCTTCATTTGCATTATTTTTTTATTATAACACAAAATAATTTTTATCGATTGAGGTGCCAGGATCTCTTATTATGTTCTAGAATAGATTTAAGTATGCTCGGTAGCCTAAATCTGCCCATAAATCTTCGGGCCGTTCGAACAAAGTTAATTTTTCATTGCGTTCCAAAGATGCAAGCTTCAAAATCGCGTGTAGCCTCTCAATAGCAATTTTATTGTTGCCACTGATATTCATAGCCTTACTCGACAAAATAGTGTATTTGAGGGCTTCCTGAGTGGCAAGTGAAACTGCGATGCTCAACATGTACTCCAAGGCTTGTCCGAGCTCGATGAGGTACTTTGTCTCGTATCTGAGAGCGTATTGTTCGCGCGAGATAGCCAGACATCGCCAGGGTCTCTCGACATTGCCGGGTTTTTCGTCTTTGAGCCATCCGGTCACGGCTATCGCGATGTGCAATTGACGATCTGTCTCAGTGAAACGCGACAGCGGCTCGAATCCAAACTCTTCAACTTGTCCCACCCGCTTGTTCATTTTATATCCTGTTTGGTGGTTATTCAAATCTTAAGTTTCATTCACTTTGGCAATAATGCTCGCGCTCCGAATCAACGTATGGCCGATTTTTCCGCAGACAATGTGAACGTAACGATGAAAAAGCCAAATGAGATGGATTTGAGACATGAAAACGCCAGGATAGAGAGAACGGGAAAGGGATACGATGAATAATTTCAAGAAAAGAAATGTGCCTGTTAGACCGGCTCCGGCAACCCCGAAAATGGAACCGATTATAGCGACTCCGGTGGTGCTCGCGAGGGCGGCAGCGCTCGCACCACCCAGAATCGTTCCGATTCCCACACCGATGAAAGGTGCGGCCAATCCTCCCGTCAATCCTATGAGAGTCCCGCCAGCTATCGTTGCTACACTCACGGAAGCGTATCTCTTTATTTTTCTTATCTTATCGCGTCGTTTCGTCTCGGTTTCCTCGGCTCTGTGGGAAAAACATATGCAACATTTTTTGTTGTTGTTAATAATATACTTAATTGCCAAAAAGAGTATTATCCTATGTGAACCTTTCCATCTGTACGTGGTTCATCAACATTAGCGAAGCCAGGAGGTGGGGGGGGGGGGCGTGTTATTTTGTTATATTTTGTAATATTTCGTTATAACCGCCATACTTTTCGAATTAAGCCATCCTACTCATCAAAGTTTCGAGCGAAAATAGTAAAAAAAAATCTCAGAGGAAAATTTTGAAAAAATTCCAGGCGATCCAGTATAAACTAACGCAACTTTTTACATCTTTGACATTTCCTCTTAAACCCTATAGTTCTTGTGTTACGTTGTATGTTACAAAATTTACCTTTTTCAGCCAAAAATGAAATAACTTAGCGAAAAAAAATCGTACGAAACCTGAAAAAAAACGAAAATGGAGCTCCTGCTACCCCGTTCAAGTTCATCATGGATAAACATGACAAAACAAAATGTCTATAAATGTCTATATATATATAAAAAAACATAAAAAATTGGCCGAAAAAGCAAAACAAAGCTGAATTTGTTCCTTTCAAAACGCCGTTCGGTAAATTTGGTTATTTTTTTGACGAAGCTATGCAACTTTTAGTGCGGCAAGAAATATCGACTGGGGTATCCAAACTTTTGAGCAGCAGTGTACTTCCATTTAAACATGATGAAATAATTTCTTAAAATTTAAGAAAGCATATAAAACAGGAGTACTGCCCTTACTTATATCAACTGTTCCAAGCCGCTATAGTACTCCCAGTGAGCTCTGCTCGCTGTGACGAGTTTTTCTGCCATAAGGCACATAAAAACGTGGCTTAGGAGCACAATGCTTCAGGAACGATTTTCTTATACGTTACTCTGAACATACATGACATTGTTAAAAAAAAAGTTCCAACTAAAAAAATGTTGGGCCGATTTGCCGAAAAAAATAGAAAGCTTGTATAATCGAGTACCTTACTGAGAGTAATGTTTAAAGACTGGTAGCTGGATTGATGTTAACATGTTAACATGATTAATGTTAACATGAACGTATGATTAAAGCTTCATATTTTATATGCGTTACATGATTATCGACTATTATGTACATTGTTTTTTTTACTCGATTATGATTGAAACCACTTTGTCAGGCCGGCCCCCCCTAGGCCCCCCCTGGAAAAAAAACTGGCTTTGCCAATGCTCAACAATGCAAAGGATGGTTAAAATCTTCACATTTCCTGAGTGTCAAAACTCACTCGCTCCTCTCCGCGACTTCTCTGCTCAGCAGTTCGACCAGCGAATGTTCGTAGAGTTCGATAAGATCGAAAGGAACATTTAAAAGCTCAGCCAGACACCTCGCAAGGACTCTTTGACGTGCGTCGTATTCGCCTGAAACCGCAAATTCCCTGATACATCTGTTTCAACCAACCAAGGAAGAAAGGAAAATAGCTCTACGATAAATGCAGCCTATCGTTAAACTTTGACTACGCTACTTGCAAAACCTTTGCTATAATCGAGAAATTACCTGACACGATTCCTGTGACGAGTACAAATGTGAAAAGGCAAAAAAGAAGATAACATATCAATCGCACGAGGATTGACATGTTTATTCACGATTAATATAGCTTCCTTGCATCGAGTAAACATTGGCCAAAAAACAAACGGTAATCAATTGAGACGGAAAACTTTTTTTTCTTCTCTTTGGGTGGATAAAATGACAAAATGGTTTCCCAGGCACCTTTTCGAACGGCGAATAGCACAGCATCTTGAACAACTATTATGTTTTTTCCGATGAGCGCCGGTTCCTCCATAATCAGATTGACGTACAGCTCCGGGCTCTGACCGCTGTTGCCTTCCACCAGTATCAACATCACTGTTTCCACTCTGTCGTTCGCCCTCAGATGACGGCATAGTGACTTGACGTACCGGCGATTGAAATCCGAATTCCACTCGTTGGGAAATAATTTTGCGAGACTTAGCGAGCATATCGCCAAATAGGCGTATACACCCGCGTCCGAAATTTTCAGTCCTTTTTGGTTAAAGAGTGGTCCTTTCGAAAGTGAAAAAAAAAACATTTTCACCGGCAAGGGGCACTGGAGATGTTTGATATTTTGAAGATATATGCGTACCCGATGCGTATTGATGATCATCCGGCGCCCAATCATCGAGAACTCGCGGTCGAGAATCCTTCGACGCGGTCATTGTCACTTGTCAGTTATTCGCCGACGTGCCCATAAATTCGTCATGGAAAATACTTCCGAAAAAGTATCCTCTTCTATTTGTATCGATTTACATTTGTCAGTTGCACAATTTCGAAATTATCGTAGTGCGTAGATGCGCTTTCGACGGAATTGCTTGTCACTTTTGCAGGAACTTTAAAGCGGTTAGGAATGGACAAGGAAATTTCTAACGGAGCTGACGCCGTAACCGCTGTAATAACGTCAGTGCGAGAAGTGAAGCGGCGGAGGGGAGGAAGCGAGTCAGCTGATCGAACTCTTTAAGGGGTCTGTGAAAATGACGAACACTGGTTCGCCGCTAAAAAGGCAACTCAAATTCAAGAGAAAGGTCCAACATATGGTACAGGAATCGCACATTAAAGGTAAACTCATGATTACGATAGAAATGCGGGTAAAACTTTACACGCGTTTTTCTCGAAACTATGGTTTCCAAAACGGTGTACACGATTTCTCGACATCTAATGAACGGATTGACTTGAATTTTGGTACACTAATTCAGTGTAAGAGTAATTTAGCCTTGACGGAGGTTTTTCTTCATAACATTTTCCTTTCATTAGTTATTAAGAATAATGTAGTTTTTCCTTGAAAAATAAAATTAAAAATTCAAACTTTTTTTGTAATGATTGAAACACGATAAAAAACGCTCGGTTAAGTCTTGGCCCAATATCTATTTTGAGAAAAAAACCTGGTTTGTTTAGTTTCAGATCAACCGGATGGCCAAAGTCAAGTACACTGTTCAGGCCCCCACGTTCAAAAGCCCTTTACGAAATTGTTTATAATTTCTTCAATTATCGATGTTTTTTAATGAAATTTGGTACTCAACTTGGTTAATGTACATACAAATGAATGTCCAAACCATTTTGCAATTATATTACTTATTCCTTCAAAATTAATTTTTTCGTCCAACTAATAATTAAATAATTACCAATCGTAAATAATTAGAAAAGCGACCGTTTAAAAAATCAATGAATTCTTTTGCCAAATCCAATAATTTATAGAAAAATCCACTTTCCTAAACATTTACCGAAATAAGATTCTGAATTTATTTAAGACAAACTAATAATAAAAAATTCATAATCATTTTCAAATAATTTATCTAAATAAGGCTTCTGGAAAATCCGTCGTAAGTTGAATATCAATCTTATAACTGATTTTCCAGTTTTTTGGTAAATATAAATAAAAACAAATTCTTTCTATGACTATAGTAAATTACACATTTTTTATTTCACGAGAAGCCGATATCCGACTCATAACATTCATCAATGTTGTATTGCACCGACGATGTTTCATGGACGGGTGCGGCGGTTTACTTCCTCAATTGATAGAACAATATACCCACAGGTAGCATCAAGGCAGACGATACGTACAGCGTGAAAATAATGGCGAATTTTTTTGTGTTCGTTATGTCAACCGGAACAAACTGAAAATAATGGATTATAGAAACTGCTTGATTATTTCGGCTTCGTTTTTTCAGCCGAAAGAACGAAGAAGCCATTTATTTTTCGATACACTATTTTACCTTGAGGGGATGAGGATGGTCTCCACGATCAATCGGCCTGTCGTCGTGTATTCGACGCGTGATTCTTGTCGTCGTTTTGCCCAAATTTCGCAGAATATTAGATGCAAGCATGGTCGTAATCGAACATTCACCAATTAGCCTAATCACTCGTTTCTGGATCAATATGCCTCGTTGCCTTGGAGTGTGAACGCTTGTTAGGCGAAAAAAAAGACGGCACCTAGACGCTCCGTATAAAATGCGTTTTTCTTTTATTATATATATATATAATATAGATATTATTTTTATTTGCATACCGTCGTCTCAACCCTTGCGGACTCGGATTAGCTTACCGACTAGGCGATTCTACCAGATAAAATTATCAAATAGCTTGAAGAAATATTATTCACCGATTTTTTCTTTTTCTTTACATTGTTGTATCCTCGCATAGGTAAGAAATAAAAAGGATTTTGAAAAATATAATACGCGTCAAGGATATATACGTACATATATACACACATACACACAGCCACACATACACACACAAGCAGTGCCATCGCGATGGTGTCGATGTCTTCGAGATCGATCGCAATCTTGAAATAAGCGAGACTGGGAAGAAAACATCGGAATTTCCGGCTACCACTGTTATCCCGAATATGGAGCTTATTTAGCGACAGTCTTCGTAGATAATTCACAGCCATGGATGCCACGAGGGATCCATGCGACACAGATTATCGTGACTGTTGGCAGCCGCAACAAGAGTACCGACTTTGCTGTCGGTCCCGTCGAAATTTGCCAACGAATTTAGCCTCGTAACAATGGCCGTGACCGCCCGCGTCACCATTGTTATCAGAAGTTCGCCTTTCATCTCGCCGGGTACTTGGGACGCGTTTTCCGAGTCTTCTTGCTTCTTGTTGTGGTCGGCGATCACCTCGTCGCGTAAAATTGCTCGGAGTATCGTGTGCACCTTGAAAGACGGCTGAACGAGGCACCGCGCGGTTGCGATAGCACTCGCGGTCAATGGCCCCGACACGCCTGTAATGCAACGCGTAAATATCACAATTCGAATAATGCACGTTTAAAAAGTGTCTGTACGACTCGACCAAAATTGGGCAATGCGTCATACCGGGATTGTTTCCTCAAAAACACGTCAAAATGCAAAACGCTCCGACCGCTTCGAAATTTCGAGCAAACGATACAACCAATTGCGATGAAATTTATTATGTACATGCGATATTGTTGCAGAGCCTGATCGTATACATTCTTCCAAATTTTGATAGAATTTTTACTAATTCTAGTTAAGGGATAAGACCACAGTAGAATTTTCCAAAAATCGATTTTTTTCCTTCTCTAAAGTGGTGCTTTATCATGATAAGAATAAGTTACTATTCGATTTATAGCAAGACATTTTTTTTAATTCATCATTTTTTCAATTCTTTTTTCGAAACAGCTTTTTTCCAATTGGCGTAACAAATAACTTCAACAATTTTCACTCGATTTACTTCAAATTTAATAGTTATGTTCCTAATTGCATTTCGCAGAGAAGTACGTACGGAATTTCTGATTAATCGAAAACTTTTCATTTTTTGAGCCGTTTTATACGAAATTTTTCACTGAAAATTCATTGTAGGCATTTGAACTTAAGTTCAAATACCTACAACTTTTGAATAAAACAATATTTTTCAAAATCCGTACGTACTTTTCTAGGTATTCTAATGTAGATTGACGAGAATTTTAGTTTTTTGTTCTAGGTAAAAATCTGTGGATGCTAAATGTCACGCCGCGGAGCGCCTAAAAAAAGATAACAAAAGAAAATATTAGTAGTCGGCCATTTTGTACATCGAAAAAAAAAATTCTAACAGCTTGATATTCATACGAAATAGATGTGTAATTAATTTTAGGAGTGAACCACTTTTTCATACAAAAAAAATTGGCTAAATTCGCACATGATTTTATACCCGTTACTGTGGCCTAACCCCTTAACCATAGGATGAATTGTGAATTACTAACTGACGTTCCGAATTTAGGCACATTTTAAGACCGCTAGGCTCTCGGTAGTGAAAAAGCACATTTTGAGCATTGTTCCGACTGATTGCACGGATAAATGGTGGAGAAATTGTTATTTAGAGTTATTTACATGAAACTAGCCAAATTGTACCGACAAAGCTCAAAATATTGTCACCAATCCTTTAAATTTGGTGCATCAGTTTTCTCGCTGGCGGCGATCTCGCATGCCGAACGTGCCCACCATTGGTGTAACCACCATTTTTTTCTGGGAGCTAGTTTTCGTTTACAACCACCTTTTTTTTTATAATATTAACATACGGGTCGATAATCACGTAACAAACATAAAATATGAAGCTTTAATCACATGTTCATGTTAACATTAATATTAAACTCTTGCAATACCTTGAAAAATAGTCAACTAATATTGCATCATTCTTCAGTTACCTGTCTTTAAATTTTACTTTCAGCAGGTACTCAATTCAGTAAGTCTCAGTTTTATATTTTTTTCTGCAAATCGGCTTTACCCTTTTTCAGTTGGATCGTTCTTTTTTAACAATGTCACTGCCTATGTTCAGCAGTGACATAAGAAAGAATCTTTGTTGAAGCATTATGCTTCTAAGTCACCTTTTTACCCGCCTCATAGCAGGAAAATTCCTCTCACAGCTGGAGGAGCTCACTGGAGGTACTTCTGCTTGGCAAAGTTTATATAAGTTAGGGCAGTACTCTTCTTTAGTATTCCTTCTACATTTCCAGCATTGATTTCATCATTTTTACGTGAAAGTGTGTTTTTCATGACCATCGCTTCAGCTTCTAAGGCTGATGTATCAATTAATAAGATTTTTAAAAATGATTCATGATATCGTCTCCGTTCCCCATATCCAATTTAAAAAATGCGTCAACTGCACGAGCTAAAGGTAGATTCTCAAATCAGTGTTTTAGATTCACAATGATATTATCTACTACTTGATAGTAAATGTTGATCTTCCAGTATTATTCTGGTTGTGTATCGGCCGGCAAATCTAATGTATTTCTATTGTCAACAGTTAACTTAATTTTCAAATTTAAATATCTATTTAATTTACGTACTGAAATAGCCACTTTTTATACGAGTTACGAAATTACGACGAATAAAATAATTCGTGATCGGGGGAAAAGAAAATAACGTCGTGACCGTGGGGAAATTTCGCAGCGTGTGATACATAGTCTTAATATGGGTTGAGTCTGGAATGTTCTGTTTTACCTGTACTCGTGAGAAATTCGAGTATATTGGGTGTCAGTCTGAACGGCACCGGCCGATTCGCGTCTAGCTCGCTGGACGTGTCGTCAACGTCGAACTTGAAGTACGCTATGTTTATGAGCCCGGAATCCTGATGCACGTACATCATGTCCGGATTCAGACGAGTCAGATGGAGAACGTACTCGGCGAAGGAGGCCAGCGACAATTGAAGAGTAAACTAAGAAGAACAATAGTAATCGAATTATTTAGTAGTTTCCAGTTGAGCCAATTAACTTGGTAAGCCCCTGAGCCATTTTCCGTGCCAAAACTCGTACGATCGATAACATTTTAAAAATCGGTATAATTGTTTTTGTGTCTGCTCGTCCGGGCTCGGAATTACAGCCGAACCTCGATATAAAGAATCTCTAGGGAAGTTCGTTATATTGAGGTTTCGTTATATCGAAATAATTTTCCTTAAAATGTTCTTTAAAAAATATATATAAGTATTATAAATATAGGGATCTTTTTCAAAGAAAGAGTGGTTTAAATTAGAGCAATTTTTACAAGCAATTAGCAATTAGAGCTTCATGTATGTCGTTCTATCAAGTCGTGTCGTGTTATGTCGTTCTATCAAGGTGTCGGGTTCCTATGGGAAGGGAATGGACAAATCTCTGTTATATCGAGGTTCGACTGTATAACAATTCGCATCCTGAAATCATGCGGCCGAAAAACCCTAATCTTTCGCAACATCCTTAAGAATTTAGAAATGAGTCCGGAGAATTTTCGAATGCCATATTAACTAAACGATGACAAATTTGTAGCGTCCAAGCTCAGATTCAGATTTAGCGAACCAAAACACGTTACGTTCTAGATAAAGGCCTTATATACGCGAAAAATTTAAAAATTATTTCATTTTTTAAATTATTTTTGATTACATTAGCCTGAACGGTTAGGAATATTTTTAGCTTTACAGAATTGAAAAATGCCAAAAATGGTTAAACTTACAGCATTTAGAGCGTAGAAACTTTTATTTTCTTGAAAGCATGATAGATACCGCGCGGCGCGCCCGACCGCCAACTTCAAAGCCGTTTCTCCACGATTCACTTTTTTGAACCTCGTGCAAGTTCCAACTCTTAAACGAAGGTTCGGATCGCTTCGAAATTTTTACAACATATTCTAAGTATCATCACCTATCGTGTGAACCACAGAAACAAAAATTTCAATGACACAAAAAAATATAAAAAATAAAATACCGACAGAAAATTGAGTAAAAAAAAATTGTTTCGAATTTTTATTATAATATTTAAAAAAAAATAATATTGTTGGTTCACACTGAAGATACATTCATTATGCAATTATAAATATGTTCATTTTTTTTCAGACACCCACATTGATGCCGAGAACTTTCACCATCAACGCGCGCGCAAAAAAGATACATTGCTTTATTATGTTATATCTCCGCCATTTGTTAATATTTCTGATTTTTTTTACATATACTTAACCATGTGCATAAATGATCGGTAAAAAAAATGTTGTCAATATATGCGTCATTTTTTTTTACCCCGTCTACAAAAGTACCTTCGAAAATCGGCAAAATCGCGTATATAAGGCCTCAATGAAATCTCTAACGAGCATTCGCTTGTTACTGGAAATAAATAATTATTATCATGGCATTTACGACAAAAAAAATCAAGTTTTTGCTGATAATTCGCTGTGCAAATGGCCGTTGTTAAGGCCTTAAACCACAGTAACGGGTATAAAATCTTGTGCGAATTTAACAATTTTGTTTCGTATGAAAAAGTGATTCACTCATAAAATTAATTACACATCTATTTCGTATGAATATCAAGCTGTTAAAAAATATTTTTTTTCTTTCGATGTACAAAATGGCCGACCACTCGAAACTTTTCGAAACAGCTTTTTTCCAATTGGCGTGACAAATAAGCAATAATTTTTACTCGATTTACTTCAAATTTAGAAGTTATGTTCCTAATTGCATTTCGCAGAAAAGTACGTACGGAATTTCTGATTAATCGAAAACTTTTCATTTTTTGAGCAGATATGAGCAGTTATAACGAATTTTTCCACTGAAAATTCATTTCTCAAGTTCAAATACCTATAACTTTTGAATAAAGCAATATTTTTTAAATTCCGTACGTACTTCTCTAGGTATTCTAATGTAGATTGACGAGAATTTTTGTTTTTTGTTCTAGGTAAAAAATTGTGGATGCTAAATGTCACGCCGCGGAGCGCCTGAAAAAAAGATAACAAAAGAAAATATTAGTAGTCGACCATTTTGTACATCGAAAAAAATGTATATATATTTTCTAACAGCTTGATATTCATACTAAATAGATGTGTAATTAATTTTATGAGTGAATCACTTTTTCATACGAAAAAAAATTGTTAAATTCGCACATGATTTTATACCCGTTACTGTGGCCTAAGGCCTTAATTCACGACTCATCCATCCTTACCACTTGCAGATTACAGCACAACGTTATTGTCCCCTATTTTTCACCGGGTAACGGTTTTTGGGATGTATAGAAGTATTCGACTATGAATTGGGAGCAGAATACCGAAAAACAGCTGCGCAATTCTTACAGGTCGGTATACTTCGGGTGTACAGCGGCAACTCGTCGAAATGGGGGAGGGAACTAGCTAACTCCTTACGTGAGGTAGGGGAGGGATGCGTTTAAAATTAATAAGGTAGTGAGGAGATAGGGAAATTTTTATGGCAATACTGAAGCGGGGGGTACAAGTGAAGAAGGAGCGGGATATACAAGAGGATTAGGTGAAGGCAGACAGATCGAATTTCTGCCAGTACTACTGATACATCGAGGATGGTTTTGAAAGATAGTAATATTGAGAATCGAGGGAGACTGGTGTGAGATTTAAGGACGTGGAGAATAAGGTGCGGGAGTATGGGTGGGGGGAGTGAAAAAGGATTCGAGAATTGGACGTGCAGAGCTTGCGGAAAGGGAGATGAGACTCTGGAACACTTATGATTCTGTGAAGGGAATGGGGTGCAAAAAGGAATGCAGGGACAAAAGGAATGCACTTATGATTCCGTGAAGGGAAGGGAGTGCAAAAAGGAATGCAGGGACAAAGTAGACAGACGGAGGGATGAGGCGGTGGTAGAGGCTTTGAGGTGGAAAATCACCACAACGCTAAAGGGAGAACCATTAGTGGAAATGTGCGAATATACGAAAACCGGCGAGCGGGTCACCAGGGCCAGGGCCGAGACTATCGGATTGAATCGACGGAGTGGGGACGAAAGTTAAGGGATAACACCACCCCAGGATTTTGGGAAAATCGTTTTTTAGCTTAAAAAATACTTTGGGGTCATAAAAACAATATGCAATTGGTCCTATAGCGAATTTTTCTTTAAAAGTTCAATTATCGATTTTGCCGCAGCGCCTCGGACTTCTTTCAGGCGCATCGTACAACTTTGAACGCGTTTTGCTCAAAACCAATTTTTTCAAACTGGGAGGGCGGATTACTCGAACACCTTTGCATGGATCGATTTGAAATTTTGATAGTAGCTTCACAATTACATTCTCTATGGGAGTACGTAGCCGTTTTTTTTTATTGAATGTAAACTTTTTGTTTAATAAACAATTTACTGCTTTTTTTGGGCAAAAAATCGATTTATTTCTTTCAAAGTGCCACATTTCTTAAAAATTTGATTAAAAAAAATCCCTACGTAGTCCCATAGCTCCAGATGGGCTCTGTCACCATCATTTTGTATGAAATATATAATACATTTTTTTTATACTTTAATATGTGTTAAATAAACCCTCTCGAAAGAAATCCTATTCCGTTTTTCATACGCCCAAAATAAATTGTCAAAGACCTTATTTTCTGCCGCTAGAGTGGTATTATTCTCCAAGATTAAATGCGGAAAATCTAGACAAGCCTAAGTGACAAGACTAAGTACAAGCCTGGGAAGTGAGAAAGAGGGTAGTTAGTATAAGATAATACCTAAGCTAAGATATGAAATGTAAATAGAATGTAATGTTTAAGGTCAGTAATGTTTAATATCAATGCTGTATGTTACCCAAATGTTAAACTCTACGTTTGTACAACTGGATGAAAAGGAGGGCGGTTAAAAGTCGAAAGACCAAACATGGATCAATAAATGACTACTACTACTACTTTGCGTGTTTAGCGCCTTTACCCTGCATGGCGTTAAAGTTTGCTTCGGTGATATGCAGCGATAATTTTTTTTTTTTTTTTTTTTCATTTTTTATTTCTTAATTTTTATCATTATCGAAAGCCTTTTTTGTGCAAATAAGGTTGTAAATTTCTAATAAGAATACGTAGAAAGGTTTAAGGGGTGAGATGCAGTCAGAATGTTGAAGAAATCGATTTTTTTATTTACACTTTCTTGAAGTATGATGTTTCGAAAATATTCCCTGAAAATTTCAAGTCAATCTGATGAATAGTTTCCGGGATATCCGACAATTAGTGAAGGGGCGTCGGGTCTCTATGGCAGGTAGCGGCTGACAAACGCGCAAACGATAATACCCGGGAAGGCAGAATGCTTTAAGGGGTTACCCCCACTTGCGATTTTGAAAAAATCGATTTTCTCTTATTGCATTTTTTTGAAGTGCAATTTGAACTGCAGTTTTTTTTTGATGCCCGGAATAGATGACTCTATGTAAGTTTACAAAAAAAAAATATTTTCTTCGTGTAAACTGAAATTAAAACTTTAAACGTGTTTTTCTCAAAATGGCATTTCTGAAGTCGGTGACCAAGATTACTCGAACACTAATGAACCGATCTTCTTGAAATTTTGCAGGCTTATTTGATACATAAAAATGTAGTCTTTAATTGTTCGATTTTTTTTCGAAAAGAATGGCCGTTTTATAGCCAAAAAACGGCCGTTTTTTTTCGTTAAAATCGAACCATTAACTTTGACTGTCCGCCATTTTGTGAAAAATGAATATTTTTTTAAATCCTTCGATTAAAGACTAGTTTATACTTATATTTGACTAAATCCATCCGCATTTTTTTTTCAGATGATCCACTTCGCCGCAATGTTGGTCACCGCAAACCGTGTATATAAAAACATTATTTCATTGACGGTAATTTGCCACTAAACAATGTAATATTTTTCAATAAAAAAATTACTGAAAGTTCTTCAAGATGTGTTCTTTAAGATGGTATATTGATCGATTAAAAAAGTTTTGTAGTTTTCTTTAAAAAAATTCATGAAAAAGGCCTTTTTTGCGCTGCAAGTGGGGGTAACGCCTTAAAGACAACAACAAATTGATATTTTGGAAGCTTCCACATCGCGGCAGAAGCCCTATTGTATGGGCCAGGAATTGATGATTCGATGCAAGTAATTTTTAAATTGGTATTTCTATACATAAATCAAGTGTAAATTTGGAAAACTCTTTCGGAAGTTTTCAAAAAATTATTACTCAAAAACTATGAACTTTAGTAACATTTTATGAAGAATACTTTCGTTTTTAAAATGCCCAAAATATTAAAAAAATAATTCATCCCGAAAAACTTTAATTTTTTGAAAAATCGTTTTAACAATTGGCTATAAACAATTGAATGCTCGACTTTGCGGGAAAAAATTGTGATATTCGGATTCAGCGGATCAAAATACATAACAAGAGTTTAGCTTCATCCATCGATGAAGCTCAAAATTTTACGAACATATCCCGTATCCACATCGAAAAACTTTCAACGCGTTTTTCTCGAAACTATGTTTTTCAAGTCGGTGACCACTATAATTAAAAAACCACTCGATGTATTTTGATGAAATTTGGTGTGCTTATTGATAGCATTAAAAACTAGTGCTGAATCGAAGAATTCTCATTTTTGTTGAAAATTTCTATTTTTTTAAACATTAAAAAAAACAATTAACTAGACTAGATTTATTATCAAAGTAATGATTTTTTTTTGGTTTTTTGATTTCAGATAAAAAGTAAAAGTACCATTACAATATTTTTATTGTCGCTGTGGGATCGCCGCGCTGGCGGTTCTGTTTTAGAGTGCCGAATCGAGCACCTCCCTACTTATTTTAGTATTAACAGAGACCAAAAATCCAGGTTAAAAACAATTAAATATACCACCTGAGCATTAACGGAGCGATTTTGTAATTTTGCGAAATCCCGCATAACAACAGACTTTAAAAAAAAAGGGTCGATTTTTGCTGCAATCTTTCTTTCAACTCTGTTATTATGGGACTTGTTCGAAAATAAACGGTGAATTTCATTTTTGAGACTTGGCTTTTACGTTTAGATAATTGATAAAGAGTCACGATTTACACTTGTCGGATCTCTAAAAACGGGCATGCCGCTTGGTGCCCTCTCTTGGCGAAGATTGCAAAAAATAATAATAATATTTCCAAACTTTTTAGGGGGCGTACACAAATTACGTAACGCAAAATTTCCCAATTTTTGCCCCCCCCCCCCCCCCCCCATTCCGTTACGTAACGGGTGCTTTGTCGTCAATAATTGCGATTTTTTTCATAGAAATAACTAACTGTGAAAGGATCGGGTTTATACTCATTTTATGAAGTATATATCCATCTAGTTTTCTGCCAATTTTTATGACACAATCTTGAAAATTAACCGAGACATATGCGCTGATTTGACGACGAAAAAAAAAATTCTCTTCATTGTCCCACCGATATCTTTATGAAAGGTTGCTGTAAATTAAAAGTAAAGAACTTATTGATTTCTATACAAATGTAGCTACCGTTATGCGTAGCCGCTTTTTTATTTTGGTTTTTTTTTACAAAATGTCGACAGTTTGGACGTTTTTTCTATTATCAAAGCCCTTTTTCTGTATTCAAGCAGTCTTTAAAAATAGTAATTATCAAATGTTAAAGTCGCGGATACGTGCAAACTTAGTCATTGCAATTACAATTTTTTTTTTAATTGAAAATCGGTTGATAAGTTTTTAAGTATTCGCTCGGACAAGGACGAAAAAACTAGTTTCGAGAAAAATGCGTTTAAAGTTTTCGTTCCGTGTTTCTTGATATAAAGTTATATTTTTTTCTAGAATATTAATACTTACATTGAATTATCTAGTTGCGGGCGATATGGTGGTTCTTCATTTTCATGATAGTTCACAAAATAATAAGAGCCTGTACTTAATCTATTGTAAATGATGCCACACCTATAGGGACTGAGGGCACTAACCGGTCGCGCTCCTGTTCTCACTAAAGTGACTATAAATCCGTCAATTTCAGATTTGTGAATAAAAATGTTGCTAACAAATTTTTCAATACATGTACTTTCGAGAATTATAAAAAAAAAATCCTTCAAATTTTGCTTGGGGGATGTGGGAAAGCTACTGTGCAAGTTCTTGCACAGTGACTTTCCCCCTCAACTGACATTGCGTATAGAAAGCTGTGAGCTGTCCACGGTAAAATTGCACGCGAGGTTTAAAATAAAAACTCGAACATGCAGAAATTTTGCTATTGCTGGCAATTTTTAAATCGTGACGTAACGCACCCCCCCCCCCCCCCCCCCCCCCCACGTACGTAAACCGTAACGCCTGGCCAGACCCTCCCCTCCCAATTGCGTTACGTAATTTGCGACATACTCAAAAATACCGCGCAACACCGCAAATTCGACGAATGTTTGTTTCTATTACAACCCGCGTTTGAAAATGAAATACTTTTTCGGGTCGTCACAGTTTTCAAAGTTCTGAATATCGAACGGAGCTAGTCTTTTGAAAAAAAAAAAAGAAGAATAAGCTCACCATTTTCCTGAATGTCCAGTAATCGGTGGCCGATGGGAACGTTTTGTTGGCCCAATCTTTGAGCATCGTGCGGGCGACCATCGTCGTTTGGACTTCCTTGAGAATGTCCCTGAGTACCTGATGACTCGCTTGTGCCCCTCTCGCCTGTACGGTTGCGAGTCTCTCGTAATAACGAGCAATCGGTGCGTCGTGCTCGATGCCCAGATTCGTGCAGCCCTGCTTGTAAATGTCGAGCAACGAGACCGAGGCAGGATTGTCCTCAACGAGACGCATCTGTGGCGATACGGCGACCACTCTTGGCACTGTAAAGTGCAAGAATCGCCTCGACGTTTCCTTCTGCTTGGCGAGATAATGATTCAGCATCCGCAGCAGTTGAAGTACACGCTCTTCCCGCCTCGCGTCGCCCAAACCGGCATCATTCACAACGAGATACGGATAGAGACGTCCGTTGTGACCACGAATCCGCAGGCGTCTCGCCGCCGTGTTGTGACGCTGTACGACCTCGACACGAGGCATGAAACGAGCTATTCTCACAAAGTAATGAGAGTGCTGCAATGAAGATTTAAAAAATCGTAGTGAGATTTTTCAGATATGAAAGGGAATATATATGAATATATGTATATAATACACATGAATATATGTTAAAATACATACTGCGATCTCTGCAGTATGTATTTTTTTATGGTATGAAGTTTGCATAGTTTGAATGCAACAAAAAAAAACTAATTTCTCCCTTATGCCCTCTTTTGCCACATTCAGGTTACAAATCTTACTGAAATATTTTTCAAAATTCGAATTAGGGGTCCATAACCTAAAAATGCAAATCAAGAGTTTAGTTAGCAATAAAGATGAAGAAATGAAAGATTTAGGAAGGACTTTTGTTACATACCAACGATGCAAGGTCTAAAACTATGTTTTTTTATAAATGAATTCGATGAACCGATAAACTTTTAGTGCACGGCAGATGGGTTGGTATTTGAGAGTTTACAATATTGCGCGGACCCGAAAAAATGTTTGATTTTCCGATGCGATTCTTAAAAACACTAACCAACCCGTCAATTTGTGATTCACCACTGTATTAAAATATATCATAAAAAGTAAAAATCGATTATGATAACTGGAACACCGTCAATGTCTTCGTGAAGACTCTGAGCTGTTAGTTATTTTACTCGAAGTCTTGTGTGTGCCCCATTACTCATTTTTGCATTATCTAAAATAGAGAACCCGATTTTTTATTTGCAAATCTATTTTTGTACCTAAGCATTAACAGAGCCATTTTTCGATTTATTAAAATTCACATCATAACAGAGTTACAAAAGTATCCATTTCTGCTACTTAAAAAAACTTAAAAAAAACTATATTATTATCAGAATTTAGCAAAAATTTGAAAATGCCTCGGTCAATGGTTAGGTACAGAAGTACATTTGAAAAAATACCTTTGCTTTTTTCGGATAATCAAAAAGGAGGTACACCATTCGGATCTCTAAAAATAAGAACCGGCAGTCGAGGCTCGATCACGGCGATATTAATGCTGATATTCTCGATTATTATAATCGTTTTTCATATAATGCATCAAACTTTTTATCACATGCTTAAATAATACAGTGGAACCGGCAAATTTATAGGACGGGCCGTTTTTCTACGTTTGCGTCTGAAAAATAAATACTTTTTCGAACCGCCACAGTATTCCGACCCCTTGACGAATTTGAAGAACCTCTTACTAACCTTGGGCAACAAGAATTCGCCCGGTAGCTCGACCTCCGCTGTCTTGAGGCTGAAGTTACTGAGAAATCGGCACTTTTCTTCAATGAGAAAGGATCTGGAACGAAAAATATCTACGTGAAAAATTTCGTCAACTGCAACGGAGAAAATATGTTCGAAGGGCTTCGTACTTTGGCAACTGTTTCGTCTTTCCTTCCAGTATTTTGATCCATTTTTTGAGTTTGCTGATGAGATTGTGAAGCAAACGAGCGCCTGGCTCGGTGAAGTCAAAGTCACTCGTGAATTGCCCCTTCATCTTCTGGAAAACTGGATCCTGAACAGTCGCTTGAGCTCGACGAGCCAGCGACTCCGAGGCGGCCGAGCCAAAAGTATTGTTTACATTTTGACTCGACGATATGTTTTCTGCAATTTTTTTTGTTGCGAAATTAGCTTATTCTCGAAGAGCTGAAATCCGAATGGCCTCCTCGTTAATTACCAATTCCAATGCCGAACGTAGAGACGAGCTTTTTGACGAAATTAAGGGTGTGCGGCGTGATGGTTGCTTCGCTCACCGCACCACGACTTTCGAATGCGATAGCGTAACACTTCGCCAGGCCTTGGCGCAGCTGCCGCAAGACTTCTTCGTACCAGGTCTCGCGGAACCAGACCATCTAATTTTGAGTGAAAGATTTGGATTTAAAGGCAGAACTATTTGGGCTTCCCTTCTGTGACCAACGCCTTTCTATAGCTCCATATATAAAATTTGTCCAACAATACGATACCTGATCGACGATCCCTTCCAAGCTCGACAGTATCGTCGGATGTATGTCCCTCTGCATGTGCATAATCTTCGAGCACCTCCACATCGGCGCTGTCGCCCTGATGGGTCCAGTCTCCTGTTGGCCCTGACTCTGTTGGCTGCCCCCGGTGCTTCTTGTTTCCCCGACGTTCTCGGCGCTCGTCGTGCCGGTGCTCTTGACGGCTGCTATTTCCGCGCTCTTGTATCTCTCCCTCTGCTCTATTTTCAGAGTCAGATAGAGCGTCCGTATGGAGAAATAAACAGCCTGTGGAAACATTCTTCCAACTTGGCTGAGGAGATTGAGAATGACGTTGCCGTCGTGACGGACGAGGCACATGAGAAGCTGAGGTATCCAGGGTAGCCATTGAATGGGCGGTACGCCAACGGCGTATTTGTCGACTGCTTCGAGGAGGGAATACTTGTCGTCGTCGTAAGTGAGCAGCCAAAGAACTTTGGCCAAATATTTTCGTGATTTGGACTCGTTCTGGTGTCGACAGGCGTGAAGGAAGCACGTTATCGCTGACACACCGATATTTATTTGCCTGGCGTCTCGCGTGAATATATGCTCGAGATAATCGCCCCAGAGTGCCCAAGCTTTGACGAGCGTATCGTGCAGTTGTACAGCGGCCGAGAACGCTTTGTTCGCATCGTCGGATCTACCGATTTGCGACAGCAGCATACCCTTGAGCGCGTAGAATTCCGCTGTCATTTCTTTCGTGAAGTACTTGAGATTCGTTGATTCGATCACTTCGAGGCCCTCCTGTAACTCGTTTTTACCGGAAACCGACGCCATTTGCAGATAACACTTGACCTGCTGTCTTATCTTTTGAAAACAATCGACTATAGGCACACTCGGTATGGTATAGATTCTCGACAGCGAGTCGAGACACACGCCCGTGAGATTGTGCTTTCGGGCGATTTTTCCAAAGTGTATTATCGCCTGGGCCGACGCGTGAACACCGAGCATGGAGTGATTGGTCGTTTGATCCTGCTGGGCGTCGTAGTGCGACGAGATGAAGGTGTAATGATGCTGTCGCCAGGTAAAGATGTCCGCCCAATGGCTGAGATCGTCGGCTATGACGGGCAAGCGATTCCGCCAAGTTTTCACGATTGCCTTCATGTCGTGCAACGAGGAGCTTCTGCCGTGCAGGAGCCCCTGATGGATCTGCATCGCCTCTTGAAGTTCCATTATCTGTTGGGCGGCTTGGAGCAGGGGTAGATGTATGTGCGATACTATATGCGGCAACCTTCTCCATTCCCGCATGCAAAGGCCCGAGGCCAATTCGACGTATCGTTCAACCGCGGTAAAGTGTTTGTCCTCGCTGTGACAGATCGCCAGGTAACCGCGATAAAGATTCACCTTCCAGGCCATTTCTTTGGGGCAATTGTGCTCGACCTGGGCGAGGGCTTCCTTCATTACGCTCCAGTTGGGTATACGCCAGGAGCTCTCGACTATCAAAAACGGATTGGTTTCGGCTTTTTTGCTGCCGTAATCCAGCAGCAAATCCCACTGATTCAATTCCTTGGCGCAGCGTATCCAGTGATGCTCCCAGAGCATCGCTTCCCGTTGAGTCTTGAAGGGTGCCGGTGCACTCGCGAAGTCTTGCTTGAATTTCGTCATAGCCAAATCGTAAGCTCCCTGCGCTTGCTCGAAAAAGCCCTGTTGTTCAAGCGCGGTAGCCTGCAAGGTCTCCTTGTAATGGGCGTGCTTTTGCCACAAACCCGACCACATGTCCTCCTCGCAGAGTTGCGAATACATGTCAGAGAGCGAATCCAACACCTCGGCGTGCGGCCCGTTGTCCGGCTCGAAGTCGTAACAGTCGTTCTCCCGCTTGGCGCGATTCGCCGCGGTCGCGTTATCGAACGCCATTTGCTCGAGGCACAGTGTCATCCGATGCCAGAGATTGTGGGATCTACCGAGATATTTCATCAGCGCCGGACGCATCGGAACCGGTGGATCGCATCGCGTCATCGACTCGACGAACGTCGCTATCGCCGACGGATGACAATCCTTTTGAATAACGTGCGTGCCGCTACAGACAAACGGCACCATCTCGGCGATCAAAAAATTGTGCTGATTGTCATCGAGTATCGACCACAAGCGTGGAAATAACTCGAGCCAAACGCGCTCCGCGAGGCTCGTGTCCATGTGACACAATTGAGCTGCCGCGATCAGCATTTGTTCCGTTCGTATTTTTCGCGAATGTTCGAGGAAGTCCGATTGCTTCGCCATTAGCTGAGCCAGACTGGCTCTCTGGACTATGCGGAGGCTGTCTACGTCCGGAATCGTTGGACCCTCGACACCGGCTAGATCGATATCCAACAACTCGTCCTTGACATCGTTCGCGTTCGGCGCATTAACGCTGTTTCCGCTGCCCTCGCCGATCTCCTGCGGTTCCTCCTTTACGGCTGTGTATATTATGAAATTCTTCTGTTCCTCGCTATCCGACGCACTTATTATCGAGCTGACGGATGGCAACAACGTGTCACGATTGCTCAACTGTATCCTGGTGGTCGGATCGGCAGTTACGATTAATAGTTCGATACACTGCTTGATCCAGTAGTGCGGACCCATCGCGTCCCAGCTCTGGCTACAAACGATGTACAAGAGACGATCGAACAATTTTCGTTGCATCGATTTGTCGAATACGTCGAAGAATCTCGACCTTATGTGCGGCTGAATGCAACGCAAACCGGACAGAAAGGCCGGCTCGAGTTTGGACGTTAGTTCCGAGGATTTGAGGCTCTCGTCGCAATATACGTAATTGACGAGTTCCAAAAATTGCCCGTTGAGCTCGAGATCGTCCGGGAATCTTTTCTCCACGTACTGCATCATTTTGACGAGCAGTATGGACTTTTCGCGCAAACAAGGAGCCTGATTAACGGCGATGGGATTTTTGTTCTTCATCCATTCCTCGAGCATCTTGGTGATGGCCTTCATGACTTTGAGGTCCTGAGTTTTCTCGATGAGACCGACGAGGATCGAGCCAATGAAGGATTTCCGCATCTCCACGCCCATTACGACGACTCGATTCTTCACCAGATCGAGGCTGAGTATCAAGAGTTCGCTGCCAACGGGATTTGCCTCGGTTTGCGTGGGATGTAGATGATCCTTCGCCATTCTGTGAAGTACCCGCATAAATGGTGTTATGTGACGATCTATGTAGCTCTGATTGTTCGTACAAGCGGCTTTCAACATCATCAGAGTACCGAAAAGACTGCTCGGCGTAGCCGACGTATTCTTCTCGTAAGCGGCTAAACCGTCGGTTACGAATTTACCCACGGTCGCGTACAAAGTGTCCAATTCTTCATGCTTCGAGCCTACGGTCGACGAAGTAGGCTCGGTCGGGAATATCGTCATGAGACGGGACAACAAGCCGTGCACGAGCCTTATCACCTTTGTGTTTGTACTGGCGATGCAAGCACCCAAGCCTCTCTGCAGGGGCTTGAAACTCGCGAGGATCTGTTCGCGTTTCATGACACCCAAGAGGAACGTGAGGAGTTCGAGGGCGGTGCATATGTTGCCGTAATTCGGCTGATTGTTCTCCACACTGGCGAATACCTTGTCCAAAAAGGCGAGCTTGAGATCGCACGATTGCGGCCACACGTCGGGCTTAAGAGCCATCTTGAGAAGCGTGACGCAACGTCTCGACAATTGTTCACCGGGATTTCCTTGAGTCGTCGTCGCATCGTTAACCTGACAAGCGAGACGAAGCAAGAAATTCAATATGGCGTCAGCCTGAGCTCTCTCGATCGGCTTGGTAGCTCCGGGCTCCATGCGCGGTGCTACGAGCGCGACGGTCGTATTGCCCGAAGGTCCTTGAGTCGCGAGCCGTTTGTTACTCGTCGTATCTTCGGGCATTTGACGACGTACCGTACCCGTCATCGTTCCCGTTCCTCCGGTTTCCGAATTTTCCGCCTCGTCCTTTATTCTGTGCAGCTCCCACTTGATTATCACCTCGGCCAGTTCAACCGCCAATCGACGATGCTCTATCGTCGCCGTTGGTGAGAAACCGAGACGCTGTATCGAGTTTACCATGTGCTGTACGAGATGATGCCTCACGGGATAATAGACCTTGTAATGACGAACGACCAGTTGGAGAATGTGGAACAATTGTTGCATCGAGTGTCCCTCCTCGACGATTATCTTCTTCGTCCAGTGTGTCAGCATCGTATTGCCGTCCTCCATTCTAACTGGCATCGCCGGAGTCAGAATTTCCAATGCTTGACGGACCACGTTGCGCGCCTCGACCGCGTGCGCCTTCAACAGACTGTGAAACACTTGCAGTACGATTCTCTTGTGTATCGCGAATTTGGCGATTATGTGACTCAACAAGAGATGACCGTGATAACGGGTTGCCGGATCTACGCAATTTTTCCCGAGCAAACACGGCCACGCGAAGGTCATCAGCCTCCGTAGTTTGTTGCCCTGACGCTTGTTCGTCACGTCGTGTATGTGTTGAGACGCTTGCTCGACTAACAAGCACGAGAATTGCAACAGCGATATTCTCACGCAGTCCGCCGAGCCGAACGGATTGTCCGGATCGATGATTTTGCTGATGAAAACGGATACAACGTTCTCCGGATTGTCCTGATAGGGCATGGGTGCGCCGCCGACTAATTTTGTGCCTTCGCCCCGCTCGAAGCTTACTGCGAAGCAAGGAATCACGATCAATTGCAGCACCTTAGCCTTCAATTCTTGGGACATGTTGTTCGTCGGGAAGTGCTCGACGAAACGGAAGAAGGCGCTTCTCTTCCATTCGACGGTGTACTCCTGAGCGACCGTGTTCTCGAGAAAATCACGGAGGAATTGGAAATCCGGTATAAAACGGTCGCAAGTCGCTCGTAATAGTTGAAACAGTAGATCGATGTCGTTCGTGTGATGGCCGAAGTAGTGAAGCAATATCTTCACTATCAACTTGGGCTCCTTCCAACGACAAAAGTCAACGCTGTCGACGCGTTTGTGAAGCGCCTGATAATCGTCGTTGCACCATATCTGCTTGACAGCCGCGACCAATTGACTCTGATTCGATAGCCATTGATCGTCGAACTTGATGAGAATGGAAATTATTCTTATCGCCTGATGCTGTAATTCGCTCTTCTCCGTGCTCGTTAGATTCGAATTTGTCTGCGAGTGTGCGAGCAACATTGTCACGAGCCTCGCTATACTGTTGTGCAAAACGTCCCTGAACGGCTTTCCCTCTTTGTGCTTGACGAGAAACTCGAGATATCTGCTCCATTGTTGGTCCTTGATATTATTGTCGTTCAACATCAGATTGAGCGTCTCAGTCGGATAGCGCAACAAAAAGCGCATCAGCGGTATCCTGAACGGACTGGAGGCCTCGACGAGCAACGACTTTTCCGTCTGCAGCACCAAGCGACACAAGACGTCTATGAATTTTGGCGTCGCAGCCGGTATCTGATGAAATATTCCGATAATCGTTGCGATCTTTTGCTCATTCTCGCCCGTCCTCACGACACCCTTGTTCGTCTGTATAAGATTCTCCAACAGTTTCTTGAGATGCTGTAGCAATTGTTCGCAAAGCGTTATGCTGAAGGTACTCGGGAATAATTGGGTCAAATAGGAAAGCCTCTTGACGCAATTGAGGCTCAAGTTTCTGTGATCACCGAGGGTCAGTAGCATCGGACGCATTATGGCGTGTACCGATTCCATGTCGATTTGAAAGCCAGCGATGAATTTTTGCATGCACTCGAAGGCGGCCTCCTGCAACTCGGCGTTTGGTTTCTCGAGGGCTTTGTACAAAACGCCGAAGATTTTTTCTCGACACGCGACTATGTAGTGGCAAGCGGCGAGTGCTCGGAGCGCTGACTTTCTCAGCGGTATCAGATTCGAGACGGATTTGTAGCAGGGCAACTTGTTCAAAGTAGCGTCCTCGGCTTCGCTGAGGGCGAGCAATTCTTGGAAGAATATTTTGTGTTCGCCGACTGTGAGGTCTATGGTGAATAGACGGGGCGTGAGGGTAGTGCAGAAGGTGTTGCCGTCCATGAGGCCGATTTGCGCGTTCGCCGGTTGATGACGAAGAAGATGTTTCTTGGGTGGTATCATATCAGCCAAAACTTCCTTGTGCGGTTCCATAACTTCGGTCACGCTCTTGGATTGTATTTCGGCGAGTAATCTGAGGGACGACATTGCCTGTTCGCGCACCATCGTATGGGGCGAGGTGACTTGCCGGACTAACTCGTGCGTCACCTCGTAGAGGCTCTTGTTCTGGGCCTCGAGTAACTCTTTGTTGCAGTCGTGTCCACCGGAGTTGACGCATACTCTCAGCATCTCCTCAAGATTGGCTTTGGCCATGTCTATGGCGCCGTTCGAGACCTCACCGGTAAGGTCCATCATGACGAACATAAGAGCCTTCAGAAAGACGAAAAGATGATTGAGCACCCACTTGGTGGCCATTCTCTCGAATAAAAATTTGATTGCTATGCAACCTCCCAATTTAGCGTACCAAGCGCGCTCGTAGCACAACGAGCACATTCTCTCAGCGAGATATTCCATCAGTGGCAATTGACAGGCGCGTTCCTTGCTGCCCAATATGTTCGTAGCCGTCTCGAGGATAAGCACGAGGGCGAGATTTCCCGGTTTGCAAAGTTCCTTCTCCTCGTGGCCCATTATTACCGCTAGGGCGTCTATGAGCACCAGAGGATCCAGTCCCTGACAGCGATGCACGGATCTACCGTTGCGCGCGAAAGGTCCGGCCTGTTGGGCTATAGCGACCATCGTGTAATGGCGCACGAGCGAAACCATCGTTCCCAGTACGGATTGTCGCAGTTCCTTGATAGCCGCGGCGACGAACAGTCCCGTCAGCGCCGTTTGCTGAACGTTACGTGCCACGAGGTCCGGACACTTGTAGTGGGGTCCCTGCTGATGCGGTAACTTGGCTTCCTTGAAGCTCGGATGAGTGAACAATTTGTAGAGGGTAGTGCGTTCGTCGTCCAGACGGAGCGACGCGGCGAGATAACAATTGATCACCTCCCAACACTGTCGTCTGTAGAAGGTATCGGTGCTGTTGGATTTCAGAGCTGTGAAGGCTGTCTCTATGACCTTCTCGATCGGGAAATCAATCGGTCTACCGGAGTCCTGTATGTGCGCTATAACAGCCGGTGAATTTGTATCGCGATCGTTGTTATCGAGCTTCTGCGGTTCGATCATCATTTTACGATTGCCACCGCCGAATTTGCCGAGAACTCGAAAAGCCACGTGGGCAACTTGATCCGTTGGATTTCTCAGTGTACGCCACAGGGCCTGCATGAGATCGGCCCGTACCGGTTGTATGTGCTCGTAAAGGAAATCCGGCTGCAAATTGTCGACGCACAGCTCGAGGGTTCTGAGGCCCTGGCTGACGAGCGTGTGACTCCCGTTCAGCGCGGACACGAGAGGATCCATCAGCATCGGCAAGTAAGGCAGCAACGAGCTCAGTCGGACCGGTACGGTTAGACAAAGTTCCACGAATAGATCCTTCATGTGTTGCTTGTGCAGACCCGACTGCAGACGATTCAGACCCTCCAGTAGATTGGGCAGCAGGGGCAAAAACTCTTGATAGAGAAGATCGTGCGAGCCACCACCTATCGAACGGAAAAGCGCCCGTAACAGTAGGAAATAATTGTACGGTTCCTTCGCTGACATTGCCAGTTCCATCGATCTGTTGACGATCTGATGCAAGTGCGGCCGCAACATGTGCTCATTTTCCGCTGGAAACAACGATACACTGCCGAAAACGAGCTTGAACAGTCGCAGATACAAATTGCTACGCTCGACGTTCGAGCCCATGTCGTCCATTCGCTCGAGAAGATACTCGACGAGGACGGTAGCGAAGATCGGCGAGGTAGTCGGATTCGCAAGAAACGAATTGCCGACTATTTGGAGCGCGCAGTTCTTGAATATCCTCTCGACCATGTAGTCGATCGTGGTCGAGAAGATTTCTTGAAACGTTTGCGGATTCATCATCGAGAATACACCGCTGAAGTGCTCGAGAACCTCTTTTTCCTCCTTGGTACGTACGGTCTGCGGTTGAGCGGGACGCCCGGCTTGGGCGAGCGCACCGACGCCCGGAGGTCCGATCGTATAAATATCCAATGCCTGTAAAGCCCACTTCACCAGGCGTATGAACACCAGAGTTTCCTTCGGCTGAAATTGTTTGGACTGGGCAACCTCGCCGGTCTTGCAGTTCGCGCATCCCCACGTTATCGTCTTCACGCCGCAAACGAGGGTCTTGACGAGACTCCGGTAGTCGGCGACGTTGTAGTTTATCGCCTGCGACTGGGGAAAGCCGAATTTCGATTTACCAGCGTCTTTGTCCTCGTTAGGGTCGATTATCTGGGGCTTGGCGTCCTCGCTCTTTATCTCGACGCTCCCTATACCCGCGGCTGGCACCCCACTCGCTACCTTCGATTTGTTCAGCAACACGGGCATCTGCAGCTTCGTTATCGTCTTGAACTTCAGCACGAATACCTCGAGCATGCGCATCAATAATTCACGACCCTGATTGCTGTTCTCCGCGTCGCTTCGTTGACGTATGCACTCGACGAGATTGAGCAATAATTTGCACGACATCGTTTGTATCGTGGTCGGTAGACTCTGATCGTGTACATTTTTGCTGAACAGATGTACGGCCCGCGCCAAATCGCCGAGCGGTAGTAGCTGACGCACGTGGTGCACGAGATCGGCGAGGGTCGAGTACGCCAGTGGTCGCAGCGATTCGTGAGTCGTCCAACCATGACCGAGCAAAACATCCTCGTCGAACAGACGCTCCATGTGCGGAACGAATTTCGTTCGCAAATCCGTCGCGAGTATGTGGCGAGCCGCTATCAGCAATTCTTTTCGCAAATGCGCGACCTCCATCGGACACAGGGTCAACAAACCCAGCATTCCCTTCACCATCATTGTGCTGTGCTGGGAAACGACGTCTTGATATATTCTTATTATGTACGCCAAGAAGCTCAGTGTTTTTATCTGCGCTCCCATAAAATCAACGAAGACCTCCTTGTTGAAGGCCGGCGACGCGCGATGCTGCGGACTCGGCTGCAACGTTATCGTTGTCATTATCAGCGGTATAAAATCCGAAACGTCTTGATGCACGTTTTGCTTGTATATCTGATACATCAGTACTACGATTATCGGCAATTCTTGTAGCACCTTCAAAGACATCACCGCCTTTGGGATAAGGTTGTACTAAAAGCAAACAAAAAGAAAATTTAGACTTTTTCCTCGTTCTTGTTTCGGAAAAGTATCGTAACGATACTGCGTTTGTTAGAATATCTGTGGCCGGCTGTCGTTCCGAATGGCCTACCCCTCCGATCGAACGAAATATTTTGTAGGTGATATTGTCACGGTATCTAGAGGTCGTATGAGTCCTTTCGGGTTATTTATAGTTTCCTAGATTCTAACCTACCATAAAAGGAAGGGGTGATGTTCTTTTGCAGGTACGGCGCAACTATGATGTAGTTGCGCATCTATGTTTGGATTGTGCACATAATTTAAAGCTCGTTTCAGATCAAGACTGCATCCTCGTGGGGACAATTTTTTTGGGACATTTTTTTAACTACCATTTTCGTCTATATATAGTTACTTAAATAAATAAATAATTTTAAAAAATGTATTTATTAAGTGTACCAACTTTTATATCAATATCTATCTTTTATATCAATAAACCTATCAACAAAATTAATGATAATAGCCTTTTTTAGCGTCAAAAGTGAACAAATTCCTTAAACGCGCCTTGCTCGAAATTATGTTTTTCAAAACGGTGTACACGGCTACTCGACATCTAATAACGAACGGATTGACTTCAAATATAGTACACTTATTCAGTGTAATACTAGTTTAGTTTTGACCGACGTTTTTCTTCGTAACATTTATTTTCATTAATTATTAACGATAATGATTCCACTTTTCCCCGAAAAATCGAAAAAAAAAAATTAAAATTTTCCTTTTTTGATGATTGAAACTCGACAACAAAAGAGCTCGGTCAAGCCTTAGCCAATATTATCTATTCAAAGAGGAAAAAAACTCGATTTTTTTGTTTTAGATGAACCAGGTTGCCAAAATCAAGTATACCGTTCAGGTCCTCACGTTTGAAAGTTCTTCACGAGATTGTTCATAACATAATTAATTATGAATCTTTTTTCGTGAAATTTGGTACACAACTTCCTTAATGTGCATACAAATAAATGTCCAAACGATTTTTCAATCATTTTACTTATTCCTTCAAAATTAAGTTCGATAAATGACCCTGTATTTCGGGACGTCACAGTAGCCTAACCCTTTAACTTCGTCTAAATATAATTGGGTACGTGTGGATTTCGATTCATGTATAATTTTTTCAACCACACAATCTGAAGGCAGCACACTAATAACTAATTCTAACACGATCCCTTGAAGTTACGAAAAAAAATCCAGGGTGATCGGAAGAGTTGGGCCATTCGCAACAGCCCGCAATCTTTAACGCACTTTAAGGCCTTAGACCACAGTAACGGGTACAAAATCATGTGCGAATTAAACAATTTTTTTCGTATGGAAAAGTGATTCACTCATAAAATTAATTTTTTTTCGACGTACAAAATGGCCGACTACTCGAAACTTCTCGAAACACCTTTTTTCCAATTGGCGTGACAAATAACTTCAACAATTTTCACTCGATTTACTTCAAATTTAAAAGTTATGTTCCTAATTGCATTTCGTAGAGAAGTACGTACGAAATTTATGATTAATCGAAAACTTTTCATTTTATGAGCAGTTTATGAGCAGTTATAACGAAATTTTTCACTAAAAATTCATTTCTTAAGTTCAAATACCTACAATTTTTTAATGAAACAATATTTTTTAAATTCCGTACGTACTTCTCTAGGTATTCTAATGTAATTTGACGAGAATTTTTGTTTTTTGTTCTAGGTAAAAAATTGTGGATGCTAAATGTCACGCCGCGGAGCGCCTAAAAAAAAAAGATAACGAACGAAAATATTAGTAGTCGGCCATTTTGTACATCGAAAAAACAGTTAATATTTTCTAACAGCTTAATATTCATACTAAATAGATGTGTAATTAATGTTACGAGTGAATCACTTTTTCATACGAAAAAAATTGTTAAATTCGGACATGATTTTATACCCGTTACTGTGGCCTAAGGCCTTAATAATGGCACGTTCGATGCGTGAATTTTTACTCACCGTGACGACCGTTCCATCGGCAGCCTTTTTCTCGCTCTGTATGGCCGTTATCGTAAAAGTCTCCTTGAGCAGCGCATCGATATTAATTTCCGAAAGCTCTTTAACTCGAAGGGCCGGACGAGGCTCGAATATCTTCGGCAAATTTTTCGGCAATTCGCTGTATATCGATTTAACGAATTGCAAAAAGTGTTGAATCTGTACGAAAACCATTCAAAATTAATCCATAAATTGGCAATGATTTTTTTTCATTATTTAATTGCAAAGTCGACGTTGATCCAATGCAAATTCAATGTACGTCACTAATGGTCGAAAGAATTCATCACGTACCGTGATCTCGATATTTCATTAAAGAATACGACATACCTCAGGGTTGAAAGTGGGCCTGTACTGTTTGTGAAGTTCGATAATTATTCTCAAGCAAACGAGAATATTTTCTTCGTTCTCGGTCTCCAAGAGTTTGAGCATGAGGCTCAGGATTTGTTTGACGTAAGGCCTGAGATATTCGTTGGTCGGGAGACGATGGATCATCTCGAGTATGAGCTTTCTCACTTGTTGTATATTGTACTCGCTTATAAAGTGAGGCTCGCCCTCCTGAAGAATCTTGAGAAAGATCTTCATCAGATGATCAAGGAACGCGGGATACTGGGACGAGCACATGATCACCTGAAAATTAAATGGGAAATCATTATAAATGGAGAATGAATATTATTTTTTTAAAACAGTGAACGAAGGAGCATTATTCGCGATGAAAACATTTGGCCTTGCCTCAAAATTTTCCGACAGCTCTTGTGCCGCTTTGAGTTTGAGCTCGTCCTTCGAGCCAGGATCGGCTAGCATCGTCACGTACGATCTGTACGTGTTCATCTGAGTCAATGGATCCGGGGGTGCCATTTTTTTGCTCCTTCCTTCTCACTCCTTATTTCCAACGATTGCCCCGGTCTTGGAACGTCCCACCGCAACTTTCAATGGGACTCTGCGCTTCTCCGATTGAACCTGGAAATCGATATTTCAAATTTAATACGAAAATCCGTTTTTTGCTTCAATAATATACAAACAAATCAATGGCTTTTCTTTCTTCTAAGATTAATTTGCATTTTGCATTCAGGGCCGTTCATCCATTCTGATCACGTGCTCAACATCGTTTGCGTCGACTGCAAATGTTTGGCGTGAGTGGAAATGTTGGAAAGTGAGAGAATTTACGATTACGTGTCGGAAGATATTTCTATCGCGTTTTTACTGCTCGGCATGCGTTTTTACTCAAAGTACCAGATCAATGATTCGAAGTGCCTGTGAAGGTCAAGAGTAAACAAGCTCCTTGGCAACGAGATACGTTGCGGCGTGTTACACGATCTTGCAAAAGCGTTCGATGAAGCTTTTTAGTAAAGTTTCGCATTCCTAAACAGCAAGATGTAACTTCGGAGGAATATTCGAAGCAGCAACGGAGAACGAGCGAGTCGCGATTCGTTCAATAATTCAGATATATTGAATATTTATTTGGAATTGAATAATAATTATATTTTTTATAATATAATATTATTATTATATAATAATATATTTCTATAATAATAAACAATTATATTATAATATTATTATTCAATAATACTAATTATTGAATAATAAGATTTGAATATTGAATATTTGATTGCAGATATAAATTATCTAACGATAAATCTTTAGAAAAGGAATACTCAGAAAAACCTTTGCAATGGATGAGAAAATTATAGATTCGATTTTTTCGGGGTCACTCAAATCGTTGCCACCGGTCAGCTCGAAAATCGTTAGAATATTTACGAGTTCCACCTTCACCGGTAAGACTAACAAAAACATTTAGCCGCGTCCGAAACTTGTTGCGAATTATTTTCCGAGTCGCTTCGCGTGCATTCTAGACACTACGATGGAAAGGAACACCCTGATGGCGCAGTGTTATCCGAAATTGAAGGATTACTGCAGAGAAAAACACGGCCTCGAGTTTCAGGTACGCGATCTTTCTAAACAGCCCATCGAAAATCGAAAAATGTTGCCACTTGAGACAAATAAAAAATCGCCCTTGAAAAATTGATTGTCAAAACGTGGAATGAATCCTGTAGGTCGTGGACATGAGATGGGGAGTGAGAGACGAGGCGACAGACGATCACATGACGACAGAATTGTGCATGCGTGAAATCGAAAACTGCCAGCGCTTGTCAATGGGCCCAAATTTTGTGGTAAGCAATGAACTTTCCCAATCAATGATTTCATGTCACATTGACCTAAAAAGTAGATTCACACTCGAACTTGAAGTTTTGGAACGACGCCGCTTTGAAAAATACTCCAAAAAAATGTTCTTTATTTTTAAAGGTTTTTCTCGGTCAGAAATACGGCTACCGTCCGATTCCGACTTATGTCCTGAGCTCAGAGCTTGAGATGCTCAGAAACGAGCTCGACAGTCAGGGCATGGATGTTGAAGTATTGGATACGTGGTACAAAAAGGACAGCAATGCTGTCCCACCGACGAGCGTATTGCAGCCGATTTCATCAATTCTCAAAAATTTCAACAACAAAGTATGACTATTAGAAAATTTATTTTCTTTTATACATATATTTTTTCTTTTTAACTTTGCGTTTGCATTTTATGGGAGAAAAAACGTTCTTTTTTTTACCCTTTAAGGGGTTTTCTCAATTTAGACGCTAAAAAAGGCTATTTTCATGTTTTTTTTTTATAAGTCGATATTATAGGTCGATAAATACACTTTCGAAATACTTTAAAAAATATATATATTATTCAAGTCACTAGACGAAAATGGTAGTCAAAAAATGTTCCAAAAAAATTGTAGGTCGCGCTGTTGATGAAATCTCGGAAATGGATTATTCCAAACAAAAACATCAAACGATTTTAGATTCAGTATGTTCATGGCTATAGCCATTAACATGCTGAATTTAAAAAAAACGTGTTTTTCCACCGTTTTTGGCAAAAAATAGTAAATATCAAAATTTAAACAAATTCTTCATATGCGCTATAGCTATAGTTATGAAGAATATGTGGTTAAAATTGCATAACGATCGGTTCAGTAGTTTCGAAGATTTTATCAACAAGCCGTCGAAAAACGTTGTTTCGAGAAAAACGCGTTTAAAGTTTGTTTGGTTTACGGAAATGCAATTTTTTTTTTAATATGTATTTCGAAAGTGTATTTATTAAGTGTAAGAACTTTGATATCTTTGATAACTTTGATATCTATAATATAAACCTATCAAACAAATTCGTGAAAATAGCCTTTTTAGCGTCTAAAGTGAGAAGACCCCTTAAGAGGGGGAAATATATGCGAATATATGCGAAGAGGGAAATATATGCGTATATATGCGAAAAGTCGCCGATATTGATCATGTTTTTAGAAAGGAAGAAAGCGTTTCACAGCTATGAAACTTTGGATATAATTTATTGCATAATTCAACTGTTTAAATAAGTTGTTTTATCAAAAAATATTGCAAAATGGCGACGCTATGGCGCGGTCTTTCAGGAAGGCTTTGCCGGCAGTTGTCCATTTGTGAGAAACTCAACGACTTCAATATTAATCGGACCATATAAGCCACTATTTTTTTGTATTTTAACATCCAAAGGCTGAACTTATATCTAAGGAACATTTAAAAAGTTGAAAATTCAACAAATGGGACACTTCAGAAGAAAATGAAACCTTACAGAACCTTCTCGTTTTTTTTTGCAATCAAGTAGGTATAAGGTCAAGGTAATATTGTTATTGAGTTTTGTGTACAATTTTAACACAATCGGTCAACTCGTTTTAAAGTTATGTTTCCCACAAACTTGAAAAATATAGATCCGAAAAAAAGGTGTTTAAAGTTTGCCGCGCGCTTCAGCTAAGTGGTGGGGTGAGTCACGCTCACATGCAGTAACTTCGAAACGGCTACGAATTTCGGTTTAAAACTTTACCAACATAGTTTGGAGATGTTCGAATAACATTTTTCGTAAAAAAATATCATTTTTTTTATGCTGCTACATGTATTTTTCCCCTTTACGCGGCTACCAACGAAATTGTGTTTAAACGTCTCCTACCAGTCGACAGCACTATTTTTTTAAATAAGTTTTTTCCCCGTTAATTTCACAGAGGATACCGAAACTCCAGCAAGAAGATCAGGCCATCTGGTGGGACACGATGTTGAAGATGCAAAAATTGTTTCGAAAGGGTGCCCAATCGCTCTACAACAATGGCAAATTCGACAAGGACACTATGCACAATTATTTCATGTCTGGTTCGATGCTATATAAAAATTATCGATCGTCATAACGCGTTCAAACAAAAATAAATTCTGATCAGTTGGATTTCGTCATAAAATCAATCAAACAAAAAAACACTCTTATTCTCAGTGTTGCAATTAAAAATAACACTATTAGTTACACAAAATGAACAATTGCATAGAATATAAGAGGCAAGAAAACAATTCATTGCAACAAATAATTCTTATATTTCTTGCCGCAGTCACTGAACGGGAAGTCATAAACGGTTTATTGAACGTTAAAAACACGAAGAATCATGTCCTCGCCTACGTGCGTTATATAAATAATATAAACTTGCAAAATTTGCGAAAAGCTGGGCTTTTCATCGATATTGTCAACCGAAGTCTCGATAACGAGGCTTCCAGATTGTTGGCGGATCTGCGCGATGTTAGAATGCCCGAAAAGATTGAAAGTGCAAATTTGCAAAGGTAAGACGCATATATTATTTTTCTCATTATTATTAGTAGTGTACTGTTATGTAGGTAGTTCTACGATAATCATGGCGCCGCGATTTAATGATGGATTCTTGTGAATATCGACGAGAAAAATCGAAAGTGAAGAATACAATTTTTCGATATCGATATTAGTTTTCGAGATATCAACAATTTTTATAATTTTTTTTTAGATAATATACTAAATCTATCGAATTACACACACACGCACGCACGCACGCACGCACGCACGCACACATACGCACACGCACACACACGTATGTCCCAAATATTCTTTCATCTGAACATATATATCTCAGCCACATATATCCCAGATATTCATTCATTTAAACACCATACCCCAGTGGGTTGGGCTTCGACGTTCTTTGCTTCCGGAACAATAATACTGGGCGACAGTCGAGGGCCCCTTATTATATATGGAGTATCTCCCAGCCCGAATATCGGACGAATAAGCATGTGTCATTCGTCCGGATAGCGGCTCAGTTCACGCAGTATTTCCAGTAGACGAACATTTTATTGTGATTCGTGTCAGCTAGTATCCGGACATAACATATATATATATAATCGTCCGGATAGAATGTGTTAAATTGTTAAACAAACTATCCGGACGAATAATTTACACGTATTCGTCCGAATAAAATCTTTATTATTTTGTTTGGGTTTGTTTGGTTTGGGTTGGTTGGATTTGTTTGTATAGGTTTGTTTGTTCGGGTGTGTTTGGGCTTCTTTGGTTGGGTTGTTCGTTTGGATTTGATTGCTTGGGGCGTTGTACAGCGTGAACTGTGTGAACTGAGCCGCTATCCGGACGAATAACATACGCTTATTCGTCCGATAACCGGACGGCTAGCCGCAGCGTACTATATAATGATTAGTAGTTATTGTAATTAATGATTAATTGAAATTAATATTATCATTACTACGATACTTTTATTATTATTATTGTTAATACAACACTGTTCTTTTTTTAATGTTACAACAACATCGTGAAAGTATCAAAAAGGAAAGAGTGTGTTTTGTTATCTGCAAATATAGATATACAGTCGAATGGATAGGAAGAGAAGGCCTCGATCCCGAGACTCACAGTGAATATCTGCAGCACTTTATAACTCACTTTTACCGCAATATGGTGAAACTGGTAGATCGTGCTATGAGAAAAGAGGACAGTTCGGCGCAAGGACAAATGATAACCGAATTGTTGCAACATTTGCACGCTTGCAACAATTCCGTGAGGGTAAGTCATTGGGAGCTGTCGTCACTTCAGACTAGATTCTTCCAGCAGTGAGAAAAGTACAAAGGAAATATTGAAAAGTCTATTTTATTTTCGCCATTCCGCGCCAGTTGCGTTATTTTTCACTGCAAATACTTGACAGGACTCCGCTGTTCTAAGACGATAAGTAATGGCTGAAAATGAGAAAATTCTACGCGAAAAAATGGTACTTTTTTCTAGGTGTTTTATGGGCGTGAAGATTCATTGGTGAGGATCAAACGCCACATGCTCGACGAAAACGAAAAACCGCTTGTCCTTTACGGCGAGGGAGGCTGCGGCAAGACCTCGTTGCTCGCTAAAAGTGCCGGGTTGAGCAGCAGCACTTGGCTGATTGGGAAAAAGCCGATAAGCATTATAAGATATCTGGGAACAACGCCGGACAGCAGCGCCCTCACACCAACCCTTATATCAATTTGCCAACAGGCGAGTATTTTCTTTGTATTATAATTTCAGGTTGATAATTAAATTGCATTTTAGCGAGATAAGTGGGAAGTTTTGAGGGCTACATGCATTTTCGTTCACATCTAATTTGGAAAACGTAGACCTAGACGATGACAATCCTTTTGTAGCTAGAAATAGCTTATTATAGTCCGTCTCGAAGGATCTTCAAAGCTTGTTCTTCTTTGAACTTCATTCCACTCATTGCGGCACGTAATTCTTTTCAGATTTCCTACAACTTTATGTTGCCCTTTGAAGAAATCCCCGACGATTTGGTGCCTCTCACGGCTTATTTCAAGTACCTCTTGACTTTGGCGACTACCGAACAACCGATACTGCTATTTTTGGATAGCGTCGACCAGCTGACCGGTACCCAAGGCAATAAATTGTCCTGGTTACCGACGAGGCTTCCAACAAACTGCAAGGTCTCAAAATCGCTATGAACTTTTATTGGGATTTTTTCTCCGTTGGATTACAACGAAAATATTTTTTATTCGTATTATCGATTTTTTACGGGTATATTTAGGCTCCGAAAATCGTTGAATTTTCTTTGGGGATTCTTATATTAGAAATCAATAATTTAAAGCTGCAAAACAGATTTTATATAATAAGAATGAAGGAATTGAAAATAATACATTTTCGTTGCATTCCAATAGTGCAAAGTTCAACACTGTACGCTTCGAATATTCGATGGACCTTCAGGTTTTATGTCCTTGTGTTAAGAAATTCGCTGTCAAGGTGATTTTTCTTCTTCAATTGTCAGATGATTTTGTCCTGCGCCGCTGAGGAATCGAATCCCATTATATCAAGGGACTATCATCTTCTCCGGCGCATGATCGACACCGAAGAATGTTTCATCGAAGTTACAGCCCTTGGAGAAGAACTGGCCATGGACGTGATCAGGTAAACGAAAAAAAGAACCTGCCTCTTCAATTTATTGTCCTTCCAAAGCTTTTTCTACGATCAAGTTGTTTGTTCAATGCTGGGTTTCCCATAGTCAGGCCTTTGTAGGACAAGACCATGATAACGAACCAATGCGCAATTTCCTCATTATGCCGCCGTTTTCTAAATTCTTTCCACATTCATTTGTAGAAAATTTACTAAATTGCAAAAACTGTTTATGAATTTTCATCAGACGCAATACCAGTTACTTACTTCCATGACACTCGAACCAACACTGCCCGTGTAGAAATTTGAGTCGGAAAAAAGTCCTGCCCCTGATCTGCCTTCCCTAAATAATATCAGGCCATGATCAGGCCGTTCAGCGTGGATCGGGCTCGCCATGTAACAGGTGTTAGGCCAGGCCCCGATCCGCCGTTCTCTTTTTTCGGGAAGTGATTAGGACCTAGACAGGGGAACGATCAAGTACTGGAAGGGCTTTTGGGGATCTACCTGAGTAAAAAAGATAGTGTGTGGTGGTACCCGTGTAGAAATTTGGGTCGGGAAAAAGTACTGCCCTTGATCTGCCTTCCCTAAATAATACCAGGCTCTTGTCGGGCCTTCCACTCTGGAATAGGTTCGCAATGTAACGGGTCTAAGGCGAGGTCCCGAACCGCCGTTCCTTTTCTGGGGAACTGATCAGGAACGGGCTGGGGAACATCGGTAAATGACCAGGAAAGTTTTAGGGAATAGATCGGGAAATAACTAGGAACAAACGAGGAAATAAAAAATGACGTTTTTGGAACCCCTGAGAAGGTAAAATCGGAAGTGTATTCAATTTAGTGTTTCGACAACATATTGTTTGTTGGTTATCTACTTGCTAAGATAGTATATGAGTGTATACATACGCTTGCTCACATTTCCTGATATGCAAAGAGACAGAAAAACGTACACAGATCACTATCCGAGCAAAAAAGGCCTGGAGTGCAGAAGGCTATTTCACAAGTATCGCAAAATCATAAGCGTAAGTGCACGCCGTAAGCATAGCACTTCTGTACGTGGTACAACTCACAGGACGAACTTTTATCCTCGTACGATGGTACCTTGCTTACGCGAAGCGCTTCTCTTTAGCCATCTGGCGGATTGTCGGCGAAATGCATTCAGGTAATGTCTTCCCGGCCAGAACATTCATATTTCCCAACATGGCGACAAGGCGTTCAAGAACCACGAATTAACTCCTTTACTTTGTGGCTGTTAAAATAATTTGGCTATTCTTTATGCTCAAATCATTAGTTATCGTAATCCTGGTAGTTATGATAAGCATTGTTATCCTCGTCGATTATCATTGATGAAATGAATGCTTTACTTTTTTGCGTCATTAAATAGTTTGGTTATTCGTAATGCTCAAATCATTTTAAGAGTGACTAGAATTACAACAGACCCGGCTGGAAATGTTGTTCCGACAGCCGGATCACTGATAAGGCAGGTTTGAATATACCGTCCGGAATACCGTAGAAGCGCTCGCCTGATCTGTGCTGGATATTTACTCGGTCAGTGAATCCAGAGAACGGGTGTAATAAAGACAAACTGATCGCTATGTACATGAAGTTTGCATCGTTGCTACCCAACGGTTTCATTTTTTTTTTTTCGGTTTTGTTTGGTTGGTACCGGTGGCCGTAAATATTTTTTATTCATTTTACCATATTTTTTTAGCAACTAGAACCGAACTGACCAAGAAAAAATAGGAAATTACAAAATCGAAAAAAAAAATGAAACCGTTGGATAGCAACGATGCAAACTTCATGTACATCTGATCGCTCCTGAATCAAGTAATCTTGCGTGGACCTTGTTAGGGCGCCGAAGTCCGTGCCTGATCGGTGCCGTATGTCTGCCAGATCAGTAGTACCCAGATACCCAGATAGATAGATGTAAGAAGGCAGCATTAATCAGGCCCACATCAGACGGCCCGCAACGCGTGCCTCACATGGCTCTGTTCAGGTTACCTGTCCAAGGCCTGATCGAATTTCCTTTTTCCATCCGTGCTCAGAGGTTGGCTAATCCAGTAGACATCCGGCGCCGATCCGCCATGCACTTCGAAGTGTATGTCTGATTTGCGCCGCATGTCTACCGGATTTCCTTATTCGGGGCCACAAAGTAAACAACTGAGTTGCTGCGTGCATAATTTCAGCAAGATTCTAATAAAAGTAATATGGTATCCATGCGGACGCCGTCATCATCAAATCAAGATACAAAGAACGAATAAAAATACATTTGAAGTTTGCATCGTGGGAATGCAACGCTTTTTTTTCTTCCCTTTTCATTCGTTTATTTTTATCATCATCAAAAGGTAAACAATCAAATCAATAAAATTAACTTTCATTGGCACAACTTGAATTTTTTTTACAAGATCATTATCGGAAGCCTTTTTTTGCAAATTACGGTTGTAACACTCTAATGAGAATATGTAAAAACGTGTGAGTCATTTTCACAGCCTAAATAGGCAGAAAAAATCCGGTCAAAAAGAATTATTGTTGCATTGCAGCGATGCAATCTTCAACCCCATGAATAAAATTATTGACATTCTTTAGAATAGAATTAGAATGATAAAAATATACAAAGAAAAAAATAAGGTTAACACAAGTGTTGGAATGGCTAAATATGTAGCGCACTCAGCTCTAGAATTAGAAGGCGTAGGTTAAATTCCGAGGGAAGGTAAAAAACATCAACGGGGCAGGATACGTTTTATTCCATTTATATTAAATTATCCAATTATCCAAATTATCCAATTTATTATTATTATCGGCAGGATCATAAATAACGCATATGGAAACAATAAATACAACAAGAATTTTTTTATTCGTAATTTTTGGATTTTTTGTTCATTTCACGCATAGTTACGGCAACCGGATCAAAGCCTGAAAAGGTATACGGATTAGTTACGTTACCGGCATCCGCGTCATGGCCGGATTCAAAAAAGCGTTTCACGCTCGGTGAAGCTCTGATCCGGCGGCCTGTACCGTGCCGTGGTACGGAATACGGTATGCCGGATACAGCTCTAGTTTGCCCCGCAGCAACATTTCTAGTCGGGGATGTATTAGATTCATCGTAATCAATATACATATCTTTGGTCGGGTAAGAAGCAAAGAAGCTCTTCACAGTTCTTAAAGACAGGCTCCACTTTTCAAGACATGTCAATGTTCTGGCCGGGTAGGCATTCCGTGAAGATGTACTTGCTCTCAATGTTGTCCGGCCAAAAGATTGTAATTTTCTAACATAGAAGGTAAGCCGTAAAAAACGATTTTACGATCTTCCCGGTCTGTTTCATTGCCTTGTCAGGCAAATCAGACAACGCAAGTCTGGTCAGGGCCCCATGAAAAGTAGGGAACGTCCGGTCACATTTCTGCACAGGATGTGCCATTAGAGAATTATCATTGCGGATTATTAATCCTTCGACTGCATACTACTGCAACGAACTGACTGCATATTGGAACGATCTGGCCCCAGACGTTTTTTAGATCGTTGTATCTCGGTAAAAATGCATTTTTTTTGTAGAGACGTTTCTTGTAGAGACAAACATTCATTCAAGGTTGGGGTGTGTTGAAAAATACGTACTTGCACGAAAAAGATCATAATTTTTTTTCAAAACATAAAAAAGGTCCTTGGAGGTTTTTAAGTAGGAAGGTTTGTAGATACGAAAAAAGACGGTGTCAACCGTCATGCCGAAAAGTTTTTTTTCTTTTCTATTTTTAAATTATTTTTTATTGGTTTTGTTCCAGCCGTAAAGGGTTTTTCCCTTTTTACGTGGCGCAACTCGCTTCAACTACGTTCTACCTCCCACGTCACCCCCCGCCCCTCTACCTCCCATTGCACTACCCTCCTTATATCGCCCATTCTACAACTCCCCCGTCTACCTCCCATTGCACCCCCCCCCCCCGCCGCCGGAATCTTGCGGCCGCAGCCGACTTCCTCCTCTGTATCGTATTCACGATGACATATCTACCATGGGCATAGGGAAACTGCGGAAAACCTATAGCGATACAGCTCCAAAAAGTATATTGATTCGGAGGTTTGCATTTGAGCATTTCCGGATTAGCGAAAAATGAAAAAAATCGACTCCTTCAGCAGATTAATTGTTGAAAACGAATATTTCCCTATTTTTTTCACTTTAATTACTTATTGTTTTTCACATTTACCACAACCGACGCCTAAGTACATTCGGTGTTCATTGCATATAGCCCTTCTGCATAACGGACAGTTGCTTTTAGTTTTATGATTGGCATTCTAAATACTTAATTTACTATAGTAGCGTAAAATAGAAAATATCTATGAGCATTTTCTATCGCAACTCACATGTAGTAATAGAAAATTTTTCCAAATTTTTTTTTCTTCACATTCACCGCACTACTGTATAAACGGGGTCAACTCGACTCCAGGACCTTTTGCGACACCTGTCCTCAGTACACGGGCAGGATGTAGGATGGGAGCCGAGTGTCCACCTATATAGTAGGAGCGGGGGAACATTCGAGCGTCGCATTGCGGCTGAACAGATTACCCGGTTTTGCGATACAGTCAGTTGAAAGAAAAAAATGGGGCGAAAACGACCCAGTGTGCCCAGTCGAAGGGTTAAATAATGTAAAAAACAGTATGTCACACATTATTGTGGTTCAACATACACCGACAACTGACAAATAATAAATTTAATTTTTGTTCTATTTCCCGAGTTTCAACGTATACCCTTGCAAGGTTTTACGCATGACGATTTCCAATTGAACCCTTTCCTATTACCCCCTACCTGCACTTTCGTCAATCTAACCTTACTTCCGTTGCATCCACAGCCGTCTTACTCTTCACTATACTGCATTTGCCGGAGGTACGAGGAAACTGTGGAAAACCCGTACTGGTATAGGCCACCCCATATTTTTCTGATTCCCTGGCGCACAGACTTTCACTCAAGTATCTACACCAAAGTCTCAGAAGTATTGGTCTTCCGCTCACTGGTTGATGCGCCAGTCGGTGCACGGCTAAGCGGTCACCGCTCCGAGTATTGGCCATGCACAACGCTGCCTAACTCGAAAGACAGCTGGAGCCTAATCCCGACCGCCCATCCACCAGTGTCGGTTAATGATAATTATAGATTAGCTAACCATTGATGGTTCAAATGATTGCACAAACAAATGACTACGGAACCCTACTTTATGCGTCTCGACACGCACTTAGCCGGTTTTTACCATTGCAACGATTATTCCCGTCTTTAATGTCACTATTGTGTCTGTTATAACCATTATTCTGTTACAAGAATGTGGATGAAAACAGCGCGTAGAGATTTGAACAATTATCAATGGCGTTTAGTGGCAAACGCGATATCGAAGTGTTCGTTGCCGATTTTCGTGAAGCTCGTGTTCGCGGAGATCTGTAGATGGAGAAGTTACACGAAGCCGGCCGATACGCACCTGGCGAGTACGGTGATGGATAGCATAATGATGCTCTTCGAGAGGATCGAGAAGCAGCACGGGAAAATATTAGTTTTTCATGCGCTCGCTTACATAACGGCTGCTAAATCGGGTCTATCGGAATCCGAACTGGAAGATCTAATATCCCTTGATGATAAGGTGCTGGATGACGTTTATCAGTATCATTTGCCACCGGTGCGTCGAATACCGCCTCTACTTTGGACCCGTATACGAAACGACTTGCCGAATTATCTGAGCGAACGAGAGGCCGATGGCGTGAGCGTTTTGAATTGGTATCATCGACAATTCCGCGACACCGCCAAGGAACGATACTTCAAGAACATGAATATGGCGATGTACTTCCACTCGATGATAGCTGATTATTGTCTCGGCATTTGGGGAGGCGGCGTACCAAAACCTTTCAAGTACACGGAAATTCAAAGACACAGGTCCGTGTCCAAAAATACGAAAACATGAGCTAACGAACTGTGAATAGACACCTCAAGAGATATGGAATTTCACGATTGATTTTTGTAGATTTAATTTGACGGACAAGGAAGGTGTGGCCGACAGAAAAGTCCCTGAGCAACCCCTCGCTTTTTGTTCCAAGGAGGGCACAATATCGAGATACAATTTGCGCAAGGTGAATATCAGCGGAAGGGAGACGGGGAAACGTTTAATGGTGTTGAAGTTTGCTTCGTTGGAATGCAACGGAAAATATTTTCTGTTATTTCACTTTCCCTTCATTTCATATTAATTAAAATAGAAAAATTATTTTTCCTTTTGATTTACTATTGTACATTTTTGGACAGATTTGGATGGTAGATCTCTAAATACGCAAAGAAAAAATGATACAGTAATTTTCGTCGCTATAATTGACCAAAGAAAGGTTAGAAAATAAGTCAAAGAAAAATTCATTGTATTCCAACGATACAAACTTCAATCTCATAGACGGGGAAAATTGAGACAAACAAAATTCTCAATTCGGCACGCGGACCATAATTATTACGATTATTCTTTTTCTTCGCAGTTCGGCGAATTGCCCTATCATCTTATCAGAGCCAGAAGGTTCAAGGATCTTTTCGAAAACGTCCTGTTCAATTACGAGTGGCTTCACGCCAAACTGAGCTCTTGTCCTCTGCAGGCTGTGCTCTCGGACTTTGAGGACGCTTGCAACAACATCGAGGATCAAAACTTAGTCAGGCAAGAAAGTAAAAATAACTTTCGGTCGTCCTGCGATCTGGATAGCTTCGTGTCTTGACCTTGGGATCCTTCTTTCCATTTAATACAGAGAATTAATGCTAGTGGCAGATGCTTTGAGATTGGGTGGTGCAATCCTGGGAAATCATCCGGACATGCTTGCGCCCCAATTGATCGGCCGTTTACTCCCAGAGATCGGCGGTAACGTCAACGTTAGAATGTTGTTACAAGCTTGTGACAACGACGGAGTCAAAGATTGCGCTCTCTTGCCGCTCTATCATTGTCTTCACACACCCGGTGGCCCACTCAAGGTACGAATGATTCTTGAAATTGTTAAAAATCGACCAGAGTCTCGTAAATGCTTGAAAACCTGAATCGAATCCGCCCGAATCCCTTGAAATACGAATTCAATCCATGATTTTTTACCGAAATTGGGGCATAATCCGCTTGAGGCCTAGATAATCCGGATTCAATCAGTCTTAGTCGATCGGAGTGCCAATTAAATCCTTTGAACATGCTATACTTTCGAAATATATTTGTACCAGGGTACATCGAATCAATCTGAACCGTCTGAATCCAATCGAACCCACTTACGTCTTCGGAATCCGGATCAATTCCATTAAAATCTTCAGGGTCCCTATTAAATCTATCTGAATCCTAGGCGACATGTACATAACTCATTTGAAATATATATAGTCCGGAATTAACTATTTTGAAATCGAATCGGATCGATGAAAAACGTTGAAAGACGGATATGATATATCTAAAACCTGCCGAGTCTGGCTTGAATCCATCTGCATCCTTCAGAATCCGGATCGAATCCATCAAAATCATCGAAAATCCGGGGGAAAATCCAACAATTTCGACGGAAATGAATCCATGTCCCCTTAAGTTCACATTAAATCCACAGAATCCGTGTGAGTCCACCGGTATCTGTATCAAAATGATCCTTCAGGAAACCCGTACCCAGATATCGCCTTTAATTAGTAATTTTCTGAACAGCAAACTAATTATTCGCAGTATTCATTGGAAGGCCATCAGTTCGCTGTCTTCGGATTTTGTCTCACATCCGATTATCGATACGTCGTTTCGATATCGAACAGATTTATAACGTGGGACTTGAGTACCAGCGATATGACACGTGATGTGAATCCAGGAATCGAGGGAATAATGCAACAGTTGGTTCTGAGTCCGGATAATCGATACGCCGCTGCTTCTACTACCAACGATCAAATCGTTATACTGAATACCCTAACGAGCGAGTTCGTCGTCGTGGATAATCCTTTTCCAGAAGACGAACCCGTTTCCGGCGTTCATCTCATGAATCAGTACACGTTCATATACGGAAAGAGCGGATGGTACAGATTCGATCTTCGCGGAAATTTATTGTCGAGATACTCGAGTCCGGAAGATTCGAATCAGTGGCAAATACTCCGTGAGTATGCAAATCCGAAAACTTAAAGAGTGTTATACTGAACTCTTCTGAACGATGCTCCATCGGGTCGATCAAAGCGTTCAATATTATGACGTTGGAGTTTGCATTGTTGGATGGAAACAAATTTTTTACATTTCGGGTTTTTAATTACGATCCAAAATCTTGTTAGTACACGTGGCTGATAGATCTCCGATAAGGATACTGAAAAAACATTTGAGCTTCCTTTAGGAGCCTAAGGCTATCAAAAAAGTGTGTCCAACAAAATGAAAATTCATTGCATTCCAACGATGCAGGCTTCGATGTCGTCGAAAATTTTCTGATGAAAAAACCGTGCAGTTATGGAGTTCTCTCAGTCTCATCTTCAATTTTCCAAGTTTGTTTTCGAAGTAAATGAGAATACGTTTAGAAAAGGAAATTCGAAGGTTCAATGACCCATGAACATATAGGCACTACGGATAGTAACAAAACGTATTTTGTTCACGATAGTGGTCGAGTACACGAATCTTGAGGATTACAGAATAGTTTTTTGGTCCGGAAGTCTCGAAGATTCGGCCATGTTGTTGCACGCTTACAGAAAAAAAGGATCGTTGGATCCACTGAGATTTCACAGGCAAGTATAGACACAAAAAAACTTTCAAACCATAAAGGAAGCAAATCGAAATACCTAAAACGATGCTATCCGATCGAATTTCAGCGCTATGGTCATGACGAGAGACAAAAAGGCCCTGTTCGCTTGCACGACGAAGAACAACTACAGAATAACAAAGTATAGTGCCGAACTTGAATCCTCCCATTGGGAAAAGGTTGCTGATATGCCTCGAGCGCATAACGACGATACCGAATATTTGTTGCAACTAAAGCTCGATCGCGAGGAGGAAGTGCTTCTGGCTACCACTGGAAATGGCTTTGTTGTGTGGATACTTGAGGACAAAAGTGATGCCGCCGTACTATCGTTACCCAACGGCGTTAGAAATATCAGCACGAAAATGCTCACCTCAAATTCCATAATGGTCAGCGGGAAAAAAAATTATGCCGTCGCTGGAGTGAGGTGAACCATCGTTACAACCATAATTGCAAACGTGAAAAATTAAGCCGCGGAATCAATCTTACAAAAGAAAGTAATGAGACTATGGGAGATATCCCAAGGAATTTGAAACCTCAAGAAGATCATATCGTTGCTCCATCGCCCGAAAGTTTCTTGTGTTCTTAAATTATCCTCATCGTATTATCATCGTAACTATTCTTATTGCCACTGTTATTATTGTAGGAAGAATCTCTACGTCTGGAGTCTGGAAACCTGCGAGCTCGTCAAAGTTCTCGATGCTCATTTTGCTAGAATAATACAACTGGAGGCTCTTACAATTGGCAATTGGAACAGCGTTATAACATCCAGTATAGATCGTAGCGTAAAAGTATGGAACATTGACAACATATTCGAACAGGTGCATGTGATCGATAGGCACGAACTTCAAATAGATTCTATATGGTGAGTTTTTTTTCGAAAGAAGGAAAATAAAGGCTATAAAGCGAATGATTCCGTTTACGAAAGACAATCTTATTCACTGAATTGAAAATAAAACAGTTTGGCGAAGGATTGCAGTCTGGCTGTTACCGTCACGAGAGGTTGCGTGGGTGTCTGGGACCTGCAATCGGGAAAATTGGTCTCGAAATTGGCGGACAGCCCACTCGGTGCCATTGTCACTCATGCAATGATAACCCACGACGGAAAGTAAGAGAAGCTTGGCCTAAAAGAACCCGCTATTTGTTGCCACGGGCGAAGTGGATTTGATCGATTGACTCATACACTTCGTTCATAGATCCAATAATCAAAGGGGTTGAAGTTTGTATTGTTCGAATGCAAGGGAATTTCTTTTTCTTTTTTAATTGCAACACAATATTTTTTTCGTCGATCTAGTTGTTAGATCTTTAATGAGATTCTTCAAAAACAGCTTTTTAATAGCTTAAATACACCAATAAACTTTGGGGGATTCGAACAAAAATAATTTTCCATTGCATTCCAACGATGCAAACTTCAACATCATAATAATCAAGGAACGTCGTGCTCTCGCTGAAAAACGCCGTAATCGAAAAAAAATAGAAGGCTAGTTTTTTTGACAGGTGATTTTGTAGGTGCCGCGGGTGCTAAACTCAAGTTTGCCTGAAAATCGGGGTGTAGGGTTTTTTTAGGGGATGAAAGGGGATGGGGGTGGATTAATGCCAAACTACAACCCTTACGAGGTCGGCGCCGTGAGACAAAATGTGTACAGTTGTCCACAGCACCGAAGTCGTGGAAGATCATTTTGGGGGTGAAAAAGTGGGGTGAAATTTTGAAAAATCAGTTTTAATTCAATAACTCTTTAGAAAAAAATCGTACACTTTTTGTTCAAATAGGAACGTTGTAGCCCTTAAAAAGACGCGTCGATCAAGTATTTGATCATCACTCTCCGATAATATCTTCACCCCCAAAAAAATGGGTAAAATAAAAAAAAATTGGCTTATTGAATAACTCAAAAACAATCGATTCTTCGGGTGTGGTTTTAATGTACGAAATGTAGAGAATAATTTTCTCTATATTTTCGTTTCTATAGACCACCCTTGAATTTTGATTTTCCAACCCCTCTCGGGGGTCGAAAATTCACAATGGAATTCTGAGAAAAATATTGACCGCACGAATTCGCCGCCGTGGAAGAATTTGTAGCTTGAACCCTCAGCTACATTTTTGTCCACAGCACCAAACTCGTATCTCTTTATTTTCGGTCAATAGTTTTCCCAGAATTTCATTTTGAATTTTCAATTTGAGAGGTTTTCGAAAAAGCAACATTCAGGAGTGGTCCATAGGAACGAAAATATAGAGAACATTATTTTCTACATTTCGTACATTTAAACCATCCCCGAAAAATCGGTTGTTTTTTAGTTATTCAATAAACAATTTTTTTAAATGTTTCGACAATTCTTTCGGGGGTGGAGATATTATTGGAGAAGAATGATTAGATACTTGATCGACGCGTATTTTCAAGGGCTACAACGTCCCCATTTGAACAAAGATTATATAAATTTTTCCTAAAGAGTTATTGACTAAAAGCTGATTTTTCAAAATGTCACCCCACTTTTTCACCCCCAAAATGAACTTCCACGACTTCGTCGCTGTGGACAAAAATAAAGCTCGGATTTGTCTGAACATTTTGTCTCCCGGCGCCGACCCCGTGGGCGTTGTAGTTTGGCATTAATCCACCACCATGCCCCTTAATCCCCTAAAAAAAACGCTACACCCCGATTTTTGGGAAAATTCGGATTTAGCACCTGCGGCCCCTACAAAACCACCTGTCGAAAAACTAGCCTTCTTCTAATGTTTTCGGATGTCAATATACAGCACGACTGTACTAATAGGTTAACCACGGACGTTTGGGCATAATACGTTGTGGGACTATCTTTTTTTTTCTTTCGTAAATGTACTTTTTTAGATTATCAAAACGAATTGATTAGCCTTCCGTGGTCACACTTCTTGAGAATTCAGCGCTGGCACGCGCTATCCAATAGGGAAAGAATCTGGATCATACATTTTTCATTCTAAAATATGGAAAATCCGCATTAACGTAAGGAATAGAATAATTAAATTGTTTAAAAATAATCGTGAGCGCGAGTTTCGAATAAAATGATGTTCACTTAAAATCACAATTATTACATTTTTCTATATTTTTGGTAAAATTTAGTAAATTTTATGATTGATACTCTTGATATTGTACTTTTGAATAAAAAAAAAAGTCCTATTGTGAGCGTTCCAAGAAAGGTATTCTGACGATGCAATTAAGGCCTTAGGCCACTCTAGAAGCCGAAAAAATAGGCTTGTTGGGGATGTTTTTTTTTTCAGAAAAACTACAAAATAAATCGAGATTACAAAAAAGGGTGTTTATCATACACATCAGTGACTGTATACAATGAATTTTTGAAGCGATTAATTTCAAAATGGCGGCTGTGCAGCGTTTATCTCAACACTGCATTTTTTAAGTTGGCCGGAAACATAACTCAGACAATTTTCAACCGATTCACTTGAAATGTTGAATATATCTTGAAAAATACATTGTTTATAGAAGTACGTAGGATTTTTTTTTATTTTGCATAGTTCATTTGTTATTAACAATTATCTGACGATTTTTTAGGCAAATTTCTGGAAAGTGAAAAATTTCGTCAGATAATTGTCTGCCTAGTGGCCACGGACGGTTAGGGTGCATACATTTTCCTGAAAATATTCCAATAAAGACAAAATGTAGAAAAATATTTTTCTTTTGACAAAGTCGTAAATTCAGCCATGTTTTGTAGTTAAGTTGTTTCTATGGTATATAGTTTCCTTTTTTGAGTGTAATAAGTAACAATTACCTGGATGGTTTCCTCCTCGATATAAATAACGAGAAAATATCATTTGGAATCTGGCCAAAGCAAAAAAGGTCGAATTGTTCACTTCCGACGATGTTAAAATTTGCATCGTTGGAATGCAATGAAAATTACGATTCTTTATTTAGTCAAATTTCTTTCGGCAGAGCTCAGATTCGAAAATCCCTGAACAATTTTTTTATTTGCTAGTTTGCTAACTTTGCAACCATCAAGAACATGACTCGTATTATGATACAGTACCCATTATAAACTGTATTATTATTATCGTACAAGATGAACTTGTAGGAAGCAAGTTGACTTCTCTTATCGTTATTACTAGTATTATTGTTATTTTCAATAATAATTACTATTATCGTCATAACTGAAGATTCATCGTGTCGACCGAGTCTGGCAACGTTCTGATATGGAATCGGATAACGGAGCAAGTATTATTCAAAGAAGAACAGCCAGGTGTTCGACAATTGACTCTGTTCCAAGAGTCGACGAAATTTTTGGCGGTTTCGAGACCGAACAATCCTACGGGCGTCGAATGTATGCGCACAATTGCGACCCTTGCAGTAAGATGTATACCGGACGGAAGAACACTATTCTCGCTGGAATATCCTGTCAGGAGCCACACCGGAATTCCATTTCGACAAGTCGTTCTCACGTCGGATGGGTCATGCATTGTGGTTCCATCAGCGGACAAGGGCAGCCGCGACTGCGTTATTGTTTACAGTTCGAAAACTGGCGCTCTGATCAATAAAATTCCTATAAAATTGCCGGGTTTCAAGGAAATCGCGAGTATCGTACCGATGCCCAACAAGGCGCACTGGGTCGGCATAATCGGCCTGGACAGAGGCAGCATCATGGATATCAATAAGAAGAAAATTGTGCGTTCCGTACCCAAGTGGAGCGGCAACATCAGTAAGGATGGAAAATATACGCTATATGCTCCGAGCAGGTAAAGATTCTCGAACTTACTTTCTTTCCTCATAGAGAAAACTTTGTGTGCGTGGAAAATGTTCTTCTCGAGATTTCAATGGGCTTGAAGTTTGGATCGTTGGAATGGAACGTTTTTCCCCTTATTTGCATTATTGTCGAAAATCATATTTTGTAGACTTGGGTTGTAGATCAGTAAATAAATAGCCTAATAATGATCACGTGATTTTTATACAGTTGAACCTCGCTATATCGAACCTTGATATAACGAAATCCTCGGTATAACGAATATTAGTCCATTCCCTTCCGATAGACACGCGAAGCCTCGATACAACGACATAATAATATACATTATGCTCTAAGTGCTAACTGCCAATTGCTTGTAAAAATTTGTCTAATTTAAACCTTTCTTTTCTTTGAAAATATCCCTATATTTCCAGTACTAATATATTTTTTTCAAAGAACATTTTAAGGAACATGACCTCGATATAAAGAAACCTTAATCTAACGAAAACTCGATATAAAGAACTTCCCTAGAGATTCGTTCTATCGAGGTTCGACTGTCGTTCAAATATGTCAAAGGAAAGTTAAGGATCGCAGAAAAACAATATTTCGTTGCATTCCAACGATGTAAACTTCAACATCATGATTTTTCGCCCGCTTCTGAAGTGGCGTCCGCGACTCGAAAGTGGTCTAAATTTTTTTTACGCTAGCTTTTTGAGCTCCCTATAGTAAATATCGAAAAAGTAAATGTGCGATCTACATACATCGGTAGATACAATTTTTCGTTTTTTAACCCTTTCCTGAAGGTGGCGTCCGCGACTCGACAATCGTCAAATAAAATTTTGAATATCGAAAAAGTGGCAGTTCTACGATAACCGAGGCGCCGCGATTTATTGATGGATTCTTGTGTATCTCGACGAGACAAATCGAAAGTGGAGAATACAATTTTTCGATATCGATATTAGTTGACGAGATATCGAATTTTTAAATAATTTTTTTTTAGATAATATAGTAAATCTATCGAATTACACACACACATGCAAACACGCGCAAACACACACGAACGCACACACACGCACACCAAAATATTCCCAACCAATATTCCCAAATATTCCTTCATCTAAACATATATATCTCAGCCACATATATCCCAGATATTCATTAAACACTATATTTTTGTCACGAATCCGTCATTAAATCGCGGCGCCACGGTCATCGTAGAATCCCCGAAAAAGTTAATGTGTGATCTACATACGTGGATAGATACAATTTTTTGATTTTCCACCCCCTCTTAAGGGTGGGGGTCCAGTCCCTTCCGGGACTCGTACATAACCGATACATGTTTTTTGTACGCCAAACAAATGAAAGAAACTAGTGGATATGCCAAACTTGGTAATTTGAAAGAAAAACAAATTTCATTGCAATGAAACATCATAGCAATAAAGGAAAAATTAACTTTCCTTGCATTCCAACTATGCAAATTTCAGCCAGTGACGTTGTTGCATACATGAACTGATTCTAACTGTTGGCATATGCCCTGGGCAAGTCCTGCCAAAAGTTTGCTACCACAGACAAGAAGACCTCTCCAAAAGTTATTGTCAATTAAGGCCTTCGGCCACAGTAACGTGTATAAAATCACGGGCGAATTTAACAAAAATTTTTTCGCATGAAAAAGTGCTTCACTCATAAAATTAATTACACATCTATTTAGTATAAATATCAAGCTGTTAGAAAATATGTATTTTTTTTCTCGATGTGCAAAATGGCCGACTACTAATATTATTTTTATCTTTTTTTTAGGCACTCCGCGCAGAGTTCGGCGTAATTCGATTTATAAATAGGAATACGAATTTATTCACATCGTGATTTTCATGTGAATATAAATACAAATTTATTCATACTTCACTTATTTGTATTCACATGCATGCATACAAATACAATTGTATTCACAAATATTCTGAACATACAAATAAATTCACAAAAAATGTGACTATTTACAAAAAGTCCTGTGAATTAAAAAAAATTCACATCAAAATCTGTGAATGCAAATGTTCTCACAAAAAATTGTAAATACAAAAAAATTCACAAAATAAGCTGTGAATATTTAAGACAAATTAAAATCAAATTCACAATGATTAGATTAAAATTTACACTACAAGTGAATTCTTACGTATTTTGAGAGAAAACATTGCATCGAGGCAAAGAAGAAGTTATGAGTTTAAAATATTGCATTATGAATATGAAAAAATTCACAAAATGAGTTGTGAATTTCCTCAAGTTGAAGAAAATTAAAATAGAATTCACAACAATTATATTAAAATCTACACCACAAGTGAGTCCTTACGTATTTTGAGAGAAAACATTGTGTTGAACTCAACAAGAACTCACTTTTGGTGTAAATTTGTATCTAATCATTGTGAATTTGATTTTAATTTGTCTCAAATATTCACAGCTTATTTTGTGAATTTTTTCGTATTTACAATTTTGTGTGAATACATTTGCATTCACAGATTTTTATGTGAATTTTTTTTAATTCACAGGATTTTTTGTAAATGTTCACATTCTGCGTGAATATTCACAATATTTTCTGTGAATTTATTTGTATGTTCAGAATATTTGTGAATAAATTCGTATTCGTATTTATAAATACAATTACGCCCAACTCTGACTCCGAGCATCTGATTTAGCATCTGATTTAGCATCCACAATTTTTTACCTAGAAAAAAAAAACAAAAATTCTCGTCAATCTACATTAGAATACCCAGAAAAGTACGTACGGAATTTAATAAATATTGTTTTATTCAAAAGTTGTAGGTATTTGAACTTAAGAAATGAATTTTCAGTGAAAAATTTCGTTTTAACTGCTCCTAAACTGCTCATAAAATGAACATAACTTCAACATAACTTTCAAATTTGAAGTAATTCGAGTGAAAATGGTTGAAGTTATTTGTCATGCCAATTGGAAAAAAGCTGTTTTGAGAAGTTTCATGTAGTCGGCCATTTTGTACATCGGAAAAAAAAATTTCTAACAGCTTGATATTCATACTAAATAGATGTGTAATTAATGTATTGAGTAAATCACTTTTTCATACGAAAAAAATGTGTTGAATTCGCACATGATTTCATACCCGTTACTGTGGCCTAAGGCCTGAAATTGCTTTGTCATTTCTCCAACTTTCAAATAGCACCATATTCTAAAACAGTGGAGGAAAGAAACAGTCACAGTAGGGGAAAAAATAGGTAACAAACGCGAACAGCATGTACCTTAGGAAAGAAACAATAAAATAGTGAGATATTGTACATATTTAGTTTTAAAGTGGGTAAATCCAAGACTGTGCAAAAATTGTTGCTTAATCAAAAACTTGAACATAAGTTTGCTATCGAATGGAACTGTCTTGCATGTTCTACCTCAACATCATGACGCAATATGTAAATTGTTTATACCTGCATATTAGAGAGAACGCAATGAATTTTTGCACCATATATATATTCTTTCAAAGTACTTTAAATTCAACACCTACCTTGCATAAGAGAAAAAAGACAATAAATTTTTACCAGTCTGTTAATTAATTCTTCAGTCTTTTGTCTTACCGCATAAACTTTCCTCCTCCGTATCTCAAGTTTGATACATATATGCATTTTTCCATGCAAAAGAGGAGGTCTCGAGCTAATAGAATTGAAAAAAGGATCAACGGTAAAGACATATATCCCTAAAGTGGCAGAAGGTGTATTCACTGTGATCTCCATGTTCAACAGAACAGACGAGTATGTTCTCTATTATCACAGTGGAAGAAAGACTATCAGAGTTTTCAGGTAACGTTATACTGCTAATGGAGTTATTCTTTTGCTCGATAACTCAACGGTTCTTTTTGTTTTGTGCAGATCATCGGATTGCGAACTAATAGCAAATTACAGAGTCCAGGCAGAGCTCAGCGCCGTCGACAGCACGTACGATGGCAAGGGCATCGTTTTGGGAACCGTGGACGGTTGCGTCTCAGTTTTGGCGATAGCCGATCCTCAAAAAGCCGAAATGAAGGATTATCTCAAAGATTTGCCGTCGCGTGATGAGCAGGTAATTATTGTTCGTTTGTAACAAAAAAAACTCCTACATTGCATCCTCGTTATCATATTAAGTGTACAACAGTTTCCGCGTGAATTGCCGTGTAGAACGGCACGAGAACAATATTGCCCGTAATTCGACTTCGTTGAGGTTATGTGCGATCGCGTGCGTCTTTTTTTTCACGGTGCAAGACACAAGTATATTAAAAACATGACCGCTTCGTTTCTTTCTTACGAGACAAACGTTTGTTTCATCGTATTGCTATGATTTATCGTGATACAAGAATTCGTGTATGACGAAATTTACACGATAAAACTCACATTGATTCGCCGTTAGGTTATCCGGTGGTCCGGGTCGACTGCATCGACGATCAACTTTTTCCCGTTGAGGAAAAGAAAGTCCAAACCTTTCTTCACATTTTTATACGATCCCTCGATTTATCGCGACCTGTTCAGACACAAATTCCACCAAACTCGCACTCTTGTTTGTCGAAAAATAAACAAATAAACACTATTTCAAGCGATCGAATACGCGAAGGCGCAGTATCGAAAATAATACCTACGCGGGATATGTCAAACTCAAAACAGTCGCGACGCTCTCGGCAAGAAGTTGCGATGATGAATAAGAGAATGAAGAAGGGAAATCGATGTATCGAAGAGATTCGTATCGAACGCTATTGAACTCGAAAACTATCGTTATTACATACTTGCTGTGTGATTACTTTCCAATATAATTAAATTTGTGCGCGTCGTGGATTTGCTCCATCGCGGAAAACTACTACCCGCTTGTCGGAACAAGTACCGGTAACATCGGAGAATATAAATAAACGCGTGAGCGTCATAAGCAAGGAGACTAGAGTAAAGGAGTCCAAACTCCCTATCCTAGCCTGTATGTACGAAGTTCTTTCAATCGGTCGCAGAGATGTAGTGCTCAGTTCCGCCGCAGGCGTCGCTAGTGTTCCCCAGAGCCCATAATATATAGTAATACAAAACTACATAAGGTCCGAGCTTCGCCTCAACGACCAATCACAAAAATGAGGTGATCGTGTTTCTCTCTCGCACTCACTTGGAACAGCCATGGTGCGTTCTCTCTCGCACACCCGAACGATAATATACCCAAGTGGGGATTCCTTCTATTATAATATATAATAACATTGTGTACATATATATAATGAATAAAATATAAATAATATTAATGAAACAACTCGTGTTGTTTTATTCAGATGGGCTGATTATATAAAAGCACATCAGATATAATAATTATATAATAAGTACAACACGAGTTATTTTATTGTGGAAACTTATAATTTGCCTGTTATGTTTAAAAATATAGCTAATTATAATGAAACGCGAATAAAGCGATAAACCAACCGTAATGTATTTATTATTCGGATGCGCGTTACTCTGTTTTCCTGTACAATAATAATAATAAATAATAATAATAACATGTACATGCAAGAAACCAGGCGAATGCGGGAATGTTGGCTTTGCATGCTGGGGTTGTCTTTTCAACACGTGCTTATTATATGAATACCCATGAAAACTCGTTATTTGCTAGTTACGTTTAAAAATGAAGCTAAATATGAATTAAATTAAGCGATGAACCAACCGAACAAGCCGTCAAGCCTAAATGAACCCCAAGCGCGGCGATCACTTAAATATGAGAAGATTATATTTATTGGCAAATGATTGTGTAGCGAAGTTGGTAGAACGCTAGATTACTCTATTGAAGGTCCTGAGTTCGAGCCTCGGTAGTTTTAATTTTTTTTCTTTTGCATTCGTACAGGTATCTGATTGTACGAGCGAATTGAAGCAGTCTCAACCAATCAAAGAACTCGTTGCCCAAACTCGATCCCAAAAGAACTCGAACAAAAATAACATGGAAGAACATATTTTTAATTTACTGCCATCAATAGTTGAAATTTGTTTTATAATTCCTACCTAGAGTGTTTACTTTTCCCTTTATCACATCGACTCGCGAGGAGTCATCTCCATTATTATACACATAGTTCGATAGCTGCTGTGCTGGTGTACACGACAGATATGTTTATGTGTGACAGGCGCAAACAATTTTGCCGCCATAACACGGTCAGTTTCACCTTATGCAGTTTTGTATTACTATATATTATGGGCTCTGGGAACACTAACGGCGCCTGCGGCGGAACTGAGCATTACAACTCTGCGACCGATTGAAAGAACTGTTTGAGGCGGGAGTGTCGACTCCTTCTTTCTAGTCTCCTTGGTCATAAGTATCGCGTCTGCGGCAACGCCGATGCGGCATCTAGCGGCGATAAATCAAACTATGTAATGACGCGCGAAAATTTGAGCACCCATCAGTTTTGTACCACTGACAACCTTTTTAATGTATAGAAATATTTTTTTCGTTTTAGTGGAAAAAGAAAATGGAGAAGCAACGTGCGGCAATAAAATTTAAAGCGGCAGCACGAATAGCCAGAGTAACCCACGATCTGACGAATGCCGTGAGAGCCGCCAATATGCCTATGGAAAATGACAAGGACAGCGAAAAAGAATCCGAATAAAAGAATCAAAATTATACAGAGATCAAGTCAAATGTAATGCTTCGTATTTTAGAAAAATCTCGAGATTTCACGTACTGGATCTCAGAAGGTCGAAAATACATCGATATCGTCGACAAATCTAAACGACTATTATGGAATTTATATTACATTTATTTTGTGTCTTTTTTCCGTATGTTGTTATAATCTTTCTCCTCTGTTTTTCGTCCTCTATCATCGTACCTCCGACTCTCAACGCCTCGGAGTTCGATATGATCGCCTTAACCGCAGTTCGAGGCGCGGTTCACGAGTATGCAATAAAAAAAAACTTAAAAAAAAAACAAAAAAAAACTACGAAACACGCATCCGCGTTTCCGGTTCCGTCGTTCGCAAGGGCGCGCTACAATTTTATTACACTTTATGCAATGAAAAAACATCGAGATACAACAGGAAGATAACACGCTATCAGGTTCCAAACGAACGACGATCACGGAAACGTAAAATGCTCCTCGTAGAAATTCCTCGCATCGAATTAATCCAGTCGCCTCGCCGACTGGCGTTTTAAATTCTCTCCTCGTGCAATCCACTTGTTCTTAAACGTCGAAAGATTTCTACGTGTCGATCGCGCAATATTTTCCTTAGTGTTTCTTCGGTACAATTAACAATTCCATTCACACATTCGTTCCCGTTTGTTTCATCGAATCGACTCGACGCTTTTCGTCGATAGAAAAAAATCGAATCTCTGCTTCGTGTTTCTTTTTCTTTTCTTTTTTTTCCTTTATCTTTCCCTAGCCCCCCATACATCCGTCCGGTCAACATTATTCGCCCTACTGTTTTACTCCGTGTCGCCGTTTTTCCCCCTTCCACTCTCGTTTTCTTTCCCTTCGCGGATCAATTATTCTCACATTCGTTTATTGCGCGCCCCCGCTTTTTTGGATCTGTGGTTGTTGCTGTTGCTCCGGTTGTTGCGGCTGCGTTTCCGCTACCGATGCCGTGTCCTTCATGTGTTTGTCCACCTGTAAGAACAATGTGAAAGTGGAGCGTATTAGGAAGTGACGATTCGGCGGCCTGTAACGAGATCGCTTAGTTCAAGAGAAACGGGATTTGCTCTTTTTCCCTCGACTGAACGCGAGCCGCTTCGCCACTTTTTTTCCATAACGTTGAAGTTTGCATTGTTGGGATGCAACGAAAATTCTTTTCCTTGTTTATTATTTCTTCTTATTTGAGGACTATCAAATATCTTTTTTTGACTAGAGATCCTACTAGCTGAATGAAAGAGAATAAATAAAAGAAGAGTAAACGGATTTGCGTTGTATTCCAACGAGCCAAACTTTGACGTTATTTTTTTCGAGCACATTGGATGGAACGGTAACCGCATGAATCCCAGTGCTCACTGGTGATACCAAAGAGCCAATTGACATTGATGGATGTACGATACCTCATTGGATACCTCATTAAAAAATGAAACCTGAGCATTACGGACGGCAAATTGTGGCAACACCGCAAAACAGAAACCCCAATTTTAGAACGACAAAGACAGCAAGTGAGGTTGACTTTGATCGGTTGATATGCTGTAGCAAACTTACCACTTTTCTAACTTGTTGATAAGGCTTTGACTCAACATTGCCATGAATGTTTTCGAGCTTGTAAGGCGGAACGATGGTGACATTGTCCCAGACGACGATGTTTTGTCCAGCGAGCCTTATCGACGGTATAGTCTTTGCTATAGCGAGGTATAATTTTTGTCCCTCTGGCGATACTCCGGCCTGCAGAGCCTTCACCATTCTCTTTTTCTCCTCTATCTGATTGTGTACCCGCCTGTTTAGCCTCTGCAGGTTTAGGCTCTGTGGTGGTTCGCTAAGCGTCTGATTCACCTCTCGCTTAACCTGGACGTCAGACACCAACGACAAATTCACTAAATGCACGTCTGAAAGATCGCTTCTGCCGCTCGACGACGGACATTCTTTGATGGGGCAATGACAAATTTTCATGGTCAAGGAAAACAATAACTTGTGAGCAATTGCCTGTAGATAAAAGCGTAACGCCTTTGGATGACGTCAAAATACTGACAAGTTAAACAAAAAAAAAAGCTGTTTCGGCAACAATGCAAAAAGGAAAAATTATTCGCAAGGTCTGTAGCGACAAATCCCGTCGAGTTTCAGTAGTTATTTTTGTGTTTCGTCACATCGAATGAATCGCAACCACGGTAGTGAACAAACAAAAAAGCTCCGAGCAGGGGATCACAGTATTAGGAGCTAACAAGTTTGTGGAATGGAACCTAACCTAACTTGTGGCAAAGGTGCGATCGAGTGAACGTTTTCAAATGACGCAAAACCGTAGCGCGAACTAAAAACGTGAAAATAAATTACGTGAATGACGAAGGATCGCGGGAGTTATTCGTTTCGAAGAAGGACGATTGCGATCTTGGGTTAAATAGTATTTACGAACAATCGAGGAAAAGGAAAATCGGAGCGAATCGGCCGTAAAGTAGTCGGAAAGAGAGGGTCCGGGTAGCATTGTTGCAGTCGCGAAAGATACGAAAAAATATTGCAAAAGGATACTCAGTATCAGCATTTTTGTTTGTGGGTCGAAAGCCAATACTTCGCCCTCGATTTCCTTGTTGTAACAAGTTTTACATGCCACAGTACTCCCAATGCTGAACCAGTCGCTGACGCCGGCCATTTTTCACTAAAAAACGACACACTGCGAATGGTCAACAATGCTGCCACATTTGCAACAAAGCCGCAAAAAAATGTCTCGTAGAAGCCCTATGAAGTTAGCAATTCAAAACCTCATAATTTCATGCAATCGATCGGTTTTGAAAGACAATGGCGCCGCGTGTACACAGCCGCGGCGGCCGAGAGCGCGGGGAGGTGGAAAATGGTTAATCAATGGACCGAGAGAGACAAATGAGAGGCGAATGCGTTTCCTTTCCGGTCCAAGAGTCGGTAGGAGATCGAAAATCGACAATGACCCCGCGATCGATTATGCGCCAGCTGTCGCAGGAACCGTCGGTTACTCACACCATGATCTTATGTACAGTCTTGCAACTCGTCAGAATTTCAATGGTGGGGACGACTCAGCTGCGTAAAGTTAGCGCCACGACTTTCGAATTTCGCATTTGTTTTGATTCTAATCGTTTGTAAGTCGTTTGTAAGTGATTGTAAGAACAATTCGAACGTTTGTAAGATCGCCGTTTGGTTAAGAAATAGAAATAAAAAATTAGCGTGAAGTTAGCGCCAACATTTTTCTTGGGAATTTTTTTTGGTTCCAATCGTTTGTAAGTCGTTTGTAAGTGATTGTAAGAACAATTCGAACGTTTGTAAGATCGCCGTTTGGTTAAAAAATAGAAAAAAAATTACCGTGAAGTTAGCGCCAACATTTTTCTTGGGAATTTTTTTTGGTTCCAATCGTTTGTAAGTCGTTCGTAAGTGATTGTAAGAACAATTCGAACGTTTGTAAGATCGCCGTTTGGTTAAAAAAAAGAAAAAAAATTACCGTGAAGTTAGCGCCAACATTTTTCTTGGGAATTTTTTTTGGTTCCAATCGTTTGTAAGTCGTTTGTAAGTGATTGTAAGAACAATTCGAACGTTTGTAAGATCGCCGTTTGGTTAAAAAATAGAAAAAAAATTACCGTGAAGTTAGCGCCAACATTTTTATTTATTTTGCCATTGACATTCTTTGGGGGGTCTTTCAATCCGGAATCGTTTGTAGGTGACGAATATTCAAATTAAAACGTTTGTTAGATCATCGTTTCTGAAAAAAAACGGCAAATACCACATGTGGTAACTTCCCTACGCATAGTCATATTACCCGATGAAGTTTGCGCCGAAAAATTCATTACTACGGTATTTCTACATAATAAATGGATTAATCGGTGTGAAATCGTTTGTAAGTGATTGTTAGGTCAATTCGAACGTTTGTTAGATCATCGTTTGGTTAAAAAATAGAAATAAAAAATGACCGTGAATTAGCGCCAACACTTTTATTTATTTTTCCATTGACATTCTTTGGGGGGCCTTTCGATCCGGAATCGTTTGTAGGTGACGATTATTAAAGTTAAAACGTTTGTTAGATCATCGTTACTGATAAAACGGTAAATACCATATGTGGTAACTTACCTACGTATAGTCATATTACCCGATGAAGTTGGCGCCGAAAAATTCATTACTACGGTATTTCTGCATAATAAATGGATTAATCGGTGTGAAATCGTTTGTAAGTGATTGTTAGATCAATTCGAACGTTTGTTAGATCACCGTTTGGTTAAAAATAGAAATAAAAAATGACCGTGAAGTTAGCGCCAACATTTTTATTTATTTTGCCGTTGACATTATTTGGGTGGTCTTTCGATCCGGAATCGTTTGTAGGTGACGAATATTCAAATTAAAACGTTTGTTAGATCATCGTATCTTAAAAAACGGTAAATACCATATGGGGTAACTTCCCTACACATAGTCATATTACCCGAAAGTTGGCGCCGAAAAATTCATTACTACGGTATTACTACATAATAAATGGATTAATCGGTGTGAAATCGTTTGTAAGTGACGGATATTCAAATTAAAACGTTTGTTAGATCATCGTTTCTGAAAAATAAACCAAAATACCATATGTGGTAAGTTCTCCACGCATCGTCATATTACCCGATAAAGTTGGCGCCGAAAAATTAATTACTACGCTATTTCTACATAGTAAACGGCTTAATCGGTTTGAAATCGTTTATCACTGACGAATATCCAAATTAAAACGTGTGTTAGATCCTCGATTCTGAAAAATAAACTCAAATACCATGTGTGGTAAGTTCTCCTCGCATCGTCATATCGTTCGATGAAGTAACTACCAAAAAATTCATTACTACGGAATTTCTACATAATAAATGGCCTTATCGGTGTGAAATCGTTTGTGGGTGATTGTTAGATCAATTCGAACGTTTGTTAGATCACCGTTTGGTTAAAAAATAGAAATAGAAAATTACCGTGAAGTTAGCGCCAACATTTTCACACATTTCACACCGATTAATCCATTTATTATGTAGAAATACCGTAGTAATGCATTTTTCGGCGCCAACTTTATCGGGTAATATGACGATGCGTGGAGAATTTACCACATATGGTATTTTGGTTTATTTTTCAGAAACGATGATCTAACAAACGTTTTAATTTGAATATTCGTCACTTGAAAACGATTCCACACCGATTAATCCATTTATTATGTAGAAATACAGTAGTAATGAAATTTTTGGCGCCATCTTCATCGGGTAATATGACTATGTGTAGGGAAGTTACCACATATGGTATTTACCGTTTTTTTTTTAAACGATGATGTAACAAACGTATTAATTTGAATATTCGTCACCTACAAACGATTCCAGATCGAAAGACCCCCCAAAGAATGTCAACGGCAAAATAAATAAAAATGTTGGCGCTAACTTCACGGTCATTTTTTATTTCTTTTTTTTCACCAAACGGTGATCTAACAAACGTTCGAATTGATCTAACAATCACTTACAAACGATTTCACACCGATTAATCCATTTATTATGCAGAAATACCGTAGTAATGAATTTTTCGGCGCCAACTTCATCGGGTAATATGACTATGCGTCGGGAAGTCACCACATATGGTATTTACCGTTTTTTTTCAGAAACGATGATCTAACAAACGTTTTAACTTTAATATTCGTCACCTACAAACGATTCCGGATCGAAAGGCCCCCCAAAGAATGTCAATGGAAAAATAAATAAACGTGTTGGCGCTAACTTCACGGTAATTTTTTTTCTATTTTTTAACCAAACGGCGATCTAACAAACGTTCGAATTGTTCTAACAATCACTTACAAACGACTTACAAACGATTGGAACCAAACAAAATTCCAAATAAAAATGTTGGCGCTAACTTCACGGTAATTTTCTATTTCTATTTTTTAACCAAACGGTGATCTAACAAACGTTCGAATTGATCTAACAATCACCTACAAACGATTTCACGCCGATAAGGCCATTTATTATGTAGAAATTCCGTAGTAATGAATTTTTTGGTAGTTACTTCATCGGAGGATATGACGATGCGAGGAGAACTTACCACATATGGTATTTGAGTTTATTTTTCAGAATCGAGGATCTAACACACGTTTTAATTTGAATATTCGTCAGTGACAAACGATTTCACACCGATTAAGCCGTTTACTATGTAGAAATAACGTACTAATTAATTTTTCGGCGCCAACTTTATCGGGTAATATGACGATGCGTGGAGAACTTACCACATATGGTATTTTGGTTTATTTTTCAGAAACGATGATCTAACAAATGTTTTAATTTGAATATCCGTCACTTACAAACGATTTCACACCGATTAATCCATTTATTATGGAGTAATACCGTAGTAATGAATTTTACGGCGCCAACTTCATCGGGTAATATGACTATGTGTAGGGAAGTTACCCCATATGACATTTACCGTTTTTTTAAGATACGATGATCTAACAAACGTTTTAATTTGAATATTCGTCACCTACAAACGATTCCGGATCGAAAGACCACCCAAATAATGTCAACGGCAAAATAAATAAAAATGTTGGCGCTAACTTCACGGTCATTTTGTATTTCTATTTTTAACCAAACGGTGATCTAACAAACGTTCGAATTGATCTAACAATCACTTACAAACGATTTCACACCGATTAATCCATTTATTATGCAGAAATACCGTAGTAATGAATTTTTCGGCGCCAACTTCATCGGGTAATATGACTATGCGTAGGTAAGTTACCACATATGGTATTTACCGTTTTATCAGTAACGATGATCTAACAAACGTTTTAACTTTAATAATCGTCACCTACAAACGATTCCGGATCGAAAGGCCCCCCAAAGAATGTCAATGGAAAAATAAATAAAAGTGTTGGCGCTAATTCACGGTCATTTTTTATTTCTATTTTTTAACCAAACGATGATCTAACAAACGTTCGAATTGACTTAACAATCACTTACAAACGATTTCACACCGATTAATCCATTTATTATGTAGAAATACCGTAGTAATGAATTTTTCGGCGCAAACTTCATCGGGTAATATGACTATGCGTAGGGAAGTTACCACATGTGGTATTTGCCGTTTTTTTTCAGAAACGATGATCTAACAAACGTTTTAATTTGAATATTCGTCACCTACAAACGATTCCGGATT